>RPOG01000061.1:0-600000 GCA_008086565.1 Thalassoma bifasciatum
ATATTTATAAACACTTTGTAATATCTTATCACCTATTCGGTGTGCAATATCTGTTTGTCATCCTGCTACAATCACTATGTACATAATGTAAATATTGCATTACCTTTCATACTTATTGCTTTTGGTACTTGCTGCTTATTTCATAACAGCTTATTTAAGTTTTGAGAGTAAGTAAGGGCAGCAGACCCCCGAGAACTTGACAATTCCTCACAGCCCCTTTAATAGACTGAAGGCATTCAAACAAAGTTAATTGTTGTAGTTTGTATCATTCAAATTTTTGATGTCAGTATTTTCACTTTTACCCCAAAAGACTATGGGCTTCAAATACTGATTGCCTGCCTCCTTGACTTCAAATAATCGGTATCAGTATCAGCCCTGAAAAATATATAGTGGGAGCTTTTTTGTGTATGGGTGAGTGTGTGTGTGTGTGTGTGTGTGTGTGTGTGTGTGTGTGTGTGTGTGTGTGTGTGTGTGTGTGTGTGTGTGTGTGTGTGTCATGTAATGTCAGATTGTTCAAAAAATATATTCATGTACAGGTCATGCATAAAAAGTAAAAGCAGGTCCCTTCATGGAAAAAAAAATGTAGGCTCAAAATTTTAGAGGTCTGCAGACTCTGTCAGACACAATCCTCATAGAAACTTGAGTCCAGGTGCTGGTGTAACAACAAGCAAGATCAGGTTACTTCTCCAAAATGCTTGCAAGAACTTCATTAACAATTTCCCCAACAATAAATAAGAATTGTGTCTACTCATGCACAGGCTAATACATGCCTTTATTGGGTTGAGGGGAAAGAAGGTTTGGTACAGAGGGACTTAAAGAGGTGAAAATGCAAAAGGAAAAGTAACATTTGTTATGTTAATTATTTTTTGGTTTCGTTTTGTTTAGGGTTTCTTTTCTGGCCTAAAATTGTTTGCAGTTGCAGTAGTGTAGCCTATATTTGAACATATACACATCAGTATGAGGGCCTACATTATTATTCAAATGTCAGTGATCTTGGTCAGCCTCTCATTGGGCTGTGCTGAAAACCCCGCATACTTTTTACCTTTTCAGCTCGTCCCACTTTCTTCAGAAGGTCTCCCCTCTCTCCCCTCTCTGCTCACTGCCTCCCCCTCTCCCCCTCTCCTCCTCACCCCTTCACCCCCTGTGTGCAGAGCTCCACACTGAGTTCAGCCCCTTCAGTTCAGCTGGAGGCTCGGGTTTATCTGGGACCGGAGAGGAAAGCATTCAGGAGCTGCGCGCCGTCAGGTGAAGGAAGGCTCCGTCGCGGACGCTGGGGGGGAGTGAGAGAGGACCGGGACGTGACCTTTTTCGCTTTGACTTGGGTTTTTGAGGGTGACAAGGAGCGATGGCGGTGTTCTCTGCTCTTTGGGTGCTCTTACTGTGCCAGCTTTTGACATCATCCTTAGCCCAGGTAAGTTACCGAGTGCAGCATATATTCGTTTTTTACGCATATCTCTGTTGCATTCATCGCATTACTTGTACTAAATTTACTCCAGAAGGTTGAGAAGTCTTGCACAGTTACTTATCATAAAGCCTTCCCATTGTGATGCTACAGCTTCTTTGGGCCTGCACACCTTCATATATTTCTTCCAATGCTCTTCAGTCTTCTCAGGGCCCCTCCTGTAGCCATCATGGACTAGGTATAGATGTTATTTTATCATCCTGACTTCTTAGGCCTTTAATTCCACCCTCCATGAGCTTGATTGTCTGCAGGTGTCTGTGCATTTCACACTGTTCGGTGAAGNTGACTTGGACATGTTTTTTAAATTATTTTTACCTGGAAATATTTATCTATCCACCATATTTAGCCACCTGTAGACTGTAAAATGTGTTTGTAAATATTTATAAACACTTTGTAATATCTTATCACCTATTCGGTGTGCAATATCTGTTTGTCATCCTGCTACAATCACTATGTACATAATGTAAATATTGCATTACCTTTCATACTTATTGCTTTTGGTACTTGCTGCTTATTTCATAACAGCTTATTTAAGTTTTGAGAGTAAGTAAGGGCAGCAGACCCCCGAGAACTTGGCAATTCCTCACAGCCCCTTTAATAGACTGAAGGCATTCAAACAAAGTTAATTGTTGTAGTTTGTATCATTCAAATTTTTGATGTCAGTATTTTCACTTTTACCCCAAAAGACTATGGGCTTCAAATACTGATTGCCTGCCTCCTTGACTACAAATAATCGGTATCAGTATCAACCCTGAAAAATATATAGTGGGAGCTTTTTTGTGTATGGGTGAGTGTGTGTGTGATTGTGTGTGTGTGTGTGTGTGTGTGTGTGTGTGTGTGTGTGTGTGTGTGTGTGTGTGTGTCATGTAATGTCAGATTGTTCAAAAAATATATTCATGTACAGGTCATGCATAAAAAATAAAAGCAGGTCCCTTCATGGAAAAAAAAATGTAGGCTCAAAATTTTAGAGGTCTGCAGACTCTGTCAGACACAATCCTAATAGAAACTTGAGTCCAGGTGCTGGTGTAACAACAAGCAAGATCAGGTTACTTCTCCAAAATGCTTGCAAGAACTTCATTAACAATTTCCCCAACAATAAATAAGAATTGTGTCTACTCATGCACAGGCTAATACATGCCTTTATTGGGCTGAGGGGAAAGAAGGTTTGGTACAGAGGGACTTACAGAGGTGAAAATGCAAAAGGAAAAGTAACATTTGTTATGTTAATTATTTTTTGGTTTCGTTTTGTTTAGGGTTTCTTTTCTGGCCTAAAATTGTTTGCAGTTGCAGTAGTGTAGCCTATATTTGAACATATACACATCAGTATGAGGGCCTACATTATTATTCAAATGTCAGTGATCTTGGTCAGCCTCTCTCATTGGGCTGTGCTGAAAACCCCGCATACTTTTTACCTTTTCAGCTCGTCCCACTTTCTTCAGAAGGTCTCCCCTCTCTGCTCACTGCCTCCCCCTCTCCCCCTCTCCTCCTCACCCCTTCACCCCCTGTGTGCAGAGCTCCACACTGAGTTCAGCCCCTTCAGTTCAGCTGGAGGCTCGGGTTTATCTGGGACCGGAGAGGAAAGCATTCAGGAGCTGCGCGCCGTCAGGTGAAGGAAGGCTCCGTCGCGGACGCTGGGGGGGAGTGAGAGAGGACCGGGACGTGACCTTTTTCGCTTTGACTTGGGTTTTTGAGGGTGACAAGGAGCGATGGCGGTGTTCTCTGCTCTTTGGGTGCTCTTACTGTGCCAGCTTTTGACATCATCCTTAGCCCAGGTAAGTTACCGAGTGCAGCATATATTCGTTTTTTACGCACTAGAGACAACGTAAGTAGCGTAATGAACATGATTTAAATGAGGTCTTCCAACTCTTCAGAACGTGTCAATGAATAGTATTTCGGAAGGGTAACACTACGATGTCGAAGAAACCCGGACGTGTGGAAGTATATAAAGAAGGTTACGAGAAGTCAGAAGAGTCCCGGGGAGGACATCGGTAGTACCTGATCCATATCTACATATTTTATCATCCTGACTTCTTAGGCCTTTAATTCCACCCTCCATGAGCTTGATTGTCTGCAGGTGTCTGTGCATTTCACACTGTTCGGTGAAGTTGGGGTTATGTTTTCCCTGAACCTGAGGAATGCACAGATTGGGGATCAGTGCCACAGAGCACAATGCCACCTCTGTTCATGCAGGCAAACCTGACAGAGCTGAAAAACACAAGCTTACTCCAGAAACACTCACTGAATTAACTTTATTACATTATATCAAGGGCCTATTTAATTTTGCTTCATTAAAAGCAAATTTAGTCTTCCCCTTTAACCTAAACCCTGATCAGATGTTAAGTTCCATCCTCTAAATGGAGCCAACTAGTGTCACATTTGATTTTCCTCGTAGCAGTCATACATGGTATGGCAGCATATGAGTGCTCTCAAACATTTATATTTTTGTATCACATTTAGTCACATTGCAAATTTTCATTGGCAGTTAAAGGAATACGAGATGTATAGAAATCCCTGACTGGAATGAATTTATGTTGCAGAGGCCGGGCCCCAGAGGAGCCACTGGGCCCCCAGGACCTCCAGGGCAGCCAGGAAAGGATGGCACTGATGTAAGTTGATCTGAGTCCAACTTCTTGTCTCACTAATTTTCCAGCTTATATTTTCCTAATCTAGATAAAGTGTGTAGAAATTAAATATATGATGGCACCTCATTTGAGTGTGTTTTGTTGATTACCCAGTTTGTCGCCCACATCTTTTAGGTGTCTGTTCCAGATTAGGCAAAAATTAAAGTAATGTTTTGAAACAAGCTCAGTGGTTTCATGTTTTTCTGAATCCCCACTCAGTCTCCTTTTGGTGAGAATGGTTTTCTTTTTGCCTTAATATGGCTGAAATGTGTCAAGATGTTAGTTTTTATCACACTGACTCCTCCTTAAGCCCCTCCTACAAGTACGAAATCATAATATTGTAAGGAAGGAAGGCAGGGTTAATGCATGTGTCTACTGAATGGAGTTCTATATCAGAAAAATAGTCAGGTTTTATATGGTTTTCATGTCCTGTTGCCCTGCATTTTTTTTACTTTCAATTTTGAGAATGCGTTTTAATTTTTCTTTTGTTAAACTCACTCTGTGCTATTACATCCTGGGCCTGAAATGTAATGTGATTTTGTTTGCATCAGAAAAAATTTGATCCAAGTTAAGCCAAGTAAAAACAAAAACCCTAAATACAATTTGGTATACTTCTTAATCTCAAACATTTAATTCCTTTGTATGGAAGTTTTTGATTTTTACCAACTGTTTCTCCTGAACCATTAAAGGGGACCATGCAGGAAATCTCAGAAATGTGGTTCTCTAAAGTTGTGATTATTTTTAGGACTCTAGCAAAGTTTAGACACACAGAGGGTCCATTCATACATTCCCCATCCCAGTGAGACCATCTAGAGTTTCTCCTCACACCTCCTCCCTGCTGCTCCAGCCCCCCCCCCCCCCCCCCCCCCCCCCCTTCATCAAACCAAACTGAAGCTGAGATCATGTGACCAGATGGGTCACTTTAGTAGTGTTTGTTCTTCCCCCTTGCTGCTGCAAAGGATAAACATCATATCCTTAAAACCAGGCTTTCACTGCTGCAGTCACTTGAGGACTTTTTATTTCACTTAGTCATCACAGAAATACAATCACAAAGAAGTCTACTTACATTATCAAAAGCTTTGTGCACTGGAAGTTTTTGCATTTGGTTTTGATACTTGTGTTTTTCTTGATTATTTTCAGGGAAAACCTGGACCTGCTGGACTTCCGGGGAAAGCTGTAAGCATCCCAATAAGAGTGATCTGATCTATTTGTTGCCGATATGAAAAGTATACAGAGTGACTCTTAATTTTTGACAAACAAGTCCTCTGAAAGTTTCCCCTTTAACAGAGCCATTTACACTAATCCATTTTCACAATTTTGTCTGAAAGTCCTTTCCTACACCTCCAACTCCAAAGCGTCCAAATATTTTGAAATCCTTAATTTGACATCACACAATCCCCCTAAAATATTTTTTTATTGCTCATTCAAAATAAGTGAGTTTTAATTGTAAGTTGGCCAGGATAATAAATCCATAATTGTATCTATTCAGGGCCCCAAAGGGAAAGCAGGAATACCAGGAGTAGCGGGGAAACCAGGCCTGCCAGGACTTCCAGGGGTAGATGTAAGTGTCCAATTAACACACATAAACACAGAGAAAACTCTCATGCTAACACCAACAAAGCATGTTTGTCTTTGCGAAATAAATGTTCCAACACTGTAGCAGATCACCAGGATTTAAAGTGTTTCTGTCTATTGCACTTTCTTTGCAGGGTTTGACGGGTCCTGATGGTCCTGCTGGGAAAGATGGACCCCCAGGAGAAGCAGTAAGTGAGGCTCAGTCTTGGACTTTCTCAGCTGCTGAGGATATTCCTCAAGATGCACTCAGCTGATCCCCTCTATTTAATCGACTGGTTAATTTGGGTACTAATAGAGCTCAAAGACACATACGTATGCAAAACCCTGCGTGTTGATTGGTTTCTGAAGTACGAGGACCTCTAGGAGGGTCTATCAGGGACAAGGCCTGCGTCTTCTCTGTCGGTCTGGATTTGTCAAGGCGGCTCAGCCTCTTGGGGGGAATATTTTTAATGAGGGATCAGAATCGGATTTATTTTCTGCTGCTTCCCTAATCCGGCCCGGAATGCACACTGTTTCCCACCAATCTATGAGACTGTAGGCTGATGATGATGATCTGTTTGCCTAATCAGACAGAAACAGGTATTATCTTCGGAGAGAGAGCATGAAAGTACAGCTTTTGAATAAACAGGAAAGCTGTTATTCACTCATTAGATGCAAGATATGAAAGAATATATATTAAAGGGGCTGTTCAGCTGCAAACTTACTGTCAAAACATATAATCCCCTTCTTGGCAATTCAACTAATTAGGCAATCTAATGAGGAAGCTTGCGTCAACCAGTGTCCCCGCTTACAGAGATAATACACTGTCATGGCTGCTTGATGGTGCTGAAGACTCATATTAATGGGAATTGAGAGCATAAGCGAACTGTACTGTCTCGTTTAATCACACAAATAGTTAAAGTAACAGACGTATTAGAAACATCTGCCATACTTTAACTTTAAAAGTGAGTCTTGTCTTGTGAGTCTGTGATGTCTAGTTTTCAGGCTGAGGAATGCAACAGATAAGTAACATCACTGTGTGTTAGGTCTGTTTGTTTTGAGCCTCAGTCAACACAAATAAAGCTCTGATGGGAGGTAAACAAAGAGTTGGAGAAGGAGGATGAGAAGTGGCAGCACAAGAAAGTGCAATTTAATCATTCTTGAGTTTGTTTTGTTGACTTTTTCTGAGATAAATATGTAGACAAAAGAAAGAGCTTCATGTAATGAGTTCCTCTGGGAAAAAGTGAGAGCTTTTTCACGGTTTGATGAACCATTGCATGTACATGTTTTCACTATCAATTAAATCCAAACCTAAGTGTAATTGAGTATTGTAAGTGATGTGATAGCTATCATGATGGAGACATTTTTACTTCCTGTAATTCTGTATGAATCAGATTAAACACTCACAAAAATAAGAGCTTTGAAATCCAATCTTCACAGCACTGATCATCTCAGTTTCAGAAGGATTTCAAAGGAACACAACATTTCCTTTTTTATTTCTGGGAGGAGAGTTACAATTAAAAGAAACATAAACATAGGATTATGGTTTCTATCATAACACTCCCTAAAAGATATGATGAGTGACAGCCAGATAAAAGAAAAGCAAATTTAGAAAATGTAGCGAAAAACATGCACATTAAACACTGACCCTGAGTCATAATTTGGTTTGTGTGAATTTTTATCAATGATAAAGCCCAAATACTAAGAAATTTATATTTTTAGAGGTTTATGCGTGGCTTCTTTGCTCTGTTGATGTGGCCCCTGATTGATTTGATGTCTTTTTCTTTAGGGTGAGGCTGGACCTGCTGGGCCAGCTGGACCTCCTGTAAGTACCTCCATACTCTGTTTAACAAGAAAGCAAGAACTCATGAAGCTCTCGTCCTGTAGTTCTCTGATGTATCACTTCATTCTATAATCCACAAAGTTATCCGGATAAATCTTCAGTTTTTGCCTTTTTTAGTCTGCAATTGATAACTCCCTGCTCAGAAAACAGAGCTCTTTGTGTTTCTCATGCAGAGCCGAAGCTATAACTCAGCTCTAATCAGACTCTGATGCCCCTTGGTTAAAACAAAGATAATGAGCATCCCTTAGAGCTACAGTGTCGCACATTGTCGAAAAAGAAGAAGAGCTAATCAGATTATAGCTTTCTGAGGTCCAACCAGGCTGAGAAGAACATATCCACCTCACAGCGACAACCTGAGACAAACTTTCAAAGTGGATTTAATGCAGTAATGCATCACTGGCTGAATATTGATGCCGGGAGTAAATCTAATCATACCCCTGTGTTTGTGACTTAATTTGTCTTCCTGTGTCTTCCGTAGGGCAGAGGGAGACCAGGAGCCGCAGTAAGTACACAGCACTGTCTTCTTAGATCACACTAATGTGCACAAAGATGGAGATTATAGTGTTTTTGCGTCATTCTTTGCATTTAAATGTGGTGACAAACGATACAGCCCTGGTTGTGACTTCCAACTGAACATGTGTTAAGATCAATGTTTGTCTTTGGTTTCCAGGGACTACCAGGAACCAATGGGTTGCCAGGCGGAGTTGGACCTCAGGGTCCAGCAGTGAGTATCTGTCTGATCGCCCAAATTACACTTCCTGTCATCCTCAGTGTGTGGTTATATTCGTCGATTCTGAATGAGATAGTCAAACAATTCTTATTGTCTCTTCTATCTCTCTGGATGCTCGATTTAATACCCAGCTGGCAGCAGAAAACAACCCTCCAAAGTTATTATTCAGTTAGTCTAATGCAGACATAACTCACAGAAGAGCTCCTGCAGCAGAAAGCTGATACAGACTGAAATCTGGCAGTGCTTTTCTGTATCCCATCAGTACAACCTTGGCGTAAACTCTTATATAATGCAGCTGAAACAGGAGGATAAGAATAACCATGTGAAAGGGAGGACACTTCAGTATTTGGACTAGTCTTGTGTTTCCACATGGTCACACTTCAGAAAGATTATTCAGCACTTACACTCACATTTTGTGTTATTAAAAACTCACCTTGTTTCCACAGACACATTATTCTATCATCTTTTGTATCAAGGAGGACAAATTCAGCTCAGGTCGGTTAGTGGTCAAGCTCATGTGAGGGTTATTGTATCTGACAGTGATGCAACAATACAGCAAATATCAAGACCTGTAAGGATTATCTACTTTAAATAAATACTTGTCTGATGTTGTGTTGTCTTGTTATAAATTCAAAGAAGCACATCTACAAGGCTAAGACAGATTTCCAAGATCCATCAAATATGCACATAATAAGTGATAATAAGATAACTTACAGGATGATTTTTAGTATGCTGAATTTTTATTTTCTGTTTGTCTGCTGGGGGAATTGTTTTTCAGGTTGCATTTTGAACCAAGATTAGCCTTCAGACTGAGTTCTGTGTCACTAAATCCTCATTTGAAACTCAGACTGAGTTGTTTTCAGTGATGATTTTATGATTTAGACAAATGCAGTATGATCCTAGTGCATGAGATGTGCTCTGAGATACCAAAGAATCTCTGTACTTTTCTGTTTTCAGGGTGCTGAGGGTCTCCCAGGACTCCCTGGACCCCCTGGCCCTGATGGACCACCAGTGAGTATTGTTAGAATCATGTTAGCTGCTGGTACCAAATCCTCTTATACTTTTCTTCACATCAAAACATTTAACTCTTGTTTTTCCAGGGTCTTCCTGGTACTCTTCACGACCTCAGTGGTGACCTTTTGGTAAGTTTTGATGCATCTTTGAGAGCTGCAGAAATTTGAAGATGCTTCGTCTCTGATAGGGCAGTGTGGTGTAAAGTCTTCAGTGTTTGGTCTCTGTCATCTGCAGTGTCCTGCAATCTGCCCACCTGGTCCCTCTGGTCCCCCTGGTATGCCAGGATTCAAGGTAAGCAAAGTTTCTGTCACCTCTCATTTGTTGAATGCATGATCTTAAGAAATTAAAACTATTAATGTCACCATTGAGATTTAAAACTGAGGTGTGTTTTTGCTGTTTAGGGTCACACCGGGCATAAAGGAGACAAGGGAGAATTGGGGAAAGATGGAGAGAAGGTGAGTTTGTTCCTCCAGTAAAACGTTTCCACGTGAAGAAAGAAATCTTCATGTGCTGGAACTTTGTTTTATTTATTCACCACCTGTTGGTTGTTTTGTGTCTCAACTGTCCTGTTCTGTCTTCAGGGTGATGCTGGTCCACCTGGCCCTCCAGGTCTTCCTGGGACAGTGGGTCTGCAGGTGAGATTTTCTCTCAACTCATCATACATCAACTACTACATCAATTACTTTTTATTACACCTTAGATTCTGTTTATTGCATGATGTTGAGTTCAAAATAAGACGCAGCTTTCAAAGAATCAGAGAGCATCCTGTGAATTTTAGGTTGTTTTTAAAAAGCTTCATGCTGTGCTTACGTTGTGTTTCAGGGCCCACGTGGTCTCAGGGGTTTACAAGGCCCCATGGGAGCTGTAGGAGACAGAGTAAGCATCTTTAAAGACATAATCACTCGCCTCTTTCTGACCACTCAAAAGTAATTCACCTACAATCCATCTGCTCACAGTCGGTCTGTTTCTTCCCAGGGCCTTCCTGGTTTCAGAGGCAAACCTGGCATTGCCGGCATTATCGGGAAGACAGTGAGTCTCTCTTTGTTCACACTACGTTTCATATAAAACGAACATTGCTCTGTATTATTTTACTGCCGAAGTGGACAGCTGGTCCCATCAATGAATAGCTGTGTGTGTTTCATCTGATGCCTCCAGGGTGATGCTGGGGAAAAAGGACCTCAGGGATTCAGAGGACCCAAAGGAGAAATTGTGAGTAAAAGACTTTTATTTGTGACTCTGAGCCTTTTGAGATTTGTAAATTAAACTTTAATGTGTCTTTAATCAGGGTAAAATTGGTCCTAAAGGGGGCCCCGGGGGAGCTGGACCCAAAGGAGAGCCTGTAAGCACAAATCTGAATCATTACCATTAATTAAGACGTCATGTTTCAAAACACAAGAATCACATGAGATGTCGTCTTCAGGGTATTCCAGGCAGAGATGGCAAAGATGGAACACCAGGGTTAGATGGTGAGAAGGTGAGCTGCACCTTACCCTTTACAGACTTCCTAACATTATTTGTTGCACAAACACAACATGAAAAGAGCTGTTTCTCTGTGTCTTAAGGGTGATGCTGGACGCCATGGGGTTGTAGGGGAGAAAGGACCAAATGGACTTCCTGTAAGCATTTGCGAAAGGCTTGGCTTTTATTCTGATGCTGAAATGATGTCATAAACTGTCTAATGAAAAAAAAATACCACTAAGAAAACTTTTAAAGATTGCAGTTTTGTACCCATTCTGTACCCATTCTGTTCCAGGGTCTCCAAGGAAAGGCTGGTGCAAAAGGCTCTAAAGGAGGAGTTGTGAGTATTACATTCAAAAAGACAAAGATTTTAACCTAAAAGCTAAGTTGAAACCCCTGGAGGTAAACCTCTACCTTTGTGTTCACCAGGGTGATCCAGGGAAAGCCGGGGAGACGGGACCCTCTGGAGAGCCAGGTATTCCTGTATGTATCTGATGGGCTCTTTAAAGGGGGGATTACTGGGTCACAGCCTCTCTGACATGTCACTTAACCCTTCATTTTTCACACTGTAGTATTTTTCCAAACATCGCTGACTTGTCTTAATGTCTTCCTTTAGGGTGACATTGGCATCCCAGGAGAGAGGGGGATAGCAGGACCCAGAGGAGTGGCTGTGAGTTTGTAGTAACTCTAATCACAAAGACAAAGACATATATAAATGCATATAATTGCTTTTAAACTGCTGCACTGCCTGTGAAGCTATAAAAGCATTAAAACCACCAACATTAAGAATCCCTTTGTGTCCCTGATCTGAATTTAGAAAAAAATCAGCATTCAACACTTTGCATAATAATGAGTCTACTAAGCAGGGTGGATACCTGAATCCATAACATGAAAGAAAACTGAATGAATACAAAGCACTCATCTGAAAAGACCACAACACAGTGCAGCAAATTGCGCTGATTTGCTCACATTGAGAAAAACTGAAAAGCACGACACCCAAATACCCTCCTTTGAAGTTAATGCCATTCTGCAGCAGAACTACTCAGAGCCTTGTAGCTAGTACAAGTAGCTTGTTAAGGTGGAATTCATTAACAAAGATAAGAGCAGGTTTTCATAAAGCAGAGCTTCATAAACTGGAGGGACTTTGTTTTTTACATCAGACCCTGAGGCAAGGAAATGAGGTATAACACGGTGTAGACTCTGTAGACTCACTCCTCTCTGCACTGTATAATGAATCATACCTCACGCAACCTTTAAAACTCATATTTTTGTTCTTCTTAAGAAGAAAAACATCATTCTATCAACCTCACAAATGCCCAGTTTGTCTTCACTGTGAGATCAGCTGACTTTCTGTGTCTAACAGGGGGGAATTGGTCCGGCGGGTAACCCTGGACCTCAGGGGGTGAAGGGCTTCCAGGTCAGTTGCATGACATTAACGGTTACAATCAGATTGTGGTATTTTGTATCATAATTTCACTCTCCAGCTGTGCGTGTTGTTCACTGCAGGGGGTGAGAGGAGGCTTAGGGGATCCAGGTCTTCCAGGTCCAACAGGAATCCGTGGAGATTTCGGTGAAAGGGTGAGTTTGACGTGCGAGACGATGTTGAATGTGTCCTGTGGCTATGTGACGTCATGCAGAGCCATGACAGAACTGCGGCATCATGGTTTTAAAATTAGATCCTCTTGATTATTATCTTTTAATAGCCTCATTATATTCTGTATTATTAACAGTCCATCAAATACCAGCAAACTGAAAGCCAATTGTAATTGCCTCAAATGCCTTATTTTTGAAATAATGAGGTTCAGATTTCAACTGTTACATCTTGATCAAATAAAAGTGTTGACTTTTTTGACTGAAAACCTCACAGCTACAGGCATCTCTGCCTTTTCAATTATTTTTTCCTTCCCTTTTTTCAGATCTTTTTAAGCATCTATAGCTGTACATTGAAAACAAGAAAAAGAGAAATTAAAACTTTGTTTAGGAGGAAGGGTTGAGTTTTCAACTTTTACTTCTTCATCAAACAAAAGAGTTGACCTTTTTTGGCTGAAAACTCACTGCTACAGGCATTTCTGTCTTTTCAGTTAATTTTCCCTTCCTTTTTTCAGATTTTTTTTAGTGTCTGTAGCTTTAAAGCTGAAAAAAAGAAAAAAAACTGAAAAATATGTTCAAATATACAAGAGTAAAAGTTTGTATTTTTGGCGCATTTGACTCTTTTCTTCATTTTTTGTAGATATTGTTTTAGTCACATGTGAATTGCGTGTTAGAAACCACCAGATTTTCACTCATATGATATTAAACCAATGGCCCAAGTCACTTTTTACATGAAAATGATATTTGCATAAGTCAGCTGCTCAGGATCCTCCCAACTACTGGTGAAACGGTCGACATCCTATTTGAAAAGATAATGCTGTTTTAACCTCATAATTTTAATGGCCTATATTAATAGTGTACTCTATTTGGTTCAGTTTATTCTGTTTCCTGAAGAAGGAAGGATATTGTGTCTGATAAAAAAAACCAAACAAATAAAATAAGCTGAAGGTTGAAAAACATGGAATAAGTTTTACAAGTTCTCTCATCATTTCACTGCTCCTCACAAACAAAGACATTTCAGACATATGAGAGAATCCGACCACTTCTATAGGACTTCAATGTATGTCCACACCCAGGTCTTCCTTCTTAACTCTTACAGGTAAAAACCCAATGTAAAGTCAGCAGGGATCTCAAACACAGAGAGGTCTCCTGTTCAGAATGTGAGGGAAGAACAAAGCTGCTCTTTATGCTGCTGCGGCTGGTTCCCCTACAGCAGCCCACCTCACTTCCCTTCATCCCCCCTTCATCATCTGTCTACCGCAACCAGCTCTCTGCTAAAAGTCTGTACATGGCTCACATTTATTCCCCCTCTCTCTCTCTCTCTCGTCCTTTTTTAACCATGTAGGGTCCAGTAGGAGCTTCTGGAGCTAAAGGAGACATGGTAAAACAGTCAAACTTTAATGTGACATCCATTCAGTGCTTTTCCAAAATCTATAGTTGAATTGTTGTGGAGAAGTAAAACTGCTCAGATATTAAAGATTTTGGTGTCGTCTCTTCAGGGTGTGGCAGGAAGTGATGGTTTACCTGGAGAGAACGGAGAACCTGTGAGTGTTTCCTTTGTTTGCTGTCACTAGTTTTATTAATCCAATCGGATTTATTGATTTTGCAATTTAAAAATTGTCATATCAGTCCAGCTGTTTTCTTTTCTTTTCACTTAAATGCTTTGATATCATTTGTAAGCATTTGTTTTAATTGCACCAACCTGATTTGAACTCAAGTGATTATCTGTTTCATGAAATCCATTTTTGTCCTCAGGGTCCCTTCGGCCCAGTGGGACAAAAAGGAGAGGTAAGTTATTTGCATTTCTGAGTCCTTTGACAGTTTTTCCACCTGTTCCACACTCATACTCTTTATTTATGTATTAGAATTAAAGCAGTGTTCGATCAGATGTTGTGTGTGGGTGTAATTCAGCACAACTTGGTTCCAATTTCCCTCCGCACCAAACAATGAAACCTGCTGCGTCGCTCTGAGCTGTCGCCCACTTATCAGACTCTTTGCACATGATTCTGCTTCACATTCCAGGTTTAATAGGATTAATTAGAGATTGGTACCGCTGCTGGAGCTTTATTGGCCTGTTCTCTGCTTTCGCCACGAGGGAGAGAGACGAGACACATTAAGCTGTTTGTGCTATCGGAGACACAACAGTGACGAGGCTCGCTCTCATGATCTCATTTACTGTTCTCTGTGCTCGTCGGAGTAATTATCAAACAACAAGACACCACATGAAGCTGCCCCCACATTGTCTTTGCTCTGTAGAGATCACAGCCTCATGTTTTCTTTTTATCTCATTTTGCTTCTTTTGGAACTATAAAAACTCATCTATTAATGTCTGTTGTTTGATTTCAGGGAGGGAAGCGAGGTGAACTGGGGCCAAAAGGCGTAACAGGTCCACAAGGAGAGCTTGGGGCAAGAGGGCCTCCAGGAAAACCAGGAGCCATGGGTTTTCAGGGCGAGCAGGGTCGGCCTGGAATTGCAGGAAAGACAGGCGTACCTGTGCGTGTTTAAATCCTCTGAACTCTGAGTTCAGCAAATTAACTATGCATGTTTTGAGTCTGAATAAATAGAAGTCACGATTTAACATTTTATTCCTGTGTTTTCAGGGTAAATTAGCAAGTGAGCAGCACATCAGGGAGCTGTGCGGCTCAATGATCGATGGTGAGAACACTTATTTTGGTTGTTGTTCTCGTTAACTTTCCTGAAAGGTGAAATAGACAATAATTTCCTGATTTTTCTTCGTTGTTGATAATTTTATCACGCAGATCAGATCGCACAGCTGGCCGCTAACCTTCGAAGACCCCTGGCCCCAGGAATGGTGGGTCGCCCCGGCCCTGCTGGGCCTCCAGGAAAGCCTGGAGTTGCTGGTTCTATTGGGCATCCAGGTTCTCGTGGAGCTCCAGGATACAGGGGTCTGCCAGGAGAGCTTGGAGATCCTGGTCCTAGAGGTAGGCTGAAAGAGTTTAAACATCTGTTATTGGAAATACATTTTTAAACCGTGATACCCAACCTGTTGGCCTGCGAAGGTAGTGTTAAGTGGGCCGCCAAGTCATTTCCAAAATAGCATGATTTTTGTGGGTATACAAATATACAGAATAATGTACAGAACAAAAAACTTATTCTGGGGAAACTGCAGTTTGCACTTAATATAAAATAGAATATACACACTTAAGAACTCAGAAGGGCTTTGTCTGGATTTAAACAGGGCTGGAAACCTCTCATTCAATGTTTTACTGTTAGCTTAAGAGTATATTTTATTGTCATTGTATCAAAGAGACTTTCCTCTTCATGATAAAGATATGAGAAAGTGTCAGATGAAAATAATCAAGATATAAGTGCTTTAATCCATTTGGTTCTTTTTCACTCTTGATGGAACTCTTGTGTTTTGACATCAGGTGATGTTGGAGAGCCAGGTGATAAGGGATCTTTAGGCAAAGCCATTGATGGGCCAGCTGGAGACCAAGGATACCAGGGTAAGTACGCTGCCATCACAGCCTGAGCTGATGGGATCCTCATCCATGCTGACAGCCAGTTTGAGAGATGTGAAAATGAGCCGTTTGATTAAGTCTACCGTGGTTTTATTGGTTATTATTAGACAGCAACTATCCTAACAGACGTCCGTTGAATTCATTATGCAGCTGCATGTCAGGGAATGTTTACTCATCTAAAAAAGCCTGTTACAAAACAGCTTTGCCTCATTCTTGTATGATTGTCATCAACAGGTCTCCCAGGTGTACCTGGAATCGTCAAAGATGGCCGTGATGGATCTCCTGGAGATCCAGGTGAGCCTGGAGAGTCAGGCAGGGTAGGCAGGACTGGACACCAGGGACCTCCAGGAATCTGTGACACATCAGCCTGTCAAGGAGCAGCAGCCGCTGGAAAATCCTCCAACCCCAAAAACCATTAAAGCTGACTTCCTGCCACCTGTCACCCTCCACCCAAGAGAGCAAGGCTGATACGTAAAGGAAGTGAGGAGTGAGGGAAGCGAGTGGTCACAAAAATGTCCTCTTTATTTAAGTACAAGCATCACAGGATGGGAAGTGTAACATCAGCAGGCGTGATATTCTAAGAGGAACATCTGAATATTGACGAAAAACAGAGCAACTGAGAGACAAAAACAACAAGATGACATCAGGAAGAAAAAGAGGATGGAGGGGAGGAAGAGTTCAAGAATAATCTACAGATTCTACA
Source organism: Thalassoma bifasciatum (assembly GCA_008086565.1). Classification (NCBI taxonomy): domain Eukaryota; kingdom Metazoa; phylum Chordata; class Actinopteri; order Labriformes; family Labridae; genus Thalassoma; species Thalassoma bifasciatum. The sequence continues at coordinate 16,458 of RPOG01000061.1, forward strand.
GTATCACAAAACAAGACTTGACTTCTGAACAGCTGAAGATGAATGATGAGTCCTTTGTGTGTAAAAACTTTGTACATGTTGTTTTCATGCCCAAGTTTACCTTTGCTAGCATCGCTCTGGCAGATGACGCTCCGTCTCTGAAGTGAATGTGCATGTATCATGGCCCCTTCATGTAAATCATGTAAATCACAGGTGTTACCTCAACGTACAAGCTTACGGGGAAAATAAGGAAATACGGACAGAGGTTGAAAGCCTCAGTCAGAGAGCTGTGTGTTTGTCAAAGGAATAAAAAGCACGAATACCAAGGTGCTGACAAATTGTGTAGATTAATGCAAGAATACTTTTTGATAGTTTTTTTACAGCTTGTCTTTTTATGTGAAGTTGGTTCTCTGGATTTGAGAACCAGAACAAAATAAAACGTGTGGATGCTTAAATCAGTCATTATAGAACCAATTCAAGGAGCAAAGTAATAATTTCAATGTCTTTTTTTCCAATCTGCAATGACCACATCCACTTTGTACTACCGGTGCTGTAACTATTAAATATACATGACCTTAAATACTATTTATTATTTGTGGGTGACTGTTGTATGTACAGTAAGATGCTACAGCGACATGTTGTAAGAAAGAACAAATAAAGCCACTTTTCAGTAAAACATTACTCTTCTCTAAATATCAAATGAACACACTGTACTTCAGAGGAATACGGTTAACACTTTGAAAATCAAGTAAGCCATTCATTTAGACAGTGAAGCAACACTCCAATCTTTTTAAACCACTTAAATATGTTACAGAAAACTTAAAAAGAAAACTTAGCAGTGTGTGATGAACGTAGTAACCAAAGCATTTTAAAAATCAACATGAATCAGTGATAAAGGAGAAAAACTGTTGAAAAATATTCGAGTTAAGTGGATGTTAAATTCACTTTTTATGGAGCCAGAAATCCTCTCTCAGGTGTGATTCAAAGGGAAACAGTGCCACCTATGTTTGACTTTTTGAATTTCCATTTTTCTTGTACAAACACTGACTCCCTTGTATATCACAAAGTATCAGAGGCTCTGCCTTGTCACAACCCCCACAGTTTGGAAACAACATACTAAATTTGTGTGTTACATATCTGAGATTTAAATAGTTGGAATCATAAAAATGTTTATAAGTGATAATTTTAATATGGAATAATTTAAAAGTAGACCACCTTCTGTTCATTAAAATCCTACATCACACCCTGCTTCTTCTCAGAAGATGACCCTCAAACATGAGACTAATTCACTTCAATAGGCAGTGAGAGGTTTACTGCTCCACTGCTAGAGGAATGGCAAGGGCCTCTTCTGTCTCTCTCTGCATCAGGTCATGGGATGGAGACAATCCAGGTTTTAGAAAATGTCCTCTTTCATCTGTGAGCGCCTGTTTAAACTCCTGTGAGGAGGAGAAAGAGGAGGTAATAGAGGTCAGTGAGCAATGATTTGACATGACAGCTTCTCTTTGGAGCTACAACTGTTGTCTGTTTTCATTTGTTTACAGGAAAAGAGATTGTTTGAGCAAAGAGCCTACTTGGCATCACAGATAATAATTAAATCATGCCCCTTTAATACAGGAAATGAATTGCACTTTTTCATCTCTAAACCTTGTGCATGAAAGGTTTCCTCCACAAAGAAAAGAGCGTTCAGTAATGTTACAAATGGTAATCAAGACAGTATCAATTCAAACTTAAAAACATGAAAAAAAACTTATTGGAAAAGTCATACAAAATGTGTTGATATCAAATGTATGTGAGAGATTAGATTAATATGCGTAACTAGTATTTAAAACTTTGTACCTTGAAATCAATGAATGTTAGTTTTGACTCTTAATAGTTGAAGTGCTGTTACAATGAGGAAGAAGGAGGATAGAAATGCTTTCTCTTTCTCGTACATTTTATAATCAACATCGCTGTATCCTGTGAAAGATCTTCAGCTGATTCACTTCTAACAGACATTCAGTTAGCTGGTATGGTGTTAGGTTGATATTTGCTTGCTTCTTTTTATACTTTTTGTTGCCTCCTGCCTCATTTTTTCAGATCAATTTCTTGCAAATTTGAGGCAGAAGTGACAAGTACATAATCTGAACCCCTCTAATAACACTTAGAGTCATCTGCAAGACTCAACTGCGAGGAGAAATGGAGGCTCTTTTCTTTAAGAACAAAAGTTATAATTAGATACACTCTGTATTAGATGTACTCTAACCTCTCTTAAGGTGTCTCCATAAGACTCGTTGATGTATCGAAGGAAGGCGGTGGTCCACAGCAGAGTGGTGACTTTGTCTGTATCTAAGTTACAGAACGGAACCAGCGTGTTCAGCTCATCGCAGCACTGACGGATCCTCTTCCTATGAAGCAGAAAAGACCACACAGCTTTTTTTAAATTTATTTTTTGATACACCTGCAACCCTTTTTGTAATCAGGCGCTGTCTCATTTGGTTACTAAAAACATTTTGAAATCTATTCTCAGGCGAGGAGAGGCTGCTCACCTGCGTTCCCTCTCCTTACTGTTGTGCTTCTCTCTGCGCTGACTCGGTGAGGTATGGGCTCGAGGTTTCATCTTGGTGCTGCTTCCTGACCCTCCAGCCTTAGCACCTTTCCTGAAATGAGGACTATGGATGCCACCATGCTTCCTGGAGGCGGCAGCTGTTGCCATATCATCTTAAAAACACAAGTATAATCAGATGTTAACATTTGTGTTTGAACTGAAAACTTCTGAAATAGCGTAAAATAAGGGGGAGGTTTGATGATTACTTTCTTTGTTCAGCTGCTTCTGGGTTGGGTTGCTTCCACTTGTGTTGAGGGCTTTTTTAACAACACCATCAGAAAGAAAATTTAAGGAAAAACCTTTTGGAATTATCAAACTTTGATGTTTGGGACCAATCCTGCGAGGAATATGTCTGACTACCTGTAATGACATCAAGGACAAAATCATTTCAACACTCAAGTTTTCTTGTTATTGAAATAAGAATGTAGGAATTTTCCTATGTTGTTTTTATCGTACGTGTTCACGTGTGTTGGTAACAGGGTTAAGGACACTCCCTACAAATGGGCAAGAAACCTCATAAGGGTTAATTCTGTCTGCTGAGGAAGTCATCCACTTCTGAATTTGAGGATTTATGATACCATCTTGAGCTTCTGCAGGCTGCTGAAATATTGTCACAAAACTGAAAGAACACAGAGATTATTCCAATTCATTAAAAAAACATTTCAGAATTATTGCACCAAGTTATACCTGTTAACAAAGAGAAAAAGCTTACTTGGTGAGGACTGCAGACTGAATATCAAGCTGTCTTGGAGCGTCAGCTGGTACAGTGTTAAACCTTGTCTCCAAGCAAACTCTACTAGCTGATCTGGATCGTGTCTGTGAAGATGAGCTACTGTCTGTATGTGGATCAGTTGAAACATCTTCCTCCCTCCCTCTGGATAGCACATAACCTGGGACTTCTCCAAAAGAGGTTGGTGTTTTCTCTCCTGTCATTACCAGGCCATGTTCCTCTGTGGAAGTTGAGAGATCCATAGCTTGGCTGAAGGGTGATATCACCATCGATTCAGTGGGGTCTTTCATCATGACTGTAGCAGGTGGGGAGTGGGCATCTGGCTCATGTGGAGGAGAAGCTTGTGTCTCCATCTGTGACTGGATAAGATGCTGAAGGTGTGTAAATTCAACATCTGACATCTCCACCAGACCAAGCTCCGGTCCTAACATCTGTCCCTGATCTTGTGTCAAACACCCACTTTGGCACACCTCGACTGAAACGTAGGGGTGATCTCTGAATGAGAGGGGAATTTGGGTGGTCTCACAGTGGGATGACATCCTCACTCTAGAAAACAGATGGAGAAAAGTATTAAGGGTCAGATAGATAGATGGATGAATTTTTTATCCTTAGGGAGATGTTGGCCTGCAGTAGCAGCTTGTGACATTCCATATAATGACAGAACAAGAGAAAACCACCACACCAAAACAGAACAGAAAATGAGAAGTAAATAAATAAAGTAAAAAATAATAATAATAATGGCAAGGTGCAGACAGATTTAGGAACTCAACATAGCGTAGTGTTTTATAGTGGAAAAACAATGACTAAAATTGAATATATAATACAGTGAAGGTAAGGTGACCAAATGTCCTCTTTTGCCTGGACATGTTCTACATTTTGGTCTGTGGATACTGTTTTCCATTTCTTGTGAGGAATGGATTACAGACTTCTGCTAGCAAAGAAGAGGTCAGTCAACACACAAGCAGTTCACAATAAAGAAAACACCCCGAGTATAGGGAAACTCAAATTTTTTACCTTGGGAACGTCCCCTAAGGTACGCTTCACACCTTCCTGTCTGCTGTGGGAATCCACACCGGAGCAGGGCTTTGTATCTGGGTGGGAGATATTAAAAGGGTCTAGACCTCATTATTTAAAGGACAAAGGAATCTGGTTTCTTGGAGAGGAAGCAGGAGATGGGGTGATATGGGGTGTCTCAAGGTGTGGACATCATTGTTTGAGAAACAAAAAAGTTTGATGTCTTGGGGACAGGAGATGGCCATCTCAAAGGGGTGAACACAAAGTGACCAAAATTACAATTACAGGTCATAAAGTTGTGTCCAGGGATAAACTTCATAAAAATCCCTAAAATGTCTGGGTTTTGTTCAGCTTTTCCCTTGGACTGGTAATATTTATAACAAAACTGCACTGGGCCACTGGTGTGCAAAGGTTTTGGAGACTTGGAAAACCATTAAGACCATTAAGACCAGGAGGGCTCAAGGGGAAAATGAAGAAAATGAGACTTATTTTGAGCCATTACTAACATTTTTACATGAGTCCAAATAAAACAAGAATGCATAATCTCTCTTATTCTTTTGTTTACAAAACAACACTGCAAAATACTTAAGATAAACATGCATTACATTTCTGCAAAAGATGTTTGGCAATGGGTGTTTTCTTTTTAATGAGTCATTATCAATGTTAAGTTAAAGAAAAATGTTCACTTCGAACAGAAAAGGTTTAAATGGTTTAAATATATGCATAGCTACTTTAACATCTCTGAGTATCTTTGGGTATTTTTGCAGTATCTTCAAGATAATGTGTCCTCTGTTTGGGTTTTCAGAACATGGTCTAGTGAAGGAGATTTTTAAGTACGGTAATGTGTAGTCAGTAATCATCATTCTCCAGTGCTGTAATGATAATAAAGTGCAGATAATATGAAATAATGTTAATGTGCTTTTTATGTGTGAAAATGTCGAGACTAACGGACGGATGTGTCTGGGTTTGAGTGTTTCATTATTGAAAGTTCACATCATTACAGTTTGTCCTGAAGCTGATCGCAGACGTTATCTCTGACACGAAATGGCCTCTCTGTATGTCCTATATTAATTTGTTCAGGTTATAAAAACTCCATGTGAAAGAAATTGTCTCATTTCACTACAACGAAACCAAAGTGCAAGTCATGCTAATTATGACACAAGCTAGCACCGGTGTCAGTCAAAGAGCTGTTATTGGCGATAACGTCAAAGTATTGACAAAATCTCGACCTAAAATGAAGCATTAGACAGCTTATTGTAAGACTGTATAATTCATGAATTTATCCCACCCAAAAAGTTAACATATAGCTATTTTCCAGCACTCTAAATTTTCTTGTGACAAACTTACTTTCAATTAGCGATGCGTCCGTAGCGAACGGTCCGGTTCTTTGAATCAACTCTTTCAAATGAACAACAGGAGCCGGCCTGACAGTATAGATAACGTGTTGGTTATAAAACTTTTTCTGATGTATAGATTTTTCAATACTTGATTTTTTTCTGTACACGTAATTTTTGGCCTTAAATCAATTCTGGCAACAACAAAAAAATATCTGAGAAGTCACTTTGTGGAGAGCCAAGTCAAAAGAACCAACTCTCTTATAGGAGTCGGAATTCTCGTCAGTACTTTTTATACAGTCAATGCTCTGAATCGAGCTTCTGGGCTGACTCCTTGTAGAAACAGAAGCAGAGTCAAAGTACTTTGAATGTTGTAATTCGTTGCATGCAGATGTAACTTTGATAATACCCTTTGAATGTTGGATTATCAATAAAGCATTAAAAAAATACACCATTAAGTCTGTTTACATGCTACGTATTTTGTTCTCCAGGTGACACTTGGCCATAAAAACTGTAAGAAGATTAAAATAAATTTGATGAGCATGAATTTCACGTTTTGACATACTGATTGATTTATAAAAGTTTACCTGGTTAGATTTCTTTTAACATGTCTCATGTCTCAGCTGGTAAAAATTGGTAGAACCATTCACATCAACCTCAACTGGTATAAGAAGTGATCCTTCATCTCTTCACACTGCCTTCAGCCTAATTAAAAGTGCTACAAACTAAAAACAAAAGGATAATAATGGTTTTTTTTCTGTTGTATATGTTTTTGTTTTTGTCCATTATACTCCCGCAGAAATTTAACTTTCACATTATTCTGGGTTTTTTCTTTACATCCCAGTCTGCACTGTTTCAAGTACAACTACACTACGTACACAAGAAGTTCCAGCATTTCTGTTCCAGAAATATTTCAAAACATGTAAGCTCAATTCTGCCACTATGAAAAGTCCCTGTTGTAAATGTGTGTGTGTGTGTGTGTGTGTGTGTGTGTGTGTACACGTTCATTTCTAGAGTCTCTATTTCATCCACATTTTAATAAAATAGGCTAGATCTCACGAAGGGTCCTGGATTCTTTTACTCTATACAACATATTCATTTTCCATTTTTTCTTAAGGCATTTCAGACACCTGCACACAGTAATGGTTGCACATTTGTATATTTTGGGATGCTGTTTAGTATGATCTTATTAAGTGCATCAGTCTCCTTACTCATGGAACCAAATAAGTGGTAGTAAAAGTAAGCATCCACACTGTTGAGATTTATGCTCTAAAATCTCCTTATTAATATCATTTAGGATCTTACTTCAAAGCCAATGTTATGTTCACTAGAGAGATCAGGACCAAACCTGTGGATGAATAAACTCCTTAACCAGTCCCGGAGCATGACTTATCACATGTCATGTTGACAGTTTTTAACACATTTGGCTGATGTTCTTTTGAACTCTCCAGCCACAAATGTCATTACATTACACTTTCAGAAACTACTAAAACAGAAATCAATCAGTGAATCCACAACAAACTGTTTTAAAAAGGTTGGGTACCATTTATTGCCTCCTCACATTCTAAAAGAACAAGAAAACAGATCACATTTTACTAGTGCATGAACACAAAGACTTCCACAAGGCATAAGTACTTACACCATGGCCATGTTAGAAAAAACAAACAAACAAAAAAAAAATGTGTTCTCACTTTCTGGACTATTTGCAAACAAGATACACATTAAATAGTTCAATCAGTCAAAATAAAATTTGAGGCTAGTAGTCATAATCAAATAACAAAAATATACACTGCCACCTCAAATGTAACAAGTCAAACAAAACATAATCAAGTAAAATCTTTTCCGCACTTTCTTATCAAGCTTCATCTGAACTGTCACATAGATTGTTCTGTGGGTCACACTGAAGTTAAACCAAATTCTTTAAGAGCTTACATTAGGTGTGTGATATGCTATAAAATATGATGATACATTTTTTGAAAATGCCTTCCAAATGTTTATTTATTTTTTTTTTAGCACACAAGCAGTGGCTACCATCTGTCCGTGAGCTTCGTTGCATCATTTTCCTTATTTTTGGCCTCCTGTGCCCTCATCAACATGCATGCCTATCTTCCTGTCTTGCCCTTGCTTGTTCCCTTTCACCGGATCTCTCTCGCTACTCAAGTGCCTACCTCTACCCAACTCTCTCTCTGCTAGATGAACTCCTTGTCGCTGTTTTGGGCTGCAGATCTCTGGCTTATTAATTGTGCGATTAGGGAAGCCAGTGAGACCTGTTGGAGTAGGAAGTAAAGCCACTTTCTGTCTCTGAGGTTTTACTTCTAGTACTGGACCTTCATTGTATTCAGCCATACCGAAGGGTCTATTATACTTTGCAGAATGTGGCTCATTTGGGTCATGGAGTTGAGATACCTGATGAGGGTTACTGAAATTTGGTGATGCTGTCCCAGACCCCCTTGGGCCTAACCCTGGGACCTCGTTATTTGAGTTAAACCTTCTCCCATGTCTTGTATCAGGGCTTTGTCCTCTATTTCCTAAATCTCTCCTCCCCCTCCTATAGTCATGTTCAAGTCTTTGTCTTTCAAACCCTTCACCCCGACCATCTGAAAATCTGCCATCTGTTCCTGGACTTTCAATGTTGAAATTACTGGCTTCAGGTCTAGAATGAGTTAAATCTGGACCTCTTCGATCGGGACCTTCAAATTCAAATCCTCCTTCCATGTTTTGTCCCCTGAAGTTTGGCTGTGTACAGTCAATCCCCGTGTGTGAACCCCTTCTCATATCTGGTCTAACATCTGAACCTCTTCTGTTGTGACCTCGACCTCTATTGCCCTGATGCATTTCCTCTCTGAAACAAGGACCAATATCTCTTCTGCTTGGCCCACCAACCCCCCTGTTAGGTCCTCTCCATTCATTTCCAGATCTCCCTCTTCCAGGCCCTTGACATACTAGATCATCCTGGGCAGGGATGTGATCAAGACCACCCCATTCCTCTCCCGGCCCAGTAGAAGAACATGGAAACCCCATATTTGGCTTTTCCTGTACCGGTCTTTGCCCCCTTCTTCCAGGCCCTCCCCTATCCATGCCACGACTATGCCTATTGAAGTCTCCAACCTGTTCATTGATGCCTTCTTGACCCAGATCACTGCTGCAGTGTCTTTTCCAGTCATCTCCAGAAGTTTGTCTCTCGTCTCCAATGGCCATCATATTTTCCCCCTGTTCATCTGACCATTGGTGCTGTGTGTCTGAATTCCTCCAATCAGGGGGGGAGTCTCTGAACTCAGGCCCTTTCCATCTGTCTCCCTGATTTCTAAAATTTCCTCTTTGACCTCTCATGTTTCTCCACCGAGGCCCTCTTCCCCTCATACTTTGACCTGATCTATTACCGTGGCCTTCTTCTTGACCATATTCTGAGCCACCAAAGTTTGGTCTTCCTCCATCTTCCCCTTGCATGAGACCAAAGTCTGGAGTACTAGATCTTCTCCAGTCTGATCCCCTAACATCCAGCTCTCTCCTTTCACCAGGTTCCCTAAAGCCTGGTTCTTGTCGGTGGGGTCCAAGGGCCTGAATTTCTTGCCCACTACTGTGACATCCTGGTCCTCTGAAATCTTGACCTTGATTCTGACCTCTCCTATCAGTTTCAGTGCCCTCAATGTCTGAAGCCCTTCTTTCTGGTCCAGGCCCAGTGAACTTAAGACGATCTGAACCTCTCCTGTGCTGCTCAGGGCCCTCTATGTTTGGGCCTGGATGCTGAATCCCTGGTCCTCTAAAGTTTGGACCTTGGGACCTCTCTAACCCCGAACCAGATCTGTTGGCCCTTGGTTCCCTGAAGTCTTGACCCCTACAATGAGGCATTGGGCCCTCTATGTTTGAATGTACACCATCCATGAACTGTGGCCCTCTCTGCTCTCTGTTTAAAGGCCCTGGATACTCCATACCTGGACAAGTGCTCACAGACCCCATAAAGTCAGGCCCAGTGGGCCCCATAAAGGGTCCTCTCCTTTCAAGCAAAGCTTCTTGGAAATCTGGATCTTGTGGTCCTCTCTGGCCAGTCACTTGATTTTCAATACTATGGACTCTTTCATTTACAGGACCATTGAAATCTTGAAATACTGCACCAATAAAATCTGAGCCCCCAAATTCCTCTGTTTCAGGTCTCATGCCCTCTATAGCTGGACCCCTCCATCCTGGCCCTTCTCTTCTGCAATTTGGACCTCTGGATTCTCCCATATTTCTCAATGGATTGTCCATTGAAGAACTTTGTCTTTCAGGTCCAAGGCAACTAAAATCTGGACCTCCAGGTCCTCTGGCATCAAGCGAAGGACCACGCAAAGCAGGGCCTCTCCTTTCAGGTTCTGGGCGACTGAAAATAAGACGAGTTTGTCCTCCTTCAAGCACATTACCCTGTTGAGTGGGACCTATCCTTGCAGGTCCTGATTCTCTAAAATCTGGATGCCCATGTCTTTCATAGTCAGGTGTTGAACCCTGAATAAAAGTTCCTCTCCTCTCTGGCCCAATGAAATCTGGACAAGGCCCCACCCAGGCAACTTCAGGACCCTCCAGGGGGAGGCCTTGTCTTTGAGGACCAGGTCCCCTAAAATTGTGATCTCCAGGTCCTCTCCTGTCAGGCCCAGGACCCTGCATAGCAGGATCTCTACCCTCTGAACTTGGTCTTCTGTAATCTGGTTCCTCAGGTCGTCCCCTGGTAGGCCCAGAAGGTCCAATAAATTGATTCTTTCTTTCGGACCCATGTCCCATATAATCTGGTCCTCTAGGCCCTCTTTCATTGTGTATAGGACCACCCATTTGAGGGCCTCCTTTATGGGGACTGGGCCCTCTTTGGTCATGCCCTGGGCCTTCAATGGGAGGGCCTCTCTTTAGTTGACCTGGCCCTCTGAAATCTGGACATCCAATTCCTTGTTCATCGTGCACAGGGCCACTTGTTGAGGGACCTTTACTTTGGGGGCCCAGCATTCTCATATCTTGACCCCCAGGTCCCCTTTGGTCATGCCCAGGACCGCAAATAGGATGACTTCTAATTAGAGGACCTGGCCCTCTGAAATCTTGACATCCAGGTCCTTTTTCATCATGCACAGGACCACCAATAGGAGGCCCTCGTCTTTGAAGAACAGGCCCCCTGAAATCTTCACCCACAGGCCCTCTCCTTTCAGGCCCAGGATCCTGCATAACAGAATCTCTACTCAATGGCCCTCGTGCTCTGAAATCTGGATCTCTGGGTCTACCCCTGTCAAGCCCAGACTGCTGTCCCCAAAAATCTGGACCCAGTTCTTGCTGATCATGAATATAACCCTCTATTGGACCTCTCTTTTCAGGCACTGGTTCACTAAAATTTTGCCCCTTGAAATCTGGACCACTAAATCCTCTATTTTCAGTTGCCGGACCCTCCACAGCGAAACCTCTTTCAAGCCCTGGTCCCCTGAAATCTTGACCTTCAGACCCTCTCCTGTATGGCCTATCATCCCCCATAAATGAATCCCTGCTTTCAGGCCCTGGTTCATTACAATCTGGATGCCCAGTTCCTTGTCTGATGGCCCCAGGCTGACCTGTACTTTCATTGACTGGTCCCCATACATCTTGGCGCCTATGTCCTCTTCTGTCACGCCCTTGGCTAACCATTTCTAAATTTCTCTTTTCTGGCCATGAGTCTCTCAAATTTGCCCCTCTCCTTGGACCTTCCACAGATGAACCTCTGCAATCAAGGCCTGTTCCCAAGAAATTCTGCGACCCTGTTCCTCTCATGTTAGGTCCTCTGTTGTCACTGATTACACCTCCACTATCAGTTTCTGGTCTCCTGTAATCTGAACCCCTCTGTCTTCTCTTTTCACATCCTAAGTCTTCTTTGTCTAGATTCCTATCTGGCCCAGGTTCTCTAGACTTTAGGTCTACATCACTTCTTCTGCCAGGTCTCTTGGCCTCCAAATTAGGACCTTTCCAATCAGGCTGAACTCTCCTTTGATCATGCATCAGTTGCCCTCCTCTTGCCTGATCTGTTCCCCTTCTGTCTGGTTCCCTCCATTCATTTTTCCTGGCTGATCTTGGTTCATTACAGTCCTGATCCCTTGCACGGGAACCCTGCCCATTATTTGGTCTTACTAAATCTCTCACACCAGTACCTGGATCTTTCCCTTCTGGATTTGTAATGTTTGTCATAGGACCCCTGTTTCCTTGATTGATTTGGAAATTTCTTGTCTCTTGCCAACGACCATGTATGTTTCTTTCATGCATGTCTGCTTTTCTTCTGTTTGTTCCTGTTTCTCCAACGTCTCTATTTGAACGCCTTGCATGTGATTCACCAGTGTCATCCCTTGTGCCTGACCAACGTGTATTGGTTACAGTTGGACCAGATCCCATATGTCTTTTTTCTACCACATCTGATTCACTCGTGTCAGGACCATGCTTACTTATTTTGGACTCCAGATATGACTCTGGCTGATCAAAATGTTCTTGAGATCTTTTACTCTCTTGATCAATGCAAGTCACAGGTACAGCTTTGGGTTTATCATCTGCCATTCCTGAAGAATGAGCCCCTGTAAACACATGGGAATGTAAACCGGTTTTGTGAGCCCCTCCCACCATGTCCATGTTTGCATCTTTTCCGTGTGGGTGAAAACCTCTTGTATTAGGACTGTCCTCACCTTGCACAACACTCTTCTTCCCAAACTCCCTCGTTCCTGGCCCTGAACTAATTGTATTGTCACTTTGCTGTTTGGAATCCCCTTTACTTGTGTTTGTCTCTATGTCCTGAATTTCAGCTCCTGGATCACCCACATTTGTCACTGGGCAACTAAATGCAAGAGGTTTCATTTGTTGCCCTGGACCCCACATGTTGGGACTCATAATTTGTGTGCCTTGGTCACTCATAACAGGTTCTGAAGACCTCTCATCTTTTTTTTCAAACAGAGGTCTTTTAAGTCCGAGACCTTTCATATCTGGTCCTGGACCCCTCACACCAAATGCTGGACACTCTGTCCTAAGGTTTACAACAAGTTTTGGGCTTTCAACAGAGCAAAATGCCTGATCTGAATCTCTTTTTGCCTGACCCCCTGTCACTGGGTGCTTTGGGCTGAGACAGCCCTCTTTTATCTGCTTGTGTGCCTCAACCTGATCCAAGTTAATATCTGTTGATAATGGAATATGTGTCGGTGCATTGGACATATTTTTTGGATCACTCGAGGACAGAAAATCACCTACAGCTTCAAGTGGGATACTATTGTATGCCACGGGATCTCTGCTTTCCTCAGTTGTAACAGAGTCACTTTGCTCGGAGCTGCTAGGCTTCACAAATAGTGGGTCTGGATCTGGGCTCTCAGGAGAATCTCGAATGGGTGGATCAATTATCCTCAGTGGAAGTGAAGTTTCAATTTTGTCATGAAGCAGGATATCTTGTTGAGAAGGTCTATCTGCCACAGTAGAAGAACCACTACATTTCTGATCATGGTCAACAACTGAATAATTTGGGGTTTCCTGAGATTCTGAGGCTTCTGAAATCTCAAGCTTTACATCTTGAAGGATCTTATGTTCATTAAGAGTACACGTATCAGGATGATCTTTTAATGAATATCCATCAGGGTCTTTCTTAATGGTTATGATATCTGGGTCTGTTTTAATACTAGGGGTATCAGGTTCTTGCTTAATTGTAAGTGGCAAAAATGACGACTTACTCTCTGCAAGCTGTCCAAGAATAGAGTCCGTAAAGTCTGGGTCATTGCAGTGACCACCTGATTGCTTTGACTTCTCAAGAACTTGGGGGGAATGTCCTCTGTGCTGTTTTGCTGAAGGGGACAGTGAACCTTTTTTTCTCTGAGAGGATGGGGAACTCCTACGTTCATGAGAATGTCGAGATCTGGTTCGCTCTCTCCGGTGGCAACTCTGGCGTTCAGAGTGGTCTCTAGATCTATGCCCTGACCTTTCTCTCTCACTTCTTCTGTGTCTATCCCTTTCTCTGCGCCTGCGAGAATGAGAGGGGGAACGCCTCTGCGATCTTCTCATGGGACTTTTATTTCTCTCCCTTTCACGATGACTTCGTCTCTTTGGTGACAGCCTCCGCTTTCTGCTGTGGTATGAAGTTCCTGTACTGTCCTTGTGACTTGTACTATGTGCTGATTTAGACAAAGATGAGTCATGGGTGCCTCCTCGAAATACGTCCTCTTGAATTTCATCGAAAAGTGATTCATCTTCAGGATCATAAGCCACATCGGAATCTTCAATCTCCCCAGCAGAGGAACACTTCTCACCTTCTTTAACACTTTCTTGTGTTTCATCTTGCCCTGGAACAGTATTTGGATCCATTTTTAAACTAGGGGCTGGGGTTATGCTCTCTACATTAAGAGCATGTGAATCTGTTTTAGAAACACCCACAGTCTCAGCAAGGTTGCTTACCTTGTTTGTTGAATCTGAAGGCCTTGAGTCCATTTGCATTATGCCACTCTGCAGTGATGACAGATGGCTGAGAGGCAAAGATTTTGATGGGGGAGACATGAGGGAGTCAGCAACAGAAAAGTGAGCCATGAACATACCCACAGCCTCTCTTTGTTGGCGTAGTGCTTCTTCCTGCTCCTTCAACTGACGCTTTTGCTCTTCAATCTGTTTATTAAGCTCCTCAAGCATACGCTGTTGTTCAGTTAATGTTGCAGCTGAGACAACCACACTGCCTGTAGGGAGGTGCTCTGTGATTCCAGTGGGGATAGGGGTTTGCTCTGGAGTGGTGATAGGAGCTGGCACTTCAGGTGGAGTGGAGGTTGATAATGACAGAATATCTGAAGTTTGAGTTGGAACAGAAGGAGTTGAAACTGGAGGGTTTGAAGTATTGTCACTTTGAAAATCTGCAAAGAAAGTCTCATCCTCTGGATCATAAGCCACATCATCATCTGCTGTGCATGATACTGCAGGCTCATCGCCCAAAGTTGCTTCTATGCTCTGTGTTGTGACCATTCCATATCCCATTGCTGGTTCGTACTCCTCTTCTGGGTCATAGGGACGGTCAAAGTAATTTTCCTCCTCTTCTATTTCTTTGACTTTAGATTTCTGGCCATACTGTTGGACAATTGGGTCCACGATTGATACTGACCCCTGAGAAAACACTGGGACTGTCTTAGAAGGAACTGCTGTTGTAGAACCTCCACCATGAGACTCCGTGAGATTGGTTTTCTTATTGACAAATAAAGTCTTCAAGATAGTTTGCAGAGGTGTTTTATCACTGGATACTGTTGAGGGTTCCTTGTCGAGGAGACTTGCTGAGGACTGAGAAGCGGTAACAGAGGCTGATGCTGAAACAGGAGGCTTTACTGTAATGGATGTCGGGAGAGATGGTATGGTGACTGGGCCAGAAGAGGAGGATCCTGATGGGGAGCCAGGGCAAGATGGCGAACTGGGAGGGGTGGTGCTTACAGGAGTCTCTGGATTGTAGGGCTGGAATATCTCTAATTTGTCAGAGCCATAGAGGACTGGAGGTTTTGGGATCCACATAGGGTCCTTGGCCATCTGAACTTTGGGTCGCTTCTCCTCAATTTCCTGAGACAGGGCTCCTGCACGCTTTGTCCTCTGAATAATTGCCAGACCCAGAAGGAGATTGGGACGATTTTTTTCAAGTCCTGTGAAATAAATAGAATTGAGATTTATTATTAACAGAGGTCCTTAATTAATACTGGAACTCTTCAAAGGGTTTGTTTGTAACTGAAAATGCGTTACGAAGAATCTTGTTCTAAACATGCCATCTTTTTGGATGTAAACTCTGAGTTTCCAGAACTGTAAGGATGGATCATTGGAAAAGATACTACAACTTGGACATCAGTCACACCCCACAGTTGGTGGCTGTCAGGTACACTCTCCCCAGCTAAACAATACTGAAACACTTCAGACCTTTAGAAGTAGCTGAACAAATATTATACCTGGTCCTTCAAAAGGCTGTAGAATGGTTGGAATTGATTCCTTAGCACTGAGAGGAACAAGGTACACATCTTTGATGGAACGACTGACATTAGCAACCACACCAAAGCGTCTTCTGCTGCTGAAATATGAGAACAGGGAGACATATGCCACTTCTTCCTCTTCTGTAGCAGGATGAAATCGGATCACACATAACTCCTAGTTAGCAAAAAGAGAAAAAAAGATGTAGGACATTGCATTGTTTTAAGAGTATGGCACAAGGCATGTAAAGGAGAATTTCATGAACTACTTGCCTTTGTAACAGAGGTTTTGAGTTTGGCAACATAGTCCCATACAGTTTCAGGCATAATTCGTCCTCCAATTTGAACAGTATCAGGCAGATCCTAGACACAAGAAAAATCACCCCTGATTTTCAGCCAAGTTATAATGAGGATTACAGATTTTGGATGCAGCTCTGTGATTAGAATTTGAATCAATGCACTACCGCTTTCAGATTTTCAGCAGGTCCTGAAACCAGGTATGCCTTAGTGACAAACTTTGCCACAGTGAGCATGTTTAGGAATCCTTTCCACACAATGTCTCCCTTAGCCAAAAACTGAGCAGTTTCGCCATCAGCTGGAGATGTTGTGGTCCTATGATTCAAATCACAAGAGCAAAATAATTTAAATATGACAGTATGGTAATTTTGTTAATATTCACAAGAAGACAACAACATTGAACAACTTCATTACATGCACTACATAATCATACAGATCTTCACATACCTTGAAGGTGTGCCATAGAGTCTGGGATCTGCAGAGGAAGATGGTTTCATCAAGATAGATTTAGGTAATGTCTTCTTTTGTGGCCCTGAAGGGGGTGGGACTGAGGACATTGTTGAATGACTGTCTTTAAATGGAATATAAGGACTTGAAAGGTTCGGAGTTGTTTTACTTGGACCAGAGTTGCTACTAGACGATGCACTAAACCTGCCTGCTGCTGTGCGAGGGTCCCGCCTTGTGATAGTTACTGTTGATACAGCTGGAATCACAACTGGAGTATATGACCTCTTTGGTATTGTAGTTTTATGAGTTTCTGCTATCGGGGAAGCAGGGGACTCCATTGTGGGGGAAGCTGGAGACTCCAAAATTGGGGAAGCTGGAGACTCCATTGTGGGGGAAGCTGGGGATTCCACGATCGTCAATGGTGGGGCGTCAATGATAAGGCAGGAGGTGGGATCTATCATGGATGATGTTGGAGAGTCCATATCAGGTGAGTCAGGTGGAGCCATCAGCGGTGAGTCATCTCCAGCAGACTTTTTCCAAGGTGGCTCATATTTTTCTCTCGTTTCAGGAACCTTGGGTTTTTTCTTGGCAGGTTCCTCTTCTTCACAAGCTATTCGGCCTTCAAGAAAGAACACAAAGCTATTCTGAATATCAAGGATAAAAAACTTCATAATGAATGGATAAGATTGCCTATCTTAATTGCATTGTGGGAAAAAAGACCTTTTTCAGTGAATTCTTAATTCTTTGATTCCCTTCTTCCCACAGTGTTTTATAGTTATAGTAAAACTTTTTTTTACATACCGGTACATATCTTGCATTTCAGGTCAAAGAGATGAGCCTTGTGCTCTGATGTTGTGTCTTTAAGCATACAGGCAAGAATATCTGGTACAACACTGGCAGGGTTAAGCTGACTTGTTTTGGCCTTGGGAGGGGGAGCAGGTAGACTTTTCTTCTGTTCCTGGGGGTCAACAAAAAAAAACCAAACACATAGACTCTTAATGAGTTTGCGCTCAAAGATATCACAACATTTCTGGCAAGAAAGACAGAACATTTTTAAGGCCATACAACATGAATCATGAGAAGGGGATTTAAGTCTACCCACCATGTTTTTAATTGGTCTAGAAGGATTCAAACTGGGCAAATCAACCTTCACTGCTTCAGGCTTCTGAAGCACACTTGCTGATTTAGCACCATCCTTAACCTGGAATTACAGAGGCAGTGGCTGAATCACTTATGACCCACACACCACTCAACCCTCCCGGGTTATGATATGAAGTTTAAGTATGAGATCTAAATTTGTTTTGGCTGTTATGCTTGTTGAAAATTAAACTTTACCTCTGTTGCTGCTTTGTGACTTGGCTCGGATACTGTGACAGCCTGCATATCCTTTTGGCTCATCCTGACCAGCCTGAAGGGACTGATCTCACTGTGTACAACATTGTACAACAAGCCCTGATAACACACAAATGGATTGTGAATTTGAAAATATAAATGAGTAAAAGTTCTCCTGAAATCATTTTAGAACATCCATGCAGAACTGAGAGAATTATTAACAGATTTGCAAGAATAGAGATCACAAAAAAAATACACAAACCTTGTTTTTTGGGTCTTTAAGGTTGAACATTATTGTCCTGTACTTGTTCATGTACTTGCTGTCTGTGTTCCGGAACATGTCAAACATCTCCATCTCAATGTTTGCCACAAGCTTTGTAACTTCACTCTCAGACATTTCCAAATCTTCACAATCAGACACCCTGGAGACATGGAAAGAAAGTCAAGGCTAATCAGCGTAATGCTGCTTTAATAGACTGAGGAGCAATTTTTATATTTATCTTGATGAAGAATGGCTAATTCGAAAATAACATGGATGCTTGATACTTTGATGCAAGAAAAACATGTTATGGCAAAAAAAATCTCATTAAACTCATATTAACTGAGAGATCCCACCCAAAACCCCCAGACTTGATTGTGTTCATTTTTAAAGAGGGATAGCAACAGATTCCTGACTAAACCAAAGCTGCACATCAAAATTTTGGACATCAAGGCTTTCCAAAAAGGCATGAAAAGGTCTCACAAAGAACTCATCAGACACCTTTTTTGATGAAACTAATCTCTGTGAGGTTTCCAGTGCCCTTCTTGTTCAAACTAAATCCCCCCAAAAAGTCTATCTACAGGTAAATCAATTCCCAGCAGGCACTTCCAATTACATTTCCCATCCAACCTAGTGTTGAAGCAAGTGCATTTAATAACTATGGATGTGTGTGTGTAGTGTAGACAGTGTGGACTGAGAGAGTGAGGGGGTCTTAGGGGCAAAAATAGTACATTCTGCAACAACGGTTTGGTTCCAAATGAGTCTCAACAGAACTGACTTTAACAGGCAGAACAGGCTTTACAACAGTGACATAATCAAGTAGGAAATTTTGGAAGGCAAATTATTCCCTATTCCTTTAATTTTTTTTAGAATAAATTCAATCTTAAATGACAGTTTATTTCTGAATATTCTTCAGAAGTGTGTTAAGTGAAGTTAAGTGTGACCTGGGAAGCTTAAATGTTGCCAAGTGCTGAGGCTGTATTTTATCCATACAAATGTCAACAATCGGACAACTTTTTACCAGGAAAACAGCCTTAAAAATGGCTGTCATGGCATTACAGTATATTATTAGGGATTAGATGAATTAAACTAAATGAGACAACGTTTAGTTTATGATACAATTTGATAACTGACAAAAAAATACATTATAATACATGGACATTCTTGCGATATCTTTAGACGTTTCCTCCATGGCGAGTCAGAGGTAGATATTCAGGACTGTATTACATTCTAGTCAATACAGTACATGTAGATCAAATATTTAACCCAATTTTATTTTCATTGAATGTTTCTGTAATAGATAATGGAGTGCAGTTAGGGGATGTGTGTATCTGTAAATCATTTCCAGTTTTTGTTTTATATTTGAATTCATTTTGTCATTGCTACTTTCATAAAATTACTTTTTTGTTGCATGATAAAAAAACATACTTGGGTTGCAATGACTTTTCATACAAGAGTGCTTACCTTTTGAAAAGGATGCTGGTAAGTGAACGCTGGATGCTCTGTCTAATCTGGGTGTTGGGCTGAGAGGGTCTGGAGGAAGGAGCACTGGGTGCAGGTGGCACTGGCAGGTTCCTGGTTTCACTCATCAGCAAGGGGGCTGATGAAGACTTTTGACCTGATGTCGAAGCTGGCACTTTGATGGGTGGAGGCTTAAGGCCAGACGGCTTCTTTGGTATGACATATGTGGTCTTGCTGATCATAAGGGCCCCTGTTTCATGGTGTCTGAGACCTGAGGCTGGTGGGGATTGAGTTGCTGTAGATGGATCTGACTTTGCTGGGTTAGGTGGTGCATGTGGAACTGATTCTGCAGTTTTCTGCTCTGAAGCTCCATTGCTGATTGGTGCCTTAGATTCTTCTTGAGATTGGCTCAGTGCTGGGGTTGGCTCAGAGGAGGGAGCAGCTTCTGTAGGAATATCCTCTGGTGGTTGTTGTGGGGGAATTTCAGCCTCACTTTTAGCTTCCAACTGTTCAGTGTCTTCTTTGGCTGTGACAGGAAAAAAAAAAAGAAATTTTGTGACTACTAAAACTCTTCTCCCCATTACCACATTCCTTTACAGCAGGAAATCAAGGAATCATATATTTCAAACATTTCAAATTTTATATTTTGCCACAGCAAAAATACATTTTGATGATACTACATAAAAGAAGAACTGCTGTGCGCTCCTGTTCTAATACAGGTGCATTTCAGTAATAGGACTATCATGATATTTATTTTTCTTTTGATAAAATAATTGACAACTGTAAATCTTCCATTACTCTTAAATTCATGACACATTAAATTAAATTAAATATTTTAAGTCCTTTTTGTGATTTTGGCTTCAACTTCATGAACATCACTCCTGTTGCTTGTGCACTTTTTATCCCTTTTTTTGTTTTTTCAGAAAACATTCAAATGAAACCTTTCATCACATCACTCTGCACATGGGCTTCTAGCAGTGGCTTCCTGTGGTTTACCCTTCTTGTGTAGGGTGTTAGTAATTGTTTTCTGGACAAATGTGAAGTCAGCAGTCTTCTGCATCACTTTAACTTTCGGCCAAATTTTAATTGACCGAGGTACACCTGTAGAATTAGCGGTCTTACATACATCTATGGTGTCTCCAATCTTTTTTATACTTTCATATGAACATGAATAATAATTAAAGTGTGTATGGTTGTTCTGCTACTTTATACAAAGGTTACCCTGGACTATTGTCATGTAAAATCTGCCATAAATATTGTACTTTTAAGGCACAGAGCTTCTTGTTACATGGAAACTAAATTGCTGAATACTAACAAATGATTTTATAAAACAAATTTATAAATAAAAAAAACCTTTTTTATAAAAAATACAAACAAGCAAAAAAAAAAAAAAAAAAAAAGCAATGGCCATAATAGTCCTGTCAGAGACTTCATACTGCATTATTCCACAAACTAAACATCAGAAAAACCTGAATCTGATTAGGACTGTTAATCATATCATCTATTTTAGGTTACATTTCTGTTTTAGAAGTATCTTGCTTGGAACTTCTTTTCATGCCAGCTTTCAACTTTTTTCATGATGGGGATAGGGGATGTTGAATTTACAGGCTAGATACAAGTTTCAAGTGAGAGAACTATGAATTACACTTTAGTCATGTTAAAATTCAACATGATGTATCTCGTATCAAATTCTCATTAGTTTAAGCTCATACTTGCGTAACGTCATTTTCAGTCATAGAAAATGGCACCAAACAGCTTTCTTATTTTGCAGATTCAAGCCTTATAAATTAACAGAAGTGATTTAAAGTGGATTTGAAAGCACATAAGTGAATTCACTGATGGGCAACTCCTCCTGTTTGAACTGTCACAGCCCAACATGGGTTCAGGCAAGTGCAAATGTGGAAAACAAAGATATATGAAGCGACTTCGTGAGCACTCCATACACTTAATTAACATTAGAAAATGCCTTTTTGACTGCCCTTTCAATGGAAGTGCCCTCTGGATGACCTCCAATTACCTTATTAGTTAACTGGTTGGTTGACTTGGTGTACATATTTTGTTCTCAAGCACATTGTGTGGGTACAGCAGAAAGTCTACAGTTCATTTAAGTCTGCTCAGTTAATTTCATCATTTCATCCTATCCATGTAAAAGATGACTGGAAATCTAAAGTGTTTGATGTACGAACTTTCCTGGGGTTTTGGGAGTGGAGGGCAGTTACTTCTGTCCCTTCTGCCTCAGTAAATTTGAATGAAAATAATGCTGTGGGGTTCGGGGCGATGATAAACTATCACAAGTCTGTCACCTCCAAGTGACCTGCTGCCCAACTTGCTCATATGACATTTTTTTTTAACCAGCTTTATTTTAACAGGCTAGAACTGGGCATGATGTATCTCGCGTTTGTAAAACACCATGGATTGGCAGAAGAGTAGAAGTCCTACACAACGGTCCTCAAGAGCTGGTCAAGGGAGGTTTTCTTGTTTTATATTTCATGAAGTGATTCCCCATGGCGTAGAGCTGGTGCTCTTTTATTTTCTCTAAACCCGCCCCACAACCAGTAACTGGGTGTGACTGGAGATGCCCAAATGACAGCAGTGGTTGTAGCGTTTGGTTAGTATTCACAGGCGGGCATCTGAGAGGGTTTTAACCTGGGAGTAGAATAGGAATCTGCTTTTGTTTGCAGGAAGATAGAAAAAAATGAATGGAAAGCTGAGGGACGGAAATAATCAAGGAGAAATACAGAGAATATTTCCCCCTTTGAATCAAAGAGGCAAAGAATAAGAACTTTATTACTCTTATTTCGTGCTAGTGTGTGTGTGTGTGTGTGTGTGTGTGTGTGTGTGTGTGTGTGTGTGTGTGTACACTAAAATGAGGAGCAAAGCGATATAACAATGGACCGGTGTATATTGTCGAGTTATGAAGCACTCTTTCAGACCCTCTCAGTGTAAACTCAAGGACCATCTCAGCTCCAAAATATTCTCACTCCATTCTTTTCCTTCTGCGTTCACCTGTCTGATGTCACCCTGTCTGTCAAACATTTATTTTTGCAGACACTTGCCCCTGTATTGCTTCCCTTTAAATATTTCAGTGATTCTGACATTCAGACCAACTACTGTGCAACCCACAGCGCCCCATCAGCCCCATTTCCTCCAGAGATTCAGCCAAGAGTTCCCATCAACCACCTGCTGGCTGAGCGTCATGGGGGGGATCCTGCGCTGACTCTTATTTTTTTCCCGCTGTAATGAAGAAGCTTCACATCACTAAATCACCAAAAGTCTGTCTTTGCTCTTTCCTTGCTATACACATCGATCAAACTGATGCATGAAGATATAGTTCTTGTATTAAGAGTCCAGAGAGTAAATAAAAAAGTAAAAATTGGAATAAATGTGCTTCAACGTTGGAGGTGCTCTCAGGTAGTACTGCGTGAGGGTGCAGTAAGTCCTTCAATCTCACTTTTTTCAGGCTTTTTAAATGCTGTTCAAGTTGCTACTATTATAAGATTATACTATACACTGCTAGAAAAACAAAACAAAAGGGAACACTTGAACAACACAGTGTAACTCTAACTAAATCGCACTCACATGAAATCGACTTGTCCAGTCAGGAAGCAACAGTAATTGTGAATCAGTTTCACTTGTTAATGTGCAAATGAAACAGACAACAGGTGGAAATGCAAAGTACAAAGGCAATTAACGAGACTACCCCTTTAAAATAGTGGTTCAGCAGGTGGTGGCCACAAACCATAACTCTGTTCTAGTTGTTTCTGGATGATGTTTTGGTCACTTTTGAATTTTGCGAGTTTTCACAGCCCTAGCGGAAGCATGAGGGGGGTGTCTACAACCAACAGAAGCTGCTCGGGTTGTGCAGCTCATCCAAGATGGCACATTGATGCAAGCTGTAGCAAGAAGGTGTGCTGTCTCTCAGCACAGAGAGCATGGAGGAGATACTAGGAGACGTGGATGGGGCCGTAGGAGGGCAACAAGCCAGCAGCAGGATCGCTACCTCCTCCTCTGTGCAAGAAGGAACAGGAAGAACACTGCCAGAGCCCTGCAAAATGACCTCCAGCCGGTCACTAATGCACATGTTTCTGCTCAAACTGTCAGAAACAGACTCCACAAGGGTGGTATAAGGGCCCAACATCCACAAGTGGACGCTTTTGAGCAGGGTATCATAATATTAATCAATCTTTATTAATTTGCAGCTTTGAATCGATGATGTAGTAGAAATCTCAAATGACAGCCAGAAAAGTGTTTATGAAGTGACATAAAGTCAGCCCTGAAATGTGAAAATGTGGAAGTTAGACTTAGGACAGATATTCTAAAATCACAGGGGGGAATCAAAAGAGTGATGGACACTGGTTGCACTTCATTGGAAAGGCCACTAGAGGGTGCTTGTGTATCACACATAAACGTTGAGAAATTGACTGTTGTCAGTTTCAGTTCTAAAATGAATAAGAATCAAAAAGAACACAGAATGAAAGTGAAATTGTTCAACTGAAACCTGACACCTTGAGCAGTATGTCTGTTTAAAAGAGGCTGTTCTTCCCACGCTCAGCTCATGTAACAAATCTGATGCAACAGATGCAAATATATCCACTCATCCACAGTGTGCTACAACCTTAGACAGAAAAAAATAGATTTGAAATGAAACTGACATTTAACAGAGATCACAAGCTTCACTTGTGACAGTGAAATATGTTTTCCCGGGTCACACAGTACCCACAACAGACTGATTTATCAACATATTATGCAGATTTTTCCGTTTTTCTCCGTTATTGGCATCAGCTGACACATTGTGCATGGTATACTTTCCCTGGCATGATTTACAGACAGGCATCTACTGGCAGCCCCGTGTTGCTAGGAGACACTAAAGTCTGCGTGCAGACTGTGCCTTGCTCCTCTCCTACTGGGGAAGTGAAGCAACTTCAAAACTATATCAAAATATGTTTGATAAAGTTGAACAAAGATTAACCTGTTACTACTCTTTACAAAAAACTTTTCCATCTTGTTTTAGAATTAAATAAAGTTCAATGATCTTTCCCTTATTCCAAAATTGAGACCCATTTGCCATCACTGTGTCATTCCTGTGATGTAAATTAAAGGCGCAAAAGAAGTGTCATTCCAAAATATTGGGCCAAGAAAATCGTCAGCTTGTGTTGATCACTGGCAAGGGTGATGAGGAAAAAGTGGTATTAGCATCAGTATCAGCCCTAAAATAATCCAAAGCAGTTGATCTGTGCACGGTTCTCAAGCTAAACAGATCAAGGACAAACAATGCTCTCTTGAGAGGAGTATAGCCAACGCTGAGAGATGCATTCAATTTAGAAGAAATTCAATAAAGCTGCAAAAATATCAGATTAAGTATTTAACTGAATGCTGATTCCCATTGAGATTTTAAGGTGAAATTCTGTCATGTAGGTATTTTCAGGGTTTACTTGCTCTATTCATACTTAGGCTCTATCTATCCATCACCTCACCCTTTGATAAATACCAAGCAATGTTTTTCAGAATTTTACTACTTATTAAAATGTTTTTAATGTGTTGTTAACTAAGACAATGATTAACAGATAATTTTATAAATTAAAAAATCATAAATTACTAACTGCTTGAATATACTGTAAAGAAAAATGTAGGTTTACGGGTCGACCTCTCCAAACTGACCATTACATACAATCTTTTAAAGTCCACTGAAAACACTTAGAAGATATGTTCGGCAGAATGTGCTGAAAAACTTTTCTCCCCCTCCATTTTGGCCTTACATTTAGTCATGAAGAACGGATATTTTCAAACCCACTTCCCACTCTTACTAGTTTTCATGTGGACAGCAATAAAAAACATTTTAGGTAACGATGACATACTTATGCAGGATGGTGTGTTACCAGTTTTTTAACGTCTTCAGAGTATGGTTGCGTTTAATTAAATGTTTGGGAGGATCAGGTTACTGTCACTATACCACAGCATGAGGGTGTTTGTGTATGCAATCCTTGTGATTGTAAATTTGCTGCTGTATAAACATTTGAAACAATGCTGATTGCAATTACCAGTTGTTCTGGTAGAGACTCAACAAAA
Organism: Thalassoma bifasciatum; assembly: GCA_008086565.1. Classification (NCBI taxonomy): domain Eukaryota; kingdom Metazoa; phylum Chordata; class Actinopteri; order Labriformes; family Labridae; genus Thalassoma; species Thalassoma bifasciatum. The sequence goes on from RPOG01000061.1 coordinate 41,881, forward strand.
ATGAGCACAATGTTGTTTTGTGCTGTTTGATGTGACGGACTAATTTCGAATTCTCACCACCTAGTGGCCTGGCATGGTTATGCAAGCATTTTCCACTGTTTCTGTGTGGGGACCAAACTATGAGGGAACACCTGGACAGGATTGAATCTGAGAATGGAGGAAAAAAAAAGTTTCGCGAAATCTGTCCATGTGATGAACATAGGCTAAAGTTCTCTATAGTTTGTTTGTTTGTTGAGTGTTGACTGCTGTTTATGGATGAGATAAAGCTCAGGGTAAGCTTTGCCGGTATGTGCGCTAGTGATATGGAGTTGTTCCCCACCTCCCTAACAGCATCTCCTTGTCATTAAGGTCAAACAGTGGACCCAATCCAAAACACATGTGCAAACACACGCACACGCACAAACTCTGACACACACATAAAATCCAACTTCCACAGCAATATAAATACCAGAGCTCACTGTGTCAAAGATCCCATTTGTTTCCGTAGTTTGGTTTTCAGTTATTTTCTAGTTACTGGTAGTCTTGTTAGCTCTATGGAATTTCCACAATCAATCACAAAGCCACATCTCACTTGTAAATGTGTGTAAAATGATTCGAGGGGAGGGAATCCTGTCAGAAGTTTGAGCAATGTGAAGTCATTGAACTTCATGACTGTTGGGTTTTTGACAAAGTTGTCAGAAATGGCACAACGCCACTTGAGGTTGTTTTGTATTCTACAACAGATGAAAAGATTGGAGACCAAGTCATGGAACTGTTACGCACCTTCTAAAAAAACAACTTAAGACAAACTGAAAAAAATCTGTCACTGCCAGTTGTGAAGATGTTTGGGTGAAAGTGAACTGATTGTGCATGGATCTCTCTCGAAGAGGAGATTTTGATGTCACTGAGGAAACGTGAAACAAAAAGAGTGGAGAAAAAAATCAACTATTCTTTGAATGGTAAAGTAATCTCCTAGGCAAATTCTTCCAGATCCTTATCTACTATACGTGAAAGTAAAAGTAAGAAGTTAGAAACTTTGATCCAAGAACTGAGTGTGTAAAATCAGGTTCACCAAACAGAAGCTACGAATAACACCACTCACGGCACCAACCATTTTCTCCTTCACCCAAACCAAAGCTCCAACTTATTCCAAAGTTTATGCTGCTGTATATTGTTGGTTGGGTTGTTTTTAACCTTTCACAAAACGCAGAGTAAGAACATAGATTGACATGCCTCTCATCCTTCGATTTTGACAGACAGCTGCCAATTACCTTTGCCAAGCACCATTCCTAACATCTTAGCAATGCCAGCAGGGATCACTTTCTGTAGTTCTTTTTACAGCCTGATCAAGACCTAGTGATGTCATGGATCTGGTTCACCTCCTGACTTCACCTCAGGCGTGAACCTGTGAGATGCTTACAATACAACAGCCTAATTCTAGGAGTATGCAGCTTATTCAAAGCAGCATTTTTTAGGCTGATACTGGGAGGGCAAAGAGAAGACATTATATTATATACAATATTTATCATTCTAATATAATTACATTTTAATTTCTTTAATTTTAAAGTGGTGAATGTGGTTATTAACTTCAAACTATCTGAATTTTTTGCCTTTGCCTTGATATGAAAATGGTAAAATGTTTACTCACAGAAAATGGTCTCATTTCTAGAATTCTCATTCCATGTGCTTCACTTATTTAATATTTTATATTTTCTGTGGAACTATTTAACATGCAAGCATTTTTAATTATTTTAGTCCCACATAATATTTTCTGGGTTCAGAAGATGAAGTTTGCTTTTTTTAAGTTGTGTCCAACCTTGTCTCATTTTTCATAAAAAGAAATCCTATGTTGCAGGCATCATTCTGCCTATGAAACACATCATTTGAAAGGCTATTCTTTCTGCTACTTTGCATTAATCTCCTGGTTGTCAGGCATGACTTAAACCTTGAACAGCATTTGAAAGGGGTTTTGAAAACATGGTATGTCATATGTTGAGGTGAACCCCTGACTGCCAAAACTGATTTAAAGTTATATTGGAAAAAAAAGTGGGTGTTTGCATCCTCATAGATGGTAACTTGCGTGGAGACGGTAAGTTTGCAAATATTGCATTCAATATACATTGATAACTTAAATAGATACAGGTTTACCCTCTGATCATATGTTGGGACAGTGAATTTGATAAAATCCCTGGTAAGTGTAGAATATGAGTAAAAAGTCGTTGGTGGGACTCAAATGTTATCTCAGCTGCATGAAGCCCTGATGTCATTAATCAGGTTTGTCATAAATCCACAACAACCATCATCAAGTGGTTAAAGGAGGATTAGTTCCTACTCATGTCAATGTCACGAATTGTTAAGATTATCAGAAATGTAGAAACTGGTTTTATGTGCATGAAGGTTTGAAATGCTATAAGAGCTAATTCCATAATTGTACAGTCAATGCCAAAAGTTTTGAGAACAGCACAGGTTTTTGTTTTCACAGTTTGCTGACTTAGTTTATCTGGAGGCAATTTGACAAGAGTGATCAGATGAATTGCAGTTAACTGCAAAGTCATTCCCTTGCACAAAAATATCTTTCTATGAAACAGATTTTGTGTCATTTTCAAAACTTTTGTTTGTCATATAATAGTACTTTTGTATGTTGAATTTATATGTGGATGTTAGGTGATACAGGTGTTTTTAAAATGTCATAATCAGTGACAGTTGAAAACAAATAAGCACAATGCGTAGAAGCTGATTCCAGGTCTGTGATCACGAGGAAACCATAGAAATAAGCGTTTGTTCGCTGCAACCGAAACCACGTTTTAACTTCAAAGGAAAAAAATTGTGCATGTTGAAGTGTGTGGGCGAATAGGAGGATTTTTTTTAAAGGAGTATCAGAAACATGGATGTCTCATATGCACTTGTACCTGGAAGTAAACGTGGTTTGATACGGACTGAAAGGGCTATTTGACCACTACACCTGTGATCTCTAACATTCAGGAGTTGAGTTGCTGTATCTCATGAGTTTTTATGCTTGTGTGGGGGACTGTGAACCATCTTCACTTGCAGATGGGTGAGTCATTCCTCAGTGGTCCAGAGAAATGGAGCGTTTTTCTGATGGTGTTCAGCTGACTCTTCGAAATCCTGTTCTTGGAAATGTGATGGCAAATGTGCACACACAATTTGCTGTTCTCAGAGTGGAATCTCACTTAAACATCAGGCTGGACGAATCCTTCGGTCTCCAGTGTTGCTGCAGCATGAGATCAACTCCCCCATCGCCTTCAAACCAGCTGCTCAGTCCTTTGTCTTTCAGGAAGTTACCCAGGCTGATGTTGTGCCTGTGACTGGTCCAAGAGTGTTTGTGTGTGCTGGGGAATAGGACTCTTTAAGTTGCAGCACACAGTAGTGCATGATTTACAAGCTTTTCCAAGGCAATGTGGTTTAAGAAAAGACGGCCGTTAACGCAAGAACCAAGAACAGTGAAAATTATGAACCTAATGTGTGTGTATGTTTTCATGTATATCTCGTGTGGTACTTGCATATTTAGATGAATCTACAAAAAATGTTGTGCAGCTTGCAAAAATAAAAGTAGCAAAACAAAAATCAGAGAACAAATGGTTTTGTTGCTGTTGTATGAAGAAACGTCTGATGCTTGAGTACTGAGGTCTAAAGTTTTATGTGCGGGCTGTTTCAGTGTGCAGGAAATGCTAAGAGCCATGGAAAGTGTCTCATATATCAAATTATGTCAGTGTTTCAAGTGTGTATTTTCAACGGTGTGAAGCTAAAGCTGGTGGATTTAAAAGCAGATATTTCTCCCACGAAGGTACAAAAACATCTCACTGTCTACATTAAGTTAGAAATCCCTTCTTGTACAGTTAAGGCCAACAAAAGATCTTCTTAGTTCATAAACTTTTCTGATTGGTTTTTGCAAATATATTCCACTCAAAGGAATTCTTTTTGATCCCCTTCACTTTGATCTTTTGGATCAAATCCAGACTACAACCTCCATGAACAGAGTCAGGACGGCGTATAATTCTTAATATAACAGTGGTGTATGTTTTATTGTGTGTGTCAACCCCTGCAGCAATCGTCAAAGCTTTTCAACGTCACACACAGTTGAGTCTTTGTAGATACAACTTAACTTCATCCATCTACCTGTTATCTGCAACACTTTTCCTGTTCAGGGTCACAGGGGGCATGAGCCAAGCATAAGGAAACATAAAATAGGCTGGATTGCTCACCAGTCAATCAAAGTCGATATGCAGTGACTAACTCAAAGTCACACTCGTGCCTGCGGGTCAGCAATTGACCTGGAGGGTGGGAGGAAACGACCCTGGAAGCTTCCACCAAATTTAAACCAGGAATCCTCTTGGTGTCATGTGACAGAATCAACCAGTACACACCTGTGCTGCCTGCCTGCCTGCCTACATGAGAAATGAAACCACATTTGAAGTTTTATGACGATAATTGAAAAGTGTTTAAGTAGGCGTAAGACCCGCCCCTGTAATGTATTTTAGAGATTGTAATTAACATGTTGCTATAAACTTTCATTATCACTATGCTGTTTGTATGTGAGCATCAGTGTGTTGGTTTTTTTCTGCTCAACTTGTTAAAATATACTGCATGCTTTATGTTCAAGTCAGGTTCTGGTACGATATCCAAACAACTATTTGTCACTTTCTCATGAGTGAGGAGCTTCACCACAGCATGGGACAAGTTCCAAAATGAAGCACTGCCAAAAACAGCACTGAGGCGAGAAGCCTCTCCTGTTGTTTCTCTTCTCAGAGAACGATCGTCTGTATCAAACATGTCCGATGTATATATCAGGTGAACCTTTTCGACCTATGCGTGGCAAGAGATGACCATTGGGGCAGTGTTTCACTCATAATAATAAAGATATAACACCCTGATTCCTCTGTGTAGATCCATTCCACATGGTACAGCTGTAGGTTGTACGTCCCCAGTTACGAGACTGGTTTAAATGAGAATGTATGTAGAGTGTTCTTTAGTGATGACCATCAGATCATTTAGAGCATTACAACCAACAATAACTACAAAAGTAATCATACTTACCCCCTGATGAGCCTTGCTACTTGTCAGTAATCCCAGAAAGAGAGCCTGAATGTGTTGAGGTGTGTATGTTTTTGTATGATTGTGTTACTTGGTGGCAGCTCACAAAGAGAGAATCCTGAAAGAGGCACTTGGTGCATGTTGTGCAAACTGCTGTGTGCAAACATCTGAATGTGTGCGAGTGGCGAGTGGTACATACACGCTGTGCAAAACTTAGGTGATGGTTTGGAGGAGGTCTGAACTTCTGAGGGACTTGGGTCGTAGGCTAAAGAAGAGGCAGCGTCCCCTCCGACTTCTTCCTTCACCTCCTCCTCTTCATCTTCGTTTTCAACAGCTTTTCCTGCTAATCTCTTTGACATCCTACCAGACCTCTGACCCTGTGATGAAAACAGTTATCAAATAAAGATAACTCACAGTGCAGAGAAGTTTTCTACTCATTCTCAACACAAATATGATACATAGAAAAGACTACACAAGAAAACATTTTACTTTGCAATATCTGAATTTCTTAGCGCCCATGTTGAAACAACTTACCTTGACAGCATGTCTGGTAGCAGCAGCTTTTCCCCTTCCCCGACCTTTAGGTTTAGGCACCTTAGGGCCAGAAAGAGTCTTCATGGTAAATGCCGCATGCTGAAGGATGCAGTCAGTGCCACAATAAACTGAGTCCTGAAGGGCTGGTTTTAAGCAACCAGGTCCAATGCACAGAGGAAGAGAGCTGTTGATCTTCATTTCAGCCCCAGGTTCTGGTACTGGCTCTGGAACAGGCGTCAACAGAGGAGCTGCCTCCTCCTTCTCCTCCTTTTCCTCCTTCTCCAACACCACAGCCTCCTGAAACCACACTTGTACCTCAGACACAAAGACCAGACTCCTGATGTAACATGATAAGACACTACTGTCATACAGGGAAGTAAGGCAGCCCAATGAATCACAGTTTCATCAGCTGCGTAACTTGACATCATTGGCCAATCAGAAGAGGCCAAATTTGGCAACCCTTATATGAATGATCTGAAATTGGTGATGAGTTATTAAAAAAAAGTGAAGTAAATACAAGGATCAGAGACACAAAAAGTTGTAGCTTACATGCACACCAAAATGTCTGTTTTTGACACACAACTACATTGTGTTTGAAATGTTATTCCATTTTAAGGCACATCATTTTTTAATATTGTGTAGGCTTATAGTTAAGACATCACAAAGTATATTGTTGGACAGACATTAAAATAGTTTGCATTGAGAAACAGCAGCCAGCAAAAGCAGTACAATTCCATTTCTCACCCGAGACGCTTGTGGTTCTTTGTCCCCCTTTCCTTTCTCACCAGATGTTTTCAAACATTCAGGGAGGCTGAGCTCAGGGTCCGGCTGAGGGTGCAGTTGAGGCTCAGACTGGAGTTTGCTCTGCTTTCGTGAAGTAGTGCAGCGTGGGCAGATGTACTCCTGCCCTTTCTTCTCCATTTCCTGGCCCTGTGTCGCAGTGATACCTACGCAATCATCATGGAACCAATCCTGGCAACTGTCGCAGCAGATCATAAACCTGAAACAGTGAATGAAGAACGGTTTACAGTGAGTGAAACTTGCAGATGGCTGGAGTATGCAAACCTTTGAAACCCAAGGGGTCTTGTTACCAGAAATGAAATTTACCTTCTGTCCTGTTTTTGTCGACAGATGCAGTACAGAGTATCTGAGTCATGACCATCAGAGACTGATGCGCCTGAATGCTCTTTAACATTTTCATCGTCTTTCGTTTTCTCTTCTTCTTCCTTCTCTGGTGCGTCATCATACTGGCCAGGAGTTACATCAGTAATGTGGTCTAAATCTGTGTCTAAGATTATGCAGTCTGAGCTTGATCGCTGAGCAGGACTGAGACTGATGTTGAAGTGAACAGGTGATCTCTCCATTTCAGAAAGGCTGTGAGAATCATTTGGTCTTTCTTCTTCTTGCAGATGTTGTTCGGATGGACTAACAAACACCAACTCATCGTCCTCCTGGTCCGCAATGGTGGATAGAAGCTCCACTGCCCTGCCCCTTCCCCTGCCTTTTCCCCTTCCCTTTCCTTTCCCTCTGCCTCTACCCCTTCCTCTAGCTTTTCCTCTTCCACCTCTTCCCCCTCTAGCACCTGTGTTTACCTGCCTGCTTTTGGCTGTCACCTGCTCTTTTATCTGTAATAGAGTCATTTCGTCGCTGTCTTCTTCTTGACTTGAGATCAACACTACGTCATCAATTTCCTCTCCTGCCACCGATTCGGGCACAGCTGGCTGTGAAATCTCCATTTCATCTGAAGAGTCCGAGTTATCAGCTGCCTCCGTTTCTGTATCCTGTGGGGGAGTGGGCTCCATGACATCACTCGGCCCCAAAATGTCAGCGGTGGCACCCGACTCAGACATAACCAACGGGAAGTCCTCACCTCCACCAAGCAATGAAAAGGCAGTATGAAAGGCAGAGCCATAATCTTGCCACAAACTGGGATCAAGGTTTCCAGCTGCTGATGTCTCTGAGGCTGGTTTGCTGTCCTCTGACGCAGGCGAAGAGGGTGCAGACCACTCCAGCTCATCTATTACACTTTTAGTTGTACGAGAAGCTTTCCGGGTTTCTTTAGAGGCCTGAGGTGTCTGATTTGATTTGCGACCTTTGACCTTGCGGACGGGTGGAGGACTGTGGCTGAGCTCTCCAACTTCTTCCAAGAACTCCCTTCTAGCAATCGTAGTCCGCCTGAAGCCCCAGGACTTTTTTATCTGAGATAAGGGCGGCTTTATGCTCGACTCTGCTCCTTCTGATTGGTTTTGCTGCTCCTCTACAGAAAGACATAATCATCAGGGTTAAGGAGATCAAAGTAGAAATTCCTCAGCTCAATCATGCAACTTATAAACATAATACTCCTTTTTACCTGAGTTATCAGCAACAACATTGTTATTTTCAATTTCATCCATGTTGACATCCATGGGGGTCAGGCCTGCCAAAAACACAGTGGACACCATTTACAGCTCAGGTACAAATGTTGCATTGTATTAATTAAAACACAACATGAGTAATAAGCAACTAGAAATAGTAGACCTAATCTAGACAATTTTAAAAGCATTGATATGTTTAGAACTAAACAGTTAACTGCAAATTAGATTAAATCCCAGAATGGCCTGCTGCAAATTTTAATTGCAGGCAGAGCAATTACTTTAACCTGAAATGTGAAAAAACACCAAATTAAATTTTTTGGTAGCAGATGTTTTATGCTCTACACCACTGTTGCTCAACCTTTGCTCAATCAAAGAGAGAAACTACTGAATATTTGAAAACCACCTTTGCAAGAGCAACAATCTAAATGGTGAAACAGCTACAAGGGGTATGAATAATAAGTTTTATGGGGGTTTTTTGGTTTTGCTTTTTCCCCCCCCAAAAAAGTCTACTTTTCTCTCTCATGTTTGTTTTTTAGTTATTCAAAAGCATAATAATAACAACAAAATAATATCATTCTGTTGTGACAATTGTGAAAATCAATCATAATTACATTAATTTTGCAAATAATTCAGCCCTAGTTGTGTGTTTAAAAATGTGTGACCCCTGCTAACCACGTGATGTAAACTCTGCTTTTAGAAACAGATGTGTGGTCAGAATTGAGCAACACTGAGGTGAGAGGTAGAGTCAAGCTGTTCAAAAATGACAAATTGATTTTAGTATCTACATCCCATCATTTCCAGGTTTAAAAGATCGGGGAAGCAACATTTTTACTCCCAGTGAGTGGCAGCTCTGTTTGGAAATGTCATAATGACAGTAGAGGCCAGCAGCAGATGACCAGCTACATTGGAGGTTACAGAAGGTTATTGTCTTATTTCAAACTAGGTGAAATCGATGTATGTTTCAAATGCTAACCAAATCTACTGTTTCTTCAGGTGGTGGGGCTAGGAATTGGTGTAAACGGTCTGAATGCAATGATCCATCTTCCCTTGTATTTGACTGTTGTAACTGCATGAATGTCCCTCCCTTTGGACCACAGTTTACCAACTCTCAAGGAAAAAGGTCATACTACATTCTTAAATAACAATGACTTGACTACTTGACTTGAATGGTTTCTGAAAGTCCTCAAAACATAATCCAATCCAGTAAGCTATCTAATGGTTTCAGTGTAAAAGGTAATTTGCATCTTAGGTAACCAATCAAATCAGCAGCACTTCCATAATGCTGCCATCATGTTGACCAAAGTCTATGAGGTTCTCAGTCCCATTTTGAATCCAACTCACTGGGAAATATTATTAAGAGATGAAGTCAGCATCTCAAATTAATTTGCATGAAAAGGTGAATGCGTAATTCTATATACACGTGATTTACTCAAGCTTTGAGGTTATTATTACCATTACCTCAAATGTAAACAGGAGGTTTAACAATGACACCACACATTGTATTTTGTTTCTTTGTGAGTGATCAATAGGATCTTTGTTTTGTGTCATGACTTAGAGGTTTTCGCAATTTATTTTGCAAGAGGTCCATTAAAACAACAAGGCCTCGTAAACATGGGGCTTACCAGTCCAAGATGACCAATTGTCACTTTCTATACTTGAGCACACTTAAAACCACAACCAGCCCTACCTTGGTTCTCGTCCAGACCTCTGACACCTATAAATAATAGATAAGTCCTATCCCTGCAACACTGCGACCACTGACCCGTTATTTTGTAAGTGGCGCATCAGAAAATCTTATTTTGATGGCGACATTGTTCTTTGCAGCTAATTAGGCTACCCGTTAGCTGCAAAACTAGGTGATAAATAAACACGAAAGAGGCAAAGCCAATCGTCTCGAACTACACTGGAGGACATAAAAAATGCTGCTAGTTTGTAATTAAATTTAAAAAACTTAAACTTTTCTCGTACCTTTAATGAAAATGATAAGTTTCCAGTTATTGAGTTCACATAGCTGGGATGCTATCTAGCACTGCCGACCATTTTCTCTTATGGTCGATGACGTACTCTCGCGAGAGTTTGGCACAGGCGGAAGGCCTCGTTTTGCTCCTGCTGCTGTTTTTAATTTTTGGGCTTAATTATTAATTTATAAAAGAAACCATGGGTGTATTTTTACATCTCAGTCATAAATGTGAGAAGGGATTGCCAGATGAAGTATCTGACAGAAATCAACCAATGATAAGATCCAAGAAGGGTACAACAAGTTAAATCAAAATTAAAAATAAATTGAGAAATATGCGCAAGCCAAAAGGAGAGAATGGAAGTATTTCATCAGATTGACTATGAATTTCAACCTCTGAATTTTTTCAGCGTGAAAATCCGACTTTGAATTTGAAAACCATCAAATTTCAAGCAAAGATATTTTTCTGCTTCAGTGTAAAATAAATGTTCATTTAAAAAAATTCAACAAGCAAAAAAAAAAGCATTATCAAAAATATTCAGCATAAGAAATTCAGCATCTAAACAAAATTAGTTCAAAAATTCGATAAGATAATCAATTTAAAAAATCAACGACTCAAGAAATTTAGTTTCCAAAAATTCAATGTGAGTGTCAAAAAATTCATGTACAAACTCTAATGAATAAAAAGTTTGGAAATGCATAGAGTTATGTTACATAAAACTTCATATATGTTTTTTTTTATTGATATGAAGAAAAGTACAAATTGTTGTCAGGATGCTTTGCGGAGTTAAATAAAATTTGCCTCAGAGGCGTCACTTTCAAATCATATATTCTTCCCCTACCAGCCTGATGCATATGCTCATATAAGTCTTTGATTTGTGGTGAATTTCAGAATAAGATTTGAATGAGGAGGAGGGAATGAGAGAAGGCTCAGATGCTCAAATTTATCAGAGCATTTTTATTTATTTTCTTCACGACTCCATTTATGTATGTACAGCATGTAAACACGAAAGAGACACAAGCTCATAACAGACATGCTCACAAGAAAGAACATCCAGCCAAAACGCAGATTTTTTTTTTTATGCCTACTAAGTTCTTGAAGTCTGGTCATCAGCTTTGGATAACAGTTAAACAGAGAGTTTGCTCTGAGCTGACATTCATATGAAGAAATTTCTTTTCAAATAACTTTGTTTAGACACATAAAAATGTGATTTAATTAAACATACTATAAAAAAACACTATATATAGCACTATAAATATTGTTCAGGTACTTTCTTACAAAAACTATTTACAGTTTACATTTGTAAGTTCTTTGATAAATCACAGATTTTTTTTATTCAGGTCTATACAAATGACGAACTTTGTAATGAAAATGTTGGAGCAAGAAATGCCTCAGCTAACATGAATATTTGAAACATGGTGTCATTAAATAGTCGTGGTTTTAAAACTGAAACTTGCATAACTTAAAATACTTCTGATGGCACCTTGATGAATGAGCAACAACTGTTGATGGCTGTTGTGAATGTTTTCTCATGAATTAGAAAGCATCCACAAAGTAAACAGCTATGAAGTACTCAAGAGCAGCATTGACAGTTTGTATGTGGCAAATATTTTCTTTATGTATACAATCTTGTTCAGCGTTGGACCAATGTGGTGTAACAAAGCTACAGAACAAAACTACAGTATGAAAACAAATGGACTCACATTTTATTAAGACAGATTTTTTTCACATGGGCGAATATCCACATGAACACACATGCAGATACTCAGGATGAGAGATGAAACAAAACATGGGAATGTGATTTGTTGCAGAGGTGCAGGCTTTCAAGCTTTGATCGGATGACACAACAGTGGCCTTGCAAAATGTCTGATAGTGACTGTAGTGTAGTGGTTAGGTCACAGTAACACCAGCACTGTCCTTGCTCTTGTCCATGTATGTTGGAGAGTTGCTTTTGTCTGATATGGATCCTGTTCCTGGGGGTAGCGTCTGTGTGGAGGGGGAGTGTCCAGGTGGTTTAACTGAAGGGTCTGAGTTGGGTTCTGCTTCTGGCTCCTGTTGTGAAGCTGAGGCTGGAAAGCAAAGCAAAAACATGAACTAAGAGACACTTGCGCAGATTAATTGCAGGATACTCTATTACACAAATACCTGCATGGAGAAGGAGCTAAATCAGAATTTCTTCCTATTTTTCACATCAATAACAGCCCAATAATTCTGTAATCTGTATACCAATCTCTTGTGTGATAGTTTTGTGTATTACTTCATTCTTGTGCATTTCTGTTACCTGACTGCGTGCAGGACTTCATGTGTTCTGGCCAGTGGGCCTGCTGACAGGGGTAATCACAGTAACTTGTATTCCAGCAGCAGTAGAAGATGGCCTCTTTCCTGCAGTTTGCGCACCACTGTTTCTTTTTGGTCTCATCCACTGCTTGCTGCTTTTCTGACTCAGTCTGCTTTTTCACTTCAGACACCAATCGTTCTCTCTCCTGCTCCAGACTCTGCCTCATCTCTGCCATCGTCAACTCTGAATTCAGAAACAAAGTTAAAAATTTAATTTGTAAGAAAAGCGGTGAACTTTTACTGTACTGATATATTCATGGAAGAGAGCAACTTACCAAGATTGTGCTTCATCTCAGAGAGCTCTTGCTGATGAAGCCACTGGAGCTTTTCGATCTCTATCCTTAGACGTCTTATCTGTTAAAACAGTGAAGTGATTTGGACTGGCTCGATGGGATGTTGACATATTAGTATGAACCTAAGGTGTAAGGGTTACCTCTGCAATTGTGTTTCCTGATGTGCTTTTGGAAAGGTCATTGTAGATTTCAGTCATTGTTCCTTTAATTGAGTCCATGATCTGCAGAGTTTTGACAAACATTATATGATATAACAGTTTAAATAAAGAAAAATAGCCAACATTTTTCAATATAGTGTGAAATGTAAAACAAGCTATGAGATTTATGATTCAGACAACATAATGTGAGATGGGGGCTCATACTTTGTTTGTGTACTTGGCTATATCTGCAGCCACATCTGCTGACACTGTGGGGATCTGCACGTCTCCTGACATGTAAGAGGAGGAGCCAGATGTGACCTGGGCAGCAGCTGATGAGGATGCACTCTGAGGGGTGTCTTTTTGTTGCACTGTATGGGGAGAAGGTGACGGAAAAATCAAACTTCTTTCATACAAATTCCTCTTATTATCATAAGATGAAATCTCAAATGAGTCTTTACTCTGTACCTTTCACTGCTTGTCTTGTCTGATAGCGGGTACTTGAGTTCTGCAGCTGCTGTGGACTACGTGTCTGACTCTGTGTCTGTGCCGGCACTGCAGTCTGTTCTCCATGCTGCTGCCTCTGCTCTTTCTGCACGTGAAACTTCTGAGAAGACGTCTGGAATTTGGTTGGATTCCAAACCACCGCCCGCTGCACTGCCTGGGCTGTCTCTTTTGGCAGTAGAGGGCGCTGTTTCTTTACAGGTACTGGGGACGTCGTGGAGATGGAGGTGGCTGCAGGAGAGGGAACACTCGAGGTGGCTGTGGTGGCAGATTGCTGACCTGACGTTGAAGTGGACACAAGGTTGAGGGCTGCTGTGATAGCAGGTTGTAAAGAGTCTTTTAGATTAGAGGAACCTTCTCGTGATGGTGTGACCACTGCAGAAGATGAGGGCACTTTACCTGGAGGGAAAAAAAGGGAATGTTAATATTGAGGGAAACACTGAATTTCTAATGTTATCGAGTGTCTAAAACATTTGTTGTCTAATCAAGGACAATTTGCAGCCAAGGCATCTGTCCCAATTGTTCATGTTGGAATCACATTGAGGATGATGAACACAAAAAAATTTCACAAGCAGGAAGAATGTGTCTATGTGGTAAACATTTAGCAATGGATGCTTTATGAGTATTCTACGGCCTTATAGTTAGTCAAAATTTAGTGAAAAGGTTTAGCTGGTACTCAAAAACATATTTTGGCTTGTGAGTTTTAAACCAAGATTAATACATGTGTGAATAATTGGAAACTTGCTTAAAGTCATGGAAAATGCTGCAGCTCTGAGTTTATTTTACATGCATAAATCCAAGGTCTCTGTGACCATTGAATCAAAGTCAGAGACATTAGTTCACTGATTATTATACTTAATATTATGAGCTCAAAAAGAGAATATAATCAAATTGCCACTCTACCACTGAGAATACTGATAATTTGGTTTCCGCTCATGATTATAAATTCAAACATCCAATAGTTCAAAATTTAGGGTTTTCTTTTGGTCCATTATTCAAAATAATGCAACTTTTTTGTTGCACTAACCTCCTGTAACCTAATTTCATTACTATCAGAGAGTCCAATCCGAGCACATCTGGACTGTCTGTTCTTTTTTGGTTCTTTTTAAATTGAATATGTGCTATATATGATGCACATTTTTTTTTGAAAATGATATGAAAAAGTGTTTTTATAGTTATTGTAATCTAATTTTTTGTGATACAATTCTTACTCCGTCATGAAGGTCATTACAGCACAATAGTTTGCAGTTGTCTTTGGGACACAAATCATTAGAATCATTTAGTAAAGTGGCTTACTCATATCAAATGTCTCACCTTCTGACTTCACAGCATTAGAGTCTTTAGGGGTTTTCCCAGCAGAAGCCCCTGCCTCTCTTCTTGCCCTCTTTGAGTCACGACCTCCACGTTCATCTCCGAGATCAATGACCAGTTCTCTTTCAGAATCAGAGTCTTGCTCAGCTGCTGATGTGGCAGAAGCTGCCCTGCCCTCCTCCGGGGCTTTGGACTTGTCACTAAGGGGCTGATTTTGGGGCGTTCTGGGCTTCTCTTGGAGGTCTCTATCTGGGCCATTACTAGCCTGTTTGTCTTTGAGAAGGAGTTCAGAGGTGATTTTATCCCCTGCCCCTGTAATCCCCTCCTTGCTCTCTGCCTCTGTGCTTGCTTTGGGCCTTTTTCTCTCTGCTCTGTCTTTGTCATCATGTGCAGAACTCTTTGGCTTATGGTCCTCATCACTTAGGTACTCGCTGTCACTTGAGTCTGATTTCTCAGAGTCTTCAGAGTCGCTGTGATCCACTCCTTTGTAGACATCTTCAGAAATCTCATCTATCCCTGTAAAAGGAAACAAAGACTCAATTACGTACATGCATTTTGGAAATTGGAATGATTTTTGCACAGAAGGAAAAAAAATCGAGTTCACAAAACTAGCACAAGATTTATCGAACTGTACATGGTGTCAAACTGTAAGTTAATCTTTGCTCTAAATCAAAACAAATCTAGCACCTAAATATAAACATAAGAAATTTGTGTTTGTACCGAGCTGAGCTTTGCAGCTCTCAATTGTTTTGTCCAGGCTTCTGATGGGCCTCTTTGGGGTTGGGAGGGCTGCAGAAGATCCCTGCTGTTGCTGATTTTGTTGTTGTTGCTGCTGCACTGTCTCACTCAGTTCCTTCAGATCCATTTCTGCCTTTACTCGATCTGACAAGAACAGATAAAATAGTTGTACTTAAACAGGAGTTCAAAAATGTACCAACAAGATGATAATAGTGAAGATGAAATGTGTATTATACAGCATTGTCATCATTAGGTTGTTGGTACTAACCCAGGTTGAGATTAAGAATGCCACCTGTGCCCACAGTCCTTTCTTGCTTTGGCACCAGTCCAGGGTTAAAAGGCTTCGGGCTGCCTGTCACACTGCCTGCTAGACCCATCTTCCCTGACACTGGAGAAGCTGGTTCAACAAAATATAAATGGTACAATTTAGTTAATTTGTTTCCACCAAGTATGGTGACATAAGTTATCACAGATTTCTAGAGTTTCATTCTAAAGAGTAACCTACTTATGCCAAAAATAACAGTATGAGATTGATTTATGAGATTAAAAACCAGTAGATTCAAAGCCGACAACCAAACAGTGGCCATGACTCACCCTGGCTGAAGATATCTCTGATTCATGCGAGGGTTTATTTTCATGGCTAACTCCCCTCACATTGTGCATTCTTTGTGATATAAATCTATTCTAAAATGACAGCTGAGAAAACAAAATTCACATTTAATTCATTTACCGGAGCAGTCCATTGATTCTTCTCCAGTGCTGTAGTGAAAAGTGGGATTCCTGCTCGGCTTCTCCATATCCTGCTCCCCATCAGACCCTGTGTGAACGGAGGAGTTGGTGCTCATGGGAGACCGAGGCATGTCCGTCAGGGAGACCCTGCGGTTCATGCCACTGGGAGTTGAACTTTTGCCGAGCACCATCTTTGGAGAAGCAGTTATGTCAAAGTTAAAGCGAAGTTTGTCAGGTTTCTCCGTCTTCACTGTCCCAGCGCTGGGGTTGGAGGGGTCCAGTAACATCTGCAGCTGGTTGTTGGGGGTGTAGGGAGTGCGGAAGGGTGCATAGTTGAAGACCCCAAATTTCTTCCGAATGTTCTCAACATAGACCTCCATCTCTTGCATGGCACTGTTGAAAATGCTTTTAGTCTTTTTCACTGAGAATGGGATCTCTTTGGACATGAGGTAGCAGTTGTTGATGGGGACCCAGGCTCTATGTAAAAGGTAAAAGGGAAGGAACAATACATTTTTATATTGAAAACAAAAAGATTTGGTCTGATAGATTAAGCATAGACATATATTAATGCCAGATTCACACTCCAGCAATGATTCACTCTTGGTCTTACCTGTCATGTTGCCCAAAGAAGCGTGCGTCCACCTGTCCATCCTTTTCTCGGAGTGCTTTTGCTGGCCAGAAAGGAAAGCCTTTTAGCTTCGCCCAAACCAGAGGATGAGGTTGACTCTATTAGAAAAAGATGAAAAGAATTCAGTTCTCTGAGATGAATGTTTTACCACAACTTCAAGATCATACTCCAGACATAAAAAGACCTACACAAGGTTCGCAAAACCAGTTGTCCCTCTTTTGGCATGAAGACAGGTAGCACTCTGGACACACTTCGATCTCATTCATCTATGGACGGCATCAAAGTTTTTTCACTTTACTTGTTTGACAGCAAGGATTTATTGAATATGTCTGATAAATAAGAAAAGCTTCTTTACCTCATGTTCACAAATCTTTACGATGACCTTCGCAGTGGCTGTTAATTTATGATTACCTGATAAAAGAAAAATTTCACCCTGATGATATATTTTCTTTTGCAGAATAGTGGAGTATAGGGAATAGTGTGAGAAGTGAAAGAGGCTTACCTCCATTATAGATGATGCAGTTGTGTAAAATCCACTTCATGTCAGCAAGAAAAGCTTCTGTGCAGCCATACATTTTCTTTTTGATATTCTGGTAAAAAAGAAACAAAAAGAAAATGAAACTCAAAAGTGCTGTAGATCAGTGTTAGCACAAAATGTGTCAACATCATAGCCTTCATTTTTCTCTATTACTTATTTGTTTCATGTCTGTACATTCATATTCCTTCTGGTGATTTTTGGAATCGCCATCCTCATCATGAGTCACTTCAGTTTAATATAAGATTTTCCTAGTTTGGAGTCTCTTAGTCATTTCCTGTTTTATCAATTTAGCTTTGTCTATCTTGTCTTGTGTCATCAGTTTCTCAGGTCATGTTAAAGATATTTCTTGCTGTGTGTTTCAGTAGCTCCATCTGTGTATATTTTCATTCATGTTTCTCAATTAGCTGTCTTGTATTCCCGTTTTAAAGGTACTTTTTGCTCTGCGTGTGTCTGGTTTAGTTTGACTTCCTGCCCTTGAGTTTCCCTCCTGCTTGATTACTATCATATGTTTGTGTCTTGTGTTACACTTGTGTCCTATTACCCTGTCCACAGCATCTCTGTTTCACTTCTCTCTTTGCAAATGTGCATTAAGACACCCAACTGTTCCCCGTGAGTTTTCCTAACAACTCTTTTGTTTCCACTTTTCTGTTAGATTTTGTAGTTTTACTTTGAATTTCCCGTTAGTGAACTTCTTGCACCTTCATAGAAAAGCCTGCTGGTCCCTCTGTGAATCGATTATTATTTTTGCAGTCTTTTTATCTTAAAAAGTAATGCCTCTTAATTTTATAGCTACCATTTAAAATCTTAAAGAGTCTTTTGAGGCTTCAATTGTAAAAACTGTTAAAATAACTCATCCCCTCATGCTCTGTTAGACAAGTTTGTTTGAATTTACATTTTTCCTTTCACTGTATATTCTGTTTTTGCCATGTCCATGAGAAAGCAAAGAAATTTTACCTTCTCTAAAGTTGACAAGTCCATGGGGTGGAAAATGTACTCTGCATAATCTGGGTGCTGTTCAAGAGACACTGGCTTCAGAAAAGGCTCAGTCTGCCCAGATCAGATGAATGTGGAAATAAAAAGAGAAAAGGACACATAAGTTACAACACAAAAGTAAGAGAGTCTCATTTCCTGTACTGTGTGGTTACACAGAAAGCTCTTTTAAACTCACAGATATATTTAAAAGAAGCATTCTAGGAATTTCTTACCCCGGGCTGTTTGATCTTCTGAAGTGCGAATTTGAGCAAGTAGGACAGTTGGTCTATTGTCAGCATGGTCATGGCCTTGCTCTGAGTTTCAATGCATTCAGCAACTGTTATTTTCTGCAACAACAACAAATGTTATATCGTTTATGACATCAATTCTTAAAAAAAAAAAAGATTTACACCAATAATTATTTACAGCTATCTAGAAATTTAATTATCCATTGGTGATCAAGATTTTATATTTAGGAGTAAATTTTCCCAATCTGAAGTTCTCATTATAAAGAATATAGTAATTTCCAGACTCTCTTGATTTGTAATGTAAGCAACTAGATTACAGGAGTGTCAGACTATGTGTCATGAAGGAGAAGAAATGAGAAGCTTTGTGGATCAATTGCGGGCAAAAGCAGCTTCCATAATTGATCTTTTCTTCGTCTTACTGACCTATAGTCTGACATCCCCTTTTCCTACTAAGCCAGGAAGACTGTGCCTTAATCCTACAATCACTTGTTTACATCCACACACACACACGGCTACACTTGGGTACCTCACACTCTGGACAGAACCAGTCGCCCTCAGGCTCGGCTGGTAGTTTGAGGCACTTGGCGTGGTACACCCTGGGGCAGAGCTCACAGCAGAGCACCTGGCCCTCGCGGTGGCACAACCAGCAGTAGAAATCATTCCTGCCGTCCTGCGGTACAACATCAACAGGGTCTGTGGTGAGTGCTGGCTGCTTCATATAGTAAAAGGGACCATGTCTTAGCTCTGACTGAAATGCAGGCAAGAGAAACAGGGGGGCAAGTTTCAAAACACACGCAGGAACACAAAAAAAGGTGCAGTGCAACAAAAACAAGCTAGCAGTGAGGTAGGGAGAGCAGGTTAAGCAGCATAAAGGGCAGGTCAGGGATAAAACAAACACAAGATTTCAAAGCACACTGGTAAAACTAACTGAACATTGAATCATGTGACTTCTACAACTGTGAGTGTAAAATCTCACCCAACAGGTTTAAAGGTGTAGCTACAGGAAGACTGCTGATTCTTTCATTTTCTAATTAGACAGCTCATCTCACAACTAAAAGAACACGATACTCTTTTCTAGTGTCATGCTGATACTGTGCTGGTTGGCTCACTTCACATAAATGAAAACTAATGTATCTTATCTGCAAATGTCAAAATGATTAATTACTTGCTTTACCGGATCAAAAAGGCAACCAATATTATAAATAAATTCATCATAACAAGTAAAATTCTGTTGTTTCCTACCCAAGACTTAAACCACTCCCTATCTTCAAAAAAGCAAACAACATATATCAAAATAAACCAAAAAGTCAATTTTGAACAGCATGCAAATTTGGGTTAAGAAGAAATCACTCAAAACCAAATTAATACAGCAAGCAAAAAGAAAACGTGTGCATCTCATTAAAATAGTTAAGAATTTTATGCCACCAAAAATCTCCAACAGATGTAGCATGCACTCACGGCATTGCTTCAAACAGGAGTAAGCTGACCACCAACTACAGTTCAAATCTACTTTGGCGCTCTCTGACAGGCAACGTGGCCCATTTCACAAGGTCACTACTTCTGTTTTCAGTGAGAGTAGAAGAAGAATGAAGTCAAGCAGCATGTGGTTTTTGCATTGACAGATGTCTTTTTGATCTTGTTTCGTACAGGAAGAAGTGTGCAATGGGCTAGTAATGCACTGAAACTCTTTTTCATCACATTTTACATTCTAGTGTCCAACATCACCAGTCTTTTGCGTAACTGTTCAATCTATCAGCAGGTTTTTTTCATTTCTTTCTTATTGAAGTGGTTGGTGTTGCAAGAAACATACTTGTATAATTTTACTTCCTGCCCTTCTCCTATAAGCTTCCCCGAGTCGCTTACCTTCAGGTAGCATTAAATTTATGATTTCATAGCCAAAAGCTGAGATGTTTTGAATTGTAAATTTCAGAAAACAAGGCTGTGTGGCACCTTACATTTCTAATTTGCAAAAACAAAAAAAAAATTCTCTGGTCCTTAAAGTTCCAGTACACAAAGAGATAAAACTAGTTTGCACTGTATTTGTAAAGGATAGACAAAAGCTCCGATGGCGCTCCTTTTTTAGCAAACCTTCATTAATAGACCTTTGTGACAGAAAACCAAAACTCAAACTATTCTCAGAGTTAAAAAAAAAGCATATTTACATTTTCTCTCTCTCCCTATACACATATATATTGTATCCCATTGGCTCTGTTTCTCTTATTTTAACTTCTCAGTCTACATCTCTGCAGGTTTCCATTATGAAAAGGTGATTCCATTCATAGTTTAAGTTGCGATTATGTTGACTATAATATTATTGTCTCAACAAAAGACAAAGCTATTAATGCTAATCTTGTCTTTTTGTATTCATTTTTCACCCAATTTATTTTGCTCGCTCCACTCTCCACTGTGGAAGGACAAGCTAGCTGTTATGACCTCTATGCCAGCTTTTCTGCCCACAGGATCAGTATCCTGGAGCACTTACCTGGTCTTTACTGCTGCTGTTGATGGCCCCAGGTTTCTTCTTTTTCTTTAGAGGGCTGGGAGAGGTGTCTGAGGGAGAGTGTCCATTTGAGGAATGGGTGGGACTGGAAACCTTCCTTTTCTGTGGTGCAGCCGGTTGTTCTGCTGCCCCTGCTTGATCAGGGACTGGATAGAGAGAAAAAATAGGGCCATAAGATGATGGAAGCAGACATAAATTGTTGTAACACACTACTGAAGCTTAAGAAGACTACAGACATGGGGTTTCGTGAAAGCTATAAAGGGAAAGAAAATACAATTCCTTATAATTCAAAATTAAAAATGAAGCAATCAGTTTTAGCTGAGTGGATTTAATGGTTGCATACTGTATTTAGCTTTCAAATCATTAAAACTAAAATCTTCTAAATGAAATTGCAGCTCATCTGAGAGGAAGACAAAAATTGCCACTTACACATATTAACTGATCACTTTATAGTAACAATAGCTTCAGGGCTCCCTCCAAACCAACAACACCCTGTGTTAACACTTGACACAGATTCTTAACAAGCAGACAGCCAGGAATGATGGATTAACTCTGTGATCCAAAGAGACAAACAAAATGCACGACACTGCCTTCTAAACTCAGAGCAAATAATCCCTGCATGTTCTGAAACTGGCACAGTTAAGATGTTTGACCCGTAATGTGAGCTGCTTTGGCCTGAGAGACTTACCTTTGGATCGTGCAGATGCATCCATCCCCTCTACCACATCAGACTCTGTCTTTACCTCCTCCTCAGCCAGACTGCAGAGCACGGAACAAGAGCACACAGGAACACAGAAAGAGAGGCATACACAAAGTCAGAAAAGGCTGTGTAGAAACCACATCGGCATAACAGTAAACAAGTGGAACACCACCTAAGGCACCTAGGTCCCACAGGATCTGTCAATGGGGACTCTGCAGGTTTCCACTGTTATTGTTTCACTTGATTTCAGCACATCCCTGACATCGAGGGTACCAAGTTTGATTCCTTCCCATATGATCAGTGACAAACAATCTGAATATGGTCCTTATTTTTCAAGAACGAGAATGGTAACAATCACCATGGCAACGCTCCTTTTTCTGCTGAGCACAAGTTGATATTCACAACAACACAAAGGGCAATTTATTCGATATTCCCCAGCACCTCTGTCCTTCAGGGGAGACAGCTACAGCAGATTGTGGTCTGACAAGGTTCTGATCTTTTCTGTACTTTGACTCTTGGGCTGTGCAGACTAATAGTACTATGTTTTACTGGAGGGACAGAGTCTCAAGGTAATTAACAGTTTGTGTTACAACAGCATCTCAAGCCCCTTCAGTAACAACAGGGCTGCCCCCCAGGATTTGGGCCCATTCTTGGAGACCAGTAGAAAAAGATCAATCAAACCAGCCTAAAACAGGGTCAATCAAAATATTTCCTGCTCTGGTCCCCCCCACATGCACATTTTAACGAGCTGCGCTGGGAGACAGACAACCGGCCATTATGTAGTGTGTCGCTTTGCCGTAACACTCAATTCACAATATATCCTTTTTAATAGCGCTTAAATTAAAACAGGACTCATGATCTAAATTTAAACTGAATAAGTTTAAAGCAAAAACAACAAAAATGCTGAAAATACAACACCCTCAAACAAGTATCCAGCACAGGAAGAACCTGATTTCCCAGCCCTCTGGATTCTGTCTCATCTCATTTCCTCTGAGGGAAAAAAAAGATAGGAATAAAAGAGGGTTCTGGCGATAAATGAAAGTCTTTGAGTGTTTGGCTCCTCCTTTGTCAGAAACACAGAAGGGTCTGGTTCCAAAGATGTAGCCTTTATTCTGCAGTCCCTAGGAGAAAACCCTCCGAAAGGACCCCTGACAGGTCACACACTTGACCAGTTCAGAGCTCTGGCTGCAGCTCTGGTTTCCAGCTAGGCTGATGGGTTTACAGGCTACGACTCAAAGGTCAACCACATTTGTGGGATAAGCCTTTTCTTCTTTCCTGAAAGTTAAAGAATGCTCAACTTTTCCCTTCCTCCACCCTGAAAGAGACATTCCACATCATGCTGATCAAATGTCACTTCTCTGGTAGACAAAGAGAAGTTAAAATATCCTAAAAGCTTTAATGATGAAGACATGGCTAAAGGGATTGGATGTGATCACATCAGAAACTACACCACAGCCAAGCATGAGGTTTGCATAACAATTCAGAGGTTTCACAATGATCAAAGATCTCCTTTCTTCCAAAGTAAAACCCAAACACTAATTAATTCAACAGTAGTTCACAACCAGTTAGTCTGAAGATAAAGACTCTTCATCTCGTTATTCACAGAGATCTTACTGAACTGTAAATGTAATATGCATCATAGTATGTTTTCAGAGAAACAACATAGGTCGAGCAGAGTTCTCACAAACATGGCATAAGGGTATCTTGTTTCAGCCTGCCAACAGTGACACACACACGTACGTACGCACACACACTCTCACACACCCCTACCCCTTCGGGGCCTTCCTGTTCCGGACTGAGAACAAACAAGGCCCACATGAACACAAGAAAGCGTTAGCCAAGTCGCTCTGCTGCGTGCATCTTAGAAGTGAAAAGACAGAACATTCAGCCCAAGCAGCAGTCACATCCCTGTGTTATAGACACACTTAATACTGATGGCAAGACACTGCTGCAACTACCAATGAAGCAGGATGATCAGCAGGAAAAAGAGTGTGCTGATCCAAAGGGCAGATCAGGAGCTGTGATCCATCACACAGGAAGAGTTAGGCAAATAAATCCTCAGCAGATTCTGGGATAAATTCCAGAAAGACGTGGGTTCAAGAAAACACTGACAATATTTCCCTCTGCATGTAGTACCTGATGGACAAAAAGGAAACAACACTGACTCAATGCCTTTGGATTCCACTCCTGTGAGAGACGAGCAGGGTTCTCTCGTCACAGAAAATGGAGGCCACAGCTTGCTCCCCTCCCCCTCTCCCCCCATCCCCCACTCCAAGGCTCAGACTCAGGCACTGGCACATCCATGCAGAAGGACCACAGAGATCTGGGGAGATTACAGTCCAACAATTTAAAAAAAAAAAAAAACACAGTTGTGTCCAGACAAACCTTCACCGCTCGATCAGAGGGATAGAAGAGAAACACAGAGAGGGAGACACAGGAAAATCCAGGAATAAGACAAGCACCAATCTCTCTGGGTTGTTTTTTATGTCCTCAATCTTGGCTTCCCTCCTTCCCTGTGACTACTGCTGTCATAGAATAATTAGATTTCATTTTGAGGAAAGGGATACCAGCACTGTGAAGCTATGCTCAGACACTGGCAAAGCTGTTCTCCAAACTAAAAGAATGCACAGATTTTAACACATCAATGCAAATTGACCCCATGCAAATACACTTGATAACAATTAGTGCTACTGACTAAAAAACTGTATGTGAATGTGAACTACACATCCTGGTACAAAAAAATTTCTTATGATTTACCAGGTTTTACACATTTAACAGAACTGGTAAATACACGCAACGAGGAGATACAGTCTCTTTGGTTTCACTTTTCCTGAAAAAAATGAGAATAACTCATTTGATAACAGAAAGTATACACCCTATTCCACATTTTCTAAACAATGAAATAAACAGTACTAACACACTGGTTTATGTAAGTCTTTAAATGAATTAATGCTCAATCATTGGAGTATAATGCCCATTAGTACAGAATATAATGTAGAAGAAGAAAGGTTTGACCTGGATTTCACATAAGGCAGTAAAGGGTGATTCAAAGATGGCTGTGGAATTTTCCAGAAGGCCCTTGCTCTCCCTGCTGCTTTCCCTCTGATTGTCAATCTTTAACCTCAACTGCAGCTGCAATTGGCTGGAGGGCCAACAGGGTGGAACATTATTGGTCGGCTGGGCTATGCCACACGGATCACAGTGTGCCGGCTCCCCTCTTCCTCTTACAGCACAATTTTTTGCTGCAATGCAGAGATTCCCCCGTGTTAGACTGTGAATATTCTTTTTGTTTATCTCACATTTCTACATGACGATGGTATGAACTGAAGAGGATTTTAAAAAGCTGTGGTTATTGGGAACAAATACATGGCTGTGCTCTTACACATTGACTGTCTTGTTAAAAGGCTTCATTGCTTGAGAAAGAAGCCCAGGCAACTTATCTCAACACCATGATGCCAACCTAATTAGTGGCATTCTTGTCGAACAGGTCAAAGACAACGGCTCATGATCTTCTTTAGCAGTTGCTGACTTTTGGTTTTGCTTTAACAGAAAGAGAGAATCATATACAATGCAATAAGAAAACCGTTTGTAAAAATTCTTTGGCTGCCTGCTCTTTAGATAAAGCATACCTTGTGTCAAGCCACAAGAGAAAGAAACAGTCCCTACTTCGCCCACACACTTATGACTGCTAAAACTGAGAAAGATGATGTAACACTGTCAGTTCAAAGACAAACAGTCTCTGCTCTTAAAAACGAAGAGTTTCTCCTCACACTGTGTATTCAGATAGATTTCAAATGAGTCTTTTAACTTGTACAAAAAACACAGGACAGCCAACAGTAACACAACCTAGAGACAAAAAGAGGGCACAAAGCAAACAAACAGATGAGTTTTAATCCCTTCAGCCATACAGACACACTTCATATAAAACATGCATTGTACCCATGTTGTGTTGAGTCCTGATTCCTGCCCTCAGAAGAGAAGTCTGAAGTTTCCCTACTGTAAGAAGAGCTCTCTGTAACACAAAATGGCCACTGTCTGTTTGTCTGAGGCTTCGGAGTGGAGTGGAGTGGAGGAAGCAGTGTCGCAACAGCGCCATAGAGCTGACAGAGCACAGGGCTGTAAGCTTGGGGCCTGTAAACAGAGGTTACATGTGTTTCTCCATATTATTCTTTCATATCAGGCTGGCGGGGGTAAAGGAGGATTCCTCTCAAAAGGTTTCTTCCAGTTGGATTAATCCTCTGACTTATGTGACGCATAGAAACTCCATCCTCTGTGCTTTTTTCCTGAATGTGTTTTGAGTGATACAGTCTGAATGAGCAGTTTTTGACAAAATTTTTAAAAGCAAGGAGAGAAATAGTGTTTAGTTATATCCTCCTAATAAGCACATCTGTTGCCCCTCATATATGCCCCCATCCTGGCATGACGCACAAGAAAACAGCACAGAACCAATCCACAAAGGGTACATTAACCCCCCCTTCTTCTTCATTGCCCATCCCCCATTCTTTCTCTGCCAGGCTGCAACACAAGACTGCCACAACAGAGAGGAGGTGTGGGTGCCATTTTTACTCTAACTCTCTTTTGCATTATAAAAAAGGAAAAGGATTTGCCACGGTCCACTCTGCCTCCTGTATGGCAGATTGGTTGTCTGGGGCACCCATGTGACCCTGAGACAGAGAGAGAGAGCAAGGGTGAGAGTCGTTACCCAACCCCCCACCCTCTTCAGCACTGTGGAGCTGAGAGGCCTGCCGAGGCCTCCAATCCACCCCAACTCCTCCTCCTCCTCCTGCTCATGCACACTAAACTGATTTTAAGGTGTGCACATTCATCATGTGAAACCAACAGTCAGCACAACAACAAGAAGGAATCCATGTTGTTATCAGAGAGTTGAGATAAAAAAGACAGAGCTTACCTCTGTGGATGCATGGCTGCCTGACACACTGTTATGTCAACACTTATAAAACATGGAGGACACTCTCAGCCCTCAGCCGGGGAAGGCTCCGCTCTTCAGGCAAGGCGATCAGGCCCCGACGTTGTTAGCCAGATCCTGACTGGCCGCTTCCCTCACAGGCTAGATGCAAGGCGGCGTCTGATTGGTCGAAATGTTTCCTGAGTAATTATCTTTGTTCAGTGCAGGCAGGGGCAGCACTGTGAGTGTCAGAGGCAGAGGAAGAAAAAATGAGCAGACAGCTAGGCCTAAAATCATACAATAAACAGCTAATATGAGTGCTTTCCACTTACAAACCACGCATGACAACATTTCTCAGCTTCCTGGTGTAGAATGTAGCGGTGGTTGTCATGTTTCAGGGCTTCAGAAGAAGAAATTCCAGTTTGTAGTCTGAGGAGTAGGAAACCATGGCTCCTGTGCAGTAGCCTCCATTTTTTTGTGAGGAGAGGGCCTTTGTGTAAACTCCGCCCTCCCTCTTGGCTGTTCCCAGAGAAAAGAGAGGCTGTTGCTCCTTACCACTGCAACTTACCACTGCAAATAAAGAGAAGGACATTAAGGTGCTACATCTGCGAAGTCTTGGGTTGAACCATTTATGTTTTGTATATCACTACATATATACATATATACATATCACTTTCTTCTTTTCCACAACAAAAACAAAATCAAATGGTTATTCCACATATTGATTTTTTAAATATTTGCTAGTAATTGTAATTTTTTCGGTTTTAACTCTTTTATTTATTCAAATATGAATACAATTTCCTTTAAAACTAGCATGTCAAAATGGAAAAAAAAATTCTTGCCAATTTTTCTTGCTTCTTTACCATTTTGTCACCTTAAACTTACTACTGTTATTGCTACTTGCTGTTTTTGCCACTTTTCACCACTTAGATTGTTGCTTCTGCAAAGGCAGTTTTCACCAATCTGGCTCTTTGATTGAGCAGGGCTGAGTAACACTGGTGTGCAGCATAAAACATCTACTGCAAAAAACAGTACGTTATCTCATACATTCAGCGTTAAAGAAATCTTGCACTGCCTTGATTACAATGTTGCAGCAGGCCATTTTGCAATTTAATATTGTTTGCAATCAGAGCTGCATAACAGTAACAAACATTGTGGAACTGCTCTAAAGCTTTCTATTAAGTCAATGAACACCCTAAAAGATCATCAAAAGGGCACAAAAGTACATCCAATTCCCTGACAAGTAAATAAAATATTCTGTGTTTTTTTAATGGCGGATTAGATTCCACCTTATTAAAGGTCATTTATTGCTCAGTTTCCGGTGGTGACCTCCTTAAGTTCGTAACGTTACCCATGTACATACATTGAGGACCAAAAACATATTCCTCGCCCAACGTGGGGCTCGAACCCACGACCCTGAGATTAAGAGTCTCATGCTCTACCGACTGAGCTAGCCGGGCGATGTATCCACCCATTGGTGGAAAATGTATTTTCACCATAAACAGATAAAAAAAGACATGGGTGATTTTGTGCCACATGACTGAGAAAGTGGGCGTAGGGCCTGTTTCAAGTCCTGTGTCTGTCTCCTGGTGCCCTCTAGCGTTTAAAAAAAACACGAGGCCTACATTTGATTTAATTTTTGTCGGACATTGATGGCGAACTTTCTATATTAAACTTTTGCTAAAGCCAAAGGGTAAAGTTTCATCTGTTTTAATCTAGAAAGATATTTCGCGTATTTTTCGTTTAGATTTGTCCAATTCCCTGACCGTAAACGACCCAAACGACACCATCAACAAAACGTTACTCCTTTCTTGATCACCTCTTACTACTGTTACCTTTCTTATTAGACTAGTAGATTAAGTCAATATGTTTTAATAGCACCGTTAAAAACGTGAATTATTACCTGGTCGTTTCACACACGGTGGTTTCGAACCTCCTCCTCAGTCAAAGTGCGGCCGTTTCATCCAATCATAGAACAATACGACTACAACGAGTTTGTTCCCACGTTTCTTGACAGGCCTACCATTTACATAAAAGGGTTTCTAAGAAAAAAATAATAATTAAAAAAAATGTGATTCCCGCACCTATTATCGAAGAGAGCCAATTTTCACTAGTTTTGAAAAAAAAAAAAAAAAAGAAAGAAAAACTGGCGACGTAGAGGTTTTTTTTTGGTTGGTTTTTTTTTGCCGAAATTAGGTCAGCATTTTGAGGTAAAACGTCAAGAAGTCAAAATTAAGACCTTATTTTATCTTATAGTTTTGACTTCGCTTCCAGTGATTTTGACCACATCTCAAAATTGTCTCAAAATCTGAAGTTGTGATCTCAAACCTTTGACTTTTACAAAAAAAATTCAACTTTTAATCCCATATTGTTATTACTTTTGTTATCCCAGAAATACGACTTTTATCTCAAAATGTTGTCCTTTATCCATGATGATTGAAATATCCGAAAAGTTTGCCTTGTCATCATAATATTTTGACTTTTGTTATCCCAAAACTTTGACATAACCCCAAATTTTGTCTTTTTTTGTTAGATCTGGCGACCGAGGCACACACTAGTAATCCTGAACCCCATATGAGTTAAGATCTTAAACACTACTGAGGTCTGGAATTTAAAAAAAAAAATCTTTTGGGTTTAACCCTCTGATGCATGAATTATGAAAGTCAGTGTCAGGATTTTTCCCTTGAGTTTTTTTATTTGTCTTAAGGCATGGAAAAAATGTTTCCTTTTTTTCAAATATTTGTAATTGAGCATTCAACATAAAACAGTGTGAACTTAATGTAAATATGACTTATTTTTGTTTGTTTGACTTCTTTTTTCTGGTAATTTCATGAATAATCTTTTTTCAGTGCTTTGGGAAACAATTTAACTCTCTTTCATCCAGTTTAAGTCTGAATAATTTCTAGTTCATATACTTTTTCACCCTAAAAGGTTGGTCTATAACTTTATTAAAAATTTAAATATGTTTGGCAAAAAAATCAAAAACATTTTTTCAGGCCCTAAGAAGTATAAAAAATATCCTGACACAGGCTAATATGAATTTCCACCCCATAAACCATTGGATTTAGGAGTAAATAACTTTTAAATAGGACAACATTTAAATAACTTAAATGCACAAATTATATTTATTTCATGATTTGTTTATTTATGTTTGGCAGGAATTAACCAACTTATTTGGTCTTTTCTGTATAACAGATGCATACGTGGAGCACGTGAAGGCACCACGGGCCAGGGTTCTCCTTCTACGTCAATGACACTGGGCGGTTCATGAATGGGTTTCTGGTCTGAAGTGGGAGGGCCCGTCATCTGACTTCACCAGGCAGGAAAAAAGTGGGTGTTGCTGCGCCGTGGTGTTTGGTCTGGTGCGATGCATCTTCATGACTGTTTTTAACACAGTAAGAGCAGCGGTTCACTGTGCTTTCAGACTGCGGTGGAGCATCCAGCTGCTTGCAGGGCAAACATCCACACATTGAGACGTGCAGGCCAAGCTGCATCGTGCAGAAAAAAAAGCTTGACGGGGGAGAAGGGGAGAACCGTGTCGGTGAGCCATGGGTTTCCGTAAGAAGAACAAGAGCCCACCTGTGCTGAGCCACGAGTTTGTGATCCAGAATCATGCCGACATGGTTTCTTGCTTGGCCATGATTATCCTCCTGGGCCTGATGTTTGAGGTAAAGTGTGACTGACTGTGTGACTGAGCTGTTGTTAGCCGAGTGATGCTAACTGCTGCTAACTCACGTTAGCTGACATGACAGCAGCAGCAGCAGCACTCCTTCCTCCAGGGGCAGGGCGCTAGCTTCTCTTTCCCCCTTCCTTGCTTCTCATGTGTCTCAGTGCTTGCCAGAGAAGATGGCGAGAAGGCCCACACAGCCGACAAGTCTCTTTTATTTTACCCTTAGCTGTTTATATCACCCTCACAGAAAACACCAAACATAACAGGTACCTAACATTTGCCAACAAGGGGGTCAAGATAAGAGTTTGTGTTCACGCTGCACATTTGATGGACACAGCTATAGTTTCTTGTCACGTTTGAATGTAACTAGATAGCTTTCCCCCAATTAACCTGTCCTCACATTAACTCAGCCACTGAACCATACGTAATATGAAAACTGAGCCCCATCAACATTTATTTGTGAAGATGAAGCTACATTCACAGACTGAACATAATATAGTTCTGGCACAGTCATGGCAGAGATCATTGTTAACTTTCATGAGCAATACAGGGTGTCCATAAAATCTCTTTACTATGTAAAATATATATATATACCAAAATACTTGGCACAGGGTTCCTACACATTCTTAAAAAGTCTTAAATTCATTAAAATGTTACATTCTGGTCTTAAATAAATTACTCAAAGGTCTTAAATTTGTCAGGGCAGGATTTGTTAATGTTTTATTGTTTTTGTTTTTTTTGTGGGACTTTTTGCGAAGGAGATTTAGAGTGAAAACTGTCTTACAAGCTGCTGATATAATTTATCTGCATCCATGCAGTCCATGACAGTGGGTCACTGTTTGCACTTTTACATATAGATATTAACCTATGAGCAGATCTTAAAAAGTCTTAAATGTGACTTGCCAAAACCTGCAGGTACCCTGTCAGTAGATCTCAAACTTTCGAATCACATTGCATTTGTGTATTTTAGGTTTCTTCCTGATAAAAGACATGCTGTTACATAGACCCCCCAAAATGGCTACGATTCAAAAAAAGGCACAATATGTATCATAGTTTGTGTAACAAAATTGGATATGAAGACTCAGCAAAACTACAGAACTAAGTATAGAAGAGATCCACCGTCACGTCTGTCAGTTTGTGCATGGCTCAAGAAATTTATGGAGACAGGGACAGTGTTGGACAAAGGGAAGAGTGGACAACCAAGAAGAACTGAGGAGAACATAAATCATTTTGGAAAAGCCTGTCAGCTTTCTCTTCCAAAATTAGCTCTCCTTTTTAATTACTTAAAAAAACTTCAATACTGAACCCTCATTTTGTAAAAATTTACACAATTTGTCTTTTCATTATTTCTTTTTTTAATGTATTTTTTTTTTATTTTAAAGAGACTTTATGGACACCCTGTAGGGTCAAGTTTTGAAAGAAGCCCCAAGCAGTTTTAGTTGAAAAT
This sequence comes from Thalassoma bifasciatum, assembly GCA_008086565.1. Classification (NCBI taxonomy): domain Eukaryota; kingdom Metazoa; phylum Chordata; class Actinopteri; order Labriformes; family Labridae; genus Thalassoma; species Thalassoma bifasciatum. Next base: position 73,416 of record RPOG01000061.1, read on the forward strand.
CTTGGCATCTAACAGTGACAAGGCAGCCTCATATCGTCAAACTTAAGAATATTGCCTTGTTTTTTTCCCCACAATTATTTGATGGATTTCTGCTGCAAACTTCATTTGTTCACTGGTGCAAAAAGATATGACTAAGAGTCATGCAATCTTACGCTCAATTATACATGGGTATGACAGGGATTTGTTTATTACTGTGTTGGTGTAAATCCTTAAAATCTTTTGTGTTACAGGTCACAGCAAAGTTTGCCATCATGTTCATCACAGTCCAGTACAATGTCACACAAGTCCTTGGTGAGCCACGATGTGTTTTATTTTTATCTCATTTTAGTCAACGAGACCTCAATTCATATGGCACTTAAGTATATTTTATTCTGCTATGTTAAACAAGTTTGATTCAGCCAGAAGGGTTTTTAACTTTGTTCATTTTCTCCAGATGAGAAGACTGAGCCTGTGAACCTTTACCAATACGGCCCTAAAGATGTGGCAACTGTGTTTTTCTACCTGCTTATCGCGGTCATCCTTCATGCACTCATACAGGAATACATTCTTGATGTGAGTACTGTCAAACTGGTCAGTGTCGGATTTAATTTTTTCCACCCAGAATCTGGTCTGGATCTTTGGGACATTTTCTTTTATGTTGGTTTGAAGGGATCAATATTACAATAATTGTTTTGATACTGATGCTAGCATAAAAACACCTCCAATACCACCTTAAGATTAGTCAACCCCTTTCAAGGATGAGCTTGATGTGTAGCCTCAAACAGTCAACAAAAGCAGAGATGATATATTTATGTTATCTTTTGCTTTTTCTGTATGGAAAACTTATTTCAAGTAACCAGATCATCATGAAATAGTTTTAAGCTTATCATAATGCAGAACTGGTCAAATACATAGACAGTACCATTTGGTTAAATACCATAGTTTCTTTTGATTTCCTTTTTCTTTTTGGATGAAAGGTGTCTAAATTTAGCTCCACCAGTGATTAGGTTAAGGTTTCGTCAGTGTCTTCAAGCGGTACAACATGATAACAGTCCCAAATCTTGTTCCTATAGATGTGGTATCAAAAATGGAAAGAAAAAAAAACATGTATGGCTATTAAAAACTCTCAAAGTCTGAAAAAGTCAGACAGGACTTGTTGAAGTTGAATACTTACTTAGAGTCTCTTTTAGCTTCTTATATTGAAACAATACCACATGTACTGACTTTGTTCCCGCCCATAATTAAAGTTTTGGAGATAATTAGGTCTGAAACTTTCAGCTGCACTGAGACACGACAGAGAGAGTGCCTGTGTTTTTTTTATTATATCTCTTATCTTTCAGATGATGAATTCCCAGTGGGAAAACATCAATCGTAGTAAACACTTTTATTCCAAAAATATGACAGAAATCTTTTTATAGAACATGTTCAACAGTTCAACAGTTTCTCTTAACAACTGTCTGTTTTGATATCAGAGTCCCTCTCTTGTATGTCTCGCCTCCAACACCAAAGTGTCCTTGTGATTTTTGAGATAGATTCTGTTTCTGCCAGAAGATTTCTTCATGATTTCACTTCAGTTGAAGAAATGTAGGATGGAAATGCATGGCGTTAATGCTTCAAGTAACTTCCCTTTTTAATTTTTGTTGCCATAGGATTAAGTTTATGTGTCAACGAAGTAAAGGAAAAAGGACAGGGCATAATGTTTCCAACCTCTATGTTATTATGTGAACTTGTCTTTTTTTTTTTTTCAGAAAATGAACAGGAGGTTGCACCTCTCAAAAACCAAACACAGCAAATTCAATGAGTCCGGACAGCTCGCAGCGTTCTACCTGTTCTCCTTTATCTGGGGCTGCAGCATCCTCACAGCGGTATGAGGGTCAGGACCTAGAGAAACATAATGTCCCAGCATGCATTAGGCTTTATCATAATCTTTCTCTTCTTATTTCTCTGACAGGAGGACTTTGCTACAAATCCTACTTTCTTATGGGAGGGTTACCCACACACTCACATGGTGTAAGTGAAGATTTATTGTTACCTGATTGTCACCAGCTCGTATTTACAGCTCAGTTGTTATCCCAGATGATTTCAAAACTAAATAAAATCAGTTCTGATTTGAAATGATTTCCATTAAGAATCTATTTTCCATCAAGTAAAAAAATTAGGGAAGTGAATATGCTTGGTCATATATTGATTTTACTGTAGTTGCTGAAATAATGTCCAGGCTGTAACCTTTGCACAACCTTTCTTCTGTCTAGTTTTCAGGTGAAATTCTTCTACGTTTGTCAAATTGCCTATTGGCTCCATGCACTTCCCGAGCTGTACTTTCAAAAAGTACGAAAGGTGAGTACCTCTCTTTTCTAAACCATACTTGAGGAAAATTTTCACAGTTATAGTGGGTGAAGCAGTGGTTGCAGTAGTTATTAAGTAAGTTTTGGTTTGATAGCCACACTTATCTGTTTTTGTATTCCACTGGAAAATTCTCCACTGTTTAAGCCAAAACGGGGTTAATTAATACAGGCTGATTTGAAGGGGTTACAGATTTCTTTAAGTGTCTCAAATAAGATGCTTGTCAATCTGGTACTTTTCCAGCCCAACCAGCTGTTAAATTCAGTCACTGACGTTTCTCTCCTTCTTTTCTTAATTTGGTTTCTACAGGAGGACATCCCTCGCCAACTCTATTACATTTGCCTTTATGTCGTTCACATCACTGGTGCCTACGTCCTAAAGTGAGTGTTATTATATTTTGTCTGAACACCAGATGTTTTTCCTTTATTTCAAGTGATGCTTTGAGATTGCCAAATGGATTCCTGTTCAGGTTTCTTTTATTAATCCTTCACAGGTAACCTTGAGACAATGAGCTCTGTCAGCAGACTTTTTCACAGGCAGTTATAGCCCAGAAGTTTTATTCTGTGTTCAAGTTTGCAAGCCCTTTATGTTTTTATGAAATAGCTTGTGGTATCTTTGATTTTCCACTTAATTTATCTTCTTTGTACAAAAGATTTGTTACAAAGGTTGTCTAGAAAACTGTTTGGTTCCTATTCACTCATGTTCTGCCCCTTATCGTGTTCAGGGTCGCAGGTGGCTGGAACCTATCCCAACTGTCTTAGGGTGAGAGGCGGAACTGGTCGTCAGCCTATCACAGGGCTGACACACAAAAACAGACAACCTTCACATGCATGCTCAAACCTACAGGCAATTCTGAATTGCCTGTAGTTGTGAGTGTGCAGTTGCACCTACAGCAATTTAGAATTGACTTTAGGTGCTCAACAATTAACCTGTTGAGCATGTTATTGAATTGAGGAAAGAAGCTGGGGTTTCCCAGAAAGAACCCATGCATGGATGAGGAGGACATACAAACTCCATATGCAACATGCCACTTTGTTCGGACCTGGACTTGAACCACTGTTGTGCCACCGTGCAGTCCCATTCAGTTTTCAAAGTAAAGATAATAGAATTCAAATATTCCTTTTCAAATATGCACATTATCACATTTTAAGTTTCATCTGTCCAGTACCTCGTGAATCATAAATCTTTATTAAAGTAAATTTTGCCATCGAAGTTAGGATCTCAGTTTCTGTTCCACGATCGTTTAGTACTGGTACAAAAACAGCTTTTTTTTTGGTGAAGTTGCCTTAAAAGTGTCTGAAAAAATCTTGGTTTTAACCCCTTAAGAAACTGTCCTGACCCTGTCACATGAAGTTGTGTGACTGGGAAGTGTTACATGTTTTATACCCAGAGAGGAGCTTGCATTGTTTTTCTTGAGTTGTCTTGATGAGTCTAGATTTTTGAATATTCAAACAATTTTTTTACTATTGAAAAAAGGTTATAGCTAAAAGGAGTATCGTTTCATCTTAAAAATGTATTTTTGCCTTTGTTGTTACAGTCTCAGGTTTTAATCTGATGTAATCTCCAAATGGTGGTTATAATCCGTGGTCACTCCTGACCTACCTTCTCCTCTCTGTGTCCCACCATGTTTAGCCTCCACAGACTGGGCCTGGTGCTCCTGGTCCCTCACTACCTGGTGGAGCTCCTGTTCCATGCTTCACGTCTCTTCTACTTCAGTGATGAGAACAAACAGAAAGGGTATGTCTTACATTAAGTTACAAAAGAAGTTTAAATTCTCAGATGTGGTGTTTCATATCTAGATACTGTGTTCTGACTAAATGTCTTGTTTTCTTTTCAGTTTTACTCTGTGGGCTCTTCTTTTTGTCATTGCCCGCCTCCTAACCCTCACACTTTCAGTTCTGACATTTGGCTTTGGACTGCCCCGCACAGAAAACCAAGGCTTCTCTCTTGCTGATGGAAACTTCAATGTCCTCACCATAAGGCAAGTGTAAACAGAAATTCTCAAAGAGAGCCCATCATATTAAGCTGTATAGCCCGATATTCATGACATTTACTCTATAACTTCTTTCAGATCCCACCTCAAAACCCATCTTTTCTGCCAAGCTAACTCACTATGACTGTTTCTAAACTTTGTTTTTCTTTTAAACTTTTAAATTTTGAATTGGGGTGTGTTTTTAAATCTGTTCTGTGCGGTGTCCTTGGGTGACCTGAAAGGCGCCTTTAAATAAAATGAATTGTTATTATTATTCTTATTATAGTGTTTTAGCTATGGCAGTTGAGTGAGTGACAAAGTTTCATTCTCTGTTAAAGTTACGTTTTTTATAAACTATTTCCCTCTTTCCTCATAGGATGACTTGTCTGGCAGCTATCTGCCTGACACAGGCTTGGATGATGTGGAAATTCATTAACTTCCAGTTGAAAAAGTGGAGAGAACACAGCCAGACCCAGGCATCAAAGAAAAAGGTTGTCAGTCCTAAGAGCAAACCTCACAAAAAGGAGCCTGCAAGAGGTAATCGCACAGGGGAAAAAGTGTTTATATTCAGAAATGTATATGATTTGATCATGCCTTTCAATTTATGTCCCATTCTCTTCATGTTTTTTGTTCTGTTGCTCTAATGCTCACATATATAATGATCAGAGATGTTTCTACTCACCTTTCTTCATAGGTGGTTCTGCCAATGGGGTTGTGAAGTCTGAGGATAAAACATCGCCTCGAGCAAGAAAAGCCAAAGCCTCGTAGAGATGGAGAAATTCATAGGTGGAAAGGAACTGATTTAGGAAGTTCTGACAATGTGACTCTATGTCTTGACACAACTTCAGATTTTGTCATCTGCTCTCCAAAACAAATGTTTAAGCGCACTAAGAAACCTTGCATAACTGTCCCTTCGCAGTTGAAACTCTATTTTTGAGGAAGTTCAGTGTTATCATCGGCCGGTAGTGTTTACTTTTGATCTGAGTTGTCTGCAGATGGGATGTTGGCAGGACAGAGGTGGTTTTGATGCTTTAACAGGATAGATTTAGCTCCTCAAAGTGTCCTTTTGTGTTAAAATGGCTGGGTACTTCAAACTGAGTAGGTCTTCTTTGGTTATTTGACAAGGATCAGCTCACCTCACAGTACTAGAAGAAGCGGATTGATTTCAGGGTAATTTAACGTTAAGTGTAGAAGTACAGATTGACCGTGCAGGGTTTTAAGTTTAGGCCTTATTCAGTTCAGCCTTTCTTTCTTTGCAGGACAGCACTGTGATATTCTGCTGTTGTAAGAAAAAGATCCTAAACTAACTGTTCCAGAGGAATATTTATGCTATTAGCTACAAAAACTGAAGTTTGTACTAAACTCCTTCATCATTGACTGCCATTATTTGACAGCCTCTGCCTTTGAAATCCTGTCTGTTGCAGGATTGAGGCACTTTTTGTGTTTTTGCTTGCTGTTATCACTCACCGGGTTATCAGCTTCTCCCTGTCAAAGAGGCCAGTCCAGGGTTGGTGACTCACCAAAAGGAAGCTTTACTGTAACCTGTGATGCTGTACCATATGCACACAGTTAAATCCTCACAGTGGCATGTTTGGAGAGCAGGAAGCTGTGTTCAAAGGTGCGATGAAATCTTTTATACAGTGATGATAATGCATGGTGGTTTAAGGCTAAAGACTTTACTGCTAACTTCTACCTGTGCTATTGAGTTTGCATCTCTCTCTCTCTCTCTCTCTCTCTCTCTGTCTGTTTCTCTCTTTCTCTCTCTCTCTCACACACACACACACACACATACACACAAGCATTCAGTGGCCTTTTTACAACTGCTGCAAGAGGTTTGAGTTATTTATTTTTGCCATATACTTCAGAAAGATATTATTTTCTATGCTTTGAGAAGGTATAACCAGCAAACACAGTGGTACATAACAACTGTGTTGAGTAAATCCAAACAATACAATCTTTCTTCAAGTGTCCTTATGATGTTGGTGGTTTGTATCACACCTTCTGCTCGTGTTGCGTTCTGTTTGCCTTCTCTGTTTGCTTTCTGACTCCTGGGTATCAGGGGACGAGCTGGTCACCACTAACCCTGAAAGTTACAACCCATGGTGCAATGGGAGTTGTGTATGTGAGGGGGTTGTGTTTGTATGCTTGTGCACTTATCCTGTGTGGACAGTGTTGTTTTGCCTATTGTTTGTGTGTGAATTAACTGGGCGTGGATGAGGGTTATGACGATGAGGACAACAATGTATATTATTGCTTGTCTTGTTAAAAAATGCCTGCGTGCAGAGCATGAAATGTGACAATCTGTTCATTGACTCCGGCCTTCTTTGTTGGATTCCTCAATCATTTCCTGTCTTTTACTTCACACTCCCATCTCAGCTCCCAGAGCACTTCTGTGTGTGGATTGGTGTGTCCTTTGGGTTACTAAATGCTTCTGTGCTCACTCCCTGCCCCTCGGATGACCTGTCCTGTGTGAGAGAGATTCTGTGATTTCCGTTCTGTCTCTTCCTTCTTGCTTCACCTTTTCAGTGATTCTGACATTGCTATGGGGTACACACACCCAACTGTAGTTTACCAAGTCCTACCCTTTCAATTAGACCAACTTCTACTCTTTTAACCAACTGAGTTTTTTAAGCTCAGTGCAGAAAAAAGCAGTTTGGAGTCTGAGTCTAGAGCAGGGAGGAGAAGGAGAGGCGGCTAATTTTTGCCCCCTTTAGCACTCCTTATTGGTCTTTAAATTGTTGTGTTGTGTATGGCAGTGTCATAGGAGGAAAGGAGGAGTGGAGGACTTTCGTACCGGCCTGTTATTAAACTGTCTCACGTGTAAAAGAGAAAAAAAAAGACTTAATCCTACACTGTACTAAAAATATGTCAGATTTTTAAGCTATTTTTATAAAGGGGGGGAAATTCACTGTTGTTCAGCACACACACGCACACACACGCACACACATACACACACACACACAAAGACGTGAATATATTGTTTTGCATCCATATTGATATTATTTGTTTTTATAAAAGAATGAAGCTTGCTGAACTGTTAACTTGGGTTTTCATTGTGGAATGAGTGTAAAATTTGCTTAGCATAATGGTTTCTTTAACTTCATTGCCTTATTAGACAATATGAACTCAACTGTATAACAGTGCTCCTGCTGCAGACTCACACTGCAGCTATCACATCTCTATGTTTTATGATAGTGAAATTACACCATCAAGCTGTCATCATCACGTTTTAAAATAGTTGACCACAAGGGAGGAGGAAACTGTCAGTATCGTGTTTTGTTTGTTGCAGTCTTGCAGGTGTTTTTTCAGTTCTTATGGTGATTGCAGGCCTGCATGCAGAGCAAACAAAGTTTAGTTTTCAAAGTGAAACCGTCTGTAAGGTTTTCCTGTTCATCAGATGTCCAACGTGGCTGAGGTGCAGACTCTGCAACACGAGCTGCTCTGCAGATCCGTTCCCCCCCTTTGCTTTGGGACACAATGGCCTGTTTAATCCCACAGGAATGCACTTTTTTTGTTTGCATAATATGCATCGTGTCCAAGCATCGCAACACAGCTTTCGTACCTGGGCTGTCTCTACATTGATGTTCAATGATTGAAAAATTGGATTTGCTTGAATCTAAACAGTGTATTTGTATGAAAACAAAGAACTGCAATGGCTCAACTGTGTGAGCAGCCTCTAGGTGGCAACAATCATTTATGCATCTGAGATCAGTTAAAAAAATGACATGCACAGTAGAGACACATTTATTGTATTCTATGACATCACGGCATTGTCCTTGATTTGTTCTTATTTTGCTGCTTGTTTTGAGACGTTTTGTATAAATATATTTCCTTTTCAAATATGTTGTCTCTGAACTGCTCTAATGCTCAATATTTATGCAAATTCTTGTGCATTCTGATTATTTTTCTGTCACTTTTTTTAAATTTTATGTTTGAATAAAGCTTTTATTCATTACACCAACTTTTGAAATATGCTTTAAACATACTGCTCACATTTTTAGAGCATGTGTAACAGAAGAACCGACTTGAGTTTCAAATTGCACTGTATAATATGAGAGCTGCAGGTTATTATCCACTGCTGAGGTGAACTCGCATTGAAATATCTAACAGGGCAGCACTGAGATGTTTGATTATGAGGTTTCTTCGACTCTGGCTTAATATACATGTCCATCTGTTTCACTTAAGCATACACCTGCTCAATCCTTATTATTTTTAATTCAAACAACCTTTTGGGGAAGATGTCAAGAGATTTGAGAAAATAAATTTGTTAAATCCTTCTTTCAGGCTAATTACCACCAGGGGGCAACGCTGAGCTTATTTTTTATTTTTGCCTGAGGGACAGAGGCAGTCTGCAGGGGCATAGCTGCATACGGACCTGCATTAATAAATCACCAGTCAGAGTGAGAAAGACTGAACATTGTCTCATCATACACATCACAGAGTCCAGTATTCCTAAGACAAAAATGTGAAAAAATAAAAACAAAATAGATCAGATACTCCATTTGCCAGAGCAAATATTTCAGATGTTAGACCTCCCCCTCGACTCCTCTGTTGTGCTGTTTGTCTGCTAGGCCACTGGAAACATGACATCTGCATCCACACTCTGTGAGGAATGAGCGCAGCACAGAGAAAAGACACCTGCATCTCACCGCTAATGTGTTGTGTTGTTTCAGAGTAATAGCTTTCCTTCGGGCAATCAGACAGCATGATGGATCAGAGAGACCCAGAGAGGTAGACTGGAGCTCTGCAGGGTCGGCACAAGGACAGGAGTTCACACACATGCTCTCCATCACATACACACTGATTACTGTTTCATCAACCCAAACGCACATGACCTGAACCAGCTGAGTGTGGGCCTCAAAAGCAAACTCACATAAAGAGTCTGGCAGCAGGGTCCGGCTTAAGGGAGGTGGAAAAAATGACTATTCTACTCTTTTCCCCCTTAATTCCTCCCCTTCATCCAATGAGGATAAATCTTTAGCTGAATCGTCAGCATTATGTGTAATTTCCATATAAATTAGCTTCATTAAAAGGGGAGTGCTTTCTTATTTAACGAAGCTCATTTGAAATTCTGTATTTAATAAGACATGCAATCCCAGACTTGCAGACTAATAGCCAACAATTAGCAGGACTGGAGCGTGTGTGTGTGTGTGTGTGTGTGTGTGTGTGTGTGTGTGTGTGTGTGTGTGTGTGTGTGTGAGATCCTTTGTGTTTGTGTGTAATCCTTTAGAAGTATTGTAGTCATCCAGTGTTATTTTCATTGATTGTCTTAAATGAGCAAATTGGGCAGCAGCTGCTCTCTCATTCAAGGTTACTTGCAGTGATCCATGAAGCAGCAGGGAGATCTAAGGTGTTTCGCGACCTCACGGCTATTCAAAAGCAAGCAGGTGAGAGGAGAGGTGAGAAATAGAACAAGTGGGGAGACCAGAAAACAGAACAGAACAGAAACAGAAAAAAAGTACAAAAGAAGCTGGAAACATCTACATCAGACATAATATGATACAGACTTAGAGGGGGACAAAATGAAACAGTACTGAAGAACGAACAAAGACATGAAAAATAACTTTTTATTTGCATAAAAACAGAAAAAGTGAAAAGACAAAAGAAAAATGTTGGTAGAGCTATCATGAGAAAGGAAAAGGCCTCCACCCAAACCTTATTCAATGTTCACCTTTCTACTTTAGCCAGTGCAAGTTTATGTTAGCATGCATGTTCCTGTTTTAGTCAGACAAATTTAAACAAATTCAGACCTAGCTAATGTTGGGAAAACATTTGAAACAAAACAAAAAAAGACAAAAAAAAATCAAAAAGCCTTGAGGTTCAAAATTTAAACTTCTGTGGAAGATTTTTAACAGTAAAATCATGAGTGCATTAAATCTGAGTAAGCAGGAGACAGAAATAAATGTTTTGATTCAAAGGGCTATGGCCAGGAGTCAAACCAGTATTCACTTCTACAAGGACCACAGTTACTGTACATGAGGCACACACGCTGAAACCACTCTTAATGGATTTGTTCTCCCATTCAAAAGTGGGTTTAGTTACCTGCTCTTTTCAAGTTTATCTGTGGGTAGATTCGACAGTGGATAGGGCTGCACAACTTCACCATTAGGCGAACCTACTCCCCACCACATCACCATTTTTGGCTGTAATTTTTCACATTCAACCTTGGTGAATGTCTGACAGAGATACTCCGTCAAGGCACCAACTTCAGCATTGCTGCCTTATCACTGCACATTTTTGAACTGTGGGTCATCAAGAGGACCAGCAAGTCCAAAAGCTGTCATATCGTTGAGCTGCTGTGCTGGATAATCTGACACATCATTAAACTCTTAATGTTTCTTTATTGGCAATACGTAGTGGTAATTGAGATGGGGCATTGTGATAAAAAGCTCATTAACAACAAACCAGCCATAGCCAACACTGCTATTAGCTGGGAACTTAAACTCATTTCATAATTCCCTTAAACAATATCAGTTATGGTTGTAGTGAAGTGACAGAATGCTGATATTTTCTTAGAAAAGTGTTAGCATTTAGCCACTCTCAAGCTATGTGAACTTCAGCTTGAAATAATTATGATATTAAAATGTAACATTAGCAAGACATTAGCCAGATAGTAGCATTGTATAGCTTTTTCCTATCATATAGTGTTGCAATATGAAATGTATTAGGTCTAAAATGGCTAAGAGCAAACCATATGCTGTTTTTTTTCTGATGAAATAGGAAGTGGTAAAAGGACAAAAATGTCACTCTTCAAGCTTTCAGTGGTTGTACAAGTGGTGAAATTAGATTATGTTGAGCCTAAGTTAGCAGCCCAGTAGACAAAGAAAATGAAAAGGTAATTGTGCCCATAGCGTGCAAAAACACAACTACACATTTTTTTTAAAATTCATTATTATTTCTTTTAAAAGCCAAGCGTTTCTACAGCAACCTCCATGTTTCTTTTTTCTGAAAGTTTCTTTAAGTGCACTGAAACTACCATGTAAATTTTGATAGGAGTTGACACGTTGAGCTCGACAAGGAACTGTATTTGAGAGTTGTATTATACTTCAAACACCGTGTGTGTTCTCAAATTTGGATTGGTTGTAGCTTGAAATTGCCTTGAGGAATAAACTGCTGTGGTCGTTATGTTCACAAAGGGCTTTAGTTTGATTGTGGTTAGTCATTTCTGCCTATGGCTGGTTGTAAGACTGTGACAAAACATCATGCATGTTGGCATGGTGCAGTGTGTGAGCTTATAGAGCAACTGACAACCCCAGTTACAGAGTCAGCTTGTGCGGCTTTGGCCTCAGGTGTTCGCATACATAGGGGGGAAATATAAGTATGATTCATGCATAGATGGGGACAACAAGCTTTGTATTTGGAACATGAACCTCTATAATCTAACATGCATGGGCAAATAGACACTCACAAACACACGGTCCAGCTGCAACTGCGACAGCTGACAGCACTAGCAGAGTCACGTGTGTTTATCCAGTCTCATCTGTTTCTCTGTAGCTTGAACTTGCTCTGCAACTCTCATTATGCTTGCAGAAGCAAACACACAACTTAAGCCTTACTGCATGCTCTCACTTATTCTGCAGCTTTTGGTCTTTTTTTTTTTTTTTTTCTGAACAACCATTACGCTTTTGAGTAGGCCATTCAACTACTTTCCCATTATTTCTTTATCTGTTCAGTCAAGTGGAATGGATTTGTATGTAATGTGTGTGTGTTTTTTTTTAAATAGCCATCATTAACCCTTGAAAGTGAAATTACCTCCACCAAGATGGTTCTTAATTGTGCAGCCCTGGCATCTTGCAGTAAGCAGGTCCTTGGTTTAAATCCAAGAGAGAGACCTCTTGTATTGCACTGGTTTGATTTGGCTTCCTGTTGAGTTGACCATGCTTGTGAATTACCACATTGTGCCTAAAAGTGGATAAACTCGAACACGAAAACCCTCCAAGGCAACACATTTGCGTAGTGGTTGGCACTTGTGCTTCCCAGCAAGCGGTACCTTGGTGTGAATCCCACAGGGTCGAAGTTAACTTGTATGAAGCTAAAATGTTCTGGCTTGAGGTTTGACGAAAACTGGATCACTTCAGCACAGACTGATGGTGTTGTGGAAAATACTGCTGCCTGTCAGAATGATGTTTTTTGGTTTGAACAAAAGGAACAGCACCATGGAGAGTGTGGCGATGGATGAACAAGAATTAAAGGGAGAGCTACTTGAATATTTCCATTACTCCCTTGGTGAGTGTACTTGTGAGTACTTTGGTACACCAAATATCTGTTTGAGTAGCTACTCAAAATTCTTTGGTAAGAGAATAGTTTCCCAAATTTCTTTTCATACAGGCAGGCAAGTTTTTGAATATTAATTGATAATCTGATTACTTTCATTGACTGTTCTCTAATATAACCTGCTTATTCTTAATAACAAAAAAGTGTTAACATGCTTGCTTGAGAACTTGAATTTGACACCATTTGTAATTTTCATCAGCAAATCAGCCTCACGTTAAAAATAATGTTAGGACATTTTCTGCTCTCCATAGATTGATTTTTCACTTTTGCTCTTCTTTTTGAGTCGTTTTTCTCTGGAAAGACCAGAAACAAAGATGTGATAGAAAGCGACCAGTCAAATTAAAATCCAGATGTTCTGTACTTGAGTGACTTAACTTTCATCATAAATTTTGAATCATACTGATGATTTTTCTCATTGGACCCAGGTAGAAGCCACATCTGCCTCTACAATTTTAAAGATGTTTACAGAACATCTGTATACGTTATGCAATCCAGTATGGCCGCCTGGTGATGTCATAACATGTGAATTGGATGTGTGAATTTACTTCTATCATAAACATTGGGTCATACTGATGACTTTATTCATGCATTGGTCTTTAACCATTTTCAAGCTACAACCATTTGAAAATGTGTTTTTTTTTTTCCAAACTGAATTTGTTATTGAAAAACTGTGGCAGCTAAAGGGTTAATTGCCAAATGTGTTGTAGCAGTGATACAAATGAATCTAGAGAAAGCAGCATTCCAAATTTCTCTCCAATCAAATAAGTTTTTTAATTCTCATTTGATTTCTTTGAATGATCCCCGTTGTGTCTGGGCTTAAACAGGCCCAGTTAATGTGTTGTTGACGTAACCCGCTGTTGTAGTGGGCCCCATGTGCTGCCTCTTCATGGGGCCCAGAATTCCTAGCAATGCTCTTGTGCACACTGTTCCTCCTGAAGCATCATCTCTACCTGTTTGGAATTTTAAACAGCTCACCTTCCCACGACTCTCTCTGCAGTGCTTTAAACTCTCACTGAAGGAATATCTCAACATTTACAGCATGTGTGCTATCTTATGTTCACACTGCACCTATTTAATGAGTTGGTGTTTGGTGTGAGTGTGTTTTATCCTTTTTGTTCATTGCAGAGGAGCTGGCATAGTACAAGTGGCTCTCTTTCTGTGTGTCTGTGTGTGTAAGTGTAAGTGTGTGTGTGCATGCGTGCACGTTTCTACACATTACATTTCATTTTCTGTCATTTCCATTTTTTTTCACCCTCGGGCAACACTGTGGAATTTTCCAAATAATGGACAATAAGTGCCATAATAATGCGGTTTTAAATATTGTGAAACTACGACTTGAAGATAACCTGCTTCAGAGAAACAATTCTCCCCTGGCATAATGAACTAAAGACTCTCAGCCTAATTTGCAACAGCAGCATAGTCACTGAAAACGACACAGGTAGATAATTTGTAGCCGTCAGTATTTCTAAAAGATGCATATTCATCAATAAAACTTACCAACCCAGGTCTAAAAGAATGCTGAATTACAATAATAACCCAATTAAAGCTTTTTGGTTCATGAAGTCAACAAGTATAGCTCCAAGAATAAAAACTATTTGTGACTCCATTTAAACTGTTTTCCCTCACCCTTGGAAAGCTAAATTATGTAGTGATGTGCAGCTGATTTGAACTTTTTGTAGCTTAAAAATAACAGCCATATTACACTGCCAACCATTGTCTGAAGTGTAAAGCACCGTTCTATTATTATAACTTTTAAATATGTTGAAGGCAGTAATTGGTTTCTCACTGGCAGGCTTAGCCTTTTACACCACAGCCCTCAATGCTGTGGTGTAAAATAAAACTTTATGATAAATCAGCGTATGAAAACATCCCCATAATCCAAAAAACATGAAAGAATTCATGTTTATCTTTAAACTTTAACTCTTTATGTTATGCTGAACTTCTAGCAAGTTTCACAACAGTTCATTTAGACCTCCAACCAAACAAGCCACACTAAAATACTCTAGGACCTGAGGAGAGAGCTAATGGACTCTGGCAATGAAAACATCCTCATTTATAGCATGGTATTGTGTTCATAAGACATTTATGAGTGTCCAAGGTGTCTTCTCACTTTTTTCAATTCAAGCCAAACTAAGCTGATACAAAACTTTAAAGGACAGAATAGAAAAATTGTCTAACATCTGTATGATTATAAACTCAGAAATGTGTCTGACTCAAAACAGGCTATAGCAAATTTTCCTGTCTTTATGACTCTCCCTATTTTACTTTTATTTGCATACATATTAGTTCAATAAAGCCAGCTGACCTCATGCTCCAAGCCTGGCTTTTTCTTACAAGGAAATATATTGTCTTTTATATTTTGACTGCTTCTCTTACTATGGGGGGAGAGATGCTTTCCACGTTTATACAGTCAGTGGATACAACACAGAAAACAGTTAGAGGTCTTTGCACTTCACAAATAATTTCCTCTACTTTAATGTTGTTTGAGGAATCCCTCTGAACCAATACAGCTGACTGTTTCTGACCTTTTCATCAAACTACTTTGATGTCACTTTTACCTTCCCTGGTTTCATACTCCGTCCTTCTTTTTGTTTGCCCTCACTCCTGTACTTAACACATCAAACTGATGTTGTCCTCCACATTTTCTTTGCTCCCTCAACTTTCATCGAGCTAAAACACCTTATCCTTTCTTTCACTTTCGATGACTTTCTCCTCTTTTTGCTCTTCTTTGGAAAACTTTCTGATTCTTAAAAGCCTGAAGTTTTTTCCCAAATATATTCAAGCACCATTTATCATCATCTGTGATTTTGTCTCTGTATCTTCTTTAGCTACTTCAAACTTAACGCCACCATCTCATCATCTTGTCCCACTTCTCTCTCACCTTCCTGTTCTCATCTTCTTTCATTCCCACTGTCAGCCACACAACAAGATCCTTACTCATTTTGAGCGTGTGTGTGTGTGTGTGTGTGTGTGTGTGTGTGTGTGTGTGTGTGTGTGTGTGTTGTTCCCATCCTTCTATCTGTGCTCCTCTGCCTGGCATCACCATAGTGACAGATTTAGGTGCTATCTTTCCCCGTCTTGTATGTCTTGGCAGCAGTTGAGGCGTTGTGCTGACGTGTCCCAGTTCGTGGGCCAACCGGCTCCCACGTCACCTCTCCACGATGACCCTGCCAGCTCACATATGGAGCCCACATATGGGTGCCATCCATAAGAGATAGGTGGCCTGAAGGAACCGAGCCTCCAGTGAAACTGACTTGCTCTGAAGAAGGTTGTGTCCTGTTCAAAAAAAAGAAAGGACAGAAACTACAACAATATATGCCTAACATTGTCATGAAATGTGAAAAATATTAAGTATGATCAAAAGCAATATTTTTCTCTCCTTTTCAGTCATGAAAAATATAGGATGTTTGTTACATTCTGTCATGCTTATGAGTCTAAAAGTATAGAATCAGTTGCTCTTATCAACAAAATATAGAGATACAACAATGTTTTTAGAACTTGATGACTGGCACTCAATTGTTGTCACCTGTCTACCTTTTCTATCTCATTTTATATATCTATTTATTTTCATTATCAAAGCCCCAGTGAGGAACTCTCTTTTTGTGTTTGTTCTGGCGCCCTCCAAAGGTGAAGTGAGTCTCCTTGCCTTGTTGCTGACTTGCTCCTGCATTTGGATAAAAAAGTAGACTTCCATTTATTTACGTTTTGTTTTCTGACAAAAAAGTCTTATCCTGGGCACTGGTGTAGTCTGGTCCCACATGCATCATTACACAAACAGAATCATTAGTTGTAACTTACCCTTATTGAGCCGCCCCTTTGAGCGAGGCAGGTGCAGAACATCATATATTCAGGGGTTTCCAAGAAACACAGATTCACCGAATCTGAATCGCCCAAACATACTCCACATACACAGCCGTAACTATGGCTAGCAGTATCAGCATCACTGAGAGAAGATCTAGAGAGACAAAGTTTTCAAAATTCATGATTTGTATGAGCATGACACCTGCCGTCTTTGAAACAGCCTGGCCAGTGGGCAATGTTAGAGACCTGGCCAACAACTTGAATATTATACTTAAAAAAAGTAGTTACAGAGGGTGCCTCCTTTCATTCAAAGCATCCATTTATTTTATTACATCCTTAGGAAATCTGGGAAGCAGACTCTTTAAACTTGTTTGTTTAAGTCAACTTAACATTTTGTCACTTTGACACTAACTTTTCTATCAGAACATCATTAAGGCACCAGATTTATTTGTACACTCTGCAGTGTGATAGCTCCCTGGTAATAATTTGACATAGATAAATGCAGACTGGATGCTCTGCTGTGATGGATTATTCAACTCAAGCTAGTTCAAAGGCAGGCTCAGAGCCTTGTGTAAGGAAACAAATATACACCTTAAAAGTGGAGCTGTACATTAACATTTGTCAAACGGAAAAGCTTTCTTTTCATGACTAAAAATCAGTTGCAAAAAACAACTCACTTTACTGCAGAGGGGTGGGCAGGGGACCACCAGAGACTTACCACGGGGGGTCAAATTAATTATTTTACTACGAGTTTAAAGTGGAAATTAATTATTTTACTACGAGATTAAAGTTGAAAATAATGTAGTAATTTACTACGAGAATAAAGTCGAAATATAATCTAGGGTGGTCTACGATCGGAGGAGGAAATGAGGACCACGGAGCATTTCGTCAAGTCATGCTTTAACTTTGGTTTTACAAACAAGGAGATACTTCAACTTTTAGTACATCAGCATCAGATTATCATAAGAATTAGGACACTTAATCGTTTCCTTACCTACTTCTGATATGACTCAACTTCGACTTAAATCTTGAAGTAAAATAATTAATTTCGACTTAATCTCGTAGTAAAATAATTAATTTGACTTTACTCTCGTAGTAAAATTTGAAGCAAAAAAAAAATTCTTAAAGTGGCCCTAATACTCTGTCGAAGTTAAGATATCAAATTTAAAATAAAACAGAATTTTTTTGTCTTCATTGGAAAACAGAGTAAAAATTGAAATGTATCGCAGTATTTCTGCTTAGGGCTTCCATAACTGTGCAGAAAAGTGTAAGATTTGTAATGCATGGTGCAAAAACACACCAAACAGCTGTTGTGGCACTTTAAAGTGGACTCTACTGGCACACAAGTGACACTTTTATTTATCCAAATGGGCCAACGCATCCTTATCAGGATATCAGGATAAGGATAAGACCCAGGCGTCCTGATTTACTCTCAAGTTTAGACTCACACATCTGTGTCACACAAACCAGACGCCTTCTCTTGGTAGAAAGTCTGGGACTTGTCTCGTTTAACAATTAAGTCAGTTTGTTGCTACTACAGACGTGAGTTAGACTAAAAATAGTCTACATGCCGTGGCATCTCTGTCACCCTGATAGCGCCGCTGACATCCGTCTGTAGTCTGCTAGACAGACAGTAGCTGTTCCCCACCTCCTCCTCCTCCTCCTCCACCCTCCTGCCTCCCCCTGCGGTGGCGGAGTCCGGCTCTGTAGTTCGTGTCCGGGTAGAAAGACGAGGCTGGAAGCGCCGCGGTCCACGCACATGAACTCGTTTACCCAGAAGCCAACGCGACGCCTCAACTTACAGAACTGGCTTCTTGGGCTTCGGGAGTGTTTCCCATTTAAACAAACAGTGCTGAAGATGGCGGAGAGTTAATGGTGTAAAGAAGAAATTATCGATTCTGCTCAGAGGTACGTTCACAAGGTAAGCGCGTGCGAACATGAGGCTGATTCAGCGCGACTTTGCATTTGGTTTGATTTCGATAGAGGACGGAAATGTACTGACTTAGGCTCCCAGCGACAGTGCACACACAATATTGGCATCGGTACGGTGCGGAGGGCACAGTGCATGGTCATTTTGATACGTGACAGCAAAGATTCACTCACCTGTCCGCGACGAAGATGAAGTGCACGACAGGTTTCATAAAGTGGGTGTTTTTTATTTGTAAAATGAATGAATGTTGCCATAAACTTAACTTGTGCAGTTTGCGCACGGGCTGGTGGATCGCAGAAGTGTTTCAAATAATACAGTAGAGCTTCGAGAAGTTTTTATTAGAGAGAACACACACTTTTTTACACTCGCATGCAATCGCTGAAACACAAACAGGGTGATTTCGGAGCATTTTTCTCTCGCGTGATTGTTGCTGACCTGTCCGTGATACTGGAGAAACAGCTGAGCCTGACGGTGTCGCAACATAAGGGAATCTGGACTAAACGTGTTTGCAGACCATGTGTATGCTGATTTTGTCAGCACTGTGTCATATGCATCATGTTAGGGAGACGCGACTGGTGTGTTTGAGGGTTTTTGTCACTACAAACGTGCAGTCCAGGAAGAGGCAGATGATGCAGGCTGTGTAACAGTCACCCAGCCCGGGTCCAGACTGCTGAGCGATAAAAAGTGCACTGACTCGACTGTGTGCCTCCAGAGTGGGAGTGTGCGCGCTGAATGGAGCATGCATTTGCTTCACATGTGCGAGGTGAAAGCGTGAATATCATGCATATGCTCAGGTCCTCTCTTTAAACCCTGCTGCCATCTCCTCCTCCTCTGCTAATATGTCTCACTGTACATCTGCAGGGGGCAGCAATGTGGCCCTCTGCATGTACACTTTCCTGCTTCTCTAAAGGTCCACGGTTTGATCCCTGAAACTGCGTTGTGCAAGTGTGTGTTTGTGTGTTTGTGTGTCATCATGGAAAGCACCATGTCCTTGGGCATGACACCAAACCCCTCAACTGAACCTGCCTGATCTGGATAATAGCAGTCCACCCTTCAGTGTGTTTAAACAGCAGTTGAATGGAAGGGATGCAGATGGTTTTGGTGTAGACAGGTGAGGGATGCCAGGTGTAGCTGATTACACAGAGGTCTGTATTCATTAAGATGTGTTTGCAGCCTTAATGGCTGAATTAAGGTGCAACTTACAAATATTGCCTATTTTTTTTTTTACCCTTGGTCTTATGTCATAAATCAAGAAAAAAGATGCAAATTCTCAATCTGCAACCAGAAATGGTTTGACTTTTGGATTAAAAAATGATATTTACAAGTGCCTTTTTCCTGCACAAGCCTTAAAAAGCTCTTTAATTAAGTCATGAACCTGTTTTCATTTAAAAGTTCACTCTCAAAGAGTCAGCCAGCCACAGTGTTCTCAACTAAATTAAAAGAGGCAAAAACGTGGTTAAATATGCTTTTTCTGCCTTCCTTATTCACTTAACCAGGAGGTTTGAATAGTCAGAGTGATAAAAGATTCTTGAGTTGCACAGAAGCAAAAAACCTTGCTTTCTTTAAGCTTCCAGGTAATACAGCATTTGTCATGTCTATTAAACTAAATATGATGAATTGAATATCAAAATAATTGCCGATTAGCTTTCTGTTAGTGGTGAAAAGGACTTGTTCACTATCTGTCTGCTGCCCAAGTGAAGGGGTGTGGTGGTGCGAAGCCCTCGTCTCTTCCACAGCCCTGCTCCTGACTGATTTACAGTCGGCTCCGTGGCCCTGAGTCTCCGCACACGTGCAGACTGCCACGAGCCTGCAACCTGCTCATAAGGAACTGAAGGCAGCGTGGACTGGGAGGGGTGTGAGCGGGCTGCCGGGACAAGTAAGCATCCATGAGGGGTCTTCGCTGAGCAGTTAGAGGGATGTATGTGCCGACAAGGAGTAGAAATAGCAGGAGGAGGAGGAGGCGGAGGATGACAGTGATGCATGATGTTTGCTGAATGGGAAAAAGGGGACAGAGGTTAGCAGGGATGCTGGTGACTGGGTCAGTAGCTGGGGGCAGGGCTCACAAGGCTTAGAGAGAGGGAGGCAGGACCTCACAGTCCAGCATGGGAGTATGGGAAGAGGAAAATGGCAAGAGGAAGAGCATAGGTGCTGGAATTCTACCTGGTATTTTGTGTCCTTCCTGGAGTTTTCTGCATCTCTTATCTGCCTTTCTTCGACAATGCACAGCCATTTTGTTTTTATTTTAATTTGTTGAGGAAGTTTTCAGATTTAAACAGACAACACCCCCACCTCTCTCTCTCTCTCTCCTCTCTCTCTCTCTCTCTGTGGTAAGTCTCTGGTGGTCCCCTGCCCAACCCTCTGCAGTCAAGTGAGCTGAACTGTTGTTGCTGTTGTTGTTGGGGCCCCTCAACCATGTGTCAGGATGTGTGAACCAGAAATTAATCTTTGCCAGTTTTTAGTGATCTCACACTTTGGCGTTGGAGTGCTATTTTACCGCCACTCATCTTTATCCCCTCGTCCTTTAATTGAGCATTCAGCTGTTTATACCTTCTTTTGCAACGAATTTGAAGTTGTCTCATTAGATTTGTTCCAATAAAAAGGACAGTGTACTTCTTTTGAAACAAGATGCCAAACAATATTCACTGTTCTATACCCAAATCAAAAAATGGTGTTTGACTGAGTTCATCAAATGAAACTTGTCCAAACCAAAGCAGACGGTCTTGAACTTCTCCGTAATAACACACAGATGGTAGTAAGCTGACTTATATGAGGGCCGGTCCAATTCAGGAATAGACAAATTCAAATGCAATGGCTTGTTCAGACGGTTGATTTGCATTAAAATGAAACCAATAACATGTCGAAAGGAAAAAAATCCCAGTGGGTCCAATAAACACATGAGCTCATTTTTCCGCATATGTTAGTAAAATGGTATATGTCATTTAAAGCAGCTTTAAAAGTACATTTTCCACACATTCAAAGGCACATACAGGCAATTCAACTGTTGTAAAGAAATATTCTTCATAAAGCACACCCCCAAAACATGCATTAAAACATTTGCGATAAATTCTCTGATGGTCGTCCTCATTCAGGGTTTTAGCCCTGACATAATATCTGACAACAAAGAAGCCAGACAAAGTGGAAGTTATAACAGAGCTTCAGGGATTCATAACGGTGGAAATAGTACACAGATTATTACACAGATTGAGCTGTCGCATTGATGTAGTCAAGTTGTAACCTTATGTGTCCAAAGTGTGACTAATGCACACTTGAGACTTGTTACAAAAGCAAAGTAAAGCATATTAGATCTCATATTGAAATGTCCATCTTTACAGCAGAGTTAAACATGTGTAAAGCCTGACTCAAAATGGTTTTTGTGTAAATAACTCATAAATGTATAATTTTAACGTGACTTTCTGATTGTTACAGAAAAATTCAGCACAATATTTTCCGTTTGTTATTTTGGTTTTTACAGATAAGTTAATGAAGTTAGCATTAGTTTAAGAGGAGCCTTTTGGAAAACAGCTAGCAATGATGTATGATAACTAAATACAAAAACTAGAAAAAATTGGCCAACAAAGTGTCATGAAGAACCGTACATCTAGGAGGCTGATTTTAGCTAGCTCAAATATGATGTTGACTTGCTTTAGAACAGATGTAAACATCCTTATCATCTTAATTAACTACCAGGCAGAGTGTCTCTAAGTGCATGGGAATGCTTATATGCATTGTGATTGGCTCCCTGGTTTTGAGGGCGGGACTTAGCCATAGATCGATTCTCCTCTCTAACAATAATGCTGGGGACAACTTGTTCACACATGTTATTGTAAGTCACTTAAGGAAAATAGTCCTGGCTCAATTCATCTCTGCCTGTTGACACTGTGGCAAAATGTAGGTTTTAGTCAACGCTATAGAAACGTGGTAAACATGGCAAAAACAATAGTTTCCATCTCAGGCTGGTCTTGTGTCTCTGATGGGGAAAAGTTGAGTTAGATCACTATACCTCATATTTTATAATTTATTAGACCACTTGTTATGGAAACAAGAAAACCATTAAGCATCATAGAGTGCGTTTATTCAAACTTTTTTTTTCTGTAGTGAGTTCCCTATGCCTCACACTTTTGAACAAGAGAGGAATATCTAACTGGATTAAAGTTTATGTACCCTAATTTGAGCCAGCGCACTAGAAATTTCTGAGAAGCTAAAAATTAATAATAACATAACATTTTTGTTAAAGAGCAAGCACATTCTGGTTGATTAACCTTTGCAGAAAACATTAAAAAATGTTATGGTAATCAGCAATACAATGTTAATTTAGGGCAACAGTGTCAAAGACCTTACACTGGGTGGTGGTGGCTAACAAATTTGGTTTGCACTGTAAATATGGACAGATTTTGCTGCTTCTCCTGTAATAAAATAAAAAAAAATCCAGAGTTGATTTGTGAATTGGCTTTAGTTTTGACACTGAAATGAGCTGTTTTTTCATCAAGCTAGCAGTTAGAAACCAGATATACCACCCACATCCTGTTAAAAAACATCTTGGCTGCTCTAAAGGCTCATGAGGCCACTTTCCACTTAACTATCAATAAAAGTCCTTCACATAGAGTCTTTTAAGAGCTTCTGAATTTTATTTATGTAACATTAGACATTTAAATGATCCTTATGTGTTAGTGGTGATTTTAGCTACTTGTTGATTCATTTATAACAGATCCTTTCCTCTAGGTTAATCTCCCCCTTACTCTCTTTCTCGTGAGTACACATAAATATTTCATGCTTATAAACTGATTTATGTACTTCTTTTTAAACCATTGAACCCTCCTTTATTTGTCCTTTTTATGTTAGGATTGCCTGTGTAGTGTGAGAGAATGATATGACTTCAGTTTGCTGTGTGCGTTGGAGTGTTTGTGCAGGAAACTGAAGTGCATCTCGTGAGTCAACATGATACAGGAAGAAATGTTTGTGCCATATGTCACCTCACAGTGTTGACACACCTGCATCGTCATGGACCATTATTTGAATATTATGCCCTGGTACTTTAACAAACAGTGCAAGCAATCATACGTTTCTTTCATAAACGAGTCCTGGAATGTTCAGTGTTGAGGAAACTACTGTGGTTTCTTCAAACTGTAATTGCTACAAAATTTGGTATAAATCTGATAGAAAGTAAATGACCCGTTTTGCCAATGTGAATACCCATATCAATACTTTTTAGATAGAAAAGCAGCTTATTAGAATTAATCAATAATAACCTATAACCCCTGAAACTGTTTATGTTCATGAACAAACGCAAATCACTAATTTGTCAATCAGAAAATTGTTTTTTCTGCTTTGCTATAAAACATTACATTACATTAGAATATTCATGACAACAACAATTATATTTTAGCATTAAAGATACCAATTTTATCAAAGAGCTTACACATACTGGTAGATTATCCATCACAGAGAAGTGAAAAATATTAAAGAAAACTGCAATGTACTGATGATTTAGGAAAGCAATGGCAAGTAACTAACACTATGTAGTGGTCTTATAAATTCATTGAGTACTGTTTAGATAACATTTATATCCTGATGTAGGTATGTACTTTCAATTCCTGTAGAATAATTTATTCAATTACTTAAACTGGCTGAATATATTATATGGCTATCACAATGATCTATCTTTCACTAGTTTTTCCGAAATTACAACTATGAAGACCAATTACACTGAAATTTTTTTTTCTATATATCAACTATTTGGATATTGCTAGTCTTACTGAAAGGACTCTGCTTGTGACTTCTGTCTTTAAGCCTGGGGTCTTGTTGTCACTCAGGGATCCTCCTCCCTCTATTTACTTTGCAGCTCAGATTTCTCTTTTCAGGTTGTTATTTGTCGTGTTATTTGTATAAGTTTGTGATATGGTTACAGACACCTTATTTGCAGCTTACAGTATTTTGTTTTTTTTAGCTGTAAATCGCCGTTTTTTTTAAGCACTGGCTATTTATTCACGAGCTAACTACCACAGAGAGCAAGGTAGCTAATATTAACTAGACAAGTGAGGGGGTATATTGACCAAGAAACAGCACAACACTTAGCAACTATCTACATTAAAATCAAATTAACTTTTTGCTTGTTAATATAACTTTAATCACAAAATTATTTTTAAATTAAACATTTTGACATTTTGAATGGATTCTTATCATTCTAACTTGTTTTCTCACAGTACATCATGGGGAAAAAAATGTTTCTCGTACAGGCAGAAAAATAAATTTGAATTAAAACTATGAGAAAAAAAGTCATATCTGATTTTGCAAAATCTGGCTTTGAAGTCTGAATTATTATTTAGGGTACTCTACAGGCCCAACCTTCAAAATCATGTTTAGGTGTTGCCATATTTTGTCATACTTGGGTGACTGAAAATATATAGAGAGACTTAGAATCCTTGCTTTGATTATATTTGGCCCTGATACTCTATTGCAGTGACCACGTCTGGCTGTACTGCATATGTTTATCTTTCTATTAAAGTGTGAATAAAAGTAATTTCTTAATTGTGTGGATAATTTGTTGTATTTTAAGAATAATGTGGATGTTGAAGAGCTCATGGTGGGCTGTGTGTGTAACACTGATCATGAGGGAGTTGTGAAACCAGGTCACTGAACACGCTTTGACCCGCACAGACTAACAAACACAGGTCACAGCCTTAGGTTAGTCTGAAATTGATCTAAGAGATGTGTTTGCCATTTGTGCTTTTTATCTCTTTGCCAAATTGAGTTGGCCTTTCATCTTGTTTCAACAAACATGTTTAGTTTGGATTTCCAAAAGTGTTTTTCATGAAGTTGCAGAGCTCAAAACAGTTCGTACAGTCCATGATGATGGAATAGCCTAATAGCATAGTTTGACGTAAGAGCTGATGAGGAACAGAGCAGAGAGGGAGAGGGGGAGAGAGAGAGAGAGAGAGAGAGAGAGAGAAAGGGGGATGAGCTGCCTGTCAGAAGCACAGTCGACTGTCTTTCCTCTGTTTCTGATTCCTTTCTTTCCCCAGAATGCCTCAGTGCAGCTCATGTCCTCTGCTGCTTTATTTTTCTGAGAGCTTTTTCTTCTGTGAGAGGAATGTCAAGTGCCCATCTCACTGCATTTCTCCCTGTTCTGTGTTTTGTTGTGTTACTTTTGATTTCCGCCTTTTTTTTTTCTCCTCCTCCTCCAGTCTTTGTCTTCCCTGCTGTGCCTCTCTCTGGCAGTACAAAATTATCTGCTGCCCAGGCCCTCGTAAATATATAAATAAGTTTATGTGTTATTAGCAAACATATTGTCTTTGTGTGACCGTGGCTGTCTTTTGTGTTAGCACAGGTCTGTGTGTGAGTAAATGTGTGAGTGTGTCACACACACGCATACACACACACACACACACACAGTAGAGTGAGAGAGGAGGAGAGGAGGAGAGGAGGGGGGAGGAGAGACGTGGAGAGTCGTTTTATTAACGTGGCGACTCCCGCTAAAATTCAGGGAGTGCTGTTGCATCCAGCTGTTACTGGTTGCGCGAGGCTTCGTTGCCATGGCAACACAGCCCTGCGCGCCTGCTCAAGGTCGTTCATCCAGCTCTGAACTGAGCAGCAGAGGATGCACACGGAAAGAGAGAGAGAGAGAGAGGGAGAAAGAGAGAAACAGAAAAACTACTTCAAAGTGACCAATCAAAAGCACTTCAGTGACGTTGTGTTCAGTGAACAAACTCAACCCCCAATCCCCCCCATACACATAAACACACAAATACACACACTCTCTCACACACACACTTACTTTGTTCAATAAAAAAACTAACAAAAAAGAACCTCTGGCCTCAGGGCTTGTAGGTTCTTTTACCAGCTGATAAAATATTTAGCTGGTCAGTGTGAGAGCGAGGGATACGGTGGCTGGAGAGGAGGCGAGCAGCAGAGCTCATCTTTGTGTTTTCTCTTCTCTAATGGTGCATTGCTGCGAGGCTACCTGGGGCTTCTTCCACCTCCTCTTCTTTCCTCTCCTTTTCTCTCCTCGGAGGGCTGCAGCATCCCTCGGGAGTCTCTCCTGCAGATTTGCCAGCTCTGACTGGACTCGGTGCAGCCCACGTAGTATCTTTAAGGCTTGAACACACTGCGGCCCCTTTTACAGAGCCTGTTCAAGACGGGACTGTTACATTTCTGTTGTGCCTTTTGCTTTTTAAATGTCAAATGTCTTTTGTAAACTCTCCAACATGCAGTCAATGTATAACATCAATATGCAAACATAAAGCCACTCTGTCTCCAAATTTGACCACCTGAGAACATCTGGTGCTAAAGCATTGTGGGTTTAAATGTTTGCTTTTTTAAGTTGCTTACATGGAGCAACCTTGATACATCATCATCACCATCTTTCATCATGCGCTTTACCTACACACTGATCTTTGCAGTCATGTAATGTGGGTGTCCTAATGTATGGTTTCAGATTGCATTTTGATGTTTTAAAAGAGCAAAACACTTAGATGTATGATTCACTGTGACATTTTAAAGGTATAGTCTGCAGGAATTTTTTGTTACTGTTTATAAACACGCCATTCAAACTGGGCTCCTCTTCTGTGGCTATCAGAAGCACCAGCCGACTGCTTCGGACCTTAGCTCACAGCAGCAGCTACATGAACACACTCATCAGTCCAGAGAGCTCCTGCAGCATCGTATTTCTACGTGAGGGACTCAGAAGCCATATACCTGACGACTTGCAGGTAAATAAGATATCCTGCAAATATTGTATCATTCTTTCTCCGAGTTAAGGCTGCTATCCTAGCCATTCGGGGTAGCTTCTCCCACTTGCTATCATCAACATGCAAAGTCACTTGCACACTGGGGGCACTGTGATTGGCTGGTCACCACGCTTTAACTCCACCTGGACCCAAACATCTCTTGTCAAGCAAAACATCAAAATACAGGCAGGAGAGGAGGTCAAGGCAGACACAGACACTGACACACATGTCTAGAGGCCCTTCAATGATGATAGAGTGGAATTATTTCGGTCAAAGTTGACATTTTATTTTTAAGGGAAATCCTGCAGGCCCTAGCTTTAAAGCACAGTTACACTGAAACCAATTAATCCTTGCATCACTACTTTGATGCAATGGGTTTTTAGCCACCTCTGAATCAGCTGTTAGTGTCTTTTTGTGTAATTCAAAGCCAATGTCTCAGTTTGAAGACGAAATAATCTCTTGAACTTTTATCTCGAGGAATTAAAATTTCACCTTTTCATGAACGTAAGAAACCTACAAACACATGAAGGTGAGTAGGAGGAGGAAAAGCTCTACCTGTTTTTGACTGTGCTTTATACCTGGGTTAGGACAGCATGTCCCAGTGCCTGACGAAGAGGTTGGATATTCATCTCCTTCTTGTCATCTTTTTTCTGTTTGTATGGGTGCATACAGAGTTCATGAACCGACTCGTAGATTCACCATTTT
Source organism: Thalassoma bifasciatum (assembly GCA_008086565.1). NCBI lineage: Eukaryota > Metazoa > Chordata > Actinopteri > Labriformes > Labridae > Thalassoma > Thalassoma bifasciatum. Next base: position 101,143 of record RPOG01000061.1, read on the forward strand.
TGTAGAGGGAGGTGTCAAATCTTGACATAATTTTCTGTGGCAGACGCGTTGTGTGTATAAGTTTGTTTGACAGAGTTGTATAAGTAAAATCTGGTGCTTTTTCTTACTTAGTTGGGTTTTAGTGAGAGGAGGGGGTTAGCTTTATGTTTCTCCTCGGTGCAAGGTAGCGGATGCTTATTAAAGGGGTCCTCCAAGGGGTGTGTGTATGTGTCTTTAAGAATGGGGGTTCTGTTTTTTTACTTATTTTCCACTGTAAAAATCCAGGCCTAGTTTATGTGTGTTAGAGCACTTCTACGTGCCTCTACACACACACACACGCTCACACATGCACACATATGCACACACAAACATTTATGAGGTAGGAGTCGAGGTAAATGTTACCAGCTGCAGCACAGCGAGCAACTGGCTTCAACTCTGCCTGAACCCGGCTGTTACGTGACCACCTCCTCAATTTAATTCAGCCCTCCCCTCAGCCGCCTCACCTCCTATATCCCTCCACCCCAACCACAGGATCATATACACACATTTACACACACCATGCCATCTCCATCAGCCAACTCCTCGATGTAGTGTCACCAGCAGCAGCATCACTCATCTCAGGATAACAGGGGAGCACTCCAAGGTCTGCTACCCCCACCTTGTCACCTTGGTATAGAGCAACAAGCCAGCAAAGTAGGCTTCGTCTGATTGGTCGCCCCTCTGCCTCCCCTCCGAGGTCACTCTGTTGATGCAATGATGTCATAGAAGCTTATTTATCCATAGCTCCTGTCAGGCTCAGTTACAACATAGTGTACAAACAACAAAAGCTTGATTTAGCATTCACTGTGTTAGGTTTTTTTTATTCGTTTCTAAGAAAAAAAAAAGGCACATTACAATTACAGCAAATAAAAAAGTGAATTAATGACCCAAAAGACAGTTAATGTTAACATTAAATATGAGATTTGTTATTGTCTAATAAGGGAACTCAGCTAGTTGACACAACAAGGCTTACAAAATCAATGAAATTCTCATCTTTAATTTAACATTTAGAGAATATTTGTGCTCCACACACAAATCCCTGACCTTTAATTATCTTATCACAGAAAAGTTACAGATAGAAATTGTTGTACAATCTCACTTTGCCCCTTTCCTTGTAACACACTTACGCTCAACTTGCTTTACTGCAAATAACTGTTTTTATTTTTTTGTGAAAAATCATAAAGAACAATATTTTTCTCATTTTGCTAAACTGCCCTGTGTTTCTTCTTAGTTATTCTTTTAAGGTGTAATGCATTTTCTTGCTTTGGTTTGTGGTAGATATGTTTCTGATCCCCAGAGATTGATCCTGATGATCTTCATTGATGTGACTATAACATCCAAAGTATTGGGACATCTAAATAAGAGGTGCACCCACTGAATTAAAAAAAAAAAGACTATATATATTGACACTTGACTATAAGCTGAAGGTGTCCATGTTGTAATATGGAATATTTACACAGAAAGATTATCTGAAACATTGTTTCACTGTTTAAGTGTAAGTGGTAAGCCTGAGTTTTCAGTGAAGACGTTATCATGCTATGCTTTGTGTTTGCGGATTGCACTTTCATTGTGGCATGGCCATTCGTGAACCAGGATAGCGACAAAAGCAGTGGCTTATTATCCATAAATTACCATATAAATGTATTAAATATCCTTAAAATTTGAAAAACATAGCTGAATGAAACATTTGACTCAGGAGATAGAAAAGTTCACAAATGACATGCAGAAAAGTGTTTTCTTATAGGGTTTTTTGAATTATACATTGGGTCGTAGGTGAGGACTGAGTGTAGCACCTACCTTCACCTTTCTGTTTCTGACATGCAGAGGAGGGAGGACATGCAGCTTATGCAGAGGAGGGGGCGCTCCTTTGGTTGAAGCAGCCCCCCCACCCACTCTCATCTTCTTTTACTGCCTCCCTCCTTCCCTCACAATGAGCCTGTTAGTCCTGTGAGATCCGAGTCGTAGTAAACAAGCAGTGACATCGGCATGCTCTGTTTGGAGGAAAAGGGGCCAGAATTTAAATATTGATTTGATGCAATGTGAGACAAAGATTCCTCTTCTTCTTGTGTTCCTCTTCTAGGTGCTTTTTATAGCTGCTGTTTGTGTATTTTTAGGTGTTGTCCAGTGTATCAGACTAAGCCCAAGAAAGCTTCACTTCTGTGAAAGTTTCTCCTCTCTTTCTGCTTTTCACTATGCATACGTGCAGGTTGCTATGTCTCAGTTCCACATCAGGGAGACCTGGTGCCTGGGTTGAAATATCATCTCCTGTTGGACCCGGCTGCTCACTCAGGTAACCATCAGGTGAACAGCCTCAGCTTGCCTGCGGATTCAGAGAGTTGCTTCATTGAGCTTATCAAGCCCAACTTTTGGATGACTACCTTTGACTTAGCGCTTTTTGGCAGGTTGAGGTTCAATGTGATACTTAGTTTTCTGCACAGACAAATATGTATGTAAGCACATCCATGTGAACTGAAGGCCATGAAGTACCAAGAGTGCAGATGTGAAAAAAGAAAAGAATAGTTTTTTTTTCAAGTTTTTTTTTCTAGTTTTAATGATGTGATTTAAATTTAGTATGTGTAAAATAATGAAAAGCAACTTAAATAATGTATAGCGTAAAAATTACTAACTTTTCAATTATCCTAATTCAACTTGAGGGTGAAGTAACGTAACCAGATATTATGACGTAACATACCACTAGGTAACAAAGCATGAGTTAACTGTACTCAACATTACAGAACATCGTGCAGCCATCCCGAGCAAGACTTCACACAGCATGAAAAATAAGTATCATATAAAAATAATTATGTAGTGAAACAAAACTTCAAGCACATATACAGCTTAATACTACAACTTAGAGTTAAAAATCTTTTGTTTTGATGAATATTCAAATGGATCAGGCTTCGTTTGATTACACCTGGCTATTCAATCACACTAAGTTATTTCCTTGTAATCTATTAAGTCTTTGTCCAAGTGATAGGATGTTTTAACTTGATGAAATACAACTCTTCACTTTTGTCTTCATTCAGTATAAATACATCAGTGAACATGTGAAAAGTTCATAAACCTTCCAACACTCACACAGAGCAAGTCAAGTCAACTTGCCAGAATTAATCTGGTTTTCATGATCTCGAGGGATTTCCATCCTTGATGCTGATAATTTTATTCACTTTTCATGTTTATTCAAGTCCTATTTTCATATCTGTCTTTGTTTTTGTTGATCTAATTGTTCAGCTCGGCTTCTTTGCGTCCCTTCATCTCTCCTGAAACTAAAACTCGTGCTCAGCTTTAAATTATCCTCCTCTTGTCAGTGCAGCTAAACACCAAGAGACCAAATCTGCGTCTTTAAAAAGCATGTCAAAAAAGATGGTACATACTTATAGAAACTGGTTGGTGTGACTTCTCAGTTTAGAAAGAATGTGTGTGTTTGATCAACTTATGATTAAATGTACTCATCGTCGCTTGATGGCACAAGAGTTACTTGTTGGTTTACCAAATATTTATATTTTTATTATTGTTTGGCGGCCATTATTGTTATAATGCAGCCACCTACCTCTAGTTGGGGCAAGTAGTTGTGGTTGGAGTCTGCTGCCGTAATGCTTCACCACTGTTGACAGATCGCTGATGTGGCACAGTTTGGCAGTGATTTCATACAGAAAATGGAGATAGTTTTGATGAAGGCTGTTAGCTGAGACAGACTCAAATGTTTTAAAGCCTTTTTAAGTAACATACTTACATAAATGAGTGGGTGAAGAAAAAAGTTGCAGGATTGTTGAACTTTGGCGGACGCCTGTTTTATCTAAGAGACTTTTCTATCCAGTTAAAAGAGAATGATTATGTGATACTACAGGAACCACACGTGCTTTGGCACAAAGTTTTAACTGGAAACCTTACTATCTCTTCTGTCGTCAGTGACAGGTCCTCCAATAAGGGCCTTGTGGAGAGTACGTGTTAGCCCGGCACCATCTTCCTCCATATCTCAAAAGCGCTAAAAATAACACCATCTCCACACCAGGCTAACGCTGACAGAAGAAGGGAGAGAGAGAGCAGAGGGAGGGTGGAGCGATGGGAGAAGATGAAGAAGATGTGGATGAGTGGGAGACAGAGTGAAAAAACAGAGTAAGACAAAGCATAGAAGAGTCCAACAGAGGGGGAGCAGAGGTTGAGGACAGGAAAGAAAACAAGCCATTAATAATTTACCTGCAGGACACCTCCAGTTCGACCTTTATCTCTGGTCAGTGGTGTTCAGCATCAGGCACAAATGTTGTGTACAATGTTCTGTTGTGTATAGAGGCTCTCACATGATCACTGCAGCGTCTGGAAGACTGTGCGTGCAGAGACTGGCCAGGTGTGCTCAGGTGCTTAGTGGGCGTTCATGCCTTAAAATAGTGCCAGGATAAAAACAGGACCAGCGAAGAGATGATATGATCTAGGAAAAATTTGTGTGAAAGATTCATGAGTTTCCAGCTGCCTGCATGGTGGTAGATGGTTTTAAGTTCAGCTCAAAAACTGCTGTAAATTTGTTCTTCTTCATTTCATCCTTAAAGGATATAGTGCTGGCATGTTGAAAGTGCTTGGTATTTTTGTTTCTTTTCTAGTTTTTGAGACTTAAAAGTGGGTGCAAAACTGTTAAAGTAGCTGCTACGTTTAGCCAGCTAATTCAGTTAAATCACTCAGTATTTCTTAAATAAAGTTTTTGTTGGCTTGCCAGGGAGAATGAGGAAATCATTATCTACATAATTTTTGGGGTTTTTTTTGAGAGCTTTTTGCGCTCCAATGATAGAAAACATGAGAGATGAGGAGGGAAAGGGGCAAGAAATGCAGGGAGAAAGTTGTTATTTTCAGTGATGTGTGCAATGCCACCGTCAGCAAATGTGTGAGTACATTACTGAACAGTACAAATCAGCTGGAGCAACTGCATCACAGTGGATCACTTAGCTTGCTCTGTCCCTCCCCAACATGTATTTTATCAGGTGTGTGGGGAATAAGGGAAGTGACTGTGTAACAACAGAACACCACACCCAACTGTTGCACACAAAAACCCTCATGGCTTTTTCCACAAACAAACTTCGAAATTAGTTGTGTAAAGCCAAAAGGGAAGCAGGGCTGCTTGCAGTATCTCATTGAGGATTTCAAATTATTGCTATCTAACTTTCCATTTCTGCGCTTTATACCTGTACTGTGCTAATACTGGTAACAAACACAAGCGTACATAAGCTAAAATTGAGAGACCTCAGTAGCTAAGTTATCTGATAAGCATTGGGTAGCAAATGCTTCCAAGGGTACAGCTAAACTAAGACCCTTTTCCAGGAGTTAGTAAGGAGTGAAACTTCTAGCATTGTCACTTTCTTTGCCAGGAATAGCGAATGCAACACGCTACTGGTAAATAAAACACAGCCCAAAAAATTACTTGGGAAGTTAGACTTCACTGCTTAACGGCGACTGGGAAACGGGTAAGTAGTAAAACAAACCAAAACAGATAGTGGTAACATTTTTAATTTGAGGGCTTTTTAGTGAAGCACTTATGTTAAAGAAGAGAGGTAACATGTTTAAAACACAATGTTTCAAAGTTGGAGTAACACTGTGTGAGATTTACATTGTCAGTCTTTCAACCTGAAATCATAGATAGATAGATAGATAGATAGATAGATAGATAGATAGATAGATATGCCTTTATTGTCATCATACAATTGTATGACAAACTTTCAAAGCTTCCCTTAAAACGCAGCAACAATTAGAATAAGAGGAAAACTTGCATAAGATTAAAAAGATCTTCTTCTTAATGCACTTAATCTTTTTCTCTTCCTGCTCACTCTCCTCACAACAAGATTGTCTTTATGGCATCTTTAAAGTCATGTTATTGTTATTTGATTAGCTGAGCAGTTGTTCCAATAATTGATAGTTAATAAGACATTATGATGACATTTTATGACCCTGTTTGTCAAGACGACTGAGAGTCTAGCGCAATCTCCGGATGGATAGAGATAAACAAACAGAGGAAAAGAAAAAACAACAACAGTTTCACTGGTGAACTGGAGGAGGAGTGACACACTCGTCCTGTCAACCAGTTTTATTCTTTGCTTTTCTCTTCTATATATGTAAACAGACTCATTACTTTGTCATGACTCAGACACACACATTAATTCTAACTCCTGACTGGTTAGGACTAATTTGTGTCTGCTCTGCATTTAACCTTTGTCCCCACACATTTCAGCTGCACAAAAGAGCAGAAATATAGCTGCAGGGCCAGAGGGGAGGAGCTGGGCAACTTGTTGCTGTGTGACCACTGATCCAGGCCAAACACTGTTCAGTGTGTGTTTGTTTTTGAGTTTGTATTTGTCAACAAAACAAACCCGAGGTCCTGGTTAATGGTCAGGGACTCGATGAGGCCAAATTTTTCCACAAGCATTTCTCCTCTGCTTCACTCTGAAGGAAAGAGAAATTAAAAAAGCAGGGAGGAGAGGAAGGTTTTTGGTTTTTGTGGCACAGGGGGGTTGTGGGGCTTTAAGCAGTAGAAGAATAGGCATCACAGTTGACATTGTTCAATTTCAAGTGTTTTTCAAACAGTCCATTTACCGTGTAACCTTACACCCGGGGGTAACACTGAGGCCTCTCTCCCCCAGGCAAAATGTTACACACCATTTTACCATCGCAGTGTGGTGAGGTTAGAGTGCTTGTGCGTGTACTGGGCTGACATTCAGATAAAGTACCAGATGTTTTTTGCATCTTTCTACAGTTGTTGCGTGTAAGTTAAGTTCATAACAAATCATTTATGCAGATTAATAGAGTAACTTCAGTAGCTCTCGAAAATGTTCACATTCACAAACAAGTAAAGACTTTCAAGATTTCACTGTGCACCTTCACTATCACTATCAGCTTACATGAGTGTGCCAAAACAAACCATTCCAAAACTTGCCAGATGAGAAAAAAAATCCTTGAGGAGTCAAAAAAATGAAAAGGTGTCAAGAGAAAGATGAACAGCTAAGTTGTAAGTTGATCAGTTTGCTTCTGACTCCCTGACAGCAGGTATTTTATTGGTTAGTGAAAAGGGGGATGGTGGTTCCCTGTTTGATAGTTGGCTTTCAATTTTTCAAAATGACCAAATTTACCCCAGGGATTGTGAAATTATTTCTGATCTGATCTGAATCTCAGGATTCTTATCCAAGTGCATTTCACAGCCATTCAAATATGACTGACACAATAGAGCAGAGCGCTGTCCTTTTCATTCTTAATTTTTCTCAGAAGTTTCTTGGGTAAGTGCCGAGGAAATCTGTGGTAAAGGAATGCTGCTCTCCCGACGATGCCATTCACCTGGATACTTATGTTGTAGGATGGTTCAAAAATCTCCCGTTGCTGAAAGAATTAGTTGATGAATAATCTTAATGTTTGTGAAGGTTTTCTGTCATCCAGGTCATAGTGAGTCTGAGCCGATTGCAGATGCAACTGGTTTAACTGGGTTGAATCCTTTCATACTTTTCACCTCTCCTCCAAAAGGCTTCTTCAGTTACATATCCAAGAATTCAACCAACTCAAGTTGTCCTTTTCATGCTTGGTATGTGTAGTGTTTCCTGGATCTTTATGGAACTGAATGGCATGAGTTTCAGGCATGATTAATGTTGTGCTTTTGGGCAAAAGACAGTTATTTTCTGGTGCTGGTTAAGCTGCATCCAATGTACAGAGGCCTTAACCCTTTACTGCATGTCAGTCCCAACTTTCTAAACCCTTTCTTTACTGCTCTCCTTTCTGGAAAAGTAGTAGCTGCTGCAAATGTTCACAGAGATGTGAAGCCAAAATCCCAAATTTTAGAGCTCTGAACTACACACATTCTATCTTATTCTACTATTGATGTCTTATTTTCTTTGCAGTGTGTTCAGGCATTGCATTTGCTATGAACTTTTTCATTTACTTTTGAATGTGCAGCATTTCTGAGTATGATGAGTGTTTGTTAATACGAACTTCATTTTAGCCACTGTTGAGTTTTTGACCCCTTCAGTAGAGCTGCCTTAGCTGCAACTTGCTCCATAATTTTTTTGGTTTTAAATGTTATAAAGTTAAAAATCCTGTTTCATCCCCCTTTGTTATGGGGCTTCATTTGTGCATGTTTGGCTTATTATAATTATTTAGGCTTGGCAGTCCCTGGGCACTGTTTTTTTTTTAAATTTCTTGATTCCCAGTATAAACTCATGCATGGAAAGAACATGCTGCCGAGTAGAAAAGAGCGTGCAGCAACCTCATTATGTGCATGACTGTTTCACCATTTGCATGATATTCCTGTCACAACCCACCCACCTATTCCCAGTGAATCTCCCAGACTTTCACTGCACCCTCACTGTCGCTCACCATGACTTCCTCGGGAAAACCTTTCTGATAGGTTGGCAGGTAAAAATTCAAGATAGAGTTGTGTTGAAATCTTCGGCGGCTTCCGGAGAAGGTTGTTCAAACTTGATTAAATAGTACATGCAATCTATTTTTATCCGACAGTTTTTACAGCAGCAGGGCCACATGTGTGTGGGATTGATTAATAATACACTCAAGTGCACACACTTATTGTGAAGAAACATGTCACTCAGTGCAACAGTTTAGCCCACTTATATCAACATTTTTGGAATATCCAGCTTTGACTCCACAAACAACATTTTTTAGGGATGAGGATTGATTAAAATTGTATTGAACTCAATGCCCTAAACGATTCTTCTTGTTGATTCAGTTCTTTATCGATTTCCCTCAATTCCTTCTGTCAATTTTCGGTGTACAAAAATTAGCTTTACAGGTTTCCTGTGTCAACAACATTTATTTTTTGAGTTTGTAGATAAACAATTATGAAAATAGCCAGTGGATTTAAATGACTCAGGATGTGAATGAATAAATAAAAATTGCACATCAGGTGATGTCGATGTATTATTTTGTTATATGTTACCGGCTGAAGCAGGCCACATAGCAATGCTTTGAGTTTTTTGGAGCCTTGAGCTTGCCGTAGTTATGCTGAAGTCAGCCATGAGCCTACATTTCATGTTTGAAAGACATTTAATTGTTTGTATTTTTACATTTTTGAGTTTTAAGTATTGTTCACAAAAAGTTATTGTGATATGTGTCCGTGCTGAAAGTTGAAATTCTGTTATAAAATCTAAGTTACATCAATGTATGCTAACCTCATAGAAGTGTACGATAAGATCAAGCTATCTATGTTTTCTACAGTGGTTGTCATACATGGGGAGATGTATAGTATGATGAATGTATTGACTAGGGATCTGTTGTGATGAAGTGATGTACATTGTGTGTTTAGTTTTATGGCGTTTCTTCAGTAAAGAAAGGCTAATGATTTTGATGTATTAAACCATTTCTTATTGACTCTTAACAGGAACTAGTTCTTGAAACCCATCCCTTATATATTTGATACATTTTTTAAAATAATAATGAAGGGAAACAGTAGATTTATACTCCAAGAGGAGCTGATGGTAAACTAGTTTACACAGCAGGGGTCAGCTACAGGTGGAGGGCAGATGTCTCATCACTTCTTTTTAATACACTGTATCCACACACAGCTCCAGAAAAGATGTGTTCCTCATTATCACAGTCAGGTTGATAGAGAGGGAAGAAGAAGAGTAGGAGGAGGAGGAGAAGAAGGAGGAGGGAGAGGGGAGTGGGGCAATTGTGCAGTTGATTTGGGGGAGAATAAAACAACGAGCCTCTTCTTCAGTGACCGTGGAGGATGTTAATTAATCAAACATGCACATACACACCCAGGTAGTGATGAAGAGGCTTTAGAGAGACACACACCACCACACACATGCACACACACACGCACACACAAATATTAAGTCTCCTTATATGAGAGGCTTGAGCTCTTCTACTTACTGCCGACCGGCTCTGCTCGCTCTATTTGCAGAGCTGCCCCTCCCCTCTCTGATGCTATGATCTAACTGCAGCCTCCTCCCCTTCCATACACACACTCTCCACGCTCACATGCCTGCACTTACACACACACACACACACACAGGGGTGCTTATGCATCCACAGCACACTGGCAGCGTGCGGGGTGTGTCTGTGCAGTTGCTCTCTGAGTATTTATGCTGTTTTGATGGACTGTTGTTAACATGGACTGTGGACTGTGGCGTGCATTGTTCACCCTGTTGATTTCGCGGTTTTCATCCCAAATGCCTTCTTGGTGGCATCAGAGGAAAAGTACAGAAATGGAGAAAAAACAAAAGAAAACAAACAAAGCCTCTTATTTCTTCTCCCCAGCCTCTCTATCTCCTGAGGTTTGTTTTTTTTTTTGTTTGTCCTCTGCGATCAAGGACAAATAAACATGCAGAGAAGGAGGGAAAAGACGAAGAGGGGGTTGCTTGAGAAAGGTAAAAAAATAAATAAACATGTAGAAAGATAAAGAAGCAGCAACATCAGTGTTGGTGTAGAAACAGAGGTGAGCTTTTCATCTTTACAGTAAAATTCTCTGAGTGGGTCAAAGTTCCCCGTGCAGCCGGAGATGCGCTCTGATTGGCTGTGGAAAGGTGAAATTAAAACCACGGTAAACTTTTGACCTCGCAGGAATAGTCAGAGGAACGCCCATCGCTGTAGCGAGAGCGAGCTTTTTCCTCCTCCTCCTCTTCCTCCTCCTCCTCTCCCATCAACCCAACCCCTCCCTCCTTCTTTCCCCCCCTGTATCTCTCACTTTCTCCCCGGCTCTTCCTCACCAGCTCCCCTTCTTTTTCTCCTCCTTTTATTCCTATATTAAGTCTCTCTTGTTTTCTGCTCTTTCACACCGATCTCTCTCTTCTGTTTTAAACCCCCCTCTGTTTCTCCTTGCTCTCCTCTGCTGTCTCTTTCCCCCCGATGAATTTGTGCCTTGCTGCATACAGCCTGATGAGAAAGAGTGAGGGAGAGGGAGGGCGAGAGCAGGAAAGAGCTGGGGGAAGGGTATAGAGAGGGAGGAGACAGGCAGAGAGAGAGAGAGAGAGAGAGAGAGAGAGAGAGAGAGAGAGAGAGAGGGAGAGAGAGGGGGGATGGTAAAAGAGACAGGGAGAGCAGCAGAGAAGAAGAAGAGGAAGAGGAAGACACGGGGAGAGGGTGCAGGAGGAATGCAGTCTTCCTGGCTGCACATACTGGTCGAGTAGAATTGAATCTTAAGGTGGAGTGAATGTATAAATAGACATATAACTGCAGCTCAGACTAAGATCTGCTGAGCAGCAGGGTGGGGAGAGCCGTTTTTACTGCTAATGGTTTCTCTCATTACACATCAAACAAGTGGAGGGGGTGTGTATGTTTCTGTGTGTATGTGTGGAGAAGACAATTTCAAATGATTTCATGAGCCAACTGAAGAGTGCACCCCTTTCCCTCGCTGATTTGCATGCACAGAAACACGTGGGCTCAAGCTGCATTTGTCCATTAGCATATCTGAACTACACAGCCCGGTGGAGTACAGTCTACTGTAACTGTTAGTGCTTTTCACAATTAGGCAGTTTAAGAGAGACCACCCAACCCTAATGCGTTTCTATCCAGACAGAGAGTGACATATTTTACTGAATCTGCTAATAGAAAGCTTTCACCGCATGTGTCCACCTCAGCCTGCAAGGTGTGAAAGCTCGGCTCAGTTTCACAACATCCTGCCCTACAGTGCAGCTTCACATTACATACATAAGATGAGTGCATGTGAGAAAGAAGCTTTCTCTGTAGAGCTTTACTTTTACACTTCAACCACCCTTTGCATCCTGTTGGCTTTGATATCTTCAGTGTTGGCATTTTGGCCGTGTTCCCTCCAAGCCAGGTTATCAGCTCAAGGACATCTCCTGTAACAGCGACTCAGTGCCTAACAGTTCCACTTTAAACAGGCTATGGTTGAATGGCTGTGCTGTGCGCACACTATTGATTTAAAGTTTGTGGGGGAACAAAGATTTGAGTTGTAAAAGTGTGGTTAGTTTCAGCTTTCTCAACTTTCAACGTGACCAATTACAGTTTCTGCAGACAAGGCTGAACAACACGTAAGGTAACACCTCAAAAGGCTTTGTAATTGATGATGGACCAAGGTAACCGTATTATCATCAGCATAAAATGTGCAAGGTATTTGACAAGTTAGCACACAAATGATAATCAATGTAGTTGAAAAAACAATAGGCCCTACAACTAGACCTTGGGTTGTAGACACCTTGAACGAAATTAAAGTTCAAAGTTGGGCATTGTTTCAAAACATGACAAAAAACACACCTGCAACTCAGAAACTACCACCCAATGCACTAGAGTAGCTCGGTAGTAGATGGGTGACATCTTCTAGACTACATCCATACAGTCTATGATTAGAGTGCTGTTAGTGTGATCACAGATGATTTGCTCCGCTTCTTTTGCTCTCCATTCAGGCTGTTTTCCTGCATAGAGTTAAAGGGACAGTGAGGACTTTCTAGGGCCCTGTTTACACAACATTTCAGTGTTTCACCTGGAACGCAAAAAATGCAGTGGAAAAAAAAAGGCTGGAGAAAAGGTGAGCTGATCATCTAGAGCAGTGGTTCCCAACATTTTTCAATTTAGGGCCCACTTTTAAGTCTCTAAAATGTCTGCGGCCCACCCCAGATTTAATAACAACAGCTGTATCGAGCTTGAAATTTAATTTTAAAAAAGTGTACAACCCAAAATGTAATAACTGGTCAGGAATGTAACAGATTCTGAGCCCAAAACAAAGTAGCTTTTTGCCCAAAAACCTTTGTAATGTGAACGGCCCAGCATAATCCTGAAAAAAATCTCAAATCTAGATATATGCCTGATTGTAATCCACAACCTAAAATGAGATTATCATCACTAAAATAAGTTGATTCTAAATGATATTACTTTGCTTCCTGGTTGGGTTGAGCAGAACCGAATTGAGTCATGGAGCTAAAGTTTCTATGACAAAGCCATGCCGGCGTTACCATGTTACCAATATGTCAAAGAGCACCGGGATATGAGTAGTGCAAAATTTAGCTGGCTACTAAACCACGATACAAACTTACTAGGTTTTCTTCCAAACAACAGTGCCATTACACCACCCTCCACCATCATCGTCACTCACACCTTCATTACCTATGGAGGGTCAGTTTGGGGATTTTGCGATGGTCCTATTTGTGAGTGTGGTTCATTTTCAGTCTCCATGTTTATGTATGAAAGTGGTTGAAATCTTGATTAATTAAAGTAATATAGTAAAAGTTGGGATTAGAAACTGTTGCGTGACTCATTGATAAAACCTAGTTATGATGTAAAAGTTGTTTTTGTGTCTCTTCTGTCTTTTTCTGCATGTTAATGTGTAAACACAGATTCACTGCTTGTCATCAATGAGATTGCACATACAGAGTGCTGTCACTTTTCAGATTTTAATGTGATTGAAGTAATCCTTTTTGGTTTGGATTATGCTCCATGATGAGTGAACAGAAATCTTGCAGAGGTAAAAAAAAAAGGAAAGGTGTGAAGGGGACGAGAGCCATAGCCGGTCGTCTAGGAAGAGAGGAAGCAGGAGGAGAGGGACTTTTTTTTTCTTTTTTTTTCTTTTAGCTTTCCTTGCCAGCAGAAAAAAAGAGAAGGCAGTGAGTTAAGAGAGGAGGCTGTGGATGTTATTGAGTTAACCAGACAGAGCTGTAGAGAGTGAGTGAGAAGGAGGGAGGGGGAACAGCGGGAGCCGAGAGGGAGAGAGACAGACAGACAGACCGGCTCGGTAGACGAGTGCAAGAGTGCGCTGTGATGCTCTGCCTGCTTCTGCCGCACCGTGTGGGCACCATATGCTCTCATAATGTATGGAGCACATGTCATTTTACCCTGCCTCCCAAAAAAAAACCAAAAACCTCCTCTTCCTCCTCTTCTTTACCCGTCCCTCATCTTTCCAGCCAATTACGTCACTCAAGAGACAGCCCATTAGACGAAACGCACGCATACTCTCACCATGCATCCCATTAGGTAAGGAGCACCCTGCTGACATGCACCCATGATAAGAGGCACTCCCAACAAACATTTGGGTTCACAGACATCAACACAAAAACAAACACACACTCAAATGAATCCCCCACCCCCGTCTTATAGCGGAAGAGATTGATACAGGGAGAAAAAACAGATTTCTCAAGATGTCGCTCTGCCCCTGCTTAGCTCCTTCCTCTTTAAATATTTAAAGCAGCCATGGTATGTTGTATTCCCCTCATTGTGTTATCATTGAATTGGTGATTTTCTCTGATGCTAATGCAAGTTTTCTGAGCACACAGAGCCTAAGCAGCTCCCTGAACGTGCTGTTGATGTGTACTGACAGTGATGTGCGTGCAACTGAATGCAAGTTGATTTCTGATTGGGGACCAGAGTGTGTAAGAAGGGATTGCTTTCTCCTGCACGCTGTCATCTGCTTTCAAGGTGTGTCGGCTGCTCTGTGACTGTAAGTGTGTGTGTGTGTGTGTGTTTGTTTGTGGGTGGTTATGCATGTTGCCGTGCAGTTTGCCTGCCTCCCCGCCATGTGCTTTTGTCTGTGGGAGTGATGGATGTCAGGCAGCCGGCTAATGTGATTTAGATGCTCCACCAGGAGCTTGTTTGTGTGTGTTTGTTTGCGGGTGTTTGTGTGTGCAAGCATGCATACGTGTCCCATCCACGTGTGTGCAGTCAAATCTGCAGTGTGTGTTTCGTGCATCTACCTCGCTCGCTCACTTCTCTTCTCTTTTCTCTCTCTCTCTCTCTTCTCTCTTCTTGCTCCTCTCCTCCTCCTCCTCCTCCTCCTCCTCCTTCTCCCCCCCATCATTTTTCCCTGCGCTGTGCAGTTTTTGGACTCTGAGCAAATAAATAGGGGGAGGAAGGGAGGGAGGGAGGTGTTTATGTGGCGAATGTGCTCCCTCACTGTCAACGCGGCGAACGAAAGCGTGAGGAAGGAGGCGAGGAGGAAAGTAAGAGAGGTGGAGGGGAAGATGCTGTTCTCTTGCTAAGACCGCACTGATGGGTTATTGTGATCCAATTATGTCCCATTCTCACTAAAGAAAGTCTCACAGCTTATTGGCTCACGCTCACACACTCACTCATAACACACATGCATCAGCAAAAGAAGGGCTCTTCTTCTCCTGACAGCTCCAGCAGTGAAGAGAGGAGAAGAAGGAGAACTTGAGTTTTTCCTGCATGCAATTTATTTTGTGAGAAAAAGCATCTTTATGCTGACACACTGTTCTCTCACACTCTCGAAACCTCTCCTGTATGATCTGCCATGTTTCATTTATTTACCTCTCTTCCAGTCTCTCAGTCTGTAACACACATCCTCTGTTTGATGAATGACGTTTTACCATTCACCTATAGCATTCAATCATTTTTACTCCCTGATGTCATCATTAGTTTCATACTCAGGACTAGAGGTACTCATATCCTTCAAAAATCTTAGAGTGAAGACCTTTTTTCATTGGTATTGATACTTTAATTGAGTCCACTCTCAGCAATTTGGTGAGAAGATGAGACAAAAATATCTTTTAAGTACACCATAGAGCTGGTGCTGCTTTTGTAAAAGAGATTTCATTCATTTTGCTTTTTTGTTATTTTACTCATCCAGCCTTGAGCACATCATAATATAACCTCCTGTCACTTTGTGTAGTTTGCCAAGTTACTTTGTTGCTGTTGATTTCAACATGGATTCACCAAAAGAATACTATTTTTAACTAAAAACACTTGTTTATTTGCAGGCAAAATAGAGTTCTCTGGTTTAATGCCATGCTGAATGCTGGTGTGCTTGGCCAAATGAAAACTGTGAAAAGACAAAAAGATCAAATGATGGAGCTCAAATGTCTTGTTGCTTGATGGAAATGATGTGCTCATTTTAAGTCTGATTCCAGTCGCACGTTTCAAAACAGTTCTGACATGTCAACCCTTTTGTTGCATCACCACCTTCTTCTAACACTCTACTTAGGGAAATAAGAAGAACGGTATCTGGTGACTTGAAAGTAAAACATTGTCCCATTTTTGCCTTGTGTTGGATTTTAGCTGATATAGTGTTTGGGTCATATATTTTTTAGTTTCATGATGAGCCAGATGTTTTCAATGAGTGATGAGTCAGGACTGCAGGTGGCTGGTATAGCACCCGGACTCTATTGACAGTAAAGGCACCACTGTTGAGAAATATGTTTCAATTCAAAGATTTACATGGAAAATATACACTGCAAAGTTGTCATCTAAAGACGTTTAGAGATGTCAGACAGTTGAGTTTTGTCCTAGGCTGTATTGTTTCTCTTTTTGGTTCTCTCAGAGTAAATGTCACAACCTGTAATTATCTTTAAGTGTTTGTGAGATCAAGAAGAGCTTATGCGTCAAAGGCTATTAATTTGCCTTTTATATCTGTAGTTGTTTGGGATTTATTTCATAAGCCATGTTTAACTGTTGAGCAAATTATGTTCCTCATCTGATTTCAAAGTTTTACTGATTCAGTTAAAACTTCACGAGTTAGGATGCACTATCTGCTCATCAGAACTGCTAATACCACTGTTTGTCTAATAAAGACATGGGCCTAAACTTACTGAAACTGTATTCCCAAAGAATTCATGATGAGAAACTTCAGTCTTTATTTATTTATTTAAAGTTACTAAGATTATGATTCAATGAACAGCAACTGTGGGGATTATTCCAATAATCTGCAGACAGTCCCATGAAATGAAAAGGTAAAGACTTACTTCATGAAGTAAAAAGCATTTGATTCCAGCTTAAACAAAGATACCATCTCTTCAGCTGACTCAAAAGCCCATTTTAATCTTGTTTAAAATCATGTAAAAGTCGAAATATATATTAGGTCAACTTTTTTTCCCCCAATACTACTTCTTTAACATCTAAAATATTTGATCTGACAACAGTTTTCACAAGCCAAAGAACAAGCTTGTATTGAACTGTATGTGAACTGAAAGTGTTTGATATTTGGTGCAATTGAGATTTTGTCAGGATGAAGTAGATTATTTTTGGCTCATAATAGAAGTACAAGCTTTTAACTGAATCAGGACTGTTGATTGGAGAAACCTTCTTTTTGATCAAAAAAGTCACAATAAAACAAGGGACGGTTCACAGAATTCACACTTCAGATCTTAACTTGTTTTGTGGTCACTGTTTTTATTTTGGTTGGGTTGATTGTTGTTGTTTTGAAAACTTCAGGATATAATGTATCCCAAAAAAACAAACACGAACAGGTTTTTATTAATCAGTCATGTCACTTAAGGTCATGTAAAACCTGAAACCTGAGAGAGTTTGCCCCTTAAGGTTGGTGATACATTGCTAGTTTCAACATGCCAACTTCTCAGTCAGGAAAGTTGCTAGTGACTTTCCCAGAAGTTGCTAAAAATCGCTAAATGATGCCTAATTTGAAAAAGAAGCCATTTGTGTGTAATTGTCATGGACACTGTAGGAGAGAGGAATAACATTGTGGGAGAGACAGAAGCGGGTAAAAACGCTGTAAATATGTTTAGAACTAAGGTGGCGTGTCACTCCACCTTAATATTTCGATTTTTGGGAATATAGGCTTTCTCTTATTCGGCCCTTACCTCCTCTTTTCTCCTCCATCTTTAATTTATTTCACAAGCTGTTACTGCAAGCAGGTGACAACTGAATTCCTCTAACTCCCATGTATTCTGCTCCCCATGAGGCCTGTAACTATGTAATTTACCCTTTGTGATGACAGGAATGTTTTAAGTATTTACAAATTCAGCAGTCGTTCATTGCTGTTGGATATGACAGCCTTTCCTCACCACTCATTGTTAATTAACTCACAGAAATGGTCCTCTAAGTTGGGATAATGCACAGCTCCTGCATAATTGATGGCTTCCAATGAGGCGTCTTATTTAACCTGCTTCTCTGTTTGACTCCGTAGACATGCGAGGCTGAGAGTTGACACATGTTGCTCTCTCTAAATATGTTATCGACTTGAAGATTTCTGCCCTGGATGAATGCACGTGGGGATGTGAAGCTTTCATCCAGGTTTAGGAGAAAAACGCAGGCACGTGTGTTTTGCTACCTTTATCTTATCAGGGCTGTTGTTGCCTCTGTGACATTACTGACATCAATTAACACACAAGCACGCGCCCATAACTTCATACAGTTAATCCTCACACACACACTCACACACACACACTCATTCACTCCCAGTCCTCTCTCTCTCTCTCTCTCTCTCTCTCTCTCTCCACACACATGTACAGCACGTGGCCGAGGTCATTCAAAGTAGCATGAGCTTGTGTTGACAGAGTGCATGTTTTTTCACTTGTAAGAGTTGGACTGGAACCTCAGATTACAGCCCAGGAAAGCTTTTAATGACCTCTGTGTCACATGACTGGGGGGAATCCATAAAGGTAACTTGGAGGTTTGTTTTCTTGTTGTATGATAACAGAAACCAGACTGTATTAACGTGGGGTCAACATGAACCCTGAAGATAAAACCTTAGCAAGTGTTTACATTTTACTGTTAGTATAGTTTTTCTCATTAAACATAACAAGTGCTGGAAAATGTCTGAATCACCTGAATTGCTTGGAAAGAGTTAAAAAAATCTGCAAAATGGGGCATCAAATGTATTTTAATAGTTTTGAACATCAATACACTTTTCTGATTTCATCTACTTCACTGGCAGATTTTCTGGGTTTCTAGAAAACAGAAATGGTTTAAAGCTTCCTTATAGCCTGCCAGGTCAGGTCAGTAGGATGTGATAATTTGTTATCAGTATGTCACATAAACACCAGAGAAGAACTTTGAGCCCTTGTGTATTAAGCTTGTAGCAACCTCCTTTCTAAAAGTATGTAGCCTTTCGGAATTTAGTCAAAACTTTTTTGCTAAGTCATAAAACATATTTGTTCTGTCCATAAAACCACCAGTTTGCCTCCTTCACACTAGAATGATGCAAGGTTGAGCCCAAACAGCAACCTCCATATGGGAAATATGATACAATATGGAAGTGTAAAATCTGCTGTCCGCTTGAGGCTGGCTCTAGAAGTACCAGAAGTCACATACCCACCAAGCCAAAAAAGCTGTTTTCATGGCAGAAATTAGCATCTTTACAGCCTGGTACAAAATTCATCCACCATCTGAATCGCTAATTTTGCTTAAGGAACACACTGTACAGGGGGTGAATTTTTTTCTAACTTTGCGGTTTAAAAGGTTTTCCAATATGGCTGTGCCAACCGTTTTTTTTTTTCTTTCAAAACTCCATTTAAGAAACAGATGAGTGATGTCACTGAGACTACATATATTTACCATACAGTCTATGGTTGTGACAAGCTTTTTCAATATGTCATCCACATCAATAGGCTTCAGAACTCATCCAATCAGTATCAGAAACAAATAAATAAGTAAACCTAATACAAATGTACATATATTATTTAGTCTGTGGAACTGAGCGACTTCTTGAACAAGTGGTAAATAAAAACACATTCTTGAGATTAAACCCCAGATCTGAGTGGTTTCTAACAAAGTGATGTTTTGCCATTTTGAGCTATGTGCAACTTACGTATGTATTTATGACAATCACCATTTGTGAATTGAGATAATGACGTAGGGGTTTCAGAGATCCGTTGTTTATGCCACCTTTGTGCACACAACAAAAATTAGTGTTTTTATTTTTTAACTCTACACCTTGGAGGGACAGAAGGACTAAACAATGAAAAACCTGTTTACAGAAATATACAGTGTTGTGTTGGACCTTAATATAGTGTGACTTGTGTGATCATCCTTGGCATAGTATTTGCTGATGAGTCTCCATCCCTTTGTACAGTGTTTGACCAATCAGAGTCAAGTATTAAAGTCATTCTTGTCAGGTATTGGTATAAGTCAGTGTGATGGGAAAGCCCTTTGCTGGTTAAAATTGTTGCTAGAATTCACATACTGAGTCTTTCACTCCCCCATATTGGACCAAAAACAGGCATGGCATTAAAAGTGTCTTATTCAGTTTAGAGACAGTGCTGTACAGATTGTGTAGGAACATGCGGGATGTTGCCATGGGAGTGAACAAAAGTAGGTGTGAAATACAAAGACAGAACACCACACAAAGACACAATAACCCTTTATGTGTTAATGTAAAGCAAAGACGCTGAGTTCATAGGGAGAGATGAGAATATAAACAGAATAAAACAATGAGGGAAGAAAGCGGTGCGTGTGTGAAGAGATCCCTTTGTTCTTGATTTTCAAACTGGGTCTTACAGTATTTGATACTCAGTGAATTCTAAAAGAGCAAAATTGCCTGTTTTATTACACTGAGTGTCGGCCTGCACTCAAAACAGATGTTGCTCTGTAAAGTTATTTCAAAGTGGCCTTGAGCTATTATTACAAAAACCCTGATGCAATAATTCTTCTCTCCTTCCTTTTTACAGTTGCCTCCTCTTTTTTTAAACAGTTTTCTCTCTCTCAGAGTTTGGTTAACTGTGTGCATCTGCAGAGTCATTGTTGTGGACTTAAACTCCGTAGTGTGCTGTGACTCTGCTTTTCTGTACCTTCTTGGAAAGGATGACTCATGCTAACGCTTCTCCTGTCCTTTTTTTTTGAATATGTAAATGCATGTTTGATGGCAGCAAACAGCTGACACACCCTGGACGGCTGGATGAGTTTAGGTTTAGACCTGTCTGGCCTATTTCTGCCCTGAACCAGACGCTCTCTGTCTGCTTTTCTTCATCCTCCTCCTTCTCTTATTCCTCAGCTCTGAAGTGTGAAGTTTAAGCAGCGGGCTGTGCACTATGATGGCGGTAATTGGTCTAAAGCTGAAAAGGTGTCTCTCACTTGAGGACTGGACGAAGCAATTTGCTTCTGATGATTTTTTTCATAGGCAAACAACATCGAAGCAGAATTTAGGGGTAGTGGGGAAGCGGGTGAAAAAACTGACGCTTTTGCGTGGTGAAAAGAGCAGCGCTGTGTTCCCAGTTCAGATCGAGGTAGCTGAGGACGTCTCCCCTCTTTGGTACCCCCTCGTCTGCTGGGCGAGCTTTAAACTCAGAGTTTTTTATTAGCCTCTGTGGTCTGATTTGTTTAAGGCAAGGCAAGGTGCCAAGATGTGGCCTGGCTCCTATTTTTCACTCTAGTGTGAGTGCTGGAGTTGTTGGAGGGGACACAGCTGAAGCAAAACTAAAGTAGAGTTACTCCAAAGTACACACACTCACACTTCCACACAATGTACTTTTATGTGTTCCTCTCTGTGCGGCTGTGTTTGCTGGCCAGCCTGCACAGTTTCCCTTATTCACAGCCATTACAGAAGATGAACACATGGAGAGAAAGTCCCGCTGTCTAAAAGAGACAGTGAGAAGAAGTGAGTAAAGAGAGGGGGAGAAGAAAAATCCACAAAGGAACAAGGAGTGAATGTGCTTGAAACTCATCTCCTTATCAGTCCTTTGAAGAGTTTCGGGCTGATGTAAGATTCAAAACCATAAACTGGTCAAATGTATCTAAGTTTCAGGTGGTAGTTGGTACCTGTGGTTGAAATGTACAACAGGTCTTTCTCTAGTTGTAAGACTGATGGTGCAGTTCCTGATTTCTGCTGCACACTAACTTCTCTTGCATTTGAAGCCGTACAACTCTGTCAGTATTGTCAGGCAGCTCAGCAGTTTGAATGGCAGCCTCAGGAAGCAGTGTGTGAAAAAGTGATTGTGACATGTTTGAGTTATAGGGAGCCTCAAAAAGTGCTATAAGGGCCTGTGTCCACAGACAGCAGTACTAATGCGGTTCTGTTTTAATTCCTTGGCACCCGGCGTTTCTGTTGTTTTGTCCTCAAAGCGTTCTTGAGGTTTGTGCATCTGAAATCAACTGTCAACAATGAAAAAAATGTAAGAGGAACCTTTAGAGTAACACGATCACTTTTTTTTTTTTTTTTTTGAAAAATATCCCAAAAGTAAGCAAACATCAAGCATGCAGAGCAAATTAAAACTGAGTCAAAAAGTCACTACCTGGGGACTGGATTCCTGAAAGCACAGTCAGTCAGTATGTTTACATACAGCTTAAAGTAGCTGTGAGGACTTTCTGGAAAAGCTAGCATTAGCGAGGGATGAAGACTCTGCTTCCTATAAGCCTGTTGACTTGAAAAGAATTGATACTGTCTTCCCCAGTGGCATGACTTGTGTGCACATGAGAAAACTGAAAAGTCTTGTGCATGTTTGGTTTTGTGCTCAAGATATATTGTGCGTGTCAATTGTAATTCAATTCTATATCAAATATCTTTGTTCAAAGCAACTTACTCATGATTATCCCTGCAAACGCATATTGCTTACAGTCTGATCTTTGTATCATTTATTTGCCCTTGCAAAATTAAAGATGTTTGTGAAATTTTTGTTTGTGTTTTCCAATAGAAGGTATGTCTATTTATGGTGTGGTAAAAACTACTCAGCAACCATTCTGAGAAGGCTATCATATACAAATAGAAATTAGAGATGTAAAGCAAGTCAAAAATTACCTTAGGAACTATTCACACCATGTGATATCTATACAGAAATTTACTACTAGAAATGAATAAAAAATACTCATTTTCACCTGTCAACCAGTTTTAATGTAAGTTTTTAACACGAAATGAATGACACATTTTCTAAGGTTGCTGGCTCTAACAAATCATGATCCAATTTTCATTTTTGTCTCAGACCACTTCCAAACACAAAATCTGTTCTCAATTTAAAAAAATCTTTTCCTGGTAGTTTCCTGTTGTGGTAGTTTTGTTTCTGTTTTTTTTTCTGGTCACAGCTTCTTGGTTCCTTCTTACCAAAAATGATTTCGGACTTTGCCGCCTCAGATTATCTGCTTGAGAAAGATCACTCGTGACAGATTGGATCTCTCACTGTTGACTGTCTTACACACACCTCTGTTCCACATGTGGCTCTCTGTTTTCTTCCTGGTTCAGTTAAAGGTAACTGATGGTACTATGTGTGTGTATGTGTGTGCGTGCGTGTGCGTGTGTGGTTTAATGATCTCTATCTTATCAGCAATACCAACACACACACAGTGAAAAAGTGTGCAGTCTTTCGGATTGTGTTTCTGCTCTGCACGTGGCTGCATTCAGATAAAGTAAAAAGGACCATTTACAGCCCAATAATAGCTTCATGTTGCACATGTTGCACTTCAGCTGTAGAGCCATCAGGACAAACTGTGGGCGAGGGTCACAGTCCTGTGATCTGGGGGCTCAGAGGAAACTTGGTGCCCAAATCTTATTCATTCATTTCTCGAACGCATCTGTAAATAATAATTCTCAGCCTTTTTTCACAAAGTGGTTGTAAAAAGGCCATGTTTTATTTATCAGGCATTTATTTCCAGATGTCTAACTTGGTCAGTATATCATGATGTTTCCCAGTGTTTGTCATGTAAACCAGGAAGTTTTCTAAGTTTTTCCATGCCAATATTGTCTTTGGCTAATTCATTGATAAATAAAGTAAAACATGAGTGGGCAGCTCTGAATTACAATTCACATTTGTGTTCTGGAGATTCCCTTATCAAGTACAGTCATAGTGCTGTGCAATGCCAGGTCATTGTTGCAAACTTTTCAAAGTAGCACGCTGTGTGTGTACTTTTACTGAACGTGACATGTTCCCAAACTTTTGAAATTTTCCTCATCTGTTTACATGAGATGTATACTGCCCCAGAGATTTATGCAATCTGCTCTCCAAAAAAGTGGGTGGCAAAAATGTAACTTCAGTCTGTTGCCAATCACCAAATAATCCAACAAAAAGGAATGGAAAGACAGATAAACTGAGGAAGAAGACTATGATGTGATGTGATTTTGGAGAATAGGGTTACACTCCGAGGCCACAATTTGTTTTTTTAGTCTGTCAATAAAAGGTATCCTCAAAATTAACAGCTCAACTGATGAAACAAAGTTATATTAGCTCCTCCCACGTTCTCATACACACTCTGAACAGCAGAATCATCACTGAGATCTGTATTTATCTCCGCTCCTTTGTTCTGTTGATGATAAACTGAGCCGTTCAGGTTCATGAAGTTAATGGCTTCTCTACCCGCATCCACTGTAAAACATGAACTCTGCCTGCGTCTTTATTGCAGTCCTTTAACTGCGTTACTTTAACAAGAGGGAGATGCCGTTGTGTAAGATATTTATTGTGACGCTCGTGCTCACAATCATTCATACAGAGAAAGGTCGGGGGCTTGTTTAGATGCTGTTGAGAGGTAATTGAACAGCAGAATTAGATCAACAGACACGTGTGGAGAGGAGGACAGCAGACTGAAAAAAGGCCCTTTCGAAGACTCAGCCTCTGCATCTGTAGCCCATTCACACTGCTTTCACATTCAAGGCTTCACAGCAGAATGAGCAGTACCATATGCCTCAAACGACCATTTTATTTACTCCATTTTCAATGGCTGTATCACAGTGAGAAGCAGCTCGCTTACAAGGACTACTTCCTCATTTTACCCCCAAACTTTTGCGCAAAAAAATGGAGTCTGTTTCTTTTTTGTTACGACAGAGCGATAAATTCTTCTTAAGCAGGCGCTCAGGCTCTATTTTTCACCCCTTTCAATTAATAGGAAACACATCGGTTGAAGGAGGGTCTTTGTTGGTGTGTGAGAGTCCATACATCACCTAAACTAGAGCGCCCTCACGCCTGCTGCCTCCCTCTGCTTCCTTTTAACACACACACACACACACACACACACACACACATATGTGCACACACACCGACAGCCCCCATCTGCTCCCAATCATGGGTGCAGCCAGCGGTCAGGTCGCTGGCGTTGAATGGCGCACAGGCACGCACTTAAACACTCGCACATCAACATACACAGCATAGGCTGACTTGGCATGAGTTCAACCACACACTCACACACACGCGCACGTTAACTTTGTCTGCACTCTTACACCTCTTCCTGCTAAAACAAGTATTCTGTGGTTCTCCACACACACACAAACACACACATACATGCACAAACAAAGTCACAGTGACAGATGAACATGAGACATCCTGGCGGCGTGCTCCACTGATGACAGGGTGTCATGGAAACGCCCAGTGTTCTCCATGGTTACGCACTCTCAACCCCCACGGGATACTCTCCTATGATTGTTCAGACTGAACACTTGAGCTAGTACAACAACTCTGGGTGGCCAAAACACACACACATACACACACACACACACAAAAGGAAAAAAACACACTGGTACACATTGTTTCTTATCAGGATCTAAATGGACATAAATTAGCCTATTATGTGCTCTCGGGATTAGAGTGCGGATTTAGCCTAATTGTCTGTTTTTGTGCTCAAATTCTACAAAGCCGGGAAGATGTTTCCCAATAAAGGCTGACATTTAAATCCAGTCATTCTCGATCAAGTGCACATTTACTGGAGGAGACTTTTTCCTTTTATAGTTGAAGCGATCACATGCTGTCGTCACGTTCAGGTTTCAACCATTTGGCTTCCTGTAAAACTTGTCTCAACATCCCTTTTTTCTTTATATGCGTATTCGAGGGTGTTTGGGGGGGGGGTCTCTGTGTGAATGCGTGACGAATATAAAAAAGACAAAAATGACAGTGATAAAAATATTTCCCCACTTTTTCCCCCTTTTTTTGTCCTTTTCCCCAATTTTTCACATACCCACCTCTTTCCTTCCCACATTCTCTTTTCCTTCTTTTCCAAATTAAATGTCTTCTATTTCAAATTTAGCTCCTTTTTTGATTTTGACTTCGCCTAATGTTTTTCCTTTTTCCATTAAACTTTATTCATCGTTTATTTTTTATTCTTTTACCCAATATTTTCCATTTTACCTTTGTTTCTGTTTTGCTATCTTTTTGCATTATTGTCTTATCTTCATTGCTCAATTCGAGTTTGTTTATTTTTCTCACTTTTTTCTTATTTTTCAAATTTTTTATTGTGTTTGATTCTTGTCTTTTTTTTTTTTTTTTTTTTTTTTTTTTTTTTTTTTTTTTTTTTTTTTTTTTTTTTTTTTTTTTTTTTTTTTTTTTTTTTTTTTTTTTTTTTTTTTTTTTTTTTTTTTTTTTTTTTTTTTTTTTTTTTTTTTTTTTTTTTTTTTTTTTTTTTTTTTTTTTTTTTTTTTTTTTTTTTTTTTTTTTTTTGCATTTTTGACCTTTTTGTTTGGGTTTGTCCTGTTTTATTTGTTGTTCAGCTTAAGACTTGTTCATTTTTGTATTGTTCAATGTAATCTTCTTTACTTTTTCTGGTTATGCTGTTGACGAGATTTAGATTAGTTTTTACTTTGCTATTATTTGTTTTTCATTGTCATGTCTGTTGTCTTTTTCACTGTGAATTGTTTTTTACTGTTACTGTAGCTTCAATCACTTGTCGTCATCGCTCTGCATCACCCTGTCATGTTTTATCAATGGCTCCTGTTCAGCACCAAAATGAATAAAAGGATAAATGAAAAATAACAAAAATGTGAAGGAGTGATGAAAACGAACGCACACAGTGAGGCTCGTCTTTCCTTGCTGTTTCTCCTGTTCATTAAGTGCTTAATGCAGCTTCCTGTGCATGTGTCTGCAGGCTGCTGATTAATAACGGCGCCTGTTGTTCATTAATAAAACAATAATGAACATAAGCATCGGGGTTATACTCTCTTTTTTTTTTTTTCTGCAGACTCCATTGACCAGCTCACACACGACCGCACCCCCAGAGTGAGAGGGGAGGGGGGATCTGATCGTCCATCATCTCGGCGCCGTCACAAGGTGGGCTAACATCCCATATGGTTGGCATGGTAACGGCCTGCTGGGTTTAGGTTGAGCTCTATTTGCCAGAGACAGTTTCTTGTTGTTGCCACATTCTTGCAACATCCGCATCCTGACCTGAGCTCAGAGAACAGCGTGTGTTTTCTGAAGCAAATCTTTTATGGAGGTGTTTGAGGTTTGGGTTGTTGAAGGTGGAATAGGAAGGTGGAGGAAGAAGAGGTGCAGCCGTGGAAACAAAAGGGGGAACACTAAAAGAGCAGGAGAACAGTTGATTTTCAGGCAGATGAGAAAATGAGGAGTGCAAAGACAGCAGCGAGACAGGAGGAGAAATCATATTATTCTTTGTGCCCTACCTGCCACAGAGGCTGAAAGAGAGCATTAATCTTTTACCTCTGTCTGCAGGTGACAACAACATACACACACACACATACACCCACACACATACACAAAGACCCAGACTTAACCAAACCACGCTTTCACCTCCTTTACGTGCCGTCTCACACATGGCTCTGTGGCCCATGTAGTTGTTATACTTATAGCAGCAGTGATTGTGTGCAAAGTGAGGCTGGGAGGGAAAGTCCATTTCAGATGCAGAGTTATCGGACATGGACAGAAAAAGTTCTGTTCAGTTAATTTATGTCAGAGTTAAAGTCAGCTTCAGCTTTAGACTGAAGCATAAAACTCTCCTGTTTAATTCATCAGAGAAGTGAAATCACCAGAAGTTCAGCTTTAATACTTTTGATCTCCTTTGGCAGAGGGAGTCTTGGAGGTCTATTTCCTTGATTAATACTCCAGTACTACACCTTAAAAATGTGTTGTGTGAGCCTTAGGCACCAAAACATACTTCATAGAAACCGTATTATATTCCCAGCAGGTTGCATTGTTTTACTGTCAAATAGCAGTGCTGGAGACTGGCAACTCTCTGCAGTGGGGATACATAGACCAACCTAAAAACAGATGAAAGTAAACAAAAAAAAAAAAACCTGTCACTCAATATTAATCTTAATTCAGATGTCTAAAAAATTGCCACCTATCTGCACATAAATTAATGTGCTGTCATAGGAGATACCATTGTTTTCCTTAGTTAGTCATTTTAAGCAAGCCAGATCAGACATTTTCAGTTCACGTGGTTTCATGTTGCATTCATCCCCTGTTTGGGTTTATGTTTTCACCATGACTGATGAAATATGTGGTTGTAGATATTTTTGGTGTAAGCGGGCATTTCGTGACCCCTACCTTAGGTACCACTGCACAAGATTTTTTAATTATGACCTGATTCAGTGATCAGAGGGACTTGACCTGATCTAGGGCAGGTAGAAACCCATTATTACTCAAAAGTATTCTCAAGTGTGTAAAGTTGACAAGACCATTATTCTACTCCTGACCGAATGGAAACCTCTTGGATCTGGAATCGTAAATATTAAGCATGTTTAATATTTACAATGTCCAGACTGTACTGCCTCTAAACGGAATAGCTACAATCCAAAATCATGTTCAACCTATATTCAATTGAATACACTACAAAGACAAGATATTTGAGGTTAAACAGATCAACTTTGTTACTTTTGGAAAAGAATCACTCATTTTGAATTTGATGCCTGCAGCATGTTCCAAAAAGTTGCTACAGGGCAATAAAAGACAGGGAAAGTTGAGAAATACCCAAAATGCACCTGTTTTGAAATTTCGACAGGTGAAAAGAAGAGAAGCCTAAGTTGTCTGTCCACCGATATCAGCAAAGAATAGTCATCAATGGGGCATTTACAGTAGGGAAAGTTTACACGCCAGTCCGACAAACATACGTAGGCAGACGTCTCTGGACTCTGATGTGGTCAGAGTTCTTCTTTCTATCCCTCATATTAAAGCAAAAACCAGCTACTGCCTGAGCGATTACTCTCAGCAAAGCAGCTTCTTATTTGTCTGCTGTGAGCTCACAAGGCCAGGACAGGGTCGTGTGCCACTGTTTTGTCAACAGAGATTATGAAAGTGTGGTTGGTCGGCAGGTAGGCATGGAGGAGCGATGGCAGGGCTATTTACATCACCCAGATCCCCTTCCCTCCTTGTGCCTCCCTCTCACTTCCCATCTACTCTTTGACACCGCCCTGTTGGCATCGCCCTGACTCTGTGACACCATCCTCCATAGAAGAGGCAGAACAGATGCTGCCATCTCTCAAACAAAACCCACAAGAAGTTATTCCAGTGTTTGTGAGATGATGAGCGAAAAAAACGTCTTACACAAAGAAATAAAGCTTTTTACATTTCAAACCTGATAACCTCAAAGCGTCTCTGCGTTCCTCAGGATGAAAAACACTGAATGTGACCCTTACATCAGCCGAATCAACACAGATGAAGGTGTAGATCTAGATTAAATTTTGTTCTTGCTCATTTTTCCCGTACACTCATCGTCTGCCCTCAATGACTCTCTCTAACACCTTCTTGTTTGTTGCGTTGTTTTTTCCTCTGCAGTGACTCATCTGTCGTGGGAAGTCTGGCAACTTTGCACTTTGTTTTCTGTCTAACATAACCTTGTTTTTTTGCTTCCATTTTTGAGCTGCAGTGCTTTAAAAAAAGGGATGTAAATCTAACTGCCCTGGAGTCAGAAAGTCCAACATGACAGCCTCATTGAATGACTGCTCGTACAACAGGAGACAATCATAACGGTGGCGCTGAGTCAAACTGAAAGAAACATTTTTAACAACTTGACAAAAAGGAGAGTGAAGAAGTGTCCCAAGGGTGTAAAGAAATTGAAATTGTCTGACTGTGAGATAGTCAAGATAGACAGATTTATTTACTTTCAGTTTTACAAAACTAAATGTTACCAAATTTGTATCAATAGTATTTACAAGAATGAAAGATACATTTAAAAAAAACAAAATTCTTTCAAATGCTACTTTTTGACCCAATGGTCTCTTTGCAAACTTAACTTTCTGTTACCTTTAAAATGTTTCAGGGTGTTTTTGATGAAAAGTAGAAAACAGAACTAAAACCTGGGGGCTGAAATGTCATGAGCACAACTTTTACACAAAGAAAACCACATTTGTACAATCAGATATACAGATCAAACAGCACTCCCACCTTGTTTCAGACTTTCATGCAAGCACATGTCACAGACAAAATACATGATATCTAGCTTTACACAGGCTGTTATTAACTATAAGATATAAGCAAAAGAAAAAAAAACTGGATCAACTATTACACTCTAAATGTTTGAATGGCATTACATTTGACAGGCAACTACTCAATGAATAGTTGAGATCAGAGATGAAACATATAAAAAGGGCTCAAGAAATATTTTGGTATTAACAGTTTGCACTTTTCACTCCTTTTTAGGCTTTTTGTAAGGTCAGAGATCAACTAAAAACATTCAGTTTCATCCTCTGGGAACCATGAAACCATGGAAATCTGTAGCCAATAACAATCCAGGCCTTTAGCGTTGGAGCTTTTGTTGAGTGTTGAATACCTCATGACCATCCTGTTGCATGTGAACTTAACTGGCGTTGGATTTCACGCCCTCTAGCTCATGAAGTGAACCATTTCCCGTGGTTTAGCCGTAAACCCATAAAACCATAGCCTCCTGGTGAGCGGTGCTCCCTCTGGACTTCTTGCTCTGGGGTCGCAGGCAGGTTACTGTCCTGTAGTGGCTTCACCCCGGGTGATGTTGACCTCAGCGATCCTGTTTTCACGGCCTTCTAACGACCCTGAAAAAATGTGGGTCAACTATCAGCGTGAAGGAGGTGACCCCTTTGAAATCAGCCTGGTCAAGATCAGGGTTGAAAAGCAGGTCAAACTGAGTGGGAAAGTTCAGCCTACCTGCGTGTGTGCACTCACCTGTGGAGTGCAAGCACAGGAGAAGAGAAGGCTTGTGACAGCTTGGTCAGCTGGGAGCTGAATTCTTTATCCTGTTCTTATTTTGTCTCCCTGACCAAGTCGCGAGCAGCTGCTGCTCAGTAACTGCTCTGATTAACAGCCTCCCACTATCGCCTCTGATCCTGATTAATGTCTCTGAGTCATCTTCAACGATATGATTTAGTCTGTAGACTTTAATGAACAAGCAGGCCTGGGGTAAATGTTTAGTTTTTTCCTGACTCATTGTCACTGTATGAAAACTGATGCCTTTGGTTCACAACTTATTTCCATTATATTTTCTATCTGGGCTGTCAGCCTTTTGATTCTGATGCGATTAAGATCTGAAATTAATGTGCTGAGTGTTTTTCAATCCTGTACCATTTTTGTCCCCTTTAGCTCACAATAGTTAAGCTCATTGGTGTGGCTTTGATTGAAATAACACTGCTGGGCTTTAGTCTATTGCTATTTAGTTTCAAGAACTTATAGACAGCTTAGTGGACATGTCAAAATATATATACACTTTATGTAAAACTGAGTCAAAATATACTGCCTGGCAAAAAAAAAAAAAAAAAATGTTTCCAGGACAAGAGAGGCAACATATTTGGCAAGTTGGATATTGACAATAAATGATGCCATAAAATGTATTCAATACAACATAAAAAAATATGATACGATACAATTCAAGTCATTGGGATGTATTCTGAGACAACATGGGCTCCATGATATGTTGTCTAAAATAAATGATAAATTCATTGCACAGCACCTTGTTTAAGTTTCAGATATAACACAGGTTTAAATTTGTGTTGTATGTCTGGCAGAAGATTTATAGAACTAAAAAGTAGCTTTAACAATTGTGTAATCCCAGCAGGATGCACCCAAGTCTGCAGAGAGACTCAAGTGAATCCTCCAGTTTCCCCTCATCATGACAAGAAGAGCTGCACCATCTCTTTTTCTTTCGTTTTTGGTTTTCTTTCTTTTTTAAGAGTACCTCGTGCTCTCCTCCACTTCTTTTATTGCTCTCCTGTCTTATTTGGCAGTTTTCTTCTTGTGTTATGCTACTGTCAACTTCCATTCGTACTAATGGAGTAATGATGCTGTAAGTCAAAGGGAGAAATGTGCTTTGGTCACATTTTTCAGATAAAAATATTGATATGTTTGGTGCTGACATAATGATAATGATATTCAACAAAACAGAGTGACGACAGATGATAAATGCATCATCATGTCATCCACTGCCATGGGTGTCTTAGGTTTCAGTGTTTATTTTCAGATTTACTCATAGATATCTCTAATTTAAACATTGCATGTACAGAGACAAAGGCTAAAGATTTGCTTCATGCTCCACACACACACACACACATTCTCCCTCATTTCCTACTTTTCACTCTTCCTCCCTTAAATCACCATCTTTGTGCCCCTCGCTCCTCTGCCTGTTGTTGCGCTCCTTACTGCCATCACCTTCTCCCATTTCCCTCTTTAGGCGTCTCTTTCCTGCTGCCCCCCGCTGATGCATTGTACCCAGCCCAGCCCTGCTGCCTCTCTGCCACCAGGCCTCACTGCCTGTGGCGTGTAATTGACTTTCTCCCTGCGCTGGAAAAGCGGGCGGCCCGCGCCAGGCTGGAGGTGACCCATTTCCCTGGGGCATTCAGCAGCCTCCTAATCAACCATTCTCTGGGGCCGCCTCATTCACTCTGCAATTAGAGCAACTCCCCCTTTGAGAACTCCATCAATAGGCTGGCAGGCAGGCGGGCGGTGGAGCAAAGACGGAGTTTCGCTCAAACACTTTGCTTTGGCTCTTTGAGTTCTGATCCCTCCAACTTTGTGCCTCCGCCTCTCTGCTTTTTTCGCCTCCTCGTCTCCCTCGCGGTGGGTTTCGTCAGACAACAGCGAGCGGGGGTTTTGTCTAACGATGAGCAGCAGACAGGCACATGAGGAGGCAGACAGGGGAGTAGAGACGCAGGTAGGAAAGCAGACAAAGGCAATGAGACAGTCAGACAGACAGCCTGATGGGAGGTACTCATGGGAGAGATTAAAAGAGAAATCAGAAAGACACTCAGAGCAGGAGGGATTGAGCAAGACGATCTTCAGAGCATCTCTTGCTTTTCAGAAGACAATTTATGAGTATTCCCCGCTGTTTTCTTGTAAGGGAATTCACTTATGTTTCACCTGGTGTTGAAGGCATGCATGAAAGCTGCCATCATATTGATTCCATCTCAATCAGAAAGTGTTTGCCGCTTGTTTCAGCTGGATATGATCTTGTTGCAAGCCAAAAGCATACGACTGAAGATTAGAGCAGTCTCTATCCAAGAAAAAAAAAAAAGGGAAGCTCCAAATGCAATCAGACATTTTCGCGGACAGCTCTGATCCCACAAGAAGGAGCCTGAGATGATGCTGCGTGGTGATTAAATAACAGGCCGGCATCTCTCCCCTGCCGTTGGCCTGATTTGTGATGCAGGAGAGGCAGCGCTCTGGTCAGAGGATAACCATGTAATCAATGGAATGAAAAAGCTGCTCTGGCTGTGAAGGTTAAGAGGGGTACTGGAGGCTTTCAGCCCACTCTGTGTGCCACACATGCATTCAAAACACACAGCAGACAGTCTGAATGATACATCTCCTCCTCTTAATTCCTCCTCATCCTCTCACCTGTTCCCCTTTTCTCCTGTCTCTGTCTCTCTCGCATGCCTTTATCTTTTTTTCCCTTCCTATCTCCTTCTGCCTCCGCCTCTTTTCGCTCTGATTCCCCCCTCTATATTTTTTCTTCCTCTGCATTTTCTCCATCTCTAACTATATTTGTCCTCTCACTTTCTTTTACTCTCCTCCCTTCCTCCCTTCCTCCTACCTTTCCCCAGTGTCAGCTGCTGTCACTGTGGCAAAGAGAGTGACCAATCAGAGCTCGCTCCACAGCACCAGCTTCTCCCTCCCTCTTTCATTTCTTTGCTTCCTTCCCTCCTCTTCTTCTTCCTCCTCCTCCTCCTCCTCCTCGCCTCCTTTCGTCCCATCTGCCTCTGTATCTCTCTCTCCTTCTCTGTCTCTCTCCCACAACCTTTATCAGCTCACTTCCTGGAGACGAAATGTGAAGCATTATGGGAGACAGACGGCTGTCTAACGGGGTTAGTCGTGCAGCGTGGCTTATCATCAGAGACACTGCTAATCCTGTGTGTGTGTGTGTGTGTGTGTGTATGTGTGAGAGTGCGTGTGCATGTGAGAGTGTGTGTGTGTGTGCATGTGAGTGTGTGTGTGTGTGCATGTGAGTATTTGTGTATGGATGTAGCATATGAGCTGATGAACTCATACATGCACAGGCCCACACAAACACAACCTCACATGCTTACTCCCTTTTTCTGAGGAGGAGGAGGAGGCAGACTAGACATGTTTATGTTCGTCAGTCTCTGCCTCGAGAATAGGATTTGCATGATATAAGCATATTTCACCCTGCTGTGTATGGACTGTTTTTCCTCTGTATCCACTTCACAACCTGACGCTGTGTAGTTTGTTTTTGCTGAGTTCAAAAACACAATTCCCATATTATCATCCACATTTACTTTTATGATAAAAGCTAACAGGCTAAATAGGATCTGAAAATCCCCCATCTGCTTCCATTAAAGAGTTATTTACACCTGTTTGTGTTTGCGTTTGTGTGTGTGTGTGTGTGTTCTCCTTCCCCTCAGGTGCTGATATGTGTTCACGATGAGCGGACTGGGGGAGAACTCCATGGAGCCTTTGAGCTCAGAAAACCGGAAGCGCAAGCTCTCCACTTGTGATACGCCTGGTCTAGGGTGAGTGTGTCTGATCAGAACAAAAAAAAAAAAATTCATGGAGCAAAGTGGGCCAGTGGGTCAGTGGTTTCCTCAGCTCGGTCAGTGGGGCTGCTTCATCAGGTTTAACTTATACAAGCAAGTCAAAATGTGAGAAGATTTGAACTTTTCAGTATTAGAAAAAAATATTTTTGACTGAATATCACGATTAAAGAGGGAAGAAGACTTTTTTCTTAATTTTTAAAATCTATTATTTCAGGACCACAAATAAATGAATATAGTTTAAATAAAATACAACATAAAGATATGGAGGGATGTTTGCATTTAGTCAACCAAACCATTCAGCATCACCGTCAGACCAGAAAATGTTAAAAAAAATCCCAGAATAACCACCCAGCTGTATTTTTATTGCTTAAGTTCTGTTTAATGGCTGATGCTATGGACTAATGATGGACTGATTTATTGGCTGTCTTATAAATTTGGCTGATTTCCCCCTTTTTTCAATCCTATTGGCATCTGCTAATACGCTGTGGGTTCACTGATATATTTTCCCCGGCATTTTTCTAGACAGGCATCCACTGGCAGCTCTGTGTTGCCAAAAGTCACTAGTAGACCATGCCTTGCTCCTCCTCTGCTTGCAGACTGCAGAGTGAAGCAACTTCAAAATGACTGTAATTTTGTGTTAATTAATTTATGTGTTTTTCTACATGATAAAAAATTCTTGGCTTTGTTAAGGAGTAATGGTAGAAACAGGAGCTGAATTGTCTGACAGGAACTTAAACAGAAGAAAGCCAAACAGGAGAATGATAGAGCATGGGCTAAAGGCTAAAACATGAGATAAGCTGTTTGTGATCATGTTAATTCCAACCCACATGCAGCAGTTACACTGCAGTAATATGTTCAAACCTTAGAGTCTGTCAATAAAATGAAGAGCCAGGTTAGCTCTGCTTGGTAGAGGAGCACTGGCAGGACATAACCAGGATTCACTAACTTTGAGCTGTGAGTAGCGCTGAATAGAGCCAACTCCCAAACTACGGTAAAAACTGAGTTCATAAAGTTTGCTTTTTGTCACGTTTCAAACAACAGAGCTACATAAATGTTGATAAATATTTTACCTCTTTGTGTTGTGTATAGTAAAAAGTTGTCTTGAACAAAGCAGTGCTAAAAGATCTGCTCTCCATTCATTTTTCCAAAACAAACACATGCTTGGTTCATCACAAAAGTGTGGAGCAAAGGCTTATGGGAAGTGGAGTCTTTAGTCTAGCGCTAGCATTTTCAGGAAGTCCTCATAGCTACTTCAAAGAAATATAAAGCAAACAAGTTGTAGTTTTCCATCTCTATGAAATGAATAAATACTTCTTACAATTTCCAAAAGCTATTAGCTTAGCCTTTTTTTCCCACATTGTTCTCTGCAGGTGTGAGAGGAAGCGTCGGGAGCAGGAGAGCAAATACATAGAAGAGCTGGCCGAGCTGATCTCTGCTAACCTCAGCGACATCGACAGCTTCAATGTCAAACCCGACAAATGTGCCATCCTCAAAGAGACAGTGCGCCAGATCCGCCAGATCAAAGAGCAGGGTGAGTGGACTCGGTCATCAGAGGCCCTAAAAGCTACAGAGAGCCGAAAGTCAGGTGGACTGTTGAGAAGTGTGCGCAGGAAACGCCGGGGCGGAGGAGATAGAGTGGAGGAGCAGACAGCTGGGGTTTCACAGTCACACACACTCAGACACCACACACACACACACATGACCACACATACGTGCCTCCTCCGAGCCCAGGTGCAAGGACGAATCAGTCATTCATCTCCCACAAATTTCACAGCCACGACTGTTTATGTTTGGGAGGAAACATTGGCAATGCTTTGTGAACCTGTCATCTGTGTGTGTCTGTGTGTGTCTGTGTGTGTGTGTGTGAACGTTTGTGTGTTATGGGCATGCACAGCTGTGTGCTGGCCTCGCCAGGGGCTGTTTAATTGGACGTTTGCAGGTAATCACATGCCCATCTATTCTGCTGAACTGCCAAATTATTAGTTCTGTTACAGCTGCTGTTGTCACATTTCTGTCTCTGTTCTGCAGCGAGTGTTTCTACAGAGGACGGTTTAAGAAGTTGTCTACATGTGTTAACTCGCTGTCACTATAGATTTTTCCATTTGAGTCCTGAATTTCTAGAGATCAAGGGGGAGAGCTGGTGGTAAATTTTGTGCTCTGCTCGGCTCAGTCAGCGTCTGCCACCTCGACAGGAAGGGGAAGAGGCTACAGCTGGCCCTGACTGGCTGCTGACAGGTTGCCATAGTTACAGGAAGTGAAGATAGAAATGACACAGGCGTTTAGACTCGCATCTTGCTTTCTACCTGTTCCTCCTCTCCTCTTCTCAGCTTTAGTTGCTCTTTCTGCCACTCTTTATTCTTTGCTCTTTTCTCCATCAGTCCTTCCTGTTTGTAGTCTTACTTGGATTATTTTGCTCTCTCATCTCTCTCTCCCTCTAATTCTTTCTTTCCTGCTCTCTTTCCCACTTTCATCTGTGTTACTGCACAATGAGTAGCTGCAGCTGTAGTTTTGCCATCAGGGTCCTGAGATATTGAGCGAATGCATTGTTTTCACATTTATATTTCTGTCTTACTTCTTTATCTATCATTTTCTACCTAACTTCAGAGTGCCGGCTGTGGGCAGCGTGTCTTTTTTTCTTTGTGTGGGTACATGTTCCTCCTGGGAGCTAATCAGATAGAATGATTCCTGTAGCTGAGCAGCCCCCGCCTCTTTCTCAGACCAAACCCTGCATTAATACAACAACCAAAAAAGCCGGCTGTTTTCTGTCTCCATCTGCATCCCTCTACTTCAGCTCATCCTCTCCTTTTCTCGCTCTCTCCCTCTCTCTCTGTCTGTCCATCTTTCTTCCCCTCACCACATTAATTCAGGTGCCTCCTTCCCCTGCAACATTACAGCTTCCAGAGCCTCTCTCCCGCGCTCTCTTTCTCTCCCACTCTCTCTCTCTTTTCTCTCTCTCTCTCTCTCTCTCTCTCTCACTCGGCCGCAGCCTACCAGACAGTCCCTCAGAGTCTGACACTGAATATAAAGCATGAGGACGGCTGCTACCTGCTCCACATGCACCCAGCCCTCTACTTCTCCTGACGGGCTCCTCAGAGAAGCCTGCCTCCGTCCGTCTCCCTCCTCACCTGTAGTTTTAAATCCCCCCAAAAAAGAAAGAAATAAGCAAAAAGTTAAGATTGAGAAACGCTGCCCCCTGCTGGTGCAGCTGCAGAAGTGAGTATTGAGCCTCACTGTTTGCTCTTGATTCAGGTATCGTTTCTCTCACCTTGTGTTTCTCCTTTGCTCCTTTTTTGAAGCAGCTGCGCTTGAAATGGCTGTTTGTGATCTTTTTGTAATGCTGTCTTCTTTTTCTTTGCTGTTTTCTCTCCTGCAGGAAAAGCCTCATCCAATGATGACGACGTTCAGAAGTCGGACGTGTCTTCAACAGGTCAGGGGGTCATTGACAAGGACCACCTTGGGCCGCTACTTCTGCAGGTGAGTCCTGCAATCAAAGCCAGTCACCCTGACAATATCTGTGCAATCGCTTCATGATTTTTGATTTCTCAACCCTCTTATTGTGACTTTGTGATTTTGTGCCCTCAGGCTCTGGACGGTTTTCTGTTTGTGGTGAACCGAGAGGGCAGCATCGTGTTTGTGTCGGACAACGTGACGCAGTACCTGCAGTACAAACAGGAGGAGCTCATCAACACCAGTGTGTACAATATTCTCCATGAGGACGACAGGGAGGAGTTCCACAAGAACCTGCCCAAGACTAATAGTGAGAAACACACACACACACACACACACACACACACAAAGAAATACACACAAAAGGAAGCTGCACATCTGCTGGAAAGTAAACCCTGCTTGACAACTTCCAGAGGGCTGAGGTGTAAAGCAAACTTTAAGAGGTTGCAACAACTTTGCATACACACACACACACACACACACACACGCATTCACGTAAACTCAGTTATTCATTCATGCTCCTCCTCATGCTTAACTTCTCTCCCATTGTAATGAGGAGCTCCTGGGAGCCTGATCATGTGCATGAGAGGTTTTTGAGAAACATGCACGCACACACACCTGACAAAACACATGTGCACAGGAGCACCCACCCACTTGGTGCTAAGCAGGCAGAGCGTAGCGCAGCTGTCAGTCACACTCAGTGGTCCAGACAGTGTAAAACAGGCCTGAGCTCTTTTCAGATCCCATGGCAGCCATCTGGAAACTACTTACTGCTGAATAATGCACCTCCACTCTTTCCTCTGCTTAATCATTCAGTTTGCATGAGCACGATTGTGTCTGATTATGTGTTATTTGTATGTGTATGTCAGTAGAAGGGTTGCACTTTTTGAAAGTGTCTCCTGTGTGAGTAAGCCCATGAGTAAGTGTACAGAGCACTATTTATAAACCTGATTAATTATGGATATGTTTGCTCGACTGAACCTGCTACTCGATTAGCTCCCCGCTAATGTTCCTGAGCAGTGTGCGTTCCAACATGTCATTGACACATTCTCACTTATTCCCCCCCGCCTTCAGCACGCTCCTTCATCCATTCACTCTTTTTTTTTTTTTAATCTTTAAAACTCATCTTTATCTACTTTCCCTCTAGGCGTCCCCTGTGCCTCTCTCGACTCACTCTCCCTCCGCCTCATTCATACTTAATACGGCTGCCGACTAAGACGAATATTGTGGCTGTCTGTTGCTTCTCGCTGCTGCTCTCCCACCCTTCATTGTGTCTCGCTCCGCTGCTCTGCCCCCTTCATTATCCTCTGGACCCATGAATGAAATACGCTCTCTCTGCACATTCCTGTGGGATGACCGCCTGACCACGCCAGCTACTGTTAAATACACACTCGCGCACAAGACACACTAATGAAAACAGATGCACATTCATGCACAAAACATGAAGTAGGCTTTTGTTGTAGGGTAGTGGGTGTTTTTTGACCCCTCCGACTTGCCGCGGCTGTTGGTTAATTGTGTCTGAGGGGAGATGTCGGCCCCTGTGACTGAGCTGCGTTTTCTCTGTCGAGGCGAGAAACCTAAGGCCTTGTTAAATTACTTCTCACAACCAGTTAGTCCCCCCACACCTCCTACACACACACATACACACACACACACATTCATCCCATCACCAGGTCTCGCTCTCCTGGGTCCTGTCTTGTATTCTACCTGCACCTGCCAGACGGAAACCTCCAGCCAGCTCAAGGCCCTGATAAGGCTTCACACAGACCTTGGAGAACAGTTGGATCCCTCTCTGAAGTTTGCCTCCCCTTCCCTTCCTATCTCTCTTCCTCTCACTCCCCCGCTTGAAGGTGACCCCATTTAAATAAGTGTGTGTGTGTGCTGGGATGAAGAGTCAGGGCCCAAATGAGGATAGATGGCTGAGTGTCCCTGGCCTCTGCCCGCAGACTGAGGGAGAGATATTGGAAATCGACACCTTGGCTACATTAATCCCATGCTCCATTTAGCCAGGGATCTGAACAGCAGGAGGAGCTTCTTCTCCTCGATTTAGGAGGGAAAATACATGTTACAGTGTGGTTTGTTTGTTTTGTTTGTGTGCCGATCCTCTGCAGGAAGGGGTGTGAGCTGTGATACTTCATTACAGGCGATCCATTCAAA
Organism: Thalassoma bifasciatum; assembly: GCA_008086565.1. Taxonomy (NCBI): domain Eukaryota; kingdom Metazoa; phylum Chordata; class Actinopteri; order Labriformes; family Labridae; genus Thalassoma; species Thalassoma bifasciatum. The sequence continues at coordinate 140,978 of RPOG01000061.1, forward strand.
GCTATATTTGGATTTCAATCCTCAGCCCATTCTGTGTTACTCAAGAGTGTAATTTTGTTTTTATTTGTGCTGCATTTCTTTTAGTAAATGGAGTCTCGTGGGGAAACGAGGCCGCCCGACAGAAGAGTCACACCTTCACTTGCCGGATGCTGGTCAAGTTTGGCCACGCCCATGGCCCCATGGAGGAGGGGCCAGGAGGGCCACGCTATGAGACCATGCAGTGTTTTGCTCTCACTCAGCCCAAGGCCATGATTGAGGAGGGTGAAGGTATGAAGACCAAGTCAAAACTCCCTCTTCTCAACAATGTTTATTTATCAACACATGACGATTTTGTGTGTTATAGGATCTTTTTTGCACTCTAAAGCTGCATCAAGCTAATCTGATGAATGAGAAGAGTTCTCCTGTGTCTCCCTTGTATATTTAAAATAAAGGTTAATTTTTAGAGAGAAACACAAATAATGGTGATCTGAACATTAAAAAAAACATGTTATTTATAAAGTGGAGAATTTATCACAAAGTAATCACCTTTTATGAGAAATAATTGAATGAGATTGAAAAATATCTGATACCAAGCAGACATAAAAATATCTAGAGGGGATATTTAGAAGAATTTGAAGATCTTAATTCAAATGCAACCTTTGCAAAACAACTTAATCGTTGTCTTTTTATTGGCTCCTCGCTTACTTGGGCTCATAATTGGAAGTTCATTAAATACTCCGCTCTTCACATTTATGTCCAAAAACAGATTTTATCTCTGCTCGCTGACTGAAACACTAGAATATGATCTCCTATATTATACAAATTGAACATAAAGACATATCATGTAGAGGAGAAAATGTCAGTTATGAAACTTTTTAGCATTACAATCCTGTATTTTAAACATTTTTTACGCAGAAATCCAAACACTCTGAGTGCCATCTCTTCTATGAGTCTCAGTTAAATAGACCTTGAGAGGACATTGGATTGCGAAGCATTTTCAAAAGTGTCTGTGAGGAGTTTTTGCTCGTTATAAAACAGACTAAAATTAATTGTGATGGCTCTTTATGACCTGGAAAGCAAACATGGAAATCTGCTAAAATATTTGACATTTTCTTCTTCCGGTTTGTTAATGCCAGTGCCTGCTGTGAGGAGGTAGGTGTCAGACAAGGTGATGAACAGCACAGTGATTAAAAACCTCTCTGTTACTTTTTCTTCAGTAGGGAATCATGATGGGTGATACACATGGCTGTTAAAAGAGAGAAAAAGTAGATTTTTTGTCAGACATGAAACTAACAAATGTACTGGATCAGAAAGATTCAAGAGCCATCTATTTAGCCACAAGGTGTGCCAAAATTGACACAAAGAAACAAGTGCTTCAAGCGAAAGTGTCTGAAAGTGAAATATTTTAGTGATCATTTAGCAATTTAAACTCTGTTCCCTTTCTGCCTCAGACCTCCAGTCATGCATGATCTGTGTCGCTCGTCGGGTGACAGCCATGGAGAGGACGGAGAGTTTCAACACCCGGCATGAGCTCTCAGGTGAGAGGCTGCACCTCAGAATCAAACATGCCATGATGTTTATTCTTAAAACAAAAAGAAGAAAAACAGACGTGACTCTGACGCCTCTCTCATGATGTCTCCTTTTTTCCTTCCCCTCTGCTTGTCCTCTCTCTGTCCTTCCTTGCAGGAAAACTGATCCAGATCGACCAGAACTCTCTGCGAGCGTCCATGCGTCCAGGCTGGGAGGATTTGTTGAGGCGTTGTATTCAAATGTTTCTCCAGCACAGTGACGGGCAGCCTTGGTCACACAAACGCCATTATCATGAGGGTGTGTACACAAACCAAGACACACATTATGACCAGTCTGCTCAAATACTCCAAATTTGGCTAATTTATCCTGTTGGTTACCGTTGGAACCAGCATGTTGACATCTTTGATTTTGCTCTTTAACAATGTTTTTATTGTTAACGCGCTGACTGAATGATTGATTTGTTTGTTTTTATGTAGTTGGTGCCACTTTTATCTCAGTCAGAGCTCCCTTCAGAAAGAAATTCTGACACCCATTAAGTATAAGAATACAGTCACAGACCTGATGCATTAGTCTATCAATATTGATTTCATGCATATAAATGTTTCAGAGCTCCCACACGAACACTCGGGGTAATCACAGGGTTGGTTTTAACACAAATAACTCTCGCAGTCAGATAAGTGTTTCAGGGTGTTAATTTATTGTTTCATCTATCTTTGCAGCCTTTTTGCAGGGTCATGCCGAAACACCTTTGTACCGCTTCTCTCTCTCTGACGGCACTCCAGTCACAGCGCAGACCAAGAGCAAACTGTACCGGCACCCTATGAGCAACGAGCCACAAGGATTCATCTCCACTCACCTACTGCAGAGGTCAGGAAACTGAAAGTGCACACACTCCATTCAGACAAAGCAGAGAACGTTTCCTGAACTGTATTGACAAAAAAAGCACTTCCAGTATATCTGTGTGAGGCAGTCAGGGTATTCAGCAGCTGAAGTGGCAGTTGAAGTGGCTTTTACACACTGACATCTGTGAGGAGGAAAAATATCCACATAAGGAAAGAAATATATTCGTTGCATAAATACAGAATATTTCAAGTACCAGAGCTCTTTTTCTGAGGATTTCAGTTTCAGCTGATGATATGAGAAATTAGGCTACAATGCAATACAGTAAATATGGCTATGATACAATATAATACAATAATGTAGGATGAGATACAATACAAAATGGTATAACACCTTATGACACAATACAATATGATACAGCATCATACATTAGATTACGATACATCATATTCAAGTGGCAACCTCCAGTCTGAAAATATGAGACAATGTGGAAGTACAAAAATCTGCTGTTCGTTGAGTGTCTGCTTGAGGCTTGCTCCAGAAGTCACATACACACCAAACCAAAAAAAAAAGTTTTCACTGCAGAAATAAACATGTTTGCAGCCTGGTACAAAACGTGTCTTCCATCTGGATGGCTAACTTCACTAACTGCAAACGCTTTATGGGGGGTGAATTTTTTCTTTTTTGGCAGTTTTGAAGATATTAACATTGCAAGCTCACCCACCCAATCAGAGGCAAGGCTCAAGTCACATGACTGACGGGTGCCTTTTAGCTGTTAGAGACCATGTAGATTTATCATACAGTCTGTGATCCTGATTCACCACAATATGATAACATACGGACAGTAGAAAATGATAGAATATGACATATTAGAATATGTTGGATCAAAATGCGATACAGTAAATTAGGCTACAAAACAATACTATGCCTACGTAGTAATAGTATGTAGTATGTAGAACAATGATATCTAATGAGAGATAGAAGTGAATAAGTGGAACTATTTCATGACCTCTACAGCCTCAAGACAGTATTTAAAAACTTATTTCCTCAAATTCTTTCCACACAGAGAACCCAATGGCTATCGCTCCTCACAGGGTGGAGGCATGATGCCAAACACTATGAGACAACAGGGCATGGGAGGCCCCAACCCGAATGCCCAAATGAACATGAACAGCGGTGGGGGAATGGGAATGGGGGGCATGGGCGGCATGAACAGGGGCTTCAGTATGAACGAGCAGGGCCACATGGGTCACATGGGTCCCATGGGGGGCGGCTCTATGTACGGAGGAAACGGTGGAGGAGGAAGCGGTGGGATGGGCAACCGCATGATGCAGATGAATCAAATGGGGCAGATGAGTCAGGTGGGGCACATGAATCAGATGAATCAGATGGGTCCTATGAATCACCCTGGCCAAGGCATGCAGCAGCACCCACAGCAGCCCCCTTTTCAGAGCAGCGGAGGTTTTGGGCTGAGTGGCATGAACAGTCCTTCAGGAAGTCCCAGAATGGGTGGTCCTCAGCAGGGACTACTGATGTCACCACGCAACCGAGGGAGTCCGAAGATGGGGGCCAATCAGTTTTCCCCTGGAGGTACTGATCAATCATTTTTGTATTTCAGCACTACTCATCTTCAAACTGATGCACTATTTTGTTTGATGTGTTTGATTTTATTTGTGTTTCCCTTTCCAGGCATGCATTCTCCTATGAGCGGCATTGTAGGTGGTGGAGGAGGTGGAGGGAGCAGCACCAGCTTCTCCAGCAGCTCCCTAAATGCTTTACAAGCAATCAGTGAAGGTGTTGGCAGTTCCCTTCACTCAACTCTAACATCCCCAACACCGGCTCTTAAACCAGATAGCTCACCCAGCGTCCACTCCTCCTCGTCCTCTCAGCCAAGTCAGCCGGCCAAAACAAGCCAAGACGGATCCAAAAGCCCAGCAGGAAGCATGGGACCAGGGCCTGGTGATCATCACCACCCTATGCATCATCACCACCATCATCAACATCCTCAGGCTGAGAGTTCTGGAGATCGTCCTGACAGCCAGGCAGCTACAGCAACTAAGGAGCCTGCAGAAGGGGGTAATGAGGCAGGAGCTGCAAGCTCCGAGCCCCCTCGGAGGGTGCCGGACAGTAAAGGGCATAAGAAGCTGTTGCAGCTGCTGACTTCTCCGACTGAGGAGCTGGGTATAGGCAGTGGGCCATCAGGGCCTCCTGGGCCTCCCCCACCACCTGGAGGCAGCACCCCTGCAGGCTCAGACAACAAGGACCCAAACGGTGGAATGACAAGTCCCTCTTCCACAGGGGTCTCCTCCTCTTCTTCAGCGAGTGCCAATCCAAGCCAAGCAGCCGGGCCAGGGGCTGCATCAACATCACTTTCATCAGCCCACTACTCTGGCTCGCTGCAAGAAAAGCACAAGATCCTACATAAACTTCTTCAGAATGGCAACACACCAGATGAAGTGGCTAAAATCACAGCTGAAGCTACAGGAAAGGTGTCACTTGGGGGTCAGGAAGGTGGAGAGGCTGGACCAGGAGGATCAGGAATCAGTACAGGTCCTGGGACTATCACAGAGCCCAAACAGGAGCAGCATAGCCCTAAGAAGGAGAAGACCCACGCCCTCCTTCACTACCTCCTCAATAAGGATGATTCCAAAGAGCCGGCGGACGTCAAGCCGAAACTAGAAGAGTTAGAAGGGAAGAGTGCTCCTGGGGCTGCTGGCGGCCCTGCACGGGGTCCTGGATCTGGGACTGGTCCTGCACCTGAACACTCTGAGAGCAAGATCAAGTCAGAGCCACCTGATGATGTAAGATTCAACTTTGTTCAGATTGTTATTGGCATTTAACTCAGCAGCCAGGGTCTGTTAAATCAGGAATGTTTGATGAGGTCTTTGGTTAGTAGCTATGACACAGATTAATCTATATCTTTCTAGATACTTGCATTAACTGATTTGGGTGTTATTTTTAATCTCAAGTTGCACAACCTTGAGTCCATCCTTGGAGATCTGAGAGGTTCAAACTCTGACTTCTACCCGGATCAAGCTGGGGGGGCGAGCGATGCAGGAAGCAAACCGCAGGGCTGCCTTGAAGACAGCCTGCAGGGTGAGTGACAGTACTGCAAGTAAAAATCTCACTTTGTTTGACCTTCTCTCCCAAAAGAATGAGTTAAATTCGAACCACCATGCATTTAAATCCCAAATTTTATAAGCAAAGTATAACATGTATCCATCATTTAAGCCGCTCACACTTGATGACTTCAAGCTCATCATCTCTGTTGAATCTAAAAAAATACCTATATTTTTATAATACCTTATAGACTGAGATATATTTTCACTGTATATGTACAGGAAGTCCAGGAATGGGGCATGGTCCCAGGGTCCCCTTCCAGAGAGCCATGTCCATGGATGGGAAGCCTCCAGGTGGGCCTGCGGGGTCAGGTAGACGCCCAATGCTCATCAAGCAGGAGAACAGCAGTCTGGATGGCTACCCGGGAAACATGGGTGTGTCAGAGCAGTCAAATATTATTTTCCCCATATTTATCTGTCTCTTACCCTCCCAGTGTTGTTAAACAAATGAGCTCCCTGACAATGAATTTGTTTCTTCATGAGATAAGATAACCTCTAAACTTCAAACATTAACATTGGCACATGCACATCTGGTGTTTATGTATTTCCAGGACCAATGAACAGAGTCATGGTCCCTCAGAGGTCTCCTACAGGGAGTTCAGCTGACTGGGGCATGTCCCGCTCTAGTACCAGCCCTGTGGGCTCAGCAGGACACCCCTCCATGATGCGTCCAGGCATGGAGTACAACAACAGCAAGGGCATGATGTCAGGACCTATGGTCGGCCGCTCCAACAGTGTACCCGGCACCAGGTCCATGCTGCAGCAGCAGCTCATGGAAATGGGTGCGTCTGTCACACTGTTGTTAATACAGCTGAAGATTAAACACACGAGACAACATGGTTGTCATGATGTTTGCATGATTATTTTTCATTGATAGTAATGTTATTCTTTTACTTATGTTTTTATTTCAGGAGGCTCTGCTGACATGGGCATGGGAATGAGCCCCTTTAGCCAGCAAGGCCAGCCCAACCAATCACCATCTTGGCCAGACTCTATAATGGGCATGGAGAGTAACAGGTCAGTGAAACTTAGCCACACTTAACCACCGTGAGCTCAAGATATGACCGGCATTGATCTGCTAGTATTGATGAGCTTATTTGTGTATGTGTGTGTGTGTGTGTGTGCTTTGTAGACGCCAGTTTGGGAACACCTTAGATGATCTTTTGGTGCCTCCCACCACCAGTGAGGGTCAGAGTGATGAACGAGCGCTCCTTGACCAGCTGGACTCTCTGCTGAACAACACGGATGGCATTGCTCTGGAGGAAATAGACCGAGCTCTAGGCATCCCAGACCTAGTCAGCCAGGTTGGATACCTAAAAGATCTAATAAGATCAGGCTGAAAGAGAAAAAACATATCAGTTTTCATATCATGACTCATAAATGAGCCTTGCGCTCATCTTTGAATTAGATATTTCAGTCATGACTCACTGTGTTCAGACTGTTCTTTTCTAAAGGAGGATAGATGAGCCTGGAGGGATCTGTCTGTGCTGCTGAAAAAGACAATTACAGAGTCAACCAGTTGGAAATTAATCAATTAGATGGAGCTGTTTAACAAACTTCTCTTTTGTCCTCTCATCCTGTCTGCTCCAGAACCAGGGGGCTGAGCAGCAGCTGGAGTCTTTTCCAGGGCAGGATCCATCCATGGTTCTGGACCAGAAGCCTCACTATGGACAGGGTTATCCTGGACCCCCATCTATGCCCATGCAGTCTGGCTATGGAGGGAACCCCATGCAGGGACAGGCCCAGCAAGGAGGGTTTGGGCCCATGCTCTCTCAGATGGGCCAAGGTGGCAGTTTCCCTGGTATGGGTGGGATGGGTGGCATGGGACACCCCCGTGCCAACATGATGAGACCCAGGATGATGACCGCCAACAAGCCCATGAGGCTTCAGCTGCAACAGAGGCTGCAGGGGCAGCAGGTATGATGGGAACCTCACTTGTTCTACTGCAAACCTCCAACTCCTGTTGTCTCAATATGAAAAATCATGAAGTATCAATGTTACTATACTTTATGTTTTAATTATGATATCAATACTGAGTATAACTTGGGCTCCTCAGTCTTATGGTTGATTTTCATTTGCCCTTCCTCAGTTCATGAACCAAACACGGCAGGGTATGGGCATGAAGATGGAGAACCCAGGAGGAAACCCTGGCATGAGGCCCGGCATGCAGCCTGGCATGGGAGGACAGGTAAATGAAGGGAAATACAACATGTAAAAATTATCATTAAAAATTAGACCTGTTGTCACAATTACTTGTTTTATTTTCAGTACTGAACTTAGTTTAGCCAATAACCTGCACATTTCCGGCTACAAAAAAAGATGCAGGTGTTCTGCAGAAATACTTGTGATAGTTATGATGATATTATTGTGTACAAGTTCAGATGTAACTTCAGTGAACATGGCTTGTTGTCCTGAGGAGCAGATACACATCATTCCAGTGTGTTTGGCTTTAGTGTGATCTCTTTTTACTCATTGCTGTGTCAGAGCTTCTAAGTCTTTCTAAGTCCTGATTAATAGCTGTATAAATGACTTAACTTTCAAAGCCATTATTGGAACAACTTTGGATTTATTGTCCTGAAGGAAACTTCATTCCTTAGTCTCTAAATCCATCTCAAAGTCTCAATAGGTATACACTAACCAAATTCCGTGCATTTGATAATGCAGATTTAGATATAATAAACTGTAGGTTTGATACTCTAGTTCTGAGGTGTTAGTTATTAGATTTTTTCATTAGCATTAGAAGTGATGAATTCCAAGTCCAATGGCTCAAAAGATCCTGTTGTATTTCCTGCTATTAAAGGAAGTGCATCATCTGCAGAGACTTTTCAGGGAAAGTTCTTTTTTTTTCAAGACTGAACCCAACCAGTGCCCCAAGTTTGTTTTAAGGAGAACATCAGGAGTTTTTCTGGTCAGTTTTGAATAATGTTGAGTTAAAAGAACCTCTGACATTTAAAAGTTATGATGTTCAATAAATCCAATAGCTCCCGGATCATCAGATATTGAAAGTCAAAGCCATGACAGTAAAGGTTAAACATTTTAAATATCTCTTTGATGTTCTTAATTTCATGATCCAAGGGCATATTTACATAATTCAATAACACTTGAAAAGTAACTTAATCCATTCAAAACTTGTACCCGCAGTTGCACCCAGTGAAATTCCTGTAACTTACTGGGACTTTGTGCATGTACCAGTTTCTGTATCATTAAAAAGTACAATTTATTAACTTTAGGTTCAAAACATGTATGATTAAGCTCTCTTACTATGTTTGTTTTGTTGAAACAGGGCTTCCTAAATGCCCAGATGATGCGCAGAGATATGGTCAACATGCAGATGAGGAGGCAGCGAATGATGATGCTGATGCAGCAGCAGCAGCAGCAGGCAGCAGTGGCTGCGGCTGCTGCTGCAGGTGGATTCAGTCCTCCTCCAAACGTCACAGCTCCTGGTGGCATGGACAACCCCATGGGAGGACCAAACATGGGCCAGCCAGGCCCCCAGCAGTTTGGCTACGGCGGGAACTACGGTGAGTTTACTGAGCCAGTAGAATAATGCTGCTCCCTGCTGTTGAGTTTGAACACTGCAGGCTTATTCCTGGTTCAAAAGGAAAAGTGGATTTAAAATTGTTATTTTTTCATTGTCTGACTATTTGTTGTTCATAAAGGGATGATCGGCACAATTCACAGTACCATGCTGAGAGAAGGCTTTTGTATTTTTTCTCTTCATGTATAAGTTGTGTGTATTTTTATGGTTGTCTCTGAGGCTCTGCGACTCTCCACAGGGATGGGCCAGCAGGGAGACCCTTCATTTGGCCCCTCAGGAGGCAGTCCTCCCAATGCTATGATGGCCAGCCGCCTGGGTCCTCAAAACCCCATGATGCAACAGCACCCTCAAGGTGGCCCCATGTACCAGGGTGCAGACATGAAAGGCTGGTCGCAGGGAGGCATGGGACGCAATAGGTATGAAATCAAGCATGCGTCAAAGACATTTTGAATGTCTGAAGGAGCTATGGAGGAGAAAACATGGATGGTTTTGTAATCTGTAAGACTGAAGATTTTTCCTTCCTGTCAACAGTTCTTACCCTCAGCAGCAGTTTGGGCAGCAGGGACCTCCAGGGCAGCAGCAGTTTGGGCAGCAGGGGAATCCAGGCCATTACGGGGGCATGATGATGAACGGGGGCATGCCGGCCAGCGGAGGAGGAGGTCACATGGGGCAGATGGGAGGGCAGATGGGGATGAATCCCATGGTGATGGGGCGCATGCCTATGGGGCCTGATCAGGTAAGTTCAGTGGGTCTGAAGTGACATGTTTCATTTTATGCATGAAAAAGAGATTACTCTTGTTTTTTTGTGCTTGATTGTCAAAGGTGACAAAATTGAAGCATATTGAAATGTGATTTATTAAGTCACACTGGCTGTTTTTCTGTGGAATGTAGGAAAAAAGCAAAAACCAAGAAACCTTTTAATGTATATTCATGCATTTTTATGCTGCTTAAAGATAAATTGAGGATTTTCTGGCTAATTCAAGTAGATTTGATCTATATTAAACTGTTACACATCACCTATTTTTTCTCTTCATCTCCTTATTGCAGAAATACTGCTGAGTATGGCAACAGCAACATTAGTCTCACTGTGATCTTCATCCAGAGACAGGACACAGCTGCAGCTCTGGAGTGCGATGAGAAGGACCAGACAGTGTGTGTATGTGTATGTGTGTGTGCGTGTGTGTGCGTGTGTGTGCGTGTGTGTGCGTGTGTGTGCGTGTGTGTGTGTGTGTGTGTGTGTGTGTGTGCCTGTTTGTAGTGCCGCCCTCCTACCAGATGGGGGAGTGAGCCCCCTTTTGACTCAAGGCTGATGATCGCAGTCTGGCAACCAGAGGAAAAAAACAGTCTCAATCATTAATGAAGACACACAATATTCATTAGAATCAGTAACACTGTGACACAGTTACACACTTACAAACAAAAATTTACAGCTCTGTAACTCCTCTGTAGACTGTAGTTTTAATGTTCCTCTCTTACTTGTGTTGCGTGTGCCTCAGTAAACACGCACAACACTTGCTGGACCAAACATGGACAAACTTGTTATAACATCCTCTCTGTGTTGTCGAATGTTCCACGGAGCTGTGGTCAGATTTAGAAACGTGGGATTCCTCTCTTTACTTCTGAACGTCGCCTCTCTCTGCTGCTCCTGGATGACTCTCTCTCCATACGTATAGTAAACCCCAGCTTCAGAAGACAAGCCCCCCACCCTCAGATTGTGACACTGACATGAATGTCATTCAGCAGTAGCACATTGTTTCGTCCTCGAGGACAACGCTGAGCTTAAGTACGACTGAATTACTCGTTGGCTGGTTGCACTTTAAGGAAAGGCCAACAACAAAAGGATTGTGGCAATATAGAGGCCTTTTACCCATGAGTTAATGTATAGCAACAGACATTTACTGTTTATTTTTGTGTGTTTGTTCTTCAACTTTTCCTCTGTAATGATGACAGGGCTTTTGATTGGAAATAGGTTATCTTAATGATCTTTGTTCTTAAGTGAGAACTACTAGAAAGGCAGGAAGCACAGAATTTTTACAGCAGTCATCGTGAAGTGACTCATAACAAGAGGGATTAACCTTTCTAAAATCACTCTTGAAACTAATAGACTTCTATAAATGTTCAAAACCGCACTTGTATTTATACAGTTAGGGTGCAAAAGTTTTGATGTACCAGAGGTAACTTTAAATCAAAATATTGCAAAAACTTTGATTACCTTGCACCACTTCATGGTATTACTGGCATGGACCTGAGGGATGACACCTGTTGGTTTCTGAAACAGTGTTGTGAAACCCGAACATGGTACTCACCATATTGGAAATGCTGAACAGCTTAACGTTCATCTAAACTTAAAACATGCAGATGGTGGAGTTGAGATTTTGGCCTCTCTTCTTAGCAAACGGCTACAACACGCCCAGCCGTCAGTTGAATCAACCCTAATTTTGCCTCACTACGATAACTCTAAGCCTTAATGAAATAAAAACATGAGTTATTTAGGAAGTCACGCCCTGCACAGTTGTTAGGACTGAAAACTGAAACTATTTTCTGTATCGGGTTGAAAATGTGTGAAATTCTGCTGTAAAATTGGGCATTTTGATACTGACTTTAAAAGGTGATTTATTGAGTTTTTCGGAGCCAGACTCAAGTGGACACTCACAGAATCCCAGTTTTTACACTTCAGCATTGGCTTCATTGTAAGACATCGGAGTTTTCCACCTGGTTTGTAAGGGTGCAGAAATGAAACAAATTGCCCCTTAGAGATTTTGCACTAAGATCTCATCGTAAGAGGAAAGTGTATGTTAGATTTCGAGTGTAGATTTCTAGCAATAACCCTTCCTCCTGGTTTCCCTCCGAGGACAAAGCCCATTTTCTCAAGGTGATGGCACTGCAGTATTAGACATGATGTCTTGTTTGGAGCTTTTTTTTTCTTTTATCTGTGAATATGAATTGTAAATAAGCTTCAAATGTACTATATATAAATATATATATGCTTTTGTAGGTCACATACTGTTTTTGCACAGATTGTAAGGCTTGATATTTAAAAGTTTCTTAACCTGTCATGGGTCAGCTTTTATTTGTAAACATTTGTTGAAATGGGAAGGGCCTCCTTTACAGTACATGTAAAATAACTTTCATACTGTCACATTCTGTCTCTTAGAAAACATTTTCTGAGGACATGGTCTTAGCTGAAGAGGTGCTAGTGTGTCACTTTAATTTGAATAAATTATTTTTCATTTGACAGTAAAAGAAAACACAAAGTTTGCCTATACAAAAAGAGTTGACACACATGATTGTGTAAGACTTCAAGAGGCCAAAACATCTTACCAGTAATGTGGTGTTGATGTTTCTCAACTAAACCTCTTGCTTCCATGTGTAACTATAAGTTTCACTTCTGAGATTTCTGTGCTTTGGATTTTTCTAGTTTGATTGTTCAGCCTCAGAAATGAAACTTTGTTCTCACTCTGTATAACTGTCTGCCTTTCAGGTTTGTTGTAGATGATGAATCCTGATAAAGGCTACACATGAAGCTGTTTGAATTCTTTATTTCCTGTTGATCTCTTGAGAGGGGACTTCTTTTTTTACATTTGAGTTTGCCTATAATTTTTGTTCTGTTTCCTGTAAAATTTTTCGTTGAAGAATCTACCTTTGAACACATGCTCAATCCAAAGATTTTTGTTTGTCATTCTGCAGTGCTTAGAAACAGTTCCTGACGTAGATCGTGCAAGTACTCATGTGTGCTTTAACTGTTGCACATAACATATGATATTCATCAAAATAAATATGTTTAAATGCATATACTATAACCCATGATCCGTATGACATAGAGTAGACATGAGTCTGGTTCTGCTGAGGTGGTTTGAGTTTTTTGTTTGTGATTGTTTTCTTACGTTCTGTAAATCTTAAGGCCAGTGGAATTGTGGTGCTGCAAATGGTTATTTCACAAACGAATGTTGAGATTTTTTCTAAGCTGGAAAGCAGGTTTCATGATTGATGTCTTTCTGTCTCAGAATAGTAGCTTGGGGTTTTTTAAACCCCTGATCTTGATGAAGAATATGAGTTAAATCAACAAATATTACAAAAAAAAAGGTTTTGCTGTAAAGATAGAAACTCTTTTCAGTGCACCGTTGGCACTGAAGAAATACAAAACACATCTGGGAAACAGTCATTACTTTAGGATGTAAAATACTGTTGCATTTTTTCTTACCTTGTTTCTTGATGTTAATATCCATGTAAATACAAATTTATATTTAAACATTACATGGTCTGTGTTGTCATTTTGATATGCAAACTTCCTTTTCTACATGACTCCACAATCCTTCAGCTGCAGGTCAGTCTGTCACTGTGCAGCACTCTAAACTGAAAGTGTTTCACTGAATTGACAGGGCCATTAAAGAGCGGAAAGTATTTTAACAAGTAGAAGTTCTTCTTGTCAATTCAGATGACTGGAGATTTGTCTGCATGGTGTGGGAGTAGAGTGTGTGTAGAGATAATTAAGAGTGTGAAGGACATCTGTGTAGCAAATCGCCAGACATTGAAAAAGATAAGGGCTTCCTCTCAGACTGGCTTTGTATCTGTCACATTATTATCACTGCTGTCTGTAGCCTCACTCCTATCTACTGTTTGTTTCCTGCCACTGTTGACCCCCCATTGAGAGCTATTGTCATTAATTACACCATTGTCTCCACATGATTATGTATCCCTTAAAAAGATCTGACACCTCCAGGCTGTCACAGCTCTGTTCAGCCCATTTAAAACTTTACATAACTTTTTAGAAATGCTTTCATTTTAAAGTACAGTATCTGTCAGGTTTATTCTGAATGACTCACTCAACCCTTTAAGCTGTAATGTTGTAGGTGGTGAAATGGTCCGACTGTAAACCCAGTGATGAGTGGCAGTTCCTTTGCTCTCCATTTTAACATAATGAATTTTATATAGAAGCCCATTTCTGACAGTTAAAAAATGAAAACTAGGCTTTGTTGAGATATTTTTTGCCCATATTAAACAACATTTTGCGATTAAAAAGTCATGTGCTCAAGCTGGCATTGTAGTTTCTGCATCCCCTCACTTGCCAGCTTCTTCCCAAAATTATTTTAGTGGTGCATTTGCTCAGCACTTTCCCAAACTAATCCACCTGCAAAGATAATTTTTTTCATTTGTGGTATAGTCATGTTTAAAGTAAGTCTGAATGTGCGCACAACCATTTCTCTGTGATAGTAAACAGCATCCGGAGCTCACTCCAAGGTAAAGCTACTGCTTGGAAAGATTTCTCCTCTTTTATTATCTCATAATTTTAAATTATTGATCTCAAAATAATGACTTTAAATCTGGTAATTTCGTCTTTTTATCTCATGATTTTGACTTCTTATCTCAAAATTTCAACCTGAAATGGGCAGAAAAACTCATCAAAGCTAGTTTTTCATTTATATTTTCTGAACTGGCAAAAATGGACTTCTATAATTTTAAGATCCAACATTTATTCATTCATATTGATTTGTTGATCGCCCCGACAGAAGCTTGTGATTATATTGAAGAGAAATGTGTGTGCCTTTTTACCCTCATGGTCCACAAGCTCTAAAGCTTCTGACTTATGAGCATTTTCATGAGGTTGATATTGTTTGATGCAAAATATCTTGACAATTCTTATAAGTAAATGTAGGCATATAGCAACAATAATCTTTAAAAAACTCAAAAATTGTCCCTTTTTATCCCACTTGTAATTAAGCACAGATGTCCTAATAGTGATTGTCTACCAAGCAGAGCACATGTAACCTGGCTCTGTCTTTTGTTGATCGACTCTTGGGTTTAAACAAAGTTCTGCAGGGTAACTGCTGTACGTGGGTTGGAATAAACAATATCATAAACAGTTTAGCTTTAGCCTTTAGCCTGTGCTCAATCACTCTGCCACTCTGGGGCATTAGTTTTATTAGTTGTGTGTTATTTTTTTTTTATTAAATTAGACAAGCTGCACTTCTATCCAAAAAAATATCACGATTAGTATTGACATTGGTGATACTGGCCCTTTATTTACTTGGCATTCGATTGATAACAGGTTTTGCAGTATTGTACACCTCTAGTGGAAAACCGTGGCCTTTAAGGGCTTCCATACAGGACGCTTCAACCTTTAAAACCTCTAAAATTGTCCTCATTTCCCCTGTCTGTATCTAAAAACAGAGCAAGTGAGGTAAATTAACATGTTTGTGTTCATTTAGCTAGAGTGCAAAAATGTTTGTGCATTTTCTGGCACAGTTGGAACAAAAATCTTAACAAAGCCTTTCAGTACACAGTCTAAACATTTTTAACTTGCTTTGGCTCCTGTCAGACCTTGTTGGTTCCCCCCAAACCTGTGGACGCCCCTTTAATGGAGGTTTGATGTTAAGCAGCCATGGGAGTTAAGACAAAAACAAAATAATGCTTTCATGACAGCATAAATTAAAAATGATTCATCTGTCGACGTCTGATTAAGCATGCCCTTATTTGGCCATGGAGTTAAACCACCTCTCAACAGTCTAGCCACAGTTTCCCACAAAAGTCTCTAAATTATATAATATATAGATTTTATAACCCTCCACTGAACCCTTAAATGTCAAATTGCATTAAGCGCCTGCTCCTCACTGGTGTTAATCCATTTCCTCCCCTTTCACTGGCAGAGATATTTCATGTGTATGTGGGGCTTTCCTTACTGTCTTTCAGTGTGTGTGAGTGTGTTCAGGGTGGAGCGGGAGGCGGGATACACCAATGGAGAAGACGCACCGCGCGTCCATTGGAGCAGACGCAGAGTGGGCGCCCGTCAGACGCGCCTCCCCACCGTCGCTTCAAGACTGTTTCTGTTTCTGGAGGAGGAGAGGAGACATGCGGCTCGGAGACACCTGTCAGGAGAAGTACACATCCAGCAGCTGTATGTGAGGCAACTGGAGCTGGGTTTGACCATGGACGCGCTGTTATCGCTTTTGTAGCCTCTCTGCTACCAAGTTATCCTGCTGCTTCCTCGTTTTCCTTTATTTTAATCTTTTTTTTAATTTATTATCACAACCGCATGAGTTCGCAGCTGTTTCTAGGTCAGCTGGTGGGGGTTCCGTTAGAAATAATGCACCCCACCATGGAGAAAGACACGACCTACACTAAGATCTTTGTCGGAGGACTGCCTTATCACACCAACGACGCTTCTCTTCGGAAATATTTCGAGACTTTTGGGGACATCGACGAGGCGGTGGTGATCACAGACAAACAGACGGGCAAGTCTAGAGGATACGGCTTTGTGAGTAAAAATTGGTCGAGTGGTGAAAGTGGAGTCGTTTAAGGTTTTATTGCTGCAGACTGTGATGACTTCAGAAGTTAGATGATAAGTTTTGTTTTCAGTTTGTCACCACCAGGGATGGGAAACCTGTCACATCTGAACCGAAACGCAACGGTACAAATTTTCGGTACTTTCGAGTGTGGTAATGTGGTAATAATTTGTTTAACTACAGTTATGCAGTATATTTTCTTAATATAATGCACAAATTGCATCCAAGCTCTATGTATTCAATCCCCATGTCCGGCATAGAAAATCAACTCCTCTTCCTCTACCTCACAGTCACAAGGATGCATTTAGGCACTGAAACATGGTTCTGTTTGATGGTAAGTGAAGCCATACCCAGTACTACTGACAGAATTTGGTCAGTATCTATAAAAGTACCCATCCCCAGTCACCACCTTCTAACGGTTTTGTTTTGGGTTCTAGGAGGCTACACATACACAGAAACGCACAGAAATTCCCCTCACACACACACATACACACACACTGCCACTGTGACTGGTGGCAGTCACATGCTTGAAGCATGAGAGGCAGATTATTTCGTAAAAGTGTGTCATCAATTATCTCCGCTGCCCCAAAGTACACACTCCCACACACACTCACTCCACTAGTGTACAGTAAAGAGGCACCATCCCCAGAGAGCTGGACACACTTGAGTTGGTAATAAGCTGCTACATCTGTGGATAGATGTTTTTTTCTGCTCTGTTTGCGAGGAAGAGAGTGATAGAAAGAGAAGGAGGAGAAAGGGGGTGGGGGGGTGGGGTTCCTGGTCACAGAGGTGTGACATGTCAGTTGGCTCTGCGAGATAAAGCTGCAGCAGTTTCATTCTAACTTCCTCCCATACAGCCCCTCAGCCCCCAATCCCTCTCACTGCCAGTTTTTTGAGTGAGTGGATTCATGTGTTAGCCAATCAACAGAGGCCTCCTTTATGTGTAAATATGTGTGTGTCCGGGACAGCGTGAGCATGTCATCTCTCCCCAGAGGTTTTAATTCCTTGCTGCAGCTTCCTGAACCCTGCTGATCTCATATCTTGTGCAGAGGCAGCACAAGAGTCCAGAGTCTGATGCTGCAAAACGAAAGCAAGCGTGGCAGTTTCTGCTTTCACTGTCACTTTTGTTTTTGATGGTGTTGTCTTAACCTTCATAAATCAAGTGCGGCTGCCATGTGTGTGTGTGTGTTTCAACCTTACCCAACCCCCTTCCCAGTGTGCTCTGCCCACTCCTCACCTCACCCCCCTCAAGGTAGATTCAAGCATCTCATCCTTGGCAGCCCAGTCTAGTGAAAGAGCCAAATCTGCCTCCTACATGAGCTTTAAAGGAAGTAGAAAAACTCACTAATGGTAACATGGAAGGACTCAATGTCTCCTTGTATATCCAGCAGAAAGACTGAATCATTCAAGGAGAGACAAGGACAGCGGCAACCTCCAGGGTTGCCCGGCTCCTGGGTCAGCTGCTTCATCCAAGCACTCATATTGGAATCACTCCATCGTCACTAAATAGAGAAGCCTTCACATGCTGTTGTGGGTTTGACGGAGCGACTTTACTGAGCCGTGCTCTAATGTTGTCAACAGGTGACTATGGTGGACAGGGGGGCAGCAGAGCGGGCGTGCAAAGACGCAAACCCCATCATCGATGGCAGGAAGGCCAACGTGAACCTGGCGTACCTGGGAGCAAAGCCTCGGAGCTCACAGACAAGTACGTACAAAAGATCAAAACAGAAACATGAACGGAATTTTTACCTTAGTCTTATTTTTACTTTCCTTTAACAGTGAACTAACTCTGTACCAAGACTCAAGCTACTGCTGAAAACAGAAAACTGGAAAAATATGGTTTAAGAGGGGAATGAGTTTACCAAAACATTTTCTTTTTAAGAGATGAAATCGAATCAGGAATATTAATTGCAAATTTGAAGAAATACTATCAGCTGTGCAACATTTGTTTAAGACCATCTTTGAATGGTCAGATTTGACTAAGTTAATTCCAGATAAGCCTTCAAATAAGGCTAGACCAGTAAATCAATCAGCCAATGTATTAGGCTAATTTTTGTGTTTTTCCACTTGTATGAGCATCAGAATTTGATATCAGGTTTACCAAAATATGCATTGGGTAAAGTTGAACAAAAATTAAGCTGTTCTTACTGTTTACAACATATTCTACCTCCCATTTTCATCTCCTTATTTTAAAATTGAGCCCAGTAACATTTGAAAGAGCCAAACAATGAAAGATGAAGAAACCAAAATATGGTTGTCATGTCACTGCAAACTCCCCCTAAGGATGAATTAAGAATCTACTAATCTGTTTATGAATAAGTGAAGGCATTCTTTGTTGCTTGTATTAAAATGGATAAAGCTCTGAAGCAGCCTCCATCATCACAAATATCTAAGCGAGGTGCAGAGTGACAAAGAGACATCATCACACTATTGCTGGGTTGCAGCAGATTCCAAAATGGTCGTAATCTGCCTCTGATGAAAGATTGAGGCAGCTGTTTGGTTTGTTGTTGTATCTTAAATTATGTGGTTTTCCTGCTTCAGGGAGATGAACAGTAACTAAAAGCAGCATGATAATCAATCCTAAAACCATAAACATATAAACAAATTTGAGGTTTCTCGGATAAGATACTAGCTTCTTGTCTCAAGCATACATTCACTCAGTGTGTACTCAATTAAACTCACAGCTTTAAGGCCAGAGGCTGTTGTCAGCGTTAAAAACCAGCACACACATGCTTCATGCTCACCCTCTGACTTTTTCTGTGCAAACTAAACCCTGACAGCAGCTCTGCCCTCTTCCCTCCATCTGAAGCTCGCTGGCTGAAATACTGTCGAGTGTAGGTGTGATTGACAAACACCATCACCAAAAACAACTGACTGTGTGTCCTTTTTCCGGGCCAGCGACTGCGACGCAACTCTCCAAGCATGCAGCTGATGGGAGATGGCAGCGCTTGGTATTTTGTTATTGTGTGCCAGAGAATAAGAAGAGCAAAGAGGGGATGGGACTGCTGGAGCAAGAAATGACTGTGTCCTCTTTGTCCTGTCGTAGAAAGGAAATGTGCATTAAGATATATGTTTGCACTAAAAAAAAAGAAGCCTTTTTAGAGAGGAATGACGGACAGGAGGAATGCAGAAATGAAGTCAGAGGAGGGACACAGTAGTGGGGGAGATGTTTCTCCTGTCTTGCTCAGCCTCAGCTGATTTCTGGTGAACTCTGGAGGCAGTGAGGTCACAGATGTTTGTGCGTAGTGGAGTGCATCACTATTTGCTTGTGTGGGGGGAATAACATTTGGTGTCTGATAGCCTTAAATTATACATGCTCACATCTGCTACAAACAGACAGAGGCAAAACTAAAATGCCCTCCTCACTGCTGCCTCTCTTTCTCTGTCTGTAGGTCTCTCTGTTGGAGTTCAGCAAGTCCATCCCACGTGGGCTCAGAGGCAATACGGGTAAGACGGAGAACAATCAATACCTCTATTTCCACCTCTCTCTCTTTTTCTCTCACCTGCCTCCTCCTCAACACAATACACTTCACTCCTCCGTCCTTGACATTTCAGAGCTCTCGCTCTGGCTCTCAGCTTGGGTCGTGGTAGTTAGTGCCACTTGAGAGAGTGAAAGAAAGAAAGAAAGAAAAAAAAAGAGCCATCACATCACCTCTGACGGCTGTATTAACTGTGCTACTCTCTGAACATGGTAACGTCTGTGTCTGTACACTGTATTTCTATTCGTCTTCTGTTGTACCCCTCGCTCCATTTGGTCCATTAAACACATGAGAAGCTCAGTTCTGGATTTCACTCACGCATGACTTGGGCTTCACTGAGGCAACAAGCCATTTAGTAAAACTTCCCTGCATCCTGTCCTTCCTTGCTCTACACACACACACACACACACACACACACACACACACACACACACACACATGCATGGCTGACATTGTCTCTCATTTCTTTCATACCCAGAGAAATGTGGTTCATATTGGTTTAATATCTCTGTTTATATCAGGTGCACTTCAACAGCAGCACATCTGTTATTAATGCTCAACTATTTATACAGCATTTTGAGCCCATGGTAGACTTCAATGATCAACAAACTGCTTCAGGGTAATATTTGAAATTCATGTTACTGGTGCAGCTCTGGATTCTTGCAGGAAAAATGATAACAGTGAGTTAGTTAGACACAGAGATAGTAAAATAGTTAACTCTCATGATTACATGACTTGTGTATTTTTTTTGAAAGATGAATGGAGATAAGATCTTCTTCTTTGTGCTCTATCATTCTCCCAGTTTAGCTTTGTTTTTGCTGCTTTTGTCCCTTTTCTATCAGGCAGTCGAGCTCCTGTGTCCACTGTTGCTACTCAGTAAATCCAAGAAATCGTATTTAAAAACACACATCTCCCTTCTCACTGCTCAACGTTGTCAGCTGACATGGCCTTGTCATAGAAACTTTGACTTGCCGTAAATCAATCTGGTCCAGCCCGACCTGATCGGGTCGCTGAAAAATAGCTTGTAGAAACCTATTTTGGTGCTGGTAACCTCATTTTTAAATGAGGATTAAGATCAGGCATTTTTATAAGGATATGGATATGAGACTTTTTCAAAATTACTTAGAAAGTCCTCACAGTCCCTTTAATTCTGATGGTGCTTTACATCGCAGCCTCTGCCAACATGATTGTGGTGAATGTGACTTATAAAAGCATTTTAAGTGGTCTGACATCTCCATACTCCATTTACATTTTACTATATGCACTGCTGCGTTAACAGTTTGCCTCAAGCAGAGGAGCAGCTCTCAAATAAAATATCCACATGTAAGAACCGTTATGCCTCCTCATGTTGCCTTTTGTGAGTTTCAGTTTTAGCACTAAAGGTAAAAAAACAAATGACTCAGATCCTGATTGAAATGTGCAGGATGATTCATTGCCAGAGCTATTGGACACAATGGAGTGACGGAGCACTTTGTTTATTGAGTCTTCAGGACAAGATTTATTTATCATTTTACGGTGATTTGAGACAAAGCTGTTGTTAAGTCGTATCCATATAATGTACAATGTATGGACGTTGTTGCTGTGATGCCACCAATTTGTTCCTTGCACAGAGTTTGAATCCCATTGTCAACGGGTCATATTTAAAATTCTGATCTTTGCTTCATATTAATGAGACGGAGAAGTGAAGATGAGCTATTCAGACCCAAACATTTTTTTAACCAGGCTGTGAACGCTAATTTTTCAAGGCTGTCTGTGTATATGCAGCCTCAAGTCTAATCTCAAAGATCTTTAGTTTTCAGTGCTTCCACATGAAGATTACCACTAGGTAAAATTTCAGCTGTCCTCCATTAACATTAAAATGTGGGAGTGCTTGGTTTCAAGGTAAAACAAAATAATTAATGTGTATTTTTTAGGTGTTTGCATGATGTAGTGTTTTGAGAAAGACCTCTTCACTCTGACTGTCTGCAAGATGACAAGCAGCGATCCCGCAGCAGGAGCAAAGTCCATTAGAAACCTCAACTGTTCTCAGTGCTATTAATATTGCAGCCCTCAATTTCTGAATGAGTGATGAGGGAATTGAGGGTGACCCAGATGAGTCCATGAATGAGTGATGATGGGTTGATTGAAAGTCTCTTACAATGTAAGCACTGGGAGTTGGCCCTACCTAAATCTCTGTTTGCAGGAAGATCAGCAGGTTTGACACCTTGAAGGACTGAAAGGAAAGAGACAAAAACTTTAAGTTACTTCTTGATTTACAAACAAACTCAAAAGCAAAACATTCATTTAATGTAGCAGGTTCTTCTGACAGGGCAGAAACACCAATATTTAGTTAATAATGAATGTGTATTTCTGTTCGTAATCAGGTCAGTCATATGCAGTTATGTTTGTGTGGTCTGTTTTAAAGATTAATTGTATTTCCATCAGTTTATCCTCTATCTTTATTGCTTTTCCTGTTTGGGGTCGTGGAGAGGTCTGCTACCCAATCATAGGGCTGACACATATAGACAAATAACCATTCAGGCACACACCAGTCAACCTATTAGGCCTCTTTTTGAACTGTGGGAGGAAGTACTCACACATGCAGCACAAACTCCACGCAGAAAGGCTCCTGCTCTGTTTGGCATTCGACCCAGAAACCTTCTTTGAGGCAACAGCGCTAACCACTACACCACCATTCAGCCTTTGTTTGAATTTCCAGACCTAGATGTTGAAGCCCTTTTTTGAAGAAATGTTTTGGTCGCCACTTTGTCACCAAAGATGCAGAAAAAGGAGAAAGAGAAGTCTCAAGTCAAGGTTTAAAAGGAAAGCATGTAGTTGAAAAACCTATGATTATTGTCATATTGAGCTATGGTAATGTTATTTTTCTTGAAATAGTTTCTTAGCGAATCCCCTGGATTAAATATTCTTTATTCTCAGTCAATCTGTTGTTTCTGTTTTGATTTTTTTTCTGCTTTTTAAACCTCGACAAAGAAAAATAAGCAAATTTTTGATATAGCATGTCCAGGTTTCAGGATTAACCCGACTGCAGTTGGCTTTTACATCTGCAAACTTTTAGTTTACAGATGTAATAGAGGGAATAGAAGCCATACTGTAATTAATCACTGACAAGGAAAATGTAGTGACACATAGTGATGTATTTGACTGGTGTGTCTTTCTGAAACAGTGTATTTACGACACCAAAACCACAAAAACTGTAGTTATCTCTTCATTCAAGGTTCAAGGACTTTGTTAATGAGCAGGATTTACAACTCAGCCAGGCAGTCAAAGAATTATTGGTTCACTATCTTTTTCTGCAGTGTTGTGATGTAATGAAGTATGAACACTTTGTTATTTTAATTTGGTAGAATTTTCACTTATCTGTACTTTACTTTGTTATTTATATTTTTTACAACTTTTACTTTAACTCCACTACATTTTCCTTGGCCATTTTTGTTAATAGTTAGAAGAAAAATTAACTCAGGAGAAACAGGAGTTGGTGATGTAATGCCTGTTTGCCATGTCAACCGCCAAGCGAAAAGAAGAGGAAGAAGTTCTGCTTGTCTGGGCGCGTCACATTATTGATGCCATCATGGAAGCACCTGCTGCAGGCTTTACCGTTAACTAGTCTGTATTAAGTACTTGAAAGCAACATTTGAATAAAAGTAGAAGTGTTATGATGCACCCAGTGAACCTTAGCAAGTTTGATAGTTTGAACTCTGCCTTGGAAAAAGAAGTGATACCACTTTCTGGGTTACCTCTAACCTCAAGGGATCAAA
Source organism: Thalassoma bifasciatum (assembly GCA_008086565.1). Taxonomy (NCBI): domain Eukaryota; kingdom Metazoa; phylum Chordata; class Actinopteri; order Labriformes; family Labridae; genus Thalassoma; species Thalassoma bifasciatum. The sequence goes on from RPOG01000061.1 coordinate 164,498, forward strand.
CAGCTGCAAGAAAAGTTGTGCTCTGACTCAGAGACAGACTCTTTTTTCCTAAACAGGAAACTCTCGGTGTTACATTAGTGTCACTGTGACATTGTTATCTGTCTCTCCACCTACACGATGATTAAACCATCAACAAATCACAGCTTCCTTTTTGTCAAAATGAGATCTGGGGGAATACCGGCTCTTAAATGTAACTGTCAGTCCCCTGATTGTTGTTCAGTTCCTTTCATTATACAGAAATTACATGTTTGGACTGAATCATTACCAAACCTCAGCCTGTGAAATCCCTATATCCTTTGCTTTTAGTTTTTTGCCGAGCACACATCTGTTCAGTTCAGTTCACTCTGCTCTGAGGCGAGATGTGTCTGTGACATGATCAGTATGACTGCAGTCAGTTTGAGACATCTCTTGGCAAAGTGAAGGACTTTTATTCTAGGAACATCTTCAAGATAAAGCCAAGATTCCTCACACGCCTGTGCAGGCCAGATAGAGGAGAGGAGATTTTTCCAATCTATCTTTTTTTTTTTCATGACACTGATGATCTGATACAGGCGAGGTTCAAACTGTTACATGCTGCAGGGAGGTCTTTTGAATATTTTTGAGAGGTGTCATATCAAATTCACATTTGTGTTAGAGGAGTTTTCTTTCTTTTTGACTGATGTGGGCTGATATTCAAATGTGAAAGTGGTAATGTAGACCCCAAAGATTTACCACCATCAGCTCAATGGATTATTTTCTTGTCTTATTGATAGCAGGTAAAGTAGAACAGACAAGCAACCAACATGTAAACAGTAGATTTGATTTTAATTTGTATTTTAGACTCCTTTTTGTTTGTCTTTTGGGGAACTTCAGGGCTGGACTCACTCGCTCACACACAAGCAGCAAATAAATGACAAACTCAAACAAAGAAGTGCTTCAGGGTTATTTGCTCTGTGTGCTGCTTGTGAGTATTTACTTGAAGGTTTTGGAGAACAGAGGACGGGCAGATGCCAAACGTGGCTTTGAGGTACAGCTGAGTCTGGGGAGGGGGAGGAAGGAGGGACGTTCACATTCGAGGGAGGGGGGGGCATCTGTCACCCATAGCTGCCTGCTGTCTGCATTTAGCACCCAACGTTAGGGCTTGGCAGGAGTGAAAATTCATTTTGTTCTTGTGTTTATTTTCTGAGAGAGAAAGAGAGAAAGGAGAGGAAGGAGAGGGACAGCAGAGGAAGGGGGGGACTTCCTGCTGAAGCAGTAGAACTGAGACGGAAGGTGGGGGGGGTCACAGAGACTAAGAGCACACCTGTGGCTGCGTGTAGTTGTGGCTGGGTTCAGTGTGTTTGATGCTGAAGCTGGTTTTTGTGTTTGAAATGCATCAGTGAGGGAGAAATGTTCCTGCTGTGATGAATCAGTGAAATGTGGGCAGCTACTTGTTGAATTCTTAAATATGTTTAATTTTTCTCACATCATTTTTCTTGCCACTCTTTCATTTCAATCCCCCCACCCCCCTCTCTCCGTCTCTAAATGATCTTTATTTTTTCTCCTTTCTCAGCCAGTAGTTTTCACTCTCTGTCTGTCGAGGGGTTTAGGTAGATGAGGAGCCCTCAGGTGTTAATTTTCTTACCCTGGGACCCAATTAGGAGCAACCATTGTGCTAGTTCCAGCTGACACATATCTGGTCTGCATTAATATACTTTGTTCAGTAGGATCATTGTAGCTTCCCACATCCACGCTTCATGTTGATATCACAGTTTAATGTTGCTGCAATTATGTCTAACAATTGATGTTTACACACACACACACACAGGCATACCATCATTACAAAGACAGATTTAAGCTTATTGGATGTGATTAATTGTTGTAGTTTGTACCTCATGTTTTTACTCAACAGCTTTTTTTTCTTCAGGCGTATATCGCTGACTGTTTGATGTAAAACTTAACATGTTTTTTCATTTATTTATTTTAAATCTAGTTCATACAGTATGGATTTCATAAACACTCATGTGGTCACAATTCGTTACAAAAGAAAAAAAAACCACAATGGCTCTAATAGACTGAAGTTTCATAGGAATGCCACTTCTCTTAAAGAAATTGTTCTCTATTAGGGAAAATATGTCAGGATTTATTTATGGCAGGATCAGGATATGAATTTTATCATGATTGTTTTTCATGGTGTTTCTGAGACTATTTTGATCGGAAGCAACATTTTCAGCCCTGAATATTTCTTATCCAGCATCCTTAACAATTTCATGCACAAATTTGCTATTTCATAACTTTAATTTAGTCTTGTGTTCTTTAATGTGTCTTGAAGTCTGAAGGTTCATGGAACACATTTTTACATCATGATAGAGACATTTATTTAAACACATATGCTTTAAGAGTTCTTGAATTTCTGACAGTACAGAGCTTCAGTTGTATACCAGTACACTATGTAAGCACAGCCCAAACATTTGTTGAGATGTTAGTAGATGGCTTTGGTTTGTTTGTGCACTTGACAAAAATGTAAATATAGGCATGATTTAGAACATGATTTGGAACATGATTAATTTCAGTGCCATAATTGTTAGATTGTGAAATGAGGGCCGGGGGCCGTTACATAATAGACCTCAAACCATAATTGGCTCCGTTCATGGGATGGTGCATTTCTTTTTCGTCTTTTTCTTGAGTGTGCGGTTGTATACTTCCACTTCTTCTGAACAACAGAAGAATTAATATCAAGATGACTTTTTTTTATATTAGATGCATTCAAAACCTACCCCAGGTGAGAATCAGTGATGCACATTGACATGTACAAGCAGCAACCTCATCCTTAAGTGTGTCAGGATTTGTTTTAAAAGAGTTTTGAAGGTTTTAAGACACTAAGGTTATGATGCTCATGAGCGCTAGCTTGGCTTATCACCTCTCCATGTTATTTTGCTAGTTTCGTAAAGCTGCTGCATCTCTTTTGAAATAAGGGTGGGTTCATGAAGAAAGTTCCTATTCAAATTTTAATTTATTTTCATGTAAAAAGCACCGTGCTAACTTTGCTTTCTTTGCTGTCTCTCTATGGGCTGTCCCTTGTTACGTGTTAGCATAATGCTAAGCGAGGATTAATTTCCTCCTGTATGAACCTGTGTGCAACTGTGTTGTATTTATAAGAAGCCTGTCAGTATCTCTGAAGCTATTGAGAAGAACTGAATTGTATTATATTTATACACAGAATGATGACAAACATAAAGATTTATTTGTTATTTTTATCACTCTGGGTTCCGTGCAGGTGATGATACTATAGTATAGTAATGTATTTTATAGTTAGCAACTAGTTTTGTAAAATAGAAAGCTCAGTTTTTTCCACAGTGAAGGGATTTTATGTTGCATAGGGACCTTCTCACCATACAGTGTTCCACGTATAACACTGCTACAAACCAAAAATACAAGAAAACTGAAACCAAGTACTGATTCAAAGGCAATTGTTGATTTGGAAATTATTTGTTTATGCAACCAAACAAAAGCCCCCTAAGATTCAAGAATTTTTAGGACTAATGGCAATGGTGTCTATGTTTATGTAAGCCATCCTAAAAAATATTAAACTCCATATTTCAGGGCACTGTTGGAGTAGTGGTTTGTGCATGAGCTCTGTTTACAGAGGCTACACTCCTCATCTCAATGGTTGCACTTCCTACTCCCAGACACAGACATTTGCTGCATGTCTCTCCCTTCTTCTCTCTGCTCCCCACATTTCCTCTCTCCCTTCAGTTGTCCAATCCAATAAACTTCACAATACCCAAAAATATTACTTAAAAAAATAAGCCTTCTTCTTCTTAAAAGTCTCCAGTGAGAGAAATTAATATGTGATTCACATTAAGTTGAAGAACAAGCATCTTCTCTTTCCACGATATTTGCTTGTACCTCATGCAAACTGCAACAAATTGAAATGATAATCACTCTGCTCTGCTGAGCTGCCGTGAACAGATCACTGAATGCATGTTTCTCCGGATCACGCAGCTGTATTTATATTCATGTATTCATTTAAATGTCTTTCTTGTCTGCTGACATTAGAACTGAGTGTCCAGTGCTGATGCTGGCCTTTCTATCTCTCACCCTCCCTCAAGCTGTGAGTGCATGTGCATGTGTGTGTTTATGAAGAGAGGGGGGCAGAGGGTCATGTATGTGGGTTCTCCACAAACATGTGTGTGTTTTTGTCTCTTGACTGACTCACCCTCCTCACATCCCTGATCTGAACTATTAAAAGCGCATTTATCCTGAGGCGAGGGTGATATGATGGCTGATCCCTCTCCTTCCTGCTCCCTCCTCGCCCAAGGAGTCCTGACCTTGACCCTAAAAAAGACAGAGAAAAACCCAGATGTCTTTTCTTTCTCTTCTTACTTAGTACATCATATCGCTTTAATCCTGCTGCCAGGCTTTGAGGAAGGACAGTGAGGGGGAGTGCAGAGGAAGCTGTCTGTAAGGGAGTAAACCCAGAGAGAGGAGGGAGTCGGTGGAGGTTATTCTGCTCTCATGGGTCTGTTAGAGAGAGTACACCCATGCAGCTGCACCAATTAGCCCCCACTCACCACACACTCGTATACACACACACACACACACACACACACACACACACACACACACACACACACACACACACACACACACACACTTCCTTTTTCAAGTTTCTACACACAACCTGTTCAGTCTGTCTTTGTAATACCAAGCCCCCAGACTTGCATGCTCACTTGCTCAACATGTGTATTTTCTATTAGTGTTAGAGTGTGTTCCTTCATGCTTGTTTACACCCCATGAGTGTGTGTATGTGTTTTTGTGTGTGTATCAATGTGTATTTGACAGTCAGAAATGATGCCAAGCATGGTGAGGAGGAGGAGAGGAGCAGCCCCCCTCTTGTACGATGCCGCTGTCACATTGGATCAGTCAGGCGGGTGCACAGGCTGGCAGGCCGGCATGCAGAGGCGCAGCCGTGGGAATGACACTGCACTTCTGCTCTGGGAGATACCAGGGGAGTGCGAGCAAGGAGGGACGAGATAGACAGAGATTATTGCCTCAGCTGTGTTTTGACGTTATATGTTGTTGAATATCATTAAGCAGAAGGTTTTATCTTTCTCATGGTGCTGTTTTTGTAACTAGGCCTCCTCTGGGGGCTCCAAATTCTCATCAATCAATAAGACACTACCTATCACCAATGAGGTCCGACATCAACACAATATTCCCAGAGAGTTTTTCTTTAGAGAGTCTGCAAATGGGAGTATTGGAAATTAACTTAATTGAATTAGAAAAGTTGCAATACTTTGTCCTCAGACACTTAAGAGCAGTGTTTCCCAACCTTGTTTGCACTGTGACCCCATTTTTACATCACAATTTGGAGGACATTTCTTTTCTGGAATTTAAGTCTCAGCAATAGTATACAGCTTCATTGCTCTAACAATGATATAGCTCACCTCAAAGGATGCCTTCAGTGCACAAACTGTCATAGCCAGTGGCGTGCACAGGCATTTTGGAAGGCAAGGGCGAAAGGAAAAAAAAAGGAAAACCAGTGTGTTTTGGCTCTAAAGAGGATACTTTTGTGTAGTTTGGCCCCCAGGAGGGCAGTTTATCATGTTTTTTACCAGCCAAAAGAGCAGGTTTGTGTGGTTTGTCAACCAGGAGGGCTCTTCATCATTTGTTTTGGCTCCAAAGAAGGCATTTTACAGCACTTTTTTCATTAGCTGCCTACCCTGCCCCACCTCTATGTACACCACTGGTTTCAGACGTAATTTTTATCAATGGAAAAAAAGACAAATCTTTTCTTGTTTGTGCCTGAAAATTTCTGAGTTTTTTGTCTTGAAAATTCGATTTTTTAATTTCTTCATGTGGCCTTAAGATACCATCGTAGTGTTTGGGTTCCTCTAGGTACTGCCTTTATGAGGCCAGCTGAAGAAATCTTTCCATTTGCTTTATGTTTGTCCTTCTGACTGACAGTTTGTGTTTCTCCAGATTGAAGTGAGGAAATTCAAGAAACGGTAACTGTGCAGTCACTTGATTGCAGATGTCAATCAAGATGAGCCAGCTCAGATAGTTTTACCATGCTGTTTCTTTGAACTAGATTATATACCAGAAAGTGGAATATTATGGAATAATTATACTTAGTTTGATCATTTTTTTAATCAATTCCTACCACTGTCCCACTCTGAGATAGTCTGAGTTCCTCTTGAGTGTGCTATTGTGACAGGTGCCGTGTGTGGTCAGTTTAACATTCCTATCCAGGGCAGGCAGGAGGGTGAATAAAAGGCCATAAACTCGTACGGTGATGTGGTTTCCTGGTAATATCAAATAAAAAATTATGATTTCCCTTTTTCATTTGGTTTTCGTTTTCTCACCATTATCTCTTTTAACACTGTCCTTTGATTTTCCAGCTGCCAAAATCCAAATGTGAGAAAATAGGTGTTTGAATCTCCTCATCAACATCAACAAAAAGCTGTGAAATCTTCTGAATTTTGCCCCCCTTGGCATCATAACTGCTTTATCTTCTTTAGCTGGAGCTCCACGTATACTTCAAATAATATGTAGCGCCTGCTACAAAAAGCGTCACATAAAGTGTGACATTTGATGTCTTTTTCAACATCTTGACAATCTTGAGTTTAATCAGTCATCTAACGAAAAAAGCAACAAATAATTTCCTCTCTCAAAGAACAGCAAAAAAAAATGTGAGACTATAGCTTGAATCTCCTCACAGGTTAAGTTGTATACAGTAAATCTTGTTTTTCTTAATCCAGCCCTTAACCCTTTATTAATGATACACACTTAAGCAAAAGTAAGGTGTTCAGTATTTTGATGGAAAACATCTAGTCTTATGTTGTCCTCGGGAATTTTTATAAAATTTTTATAAACATGTCTGGGTTTTCTCATCTTGTTCTACAGACCATTTACAATAAAGGCTACTGGCATTATACTGATGCATCAATCTGTCAAGATGTTGAGCATGAGCAACAACATGGTCTGACTGCTTGAGCTGCACTCTCAGACAGAAAATGCTGAAGCGGAAATGCACTTTTACAGACCAACTATAGATATACTGTAGTACCCCTCTTTTTGCCATGGTTGTTACCGGAGGGAGGCACCGTGTACTGTCTGTAAAGCTGGCACCTTTGTGTCAGCTGAAAATGTAAACGCCTATAAATCTAAATAAAACTTTAATATTTGAGGCATAGCTTATATTTTTACACAACAGAAATACATATTTTTCTTTTTATTTAAGTATGTGGTGAGGTATCATTGTGGAAGCCCATTTCCATCAGTTAAAAAGTAAAAGTGAAAACTTGGCTTTGATGAGAATTCTTTTGGGGGGCAACATCAAGTCAAAATTATAAGATAAAAAGGCATAATTTTAGACACTAGATTAAAATTGTGAGGGAAAATAGTTTCAATTTTTAAATGACAAGTTGAAATTTGGGGATTAAAAGTCCAAATTTTGACTTTATGTCAATTTATTTTTCACCTCCAAATTTCCAGTGAATTTGGAAAAAAAAATCCTAATGACGCCAGTTTTTTGTTTTTATTTTTCTAGTAGGTGGGAACAAGCTTCTATATATCTTATTTATGTTTACATTTTAGAAAATGTTCTCTTCAAACAGAAAAGGAGCATTTAAAATGAATGTATTGGTTATGAAGCTACCTTGTCATCTTGAGTATCTCTGGGTATTTTCGCAGGATCTCCAAAAGACCGGACAGGGGTTAACAAAAAGGGACAGTAAAATGTTTGCTTACAGGTGATGCACACCTATATTCACCAACTTATGCATTTATTAAGACTTGATTTTTAATTTTTTTTATGACTTATGCTTCCTACTTTGAATTAAGAAAACCTCAAGGCCAAATGGCTTTAAAAAATGCAGATTTGTGAATAGGAGCATAATGACATATGGGTTCTGATTGGTCAAACAAGTTCAGAGTTTACTCATGAGCATCAGAGTGAATTTTTTCGGACGTTCTGTTCATGCCGGCCTGTATCTGTGTGTTGTGTATACATCAGAGTGGGTGTGAACGGGCTTCGTCCCTGTGTTTGTTGTGTAAGCTCACCTGATCCCTGCTCTGGCTCTGTTTAGAGGTAAGCAGCAGCAGAAGCTCGACTCTAATCACCTGTTCAAACTCTGTGACAAGGTGACCACCAGGTTAATGCTTTGACTTCAGGCCGGGTCACTACATTGTACGTGCTAAATACTACCGTGTTGTGTTGTTTCTACTTAAGTGCTGCAGTGGCGTAACCCAGTTCTTTTGATTTGATTGTTGTTGCTGTTTCCAGATGTAACAGAGGGAGTTCAGGTTAACTGGGCGGCCCCAGGCAAGGGCATGACAGAATACAGGAGGACAGAGGAGCCCTTTTTCCTCTCATTATTACTGTTGCTCCGAGAATCAACAGTCTTATAGGCGACATCAGTTGTGGCAGGTTGTGCCTGAGTGTGTGTTTGTGTGTGTGTGAGAGACACAAATTCAACCCAATTCAAAGGCACAAGCATGCAATTTAGAGACTACAATTTGGAGCAAAAACATTGATGCTTTATTTGTGTAGTAACTGAATTTTTTATGGGTTGTATGTAATTTGGATGATATATTTTCAATTTCGTGATTCTCAGATAGTGTGCTAATTGAACTTCCTCATAAGGGAATAACCTATTTTAAGAGAGATGGGATGATAATTGCTCTTAAAGTAGAAGCTGGATGATGCCTTCAGGTGTCTGTTTGTTTCTATTTTTACACATATTATTCTACAAGCACTTCCATCATGGCCTGGTTTGTAATAAATAAACTAGCTTTGTCCCTTCAACATTGATCTGTGCATTCATTTGAAATTTTGTGAAATTGTTTAGTTGTTTACACCCTCTGATGCATGAATTATGAAAGTCAGTGTCAGGATTTTCCCCTTGAGTGTTTTGATTTGTCTTAAAGCATAAAAAAAGTTTTACATTTCTTTTTTTTTCAAATATTTGTAACTGAGCATTCAACATAAAACAGTGTGAACTTAATGTAAATATGACTTATATTTTGTTTGACCTCTTTTTTTTTTTTGGTTATTTCATGAATAATCTTTTTTCAATGCTTTGCGAAACATTTTAACTCTCTTTTATCCATTTTAACACTGAATAATTTATAGTTATTATGTTGTTTTACCCTCAAATGTTGGTCTATAACTTAATATATATATATATATATATATATATATATATATATATATATATATATATATATATATATATATATATATATATATATATATATATATATATATATATATATATATATAAAGAATTGAAAACATTTTTTGGGCCCTAAGAAGAATAAAAATATCCTGACACAGGCTAATATGAATTTCCATCATATGAACCATTGAATTTTGGAGTAAATAAGTGCTAAATAGGTGTCCACTGTAGTGACCACTATGCACCACAGGTTTAATTCATAAACAGAGGCAGCAAACTGTCAATACCATATCCCACTAATTACCTGGTGACCAACTCAATATACAAACAGGCTTGTATTGATTTCGGATTTAAAGATGATTTCGTTGACTTACAATAAACTTTGAAATGTCATCATCAACTCATGCTGTATTAACATTTAGATTACTTAAATTGTATTATCCTAAATTCATACCCCTCTGTCCATCCAGGTTTTCCCAGCAGTATGTCTACCCTCAAGCCTTCCTGCAGCCCAGCCTGGTGCTGCAGTCCCAGCTCAGCCCCACAGCAGCAGCACTTGCCTCTCCGTACCTGGACTACAGCTCTGCGTACAGCCACTATGCCCCCACAGGACTGGAGCAATATCCTTACACCCCGTCACCATCGCCCTCAGCTGGCTACCTCAGCTACAGTTTCTCTCCGGGCAATTCAGCGCCCACCTTAAACACATCTCCGACCCCTCCAACTGCCATCCACCCATCTCTAGCTGCACTCACCACTATGTCTGCGGCCCCTCAGGCTTTCCTCCACTACCCCCTGCATCAACCCGACCGCATGCAGTGAGCTGCCCTACATGGAGACAGAGCTGCCAAACTGATGATTCAAAGCAGTGTGACCAGTGACATCATCATGATGAGACTGGATAACCGGGAGGAGAGTGCATTGTAATCTAAAGGGCTTTTATAAAGTACTCTCATTCCTGTTTTTATATATATATATTGTTATATTATTGTTGTAATAGTTAATGAATATATTCTATTGCTACAGTCATCAGCATACAACCTGAATGTTTCTCATAAATGTCAGAAATTAGGGACCAAAACAACACAATATTCCACCGGATATGTTTCTGGCCCCTGACTCTGGCGCTGCAGTTGAAGGCAGACTTACTGCTGGAAAGCAGTCCAGTAAGGACAATAAAAAAGACGTCTATGTGACATGATGACGCGGCTGAAGGTTCTTTTTCTGAGAGGAATTTACTTTTTAGGAAACACTGGGTCGATAATCTCATAGGTTATCTTTCTGCTTTGGCCCTTGAAATGTCTCAGTCTCTTTGTTCCTTGTTCAGTTTGTGTTCTTAAATTCTATTATCTCTTATCTCAAAATAAGTTCATTTTAATTACACCCCTGTATTTCTTTTATCTACAGCTGGAAAGTCATCACAAAGTGATAATCACAGTTTAAATTAATATGCAATTATGATAATAAAATGTGACCATAAAGAAGGTAGACAACACTGTTATCTTGATTTTTTGTATACGACTTGGAGGGAAACAATAAAGTAAGAAGTACTTTGATTATAATAAGAACATGTTTGTTATGAAATGGAATTCCTAAAGCTTTTGGCTTTTTTAAACCAGTTCTCTTTGGTACAATAATGGGAACTTTTAGTATGTTAAGAATTAGATTACCAGACTGTCAATACATAACATACATATGACAGTAGATTTCTAATTGAATGTTGTCACTGAAAATGTGTGAGTGTATTTGTTGTCTGTTTCTGTGTGCGTGTGTGTATGTGTGTGTGTGTGTGTGTGTGTGTGTGTGTGTGTGTGTGTGTGTGTGTGTAATTGAGTGAGAGAGAATGATAGAGCAATACGTTATACCCTAGTGTAGGACCAGGACCAAGTTTCTCTTCTGCCCATTGTACCAATCAAAGTTGTTTCTTTGTTTCTTTTTTCCCAGCAGCAGAAAACGGAGCAATGCTTTAGTAAAAATGACTAAGTCTTTAGCACTTGCTTAGTAGTCGTCAACCATGCTATACATAATGTTCAAAACAAATATGCAAACAAAACTAAAATTTCTAAAATAAAAAATGTAAAAGACATGAAAGTGTTTTCTCCGAGTGCGATCGCTATCAGTGTTCAAACATTGTAACTGTGGGAATCAGCTGCAACAATGCACCATCCAAGGCCTGAAATGATTAGTACTAAGTTCAACCATATATTTACATTAAGACAAAAATATTTTTTGTTTGTGGATTCTTTTAGGTGTTTATTTGAGCCTAACTCATGCTTTTTATGTTTTAATATTAAGGCATATGAAGGAAACGTTAAGCAGCAAGAGTTGCATATTTTCCCTCCCATTTTCTGTAAAAATGTTTTATGTCACTCAGGGCTGCAAGGTTGGATTCAAACCCACAGCTTTGATGCATAAGAAAACCTGAAGAAAGTGAGAGAGAATTACAACTCATAAATTTGACCAAATATCTTATCAAACATGAGCAGTTTCTGCCCAAATAACCCTGTAATGACACATTTTCACAAAATACCTCAAACTACCTTGTATTATAACCACCCAGAATGCCACTGTTGCTGCTGTGATGCATTTCCTTCTTACATAATGAAATAGTTCTGCTTACCTAAATTATTTCAACATGAGGTTTTCTGACAGTCTCCTGTGAGCTTTTGTGGCCCCCTTCTGGCCAAAAGGATTAATTGCATCACACATTGTAAAATCCAAAGGAACAGAAATGACCCAAACCTTTTACCAAGTTTTTGTTTATTTTCATTGAAATGTTTATTGAAACAACTTGTGCTCCCAGTAAGAATCAAATAATAAAAGGAGACTCAATGTAAAGCTTGCACAGCCGGTCTGCAGTGAATATAACTACTATCAAAGTCTGGGATACAACATTTCCTTTTCATTGCTGGATTAAAACAAAGAAGCAGATGGTTTAAAATGAAATGAAAATAAAAAGATGGTAAAAATGATTAGCATAGCAAATAGCACAGTAAGGGGGGAGAAATGGTCATGTCTTTGACAAAATGAACAGTCACTGGTACGAAACGGAAGAGCGGTAATGAAAATAAACTGAAATAAAAAGTACTGTATCTGCAATCTTGATCGCACACTTACACACATATACACACTCACTTTCAAACAAGCTCATACTCACAAGCAGGCGCACACACATGCACACGCTCACTCTCACACATGTGTACTGCAGAAGTATCCAAACACACACAAACATAAACTCACAGATAAAATGTAGTGGTTGAAAATAGTGAAACCCTGGAAAAAATCTAATGGTATCATACATCCATGTCTTGTGTCTGAAGTGCAGAAAACAAAATGAACCTAAAAAATACAAACTAAAATGGAGATAAATCAGATGAATAATGTAAAGCATGCCCATCTTCACTGGTCTAACCCACCCTGAAACGATCACAAACCCAGAGTGTTGCCCTCTCTACCCAAAGCCCACCCCTCTACTCCACCCTCACCTGTCCCATGCCCTCTTACCCTTCTTATATCACATCCCTGCAAAGACCTTCACATGGCCTGTACCTTTCTAACACCTGCCTCCTCGATCCTCTGTGCTATTTTTCAGGATCCTCATGAAGGCCTGTCTGGGAGGAGGAAGCAGGTGGGCATGGGCCAATAAGGCGAGTCAGCATTATTAATAAAAAATAAATTAAAAATAAATTAAAAAGAGAGACTTTAAGGGATCGGACTTGAGTATATGGTAAAGGTTGTGAACCTGGATTTATCAGTGGAAAAATATTACCATGTTAGTTTGTGAGTGTGAGTGTTTTGGTCAGATGGTCTTTGAAGGCGTTTGGTGGCAGGGGGGCGGTGAAGGTGGGACTGGCATAGCTCAGGGCCCTGTCCCTCATCCCTCGGTCCCTTGGAGACAGGGAGCAGGTTTATAGGGCTTGTGTCTTGAGCTCAATGGGCTCCCCACGGGTGTCCTGCTGGGTCTCGCTCTCAGGGGGCCGGCTGCCCTTCAGTGTGGCGAGGCGCTCAGAGAGACCCCTCATGCGTGGGAATAGCATGAAATCGTACAGGAGGGCGCCCATGGCACCTCCTATCATTGGCCCAACCCAGTACACCTGCGGTCGGAAAAATAATAATTCATATTACAGAAGTTAACTTTAGTAGTGTGTGTGCTTTCTGTGTGTGAGTGAAAGTCTTACCCAGTGGTTGATGAAGTTCCTGAAGAGCACAGCAGGGGCAAAGGAGCGTGCAGGGTTCATCCCAGCACCAGTGTAGTACATCTGAAACACAGGTTATTGTCTCATTACAGTGTCTAAACTAGTAATCATTCTTGATTATGATGATATTGATTGTTAATTGAGAATTGCATGTCGCATCAAACTACTTGGTTTTCTTCATCAGCTACACTTCAGAGAGTATTAAAACCTCCTCCATCTACTTTTCCATGTCTCTCACCCCCATGAGATGACCAATGGTGACGGAGAAGCCAATGGAGAGGGCAGCAGATCCCAAGCGTCCGTTTCTCCTCTCATCAGTCACAGCAAAGATGCAAACCACGAGCTGCAAAGTGAGGAAAACCTCCACAGTGGTTGCCATTCCCAGACTGATACCAGGCTGCAGCTGAAGGTACACAGATGGACAAAAACATGGGTATGTGTCAGTCAAAGAGTTTGTGGTTAGGTATTACCTAGTTTCACTTTCATATCAGAACTACTGTAAGCTAGTAGAAGTAAATGAACATGAGGTTTATGGTTTTTCAGCAATACAAAACCCTGGGTTCAACACCTTGTAGAGCTTGGCGATGATACCACATCAGGAATCCCAACTCTTCTCAAAATTTCTCCCCAACATCTCTTGAAACTGATGTACTTGTCACTAAAGTATGCATCCTGAGCTCTTACCGTGTTCATCGCCATGTTGCCCCTCATGTTGGCAGGTGTGACCCCATACAGCACAGCAGCCCCAGCCACAGCACCCAAGCACTGTGCAGCCATGTAGAAAATGGCACGGAAAAGAGACAACTGTGAGCCGACAAGGTAGGCAAAGGTTACAGCAGGATTGATGTGGCCCCCACTGATGTGGCCGATGGACTGGATGAGGGTGGCAGCTGCTAGCCCAAAGCACAGGGCCACATGAAGGACATGATGAGGCCCGGTGGTCCAGCGCAGAGCAGCACCCATGCCGAAAAATACAAAGAACATGGTCCCGAAGAACTCAGCAAAGACCGCCCGCCAAAAATTCATGGATCTGAACTCCCACATGATGACAGTTCACTTGATGCTCTCCACAAGAAGAAGATTCTCTAAAAAGAAATCAGGGTGAGTCTGTAAAAGGTAAATTTATACCTTTAAAAGTCCTCCTCAAGTGCCAAAATAACAAAATAAAGGAGCTCCCTCTTGAAGTCAGCTCTTTTTGCTGACTGGAAAAAAAAACAAAAATCAGAGTCTGTTCACAAACAAAATTAGTGTTAAAATGTCAACAGACAAATCCACAAAACAGTCAACCTAGCTGCGTTGGTTTGCCACCTCTGTCCACCTGTCGCAAAGACATAGGTGTGATGTAATGGGGAGTGTGAGTGGAGGTCTCAATAGGGATGAGCTGTCAAGAGGAGGTGTGCATCAATCCTAAAGGGGTGTTCCTAAAGTAGAGACGGGGATAGACAGAGTGTCTGGTGGACCTTTAAGCCTCTCTGACGGAGGGGAGAGGGCCAGACAGGGGCTTTATAATACCCCCCCAGGGGCCCCAGGTGACGACATAATCTCTCCGCAGACCCAAGGGCGGGGGGCGGTAGTGCTGGACACCCTTAACTAAACAAACTTAACCCCTCAGTTGCCCCCCACCCCCCCAAAACAGGCCGAGGCCCTATGAGAGGTGGTGTATCAGTGCAGAGAATCAGATAAAACCAGAAAAAGTGTAAATCAGTGAGAGGAGGAGAAAATTTTAAATTAGAAGACAACAGGAAGTGTTGTGTTTACAGGGGGCTGGTGGGACAAATGAAGGAACAGCCTGCTGGGGAAGAGCAGCTGGAGCTGCAAGTAGAAAGTTTTCTTTGGGGTATATGTCATCTGTTGACATATAATAACTGTCATAACCACACACAAGTGCTGATGGACCAGGACACAAACACACATGCATGGACAATGGCATACACACACAGCCACACACACATACACAGATAATACAGTTGGGGCCCCGGACGGAAGTGTCCAAAGCTTACAGCGCTGAACTGACCCATACATTGAAATGCCTGACCCTGTGAAACCATTGTCTGTCACAAGCATGTGGGCTACATATAACCGTATAGGCAAGACAAAGATACTAATTAAACTAAAATACAGAGGTGACACCTCGTATTTAAATGCAAAAGGCTAAATGCTAAAGCTACACATAAGGCATGCAGTGTTGAATTGCTGTGGTTAATTATAATGTGATATAGTAAAGGGGGGAGTCATACAGGTGGGTATGAACACTTACACCTGAACTTAACTTTTGAGTTCTCATTATAATTACTATATTACTATTTAAGTTGAATAAACATTGCATGAAAAGAACTATATCAAATAATGTAAAGGAGTACAGTAAAAGTGTAGGTTTGAAGAACAATAATTCCTGCAATACCGTGTAGATTTTGTCATCTGTTATGAAGGGACTTCCATACAGGGCAGTAGTGTGTGAAAGTGTTTTGGTCTGTTTTGCAAAAGAAAGAACAACCAAAGCCCTGAAATTTCTGTGGACCTGGGGGAGAAGGAGAGGTCCAGTTGGACCGACCAGTCCAGAGCCATCCCTGCTCGTGGTGATCGGGAGGTGGGTGGGTGGGTGGATGGGTGGGTGGGGGGTCGAGAGGCGAGTCAGGGGGTTATGAAAGCAGAATGCTGAGCTGGCTGTTTGAACGCCCTTTTATACATGTTAGAAAGAACACACACAATGCAAAATGCTGGCTGCACTGTGGTAATTATAGCTATTGTGTACCCTCTGTGTGTGTGTGTGTGTGTGTGTGTGTGTGTGTGTCTGTGTGTGTGTGTGTGTGTGTGAGTAACAGTTTATATATGAGTATGTGTGCATGTTGCATGTGTCTTTTCAAACCATGTTGTGGTAGTGATCAGATCACTGTCATTGTTTTATTACAGACTGGGTGTCAAATCCAGACGACACAGTGAATGTTTGACCTCAAATTGTATCACATGAGCATAATAGATATCACTATGCACAATAAATATACTGTTCTTCATCATAAATAATAATTTTAAAGGGTCAGTTGATCCAAATGTATGAATGAGAAAAATTATGTGGCACTACAGGGAATGTACTTTGGTTGGGAAATAAACGCAAACAACATAAAGTCTAATTTAGACATTAAATTGTTTTGTGAAGTGGATAAACTGACCCTGTACATTAAACAGAAAAAAAATTAGGAGAGGACACAGGTGTCAACAATTTCTACCAACAGGAATTCACAATAGGATAAGTTTTAGTGTCTTAGAAAACCCACAGAGCAACCCACACAAACAGTACAAAGCTGGTTCACACTGAAGGTGTCCCTTTTGTAGCGTCATTACTGAGGTATGAAGGTCCATTTGATTGTGAATTGGAAGCCTTAGAAAAGAGACAGACACACACATGCACACATACATACACACAGGCATATACATGAGAGGGATATTAGGCAAATTGGGAACATCATTGAACTGAGGGTGCAGGACCTTTTTAGCATTTCAAAGCATCCACGAGCACAGATCAAAACTATAAAACATGAGGAGACACAGGGGTGTTTTGCAACATGGTTTCAATGAGCTTCCATTAGAAATTCTAATGATGTGCTCATGTCAAAGTAACAATACTGGATCTACAGTATCAGCTGCACCTTCAATGACACGCAAGCAAGACCTCAGAGGTCACTTTCAGGCCAATTATTATGCAGCTTCAGCCGACAACCTTCCAACTGAGTAACTCATAAAGTATATCATTACATGTAAAATATTACAAACTGTAAAATTACACCGCAAATACTGAAATCTAAGCAAGTCATTACATCTTATTCTTAGTAAAACAAAAAATGGTTCTTAAGATGAGCCACATTCAAGTGACGAGTCAAAAAATGTCGTATTTCAGGTTATTTAAAGACAAAAATTAGGATTGCTTGTAACGAGTAAAAAAAAGTCTGTCAGTGAAGTAGGAAAAAAGTTTCTTGTATTAAGACATCTTTACTATTTCCACAAAATTTATGAGCTTTTTTTTTTTCTTTTGCCATTGGCAGATTTTTTTGACTTGTTACAAGAAAAATGTCTTTAAGTAACCTGAAATATATGACATTTTTCTGGACGTGTCAGTTTGATGTGGCTCATATCATGAATAATGAGACAGTCCTATCTAAAAATAAGACATAATAATGACAAACTTTGAGTTCTGCTTTGCAGTGTAGTATTCTAAATACTAAAACGCTGAAGAGGTGTCAACAATGGTTTACATATATAAGATTTCAAAAGCTAATATTTCTGAGTTAGCTTTCATACTCTCAGTATTAATTTAAAAGTTTTGTGACAGTAATTCACAAGATTATACATTTGTCTTATTTGTCGATTGATTGATTGATCGATTTTTATTGAGCTGCTTTTGGGAACTTAAAAAAAAATCAGTGTGGTATTTCCATTTTATATAACCATCCTGATTCTTCTGGGCTTGGAAATCTCTCAGCCATACATATTTTTATTTTTATTTTTGTTGTAATGAAAGGGGTTTACTGTTTGAATCCCCAGCAGAGCAGGTTCATCTTTGAATGAATCTGTCTCTCTAAAATGCCTGTAGGTGTGAATGTGCACATTATAAGTTGTGTGTCTGTGCATGTTTGCTCTGTGATTAACAATCTACCTTGGTGGGCCCTTCTTCTCCTCACTTGGAGTAGGCTCCTTCTACCAACAACCTTTTGGAGAAGTGGTTAATGTTAATGTCAACCTCTTAAGAGCATTTTTCTTGCGTGCATTTTTTATTTCCCTTTGCTATTTTGGATTAGTAAGACCTAAGAAGAATAAAAAATAAATTTGGTCTTTCTACGGGAAGTTAATTTTTTAGTGTTATTAGTTAGCTACTAGTTTTTAGTGATAAGTGTTATTGTCCATAACTTCACTTTTTTTCTCACTGAAATGGGTGTAGAGCTATGATATGACTAAAAGATGACATGGGAAGTGTGCTGAAATGTGGCTAAGGGATTAAAGTTTTAAAAAATAAAGTTTCATGGGTCTGAGAGACAGAAATGTTTTGTCCACATATGTAGATGCCAGGTCTTAAGAGGTTAATCTAAATGTAAATGTAAATGTAAAAGTTCTTCAATCAAACAAATCATTAAATGTTGGGATTTTTTTATATGTAACACCATTTTTATCGGACCAAAATTTTCCTTAGGTCTTTGGAACTTTGTCTCATTTTTTTATGCCTCCACCATTTTAACCTTTGTTCAGTTTAAATGATATCCTGTTTGTTGGGTCGGACAATCCAAGTTGCTCCCTTTTCTTCAGTTCTCATCACTTATGAGTCCTTATGAAACGTATTCAATGCGTTCGCATAAGAAGAAACAAACACTGACATCCTGCAGGATATTTCTTCATATCCTCAGTTGTTCTCCTGCTTGTTGGCCTGTTTGGCTCTCATGGCGTTCTGGGTGACAGTGGACAATGAAGATCCCGTCATGCTGGCTGTCTCCATGATTTCGATGTCCTTGCAGGTCAGGCAGGCCACCAGTTTTTGACGTGAAGCACTTTGTGCAAAGAAGAACTCGTGTGAAACTCCTGCCAGTACAGCACCTAGCACTGGCCCCAGCCAATACACCTGTTGGAGGATGAGAAGGAAAACTAATAACAGAGGAACAGGCGACCAATGAATGACTCTGAGTTCTCTAAATAACAGCCAAGTAGGGCCCATTGTTTGATAAACCCCAATGGGTGGGGCTAATGGTACCAGGTTACACACCCTGTTTTCATAAAAAGAGTAGATTATGGCAATCATTTTTACCAGCTAAAAAACAACAATTAAACTGAGTTTTGAGCCTGATGTAATATGGGTGGACCTAGACTATGATTTTGGGAAAGACTATAGATTTATTGTCTTAAGTCATTTTGACTTTCTTATTGCATCCTGAGGGTTGTGAAACAAAAAGTCAAGTGGAAGATCCAAGAAAATTTCACGGACACTGAGCCAGCCCATCCTCAACCCATATTGAGGTTGGTGTTGACTGCAGCCCAATAATCATGCAACGACATCTGCAAGGAAAGTGTTTTCAAGCCTCGACAGTCTTGATGGCCCCAATGTTACAGGCATGACAGGAGATCCCACTTGAAATGTTTTCTATGTGGCACAGTGACGCCACAAAGATCTGGGCTGCTTTTTCCTTCAATTAAACAATGGTGTTTCAGGTTGTGCAGGGGCATCCTTCATGACTGAGGGCCCTGGTCTGTGTGGTAATGACTGTGTTTTTCAACAGGACAATGCTGCAGTTCAGAATGTTCCCCTGAAAAAAGGGCTTCCTCTCTCTTTTGGACCATCCTGCATGTTCCCCTGATATAAATCACATGGAGAACATTTGGGGAGGGAATGGATAGCAAGGAAAGTTTACAAAAATGGACATCAGTCCCAGACAGTAGATTATTGTCTCCACTAGCCTCCTGGAAACACTTGCATCATGTATGCTGAAATTAACTTTTGAAGTGACTAACGGACTGTGGAGCTTCCCATTCCTAAGTCCTTTTATGATCAGGTGTATATGAAGGGAAATGATGGCTAGAAATTCACATTGTCTTCACTAATTGTACTGAAGTGATTTAAGTCCATGGTCTTTTTAAAACAACATCCAAACTAGATAGATTTGTTATTGCTTGGAGGAATTTCTTTGACAACTGAACAAACTGGATAAAATCATTGTTGAAAAAACGTAGACACTTGTTACTGTGCAGTCAGGTAACAAAGTGATGTCTGTCTCGCTCGCTCTCTCTCTCACCCAGTGGTTTTCCCAGGAGCCAGTGATGATTGCTGGACCCAGAGAACGAGCAGGGTTCATACTCCCACCAGAGAATCGCCCCTGACACAAAAACAAAGGAGAACATTTTCAACTGAATTTTTTCTTTCAAAATGATCTCAAGTTTTCCTTCCTTAATGAATTAGAATTACCCTGCTTTTATTGGCAGCTGTGAATCTGTTCTGCAGTTCAACTTTTTGATTTGCTCATTTTATTGACTGTTTCATACTATTTCAAAGAGTTTCTTAAGGCAAAAGTGAAAATATCTCGGAAAAAATGCCATCAAGGATTCACTGTATGTGATTGTTCTGTTTACTGAACCCACATGTTGAACTGAGTGGCTCACTGAGTAGTTTCTCCCTCTACCCCTTCCTTTCCACGTTACCCATTTGAGCCAATACTTCTGAAATACCCAAGATGGACACAAATATACTAGATATGTACTCCTCCCAAAGAAAATACAACAGACTGGTGTAAGCTGTTTTCTGTGACACGTTGTTTATAAAGTGAAACCCTTGTGCTTGAAAGGATTATCTCTTCAGATAAGGGTTATTAACATGTAAAGATAAGAAAACAGTTCAGATGTTGAATACTTGAGTAGCATCTTGCTTTTGTAATAGAATTTCAACTTTCTCTCTTACGCCTATAAAAACTCCAGCTGTGTGAGCGAATCCAATAGCGAGGTTTCCTGGTTCTGGACTCTCCCTCCGTCGATGAGCTTCAGCTGAGAACACGGTGAAGACCAACTGGAAAGTGCACAAAACCTCGATGCCCAAAGCCTGTGCTGCATTCAGCTCCATGGGAACCTGAAAGAGATTAGAAAGGAGCAGGGTTAAAGTGAAAGGTGCAGTATATCCTAATGTATTAAAAGTGAAAGTGACGATCTGAAAGCTTACTTTGTTGACAAAGTGGTCTGCTGTGGTTTTGAGCGGCAGGGCCAGGTAGAGGGCTCCTGTTCCCAAAGAAGCCCCCAAACACTGTGCAGCTATGTAAACAAAGGCCCTGAGAACATCCAGCCTCCGAGTGGCTAACAGAGACAGGGTTACTGCAGGGTTCACCTGATCAAAGATAAACAAGTTCAAGAAGCTTACAAAAATATTAAATACGGCCATTCAATGATACTAAGTTTGTACTTCTACTTCACCACATTTCAGAGGGAAAAGGCTGCAGTCTTGTCATGTTGCCTAGATACACTTTTCAGGGGTCTGTGACCAAATTCAAATTTCACTTATTTTGCCCAGTCCATACTTTAGAGAGCCCTTGACTGGGTTTTAGCTAGAGGTGGGTGGATTGATCTGATATATCAATATATGGATGCCAACATTGGTACCAGTATTGACCAATACTTGAATGCTGAGATCTATACTTAAAATGATCAGTATATTGCTGATTTCCTAAATACTCTAATTTACCAGTATGTGCAAGCTTTTTGACCAAAGTGATACATTTAATGCTGAATTGTAATAATTGTTGTTATCCATGAAAATTCAAACTTACTGTTTTACAATAAACCAAAGCACATGGTTATTTTCTGGTTGAAAAATAAGTTCTTTACTTTCATTCATAAACAGATCCATTATTTTAGTGATTGGGTGTTAGTCTTAATCAATTTTGACACATTTCTTCTCATTATAAAAACTATTGATGTTGATGCTGACATTGTCAATACTGCTCCTTTATTTACTTCATATCGGAGCAATACCAAATTTTGCAGGATTGCACACTAGTAGTTTTAGTGTGGGCTTAAAGCGTTAGCTCATCTTATCAAGCTTTATACTTGGAACTTGAGGATCCTCACTGTTTGAGCTTGCACAAAGAAATTTGTTGAAAAAATTTACTTTCTTATCTTGCACAAGTCTTTGCAAAGGCATGAGGGTCTTTTACCTCAAAAGTCACAGTGTAACATGTTACAATGTCTTAATTTAACTCCAGAACACTATCACTGGGGATTTTTCACCCAAGCAAATGCATTTACATGAGTATTGTTATGTTGTGTTTGTCTGAACGTCATGGATCCCTGAGTATCTTCATGCTGCTCACTGGTGTCACCAAAGTTAGGCGTGTTTCCCTGCTCCTGTCCCTGTTTTTTCAAGAGGCACATGTTTGGGTGATTCTCACCTGATGTCAGTGTTTAAGGGGTTAAATATTTTTACTATTATTTATCAATGGAAAAAAAAAATTCCTCAAAGCCTTCACTGGACAAGGCTCACATTTCCATTGAATGGGTAGACTAGGAAAAAAAAAACAACCTCAGCTCAGTTTTTCTATTTTTTTAGAAATTCTTTGCTGATGACTTTCACTTTTTTTCACTAACTTTAGGGCCTTCCATTTGTGTCTGCTAATGTTACCTCTTTTTTCATTTTATGAGCCTATTTATATGAAAAGGCAAAGAAAGACTATTTCACTTTGCTTTGTATTGTTTTAGCTGTATACTTCACTGAGAAGTATTTTTTATTGGGTATTTTATGTCAGGTGAGATATACCCAACAACTGCGATGGTGTAACTATTTTCAGTGATTGTGTTTTAGGGTTAAGCAGTGTGCAAGTTTTCCTTTAACACTTATTAAAAACACCCCCATTCAGACATGGTTGGGCCATGTTGTCACAATTTATCCAAAGAGGTGAAATTGTGCAGCATTTAAAATAGTATTTACCCACTTATAATTCAAAATGCAGGACATTAACACCAAAAAGAGTACTTTCTGGTGTGTTGTATATTTTTATAAGAGATTCAGCACTACCAGTTGGCATCGGGTCTAATGATAAGAAAGGCTACCAGCACAGGTGTGGTAAAACAAAACATTAAAATGACTCTCTGCCATCATCAAGCTCACCTGCGCCCCGCTTATTTCTCCAAAACAGTGTGCCAGCGCAACAATCACCACTCCAACTGCCACTGCTGGGTACAGGGGCCCCACAGGAGGCTCTCCTGGTCCCGGCACTGAGGCACCCAGCACAGCGCTCACCAACACCAGGGTGCCAAGCAGCTCTGCCATCATGGCACGCCAGAACTGACGACTGCGTAGCTACTCAGGCAGCACACATAAACAAAGATGGACTATATTTAGTTTACAGGACATTTGAAAATTTAAAAAGACTTTATGATCACTCTGATTCTGATACTGTATATTTATGGCTGTGAAAAACGTACATACGACACTTTTATAAATATTGTGTGGCACATAAGTGTTTTCAATTGCATACATTAACAACTTCTGCATGTACAAAAACAATTTTAAAAAACATAAAAGACTTGAAAACACAGGCACCTATAAAAAAAATAATGTGCAAATCTCATGGGATTTAAATTCCTAGTATAAAAATCAAATGCTTACCTCATGCCATGCCATGTTTGGCCAAATTAATTAGTATCCTTAGTGTTGTTCTCTCTCTGCAAAGCTCCTTCAGCCTGACTGTCTGTGTCTCTGTGAAGTTGTCAGGGTCTGAGGGCTTCAAGGTCCTTTTAACATCCGTCATTACCTTGTGGAGCCTGAGAGGTCCTTTGATGAGAGCAGACTCCCATCCCCCATTTCAGTCCCTTTCTCATTCTCCTCCTCCTCCTCCTCACTCCTTAACCCTCATGTCCAGCCATATCGAGGTTTCCTCCAAACAAACATTAGAGAGCAGTCCCCTCAAATGTGTCTCTCCAAGGTTATGGATATAACACTGACCCAATTTTTCATCTAAAACATCTGACTGACCTTGAGCTACTCAACACATCTTCAGTAAACTAGAAGAAGCTGCTCAATTATCTTCAAACTCAAGTGATTGTAGCCTCTTCAGAAGGTTTTGCAATGATTGAAACATTGTAACAAGGGGACAAAATGATATAACAACTTGTAGTGACTTAACGACTATGTTTGAGTGCCAACAAGAAACGTATGAAAGCTTGAAGTGAAGTCTGACTGAGGCGGGGACAAAAAAGTAAAAACTATCATGCTGAAATGAAAAGTTTTGACTCCTGGAAGAAAATATGTTGGATTAAACTCAAGAGATGATGATGAGAGCAAGTTGCCTCAATATTTTCCATCTTGAGGCCCCTGGAGGTCAAACAAGAAACATATTGATCTTTAATTTTGGAATGAGGAGCTTCTTTATTTTACCTCTGTACGATTTTCTCTTCCTTTAATGCGCACATCAGGTCCATCATCATTAATCTGTGTGTGTGTGTGTGTGTGTGTGTGTGTGTGTGTGTGTGTGTGTGTGTGTGTGTGCAGATACTTGATTTACTGGTCTGATTGTGAGCATGTTCAATTGTATGGTATATTGGAACATTGGATCAGGCACTAAATACGCTTAAGATACTTTTTTGCACTTTTTTAAAAAGCTGACATTATTGAAGCTTTTGTGTTTGATTTTAATGATATAAGGATGGATTGTTTCTACCTGTGTCTTGTATCCTTTGGATTTTCATCCAATAATGTGTCAATCTTATGTCACTTGTCTTTAAACGAGAAATTCCTTGGTACATGAGGAGTAAATAATAACAGATAAACAAAATTGTCACCTCCTTTTAAAACTCTTATTAAAGAAGTGAGTATTTGTATCTCAAACCCTAAACTCCTTGCATTTACAGGATCATTTTTGTGACCATTTGTGATAAAAGCCTATTTATGTGAAAGGGAAACAGCCTCTGCATGAAGCTCATGTTTCAGCAAAATTTTTAAATGTCCATCTTGAAACTGAGAAATTCAATTAAATCAAATAGGAAAAGCAATATGTTAAACAATCATAAAATACCTTTAAAATTAATATCATGCTTTAAAATTCATCCCTCAAGCTTTGCATGATTACAACCATTTGAATATTTCTAAGTCCCGGAGGAAAAATCTATTAACATGACAATAGAACATCTGAGGCTCATGAGGTAAAAATTTACGTCCATTGTTTCAGTGAGTGTCATGTTTTGGGTTATCAAAGTATAAATGCTTCATGTGATCCTGAAACCACTTAATCTATATGTTGTGTTACAATTTTATGTTGATGAAGGTTGTGAGCAAGACCCAGGTGTTGAATGTGTGAAAAATAATCAAGATAATTAAAAAAAAAAAAAAAAAAAAAACATCTGTGGTTCGTCTTTTTGTCTTGTGTTAGGCTGAGCAGTGTTTGGTGCTGCATGTCCTCAGCACCTGGCGACAATTACTGCTCATTAGTATGATTTTAATATCAGTTTTAAGGGAAAACACCTAGGGGTGGGTAGAGTGGACAAAATAAACAGATGTCACATTTTGAGATTTGCTGCTTTATAACTTCTGCTATTTAAGGAATGCATCTGTAATATAATGAGGTTTTTAAGTCGCCCAGGTTTGAAGTGAGTTGGAAAAGACTTTACATTCAAAGAAAGGAAGACAGGGAAGACGATCAAACAGAATGAAGTGCTGGTGCTCAACGGAAAGAACTCAGGTATGATGTTCTTCCACCCACCTTTAAATCCCTTCACAACCTACTTACGAGTTCCTGCTCTGATCACCATGGGGATAAACTCTTTCATGATGCTGTTGCCATGGTGCTTATTGTGAAGCTGCATCTGTCCTGCTTTTCATTTTCGGTCTTTGATATCAAAACGAGCACACATCCCGTTAAGACCTTTTACATCAGAATTCCTCAGAGTAAAAAGATGTGACAGGATGTGACAGGCAGGATGGAATATTATCGATACTTCAGGTGCTTAACTGCATTTGACCTAAACTCTTGGAAATATGGTTTGAGGCTGATTCTCCTGACCCTTTAGCCACCGGAGGCCCTAAATGTGGCCCCGAGTCTAGAAAGAACTGGCTACATGGTTTGTGTGTGTGTGTGTGTGTGTTGGGGGGGTTCTGGCAGGCCCACATTATGCCATGGATTACCCCCTCCTCCCCACGGTAACTGTTTAACTCTTATCCCCCCTTTTGTGGGGCTAAGCCTGACTGTGTGGAGTGGGACGGGTAGGGGGCACACTGGAACCCGCTGGCGTGGGGAGTTTTCAGCCCCCTCTGCCCAGAGTGCTGACAATGACACAATTTCACACTCACATACACAAACAATCACACACACACACTCGAGCTAAAGTGCCAGCTCAGGGGTTTAAGAGAGCCATGGAGGGCAACAGGAGAGGACAATACTCAGTGTTTTATCCAATTAATATTAAATCTGTTAATAATTTAGATGCTTTCGGAGAAAAGTGTGAGTGTATGTGATGTGTGTGTGTGAGAGAGAGAGAGAGAGTGTCACACTTGAGTCTGTATCTCTGAGGAGCAGCTGGGAGTGATAGCAGTACGTTCCCAGCAGCATGTGCCTCAGACAGGACTCCTCAGGGAGCTGCAGGGCCCCGTATCAACGTGATGACGTCACCCTCAAGATTTTGTTTCTTTTTTTTTTTTTTCAATGTGACTGATCACATCAGTTTGTCTTATTTTGTACACCCCAAGTTAGTATCGAGGTGTGTGGTAGGCATGCAGCACTGTCAAGGATGTCTGACACTTTCCAAACTCTTTTTCCTTGGACATCAATCCTTATTGTGACATTTTTTTAATTTTAAGCTTCTTTTCATGTATGCTGCTTTTGTATTGCAACAGCAAATTTAGCTGGATTATAAATAAAACTATCAGCATCTCTTAACAGTTTGTCATTTTAAAAATGAAAATCATACATATCATAAGTCAACTTAAGTCAATAGACTTTAACTGTAAACATTCCTTGCCTTGGACTAATATAATGGCTCATTTTTCCCAATTTGGTACGACAAGTAATAATTCAACATAAACAACTATGACATGCCTCTGTTTCTCAGAGTCCAAACAGTAACATTTTTCCAACATAATGCTCCAAATATTTCTACATACGGCACTTACGACACTCTTTGCTCTTTTTTCAGATATGTAAAGTTATTGTGGCGTAGTATGTTTCATATCCATGATTGAATTTTCCAGTAAGCCACGAATTTTCACTCCTAATTGTCCTGTTCCTGGCTTAAACCTGCTGAGGTCTGATGATGAAAATCAGCCAAAGGGCGACTTAAATGGATGCACTGTCACTTATATAATTAAAATAAAACAAGATGGAAGCATATGTGATTGTTAACATTTTGATAATGCACACCTGTAAAGGTAGCATTTTATTTTACATTTTCAGGATATACTTTTAACCTAACTCTCTGACAAATACAATCAAACGCTTTTGTTTTAGTCATTATTTAAGGTAATAGAATAATGTAATTAATTATTTTTCCATTCCATTTGAACTTTTCATGCTTTTTTATTTTTTTTTACCCCCACCCATGTATGAATGACAAACAAAAAAAACCCCAGTAATAATCAAACTACAAAGCCAGGGCTTAATAAAAAAGGGTTTATTTGCAAAAAGTTATCCACTAAATTCGGGCCTTGATGTGTTTCGTATATCAATAAAAGCAGATAATATTTCTTTAAGTTGCTTATATGGATTGAGGTTCATTTTTTGGTGCTCTCAAGAGACAAGAATGTGTTTTTGTGTGTTTCTGTGTCATGATTCACTTTGTAGCCATGAAGGAAAGTGCCTTTCTCCAAAAATGTCAGTTTTATATCACAATCTCATATTAGTAATTTTAGTGCAGAAATAAAAAAAGTAATAAATGTACTTCTAATTGAGTAGTGAATTCTCATTATCACTATATCAACACTGGCCCACTTTATTTTCATAATGAATGCCATGTTCAATATCTCATTTCATGCTGCCTGTATTATTGAAAAAAATGTACCAAAGTGCCTTCTTTGGAGACAAAACACACTAAAGTGACCCCTGGATGTCAAAAACCACTTGACTTCCCCCATGGCTGGTAAAACATGATGAACTGCCCTCTCGGGTGGCAAAAAACACACACTGAATATCCTCATAGTTGTCAATCTACAACTATCAGCAAGAATTTATGTTAGAGCCTTTTTTCCATTGTGCCTCTGCTCTTCAAGAATTCTGTGCACACCACTTCCCACCATGCACTGCAACTGGAGCACGTTAACAGCTTAAAAAAGTCTGACAAGAAAAAACATGAAGCTCCAACACACAAGACCAACAAATCAGAGAGAAATACTTTCTACTAGATGTGGTTTTATTCAACTCACAGTACATTCTACAGATGCACACGTGTTACATCACCTTAATACAACAGAGTCTTGTAATACCTCCTCTTAAAAATGATGAATTGGTCCTAAAAATATAAAGGAACAAATTTAAAGTCACCAAAACTGTACATTATTAAAAAGTCACTCAACACCACGTTTGGTTTTCATGTCTTCTTTTTTTCTTTTTTGAAAAAATGTCTGTCCCTTTAAGTGTAACAAGGAACATCAAAGTTTGTTTCCTATCAACAGATCTGAGTTCAGTGTAAGAAACATGTTTTAAATAAAAACCCAGACTGTGGAGTTGTCCTGTCGCCTTCAGAGCTCACCAACCATGCCGCGCATCATTTACATTGGCCCTCAAAAAGCACGAAAAATATCCGTAAAAGGAATGTAAGACAGAAAACCCCGACAGGAATGTGCCCGGTGTGTCATCGGAGCAACTTTGGGTTTAATGTCTTTAAAATGGGAGTATTTTAGCCTTGCACATGACCACTTCTGGATGTTTCCTGCTAAAATGAGCCACAGATGTATCGAGTGTCATTTTCATTAAAAGCTGCACCATCTTGTCTGGCATTAGAGCAAAATTTTAGAGTAAAAAGCTTTTGGAAATAGCTTCATTTTCACCTGTATACAGTGTGTCACAGACCAGGTGGAACTACAAGATTTATTATTAACAAGAGGGACATTGAAATATGAGCCTTAGAGCTCAGACTGACTAAAAGTCCTCCAGTTTCAGAAACCAGTGTATTCCACACAGCAGCAGACGGAAGGTGTGTGAGTGTGTGTATGTGTGTGTGAGAATTCATGTGAGTGTTTGTGAAAAGTGTGCGTGCACGACTTTAAGTGGAGGTTATACAACGTCTACTCGTGACAGTCCAAAGACAGATTCCTTTAAGTTTAACTGGCCGTTTCATAAATGGTCTAGACATCTCTATAAGGTAATCTGTACACATTCACTACACGCTATTGCTATTAAATAATCCCAGCTATTGTAATCTGTATATATATTTATATATAGAATATATAATAAAAATATATTGAGCAAAAAAGTTACTTCTAGGCATAAGACCACGGTACATTACATTTCCATTGAACAGGTAACGAAATGGCTCAAGCTCTGAGAAGAGTTTGGATCCATTAAATCGTCGAGCGGTGCTGAGCAGGTCCAGTGTGCAGCAGTGAGGCTGCGATAGTGAGATCAGTCCCTGACCTTCAGTGTGAGTCTGAGAGTCAAAACACTCGGGGCCTGAGACCATGTTATCACCCTGCAGAGGGGCCCGACTGAAGGCCTCGCTACGACATGGGGGCTTGTGAAAGGACTTGACAGGAGAACACGTACAGGAGATGAGGTGTTGAAATGAAGATGAGACGACAGGAAAGGAGGAAGGAGAGAGTCGAGAGAAACATGCTGTCGCTCTCTGTGAAGGGGAATGATTACAAAGAGTTCAAGCCAGTTCAGCTGTGAGTCTGGAAAACATGAGGCCCATGGAGGGAACAATAACAGACAAATAGCCAAAATCTATACATATATACCTATACATAAGAGAATACACATAGCTGGAAGAACCTCCAGAGAGTCTTTGCAGTAATGGAGAGAGTGTGACTGGGACGGTGAAAGCACCAACAGTTTACAGCCCCACCATGAGGGGAAACGTTGTAGGCTCCTATTTGTCCTTATTTGAGTAAAACTCCGCCCAGCGGCTCTCAAAGAAACGCCTCATGGCGTGTCCGGCCATCCCCACCTCTGACGTGTCCTCGTTGAACAGCTCGCAGTTGTTGAAGACGAGCTGAGCGTCTGCTGCAAACTCCTCACAGTTGCAGTACCTGTGAAAAAATTCAAGAGAGGGCTTTGAATATGGATGCATGGACTGAGAATTCTTAGCAGCAGTAATAGTGAGAAAAGCTAAAAACATTTTTTAATACACAGAAATCTGGACCACTCAAGTTATTTCTCTTCAGTTGACTGGGAAATAGATTCAACTGTTTTCAGTTATAACAAAGATGCTAAAATTTCATACAAAAGTAAGTCATAGAAATTTAACCAAACAGCAAAGTATTATTTCTTGGTAAAACTTCTAC
The DNA here is from genome assembly GCA_008086565.1 of Thalassoma bifasciatum. Classification (NCBI taxonomy): domain Eukaryota; kingdom Metazoa; phylum Chordata; class Actinopteri; order Labriformes; family Labridae; genus Thalassoma; species Thalassoma bifasciatum. Next base: position 194,776 of record RPOG01000061.1, read on the forward strand.
TATTCTGCATTTTATCAGATAAAATTAAACAAATGAGGCCTTGATAAAAATATCTGAAATGATCAGCTCTTACCCTCCCTGCAGCAGTCGCTCTCTCATGGTGAGGAAATCCATGGGGTTCTTGATGATGCGGCGGTACCCCGGCACCAGACGGGGGTTGACAGGTTCAAGAAACGGCCAGGCATCAGCATGAGCCTCCATCTCCATTAAAATGATCCTGGAAAAAAACACAATCATTAAAAAAACACCCACAACAACAACAAACCTGTCCACAAGGGTTTTGTAAGCCCTGATATGGAAAGCAGAAGGAGATCTCTGCATGTGAACAACTCCACAGGGATGAGAGCGTGACTCACTCGCAGAAGGTGAGGTCGGGCTGGTTGCGTGTTGTCATGCGGCGACGTTTAGAGCCACCTCCCTCTCCGGAGAAACGAGAAGATGAAGAGGGTGCTGGTGTCTCTTTGTACCGTGTTGACATGCCGGCGCTACGACGAGTTGTCGTTGTTGTCGTTGTCATCTCATCTTCAGAGCTGTCATCTTCATATCTTCTCTTTTTCACCCTGGTCCTCTTTTTGGATGAGCGTGGTGAGTTACTTTCATCCTGTGAGAGAGGAAATAAACAATGAGGTGACAAGGCACAGATGGAAAAGGACATGATGCTTGGAAACACTGGCTTAAAGTTAATTATAAGTCAACTGAAAAGATTTATTCATTTAAGTTTTCTGTTTTGAAGAATCACAGGACTCTTACAGAGGCAACACAGGTGGGACAGAACCAGTCTCCCTCTGGTATCTGGGTGATTTTGGGCCTAAGGCAGTACATGTGACAGCCTCGATCACAGCTGTCACACAGTAACAGGCAATCATCATTGTCCCCTTTCCGGCAAACCTGACAGGTCTACGAAGAGAAGAATTGATGGTTAGACAGTGTCACATTTTCAGTCTGTATTGATTTTTTGGGGTCAGTTTGAGCAGTCTGCTGAAAAAAAAAAAACAAGAAGCAAAGTTTCTTACCACTTTAGTCACAGATCTCTCCCAAGCGATGGCCTTCTCCAGCTGAAGTAAACACAGACAGAGCTGCGGAGCACTGCGACAGCGATCTAGAGCCTGACGCCACGTTCGAAGTCGAGACGTGATCTCACTTTCCAGACTGAAAAAAGGAAATAAAATAGAAGTATGTTTTCAGATTTTACTTTTCTGTCTTTTTTTGTCCTCTCTACATTAGAAGACCTCCAATACCAACTGGTGTACAAAGAAAAGTATTTCAAGACATTAACTTTATTTATCTTAACACCCCTGACTTACTCCAAAGTGAACATTGCTTAGAAATCCTCACCTGATGACATCCATGGTCAACTCCTCTCCCGGTGTTGGAGTGAGAGGAGCAAGTTTCATCACCTCAGCTGGGTTCCACAGCGGCTCCTTCAGATAACGTCTCTCTATGTTTCGCTCCAGGTTGGCCAACCGCAGCACAGCCAAGTCGACCGGGTGCGTGGCTATGCGTGGCAGCCCTGACCATTCCTTCTTGGTCCGCACAATCCAATCGTCACTAGGGTCGGCGTCGTGTTCATAGTACTGGAGGTCGTCTCGTGTGGAGTCTGGATCCGGGAGCGTGTAAGGCTGGAAAAAAAGGAGCAGAGGGAAAGAGATGACAATAATGCATTTTATTTAAGGGCGCCTTTCATGGCACTCAAGGTCAACTTACAAGAATAAAAGTGCATTAAAAGAGGACTAAAACAGATATAAAACAAGCAATACAATACAGTGCAATACATAACAATAAATTAAAATAAAAAACAGTGCAATGGTGGTGAAAGGTCAGAGGGAGTAGGCGAGCTTGAACAGATGGGTTTTGAGTCTGGTTTTGAAGAGGGGTAAGGACAAGATCAGCATCAGCGAGGGGGATAAGAACTTTGAAAACATCACTTTTTACAAGACTTGAGACTCAGTTCACTCAAAGTCTGTGAATGTTACCTGAAATTCAGCCATTGGTGTCTCTCCATTAGATTCAGCTTCATTTACTGCACCCTGAGGAAGTGCCTGGACAAAACACAGAAAGCAGATGCAGCATGTTGACAACTACATATTTTCATGATGCTGTAAATAAAAAAAAGAGTACACGCCAAGTTTTACTCCATCCTTTCCTGTTTCTTTAAAGAAGTGAGGCAATTTCGAACCTTGAGATGTAAGTCGGCAGCAATGACTCGCTGCTCCAGGTCTTCCACCCACTGTAGGGCGCTGACGTCAGTCTCCATCGCCTTCTCCTGCACTTGCCAAGGCTGTTGCAAAGCTTCTATCAGCACATCTTTTTCCTCGACCTTCAAATCAAACAAGGGATCTAAAAGGAAACCCAAAAGACCGGTTGTTAAAAGAAGCAGAGTGGAAATGTTGGGTGAGAAATTAAAGCTAAAAAATGAGTTAAGATTAATAGATGAGCCTTTACCGTTGATGGTCTTGGTGCACATTTCAGCCAAACTTTCCATGTGTTTGGCCAGATGTTTGTGGAGCACCCTCTCCCTGACACCCCTGGGATGGAGAGCCTGTAAGGTGGAGTAAAGTTCCTCTGGATCCTTGATCCACCACCAGCCCCGCACCATTGCTAAAGCAAAAAAAAAAAAAACAGATCCTTCATCACAGACCAAAAAGAGGTACAGACTCCATGTGTAGTCTTAACTTCACAGCTATCACTTACATGCTGGAATGGGCTTGACCACCAGCTGTGTGAAGTACTGCTGCTCCAGCTCCTGGAACACAGCATTTGGAGGTCGTCCGCGACGTTTAGCTGCGGCTCCTCTCGGCCCTCTGCGAGCAGGGCTGCTGCCTCTACTGCCTCTCCTGCGCCTGCGGCCTGGTCTCCCAGGAGTAGCTGGAGCAGGCTTGGCGGGGGGAGGAATGGGTGCTGGTAGTAGCTGAGGGGGTGGAGGTGGAGGTTGGGCAGAAGCAAGATCAGCAGGAGTGAGGGCTGTAACAGAAATGTCCTGTGGTGTTGCTGATGCCATCGGGTCAGCAGGGTCCAGGCCAGGCATGGGCAGGTCAGGCTGAGGGATGGAGAAAAACATTAATTCATACACCAGGGAGAAAGTGAATAGGTTATCAGAACAGCATGTTTAAATGTATTTAAAGTTCTGGGTCAAACCTGCACAAGAGGTGAAGCTAGTGCAGGTAGAGCACTTAAGGTCTGTGGGAGGAGTTTTGGGGGTGATGTGGGAGGGCTGGAGGAATTCTGTATCTGCGGCTCAGTCAGAGAGTTTTCATCACACGGTTGTTTAGGAAGCAGGTTGAACCACTGTCCCTGTTTCTCCGCCATCTCCTTCACACTCTCTTCTGGTCGGTTTCCCTCCGGAGCGTCCCCTGCTGCTGAGTTGGTCATAGCATCCTGTGATTGGCTGAGCCAGCTCTGAAAGGCGGCCTGTGTGAGATCGAGTGTGCTGCTGTTCGGAGATCCCGGCCTTTCATCACCTCCAGACCTGGCGCTACTTCGACGCCTGCGACGAATTTTTGCAGTGCGAAGGTGAAGCTCTACTTCCGGTTTGATCTTCCTGGGGCGGCCTCGTCCACGTGGCTGGCTCATTAGGGAGGCGGTGCCAGGGAGGGGGTCCTCTTCATCTGGAGAGAAGGTCTGAACCTGGGCGGGGGCAGCAGAGGTAGGGGAGGAAGGTAGAGACGGAGGAGGAGTGGTAGGCAAGGCGGTTTCTTCAACTTTGGGCTCCTTTTTGAGGAAGGTGACGGGAACCTCGGCTACAAGGACGTCTCCAGAAGCTGTGTGAGAGAATTCAAAAGGTTAGGTGAAACCAATGAAGGGCCTGACAGAAATTTCTCGAAAATATCTTCAGACTCACTCAGCAGCTCCTCTGGCCCCTCGACAAGAACTCCTCCAAGGTGAGGTAGAGCCAAGTATCTACGTCGGTACCTGTCCTGGCCCAGCAGCACGGCCCGCATGGAATGAGACGACTGTAGCAGCTTTTTACGGAAAAAGGCTTGTCGCTGAGGGTAAAGGGAATGAAAATGAACTTTAGAATAAAAGAACTAAAAATGTGTAAAACATTACAATGAGTGTTCAGCAGCACATTCACCTTAGTTAGCTTATCTATCTGCCGTTCAAGATCTGGAATGCTGGCATTAGTTGGGCTCTCATTCTGGAAAGAAAAAATAAAATATCAATGTAGAAAACACTGGTTTCTAAAACTGCCAAAAACAAACAAACAAAAAAAAACCAAACAGCCAAGCAGAAACTTACATCACTGAGTTTAGGCTCTTCTTTGCGTGCACGGCGATTGCCTCTCTCAAGGGTGAGGCCACTCTCTTCTAGACTCAGGTTCTCCTCCTCAGCCACTCTGGCACTGCGCCTCCTCTCTTCAAAACACAGTTCCTCTTCTGAGCGGCCTGTGCGACGTGCTAGCGCCGCCTTCAGTCTGTAAGAGGGAAAACAATCAGGACCAGCATGTCAAATGACTATTATCTCATCACAGCTATAAATGCATAACTATCATCTTACTTGCGTAATTTCCCTTCGATGATCCACTTGTTCTTCCGGTAAGTTGCCATGTTTTCCAATGTGTTGTCAATGTCACTGAAAATTTAGGTTTAAATTTAAGTTTTTAACAGAAAACACTCCAGGGATTATCATGGTGATTTAAGAGCTGTTATTGTTTTCCTTACCTTGTCACAATGTTGCTACTGTTAAGCTCGTCCACCAGGAAACCCAGGATGGAAGCCTTGGTATCAGGAGGAAGGGCGTGAAACGTTTTGGTCCTCAGCGTGTTGCAGACTTCCACGTCATAACCATGAGCTTCCAAAAAGATGCGCAGCACTTCTGAGACGGTGCTGCGAGTCAGCTCCAGCTCCACCAGCTTGTCACCGAGGATCTTCACTGACTGAGGGTGGAGTAAAGAGGGAAAAAAAAGATTCAGACTTCAAAGTGTATCTTTCCTAACACAACATAAAAACTGCACCACTCACCTGATAAAATGACGGCAGTCCTGGATCATGGAGTGCTGCCACCATAAGCTTTATCAGCAGGTCCTGGACCTCTCCTTGGCTGTCACCCAGACCTAAAAGTCCTTCCTGCAGCATAGCCAGGCTAGGAATGTCGTTCGGTACATCGATACCAATTATTTTTCCATATCCGTGAAGGAATTCAACCACAGCCAGGCAGTGAGCAAAAGCTGTGCCAGATAGAACCACGCCAGGGATACGGGACAGCTCTGGAAGAGGCTGAAGAGGCAAATTTTGAAAGTCATTAAAATTCTGAGAAGAGTCTTCTGGAATCAGAGAACTGATAGAAAAAGTTTCACTTAAGAACTCACCTTATGGTCAGTGAGACACATGTCCTCCGTGGGCTTCTTCAGCTCCTCTGCAATCACCTGCTGCCTCTTCCTCTCCTCCAGACGTCTCTGGGCCTGCGCTCTCCTCTCTGCCGCCCTCTTAGCTGCCTGTGCAGCCTGAGCTGCAGCCTCAGCTTCGGCCTGAGCTTTAGCCAGTGCTTTCGCTTTACTGCGAGCACCCAGAACTCTCTTGCCCTGGGCGATCCTCTCCTCATCAGTTTGCTGTACCGGCGGAGGAGCCTCAACTTTAATTGATCTTCTGCGACCTGGTCTTTTGGGCTCTGCAGCAGGCTGCCCGGGCGCTGGCTGTGCGATCTGTGGGGCTGATGGGTCAGCTGGTTCAGTCTTCAGCCCGAGGTCCTTGGTATTTTGCTCAAGCTGAATCCAAAAAAGGAAGGATGTAAAGTCAGGTATAGGTGTCGGTGAACAGAAATGCTAATAAACCATTCTGTGCTGTTTGTTTTCTCTACCTTCACCCTCCTTTTCTCCAGTTTTATCTTCTTAATCTTTGCATCCTCCCGTCTCTTCATTCTTGCCTTTAGAAGAAAATGCAGAAAAAAATTCAGAATAAAATGTTGAAGAAATGCAAACCTGAACAATAGTATAAGACATGCCACACAAACCTTTCTCTTCATTTTCTTTTTGATTTTTGCAAGTTTCTCCTTCTCCTCCTCAGTGAGAGCTTCTGTTACAGGGAATAACATATATTATGTACAATTGTTGACTTCCAGGTCCATCCCTAAACACATGAATTCAGACTGTCTACATCCACTCACCCTTGGCCTCAAGTCGCTTCAAAAGCTTAGCGTCAACTTTACTGAGGAAGTCAACCATCTTGGGTTTGGGAGGTCGACCTGGGCGGCGAGCCGGCCCTCCCTTCAGTCCACGCACCCTGCGAGGTTTCTCTTTGTCAGGGTTTGGAGGTCGACCTCGCCGGCCAGTGATAGCCATGATCATGGAGGGGACCTCTTCGTTAGCCAAGAGGACCCACTTCATACCCTGTTACATAAAAAATAACAATTGGTCCCTCAAAAGTCCTCTTATGACTAAGTTTGGTTTTAAATCAGAAGTCAAACTGTGCAGTGGAGGATGCTCAGGAGAAAACTGTACAAACCTCAGTCGTTTCTCTTTCTTCATAAAAGTCTCCAACAGGCATGCGTGGGCTGAAGCTGAAATGTTCTCTGTTGACCACGCTGTCTGTGTGCCTCTTCAAGTACTGTGTGAGGAGATCAAGAGCGCAGATATGTAAGGGAAGAAGCCCTGGACCTCATAATCATCTGTTTTCATTTCCCTAACAGAATTTTCATAAACTGAAAGAACTGAGCTGAGAAAAGTTACTTTGATTATTTCAGGGAACTGCTTCATCCTCCGTCCACAAGGTGTGTAATACCAGGTTTCACCCCTCATGCGGTTTTCCATTTTCTTCACACGGATCTCCCTCTTCCAGCTATAAAGAAGAGAGCTCATTCCATTACTGTTGTTTAAGATGGAGCAAGACTGAATTGTATCAATAATGTATGTAAACAATAAGTCACAGAAAAATTAAAGTGAAATTAAGTCCACTTCCAAATTTTACCCATGTCGCAGAGGGAACTGGACCTGCTCCTCTGTTGCAACCCTCCGTCCTTTGGCTTCACCTGTTGAACAAATCACACAGCCAAGATTAACATCTGATACATCTAATGCGCAAAAACCAAGTGTCATGAAATCATGACATGAAAATCGCCTCTCCGATACCTGCAGTGGAGCTGTCATCATCATTCTCATCGGCATCATGGGCTGTTTTTTCTTCATCTTGTTTGGATGTTTTCACCAGGTTCCCTTCCTGCTCTTGTTTCTTGACCCTTCTCACCTTCTTGGGTTTCTCCACCGCAGTGCTGAGAGACGAAGCGTTTGCCAGAACAGCTTCAATTGTGGCTGTGATGCTATCGATCTCCTCATTGGATTGCCCTGCTCCTCCACATACAACCACTTTGAGAGACTTCTTTCTCTTTCTGCCCCTGACTCCCGGCTCTTTAACTACCCCCTCCTCGTTGGTCTCCACCTTCTCTGCTTTAGGTTTTCGGCCACGAGGCTTCCTCTGAGTCCCTTCTGAAAATTATAATGATATGAAGCAGATAAACATGTTGTATCAGCATCAAAAAGTGGAAATGTTTCCACCATCTCCTAAAGTTATGCTGAACTGATTTAATACATACCTGGGCTTTTCATCAATATTGCCTTCGGAGCTCGAGGTTTGCGTTGCTTCCCTGGAGTTTTCAGCTGTCCTTCCTCTGCTGACACAGTCGGATCAATCACCGGCTGGAGCGGGTGTACAGCAGGGCCCTCTGCTGGGGTACTGAAGGCGATGAAGTTCTCATCCCTCATCTTAAAACTCTGGGGAGTCACAGGCTCATTGAATGCATTCTTTTTGCTGGTTCGTCCAACTGAGTCAGGAGTATCATGTCCACTGGTTTCCCAGTCTGTCTGTGAACCTAAGATGAAAGAAAAACATCAAACTTCATTGCAAAATTCAGACTTAAGAGAAAACCATAAGTGTTTTTTGTAAGCCGAAAAGTGATCAAAGTTTTTTTGGATTTTCTGCTTTCTGAGATAAGTATCTGAATGAATGTACCTTGCTGACCTGGCTGAGGAGACACAAACGGGAACACGTTGGACTCATCGTCGCGGTCCACAGATGCTTCTTCCATCTGAGAGCTGTTGTTGAGGGATGAGTCCAGCATGGAGTCCTCAGGGATTTCCGAGCTGTCCTTGGTCTCTTTTGCCTTAGATGTTTCTCCTTCCATGGTGGAGTCCAGCGTATCATCTCTGGAGTCGCCCTCAGAGGAGCTGCTGTCTCTAGTGGTATCAAAGACGGTGGAGGGCTCCTCTTCTCCCTGGGAAGTGTCGTCCAACTGAGACGTGTCCTTTTGGAAGCTGCTGTCGAAGTGAGCAGAGTCGTCCGTGCACGAGTTTTCGTCTTCTTCACGAGTGGACTCCTCCAATCTATGAATTCTGGAGGAGTCGTCGCACTGGGAGGAGTCCTCAAAACTTTCCTCCTCAGCTGATTCTGCCCTTGCGATGGGAGGATGTTCAGACTTTCTGTGTGGAGTCTGCTCCTCTTCACTCTCATAGGTGACCAGATTTTTTACTTGGTGCTGTTCAGGTTCCATCTTTTCACTTTGGGGCTTTTGAACAGGAGCTCGGACAGGGGTCTGCATTGGTTTACCAAGATCTGGGGGGGATTTGGGTGTGAGGATCTCAGGTTTCGTAGTTTCAGCAGACTCAACTATCTCTCTCAACTCCATTTTTCCAGAGTCAAGTTGGTGTTCTTCTGGTTTTCCATTTCTTCTCGCTGCTTTTGTATCATCACTGTGACCATGGTACTCTGGCTTGGGAGTTGCAAGACGATGAGGAGCAGTGGTATCAGGAGGAGGCAGCTCAGTGCCGGTACTTCTGGCAGCTCCAGAAGGCATACCTGTCGCAGAAAGCACAGACACCAAGGCAGGAGGGCCGGACATGGGTGCAGTCCTGGAGGCTTGAGTGGTTAGAAGAGGTAGGGTGGACAGAGGTCGGATTTTGGGACTTTCCTGGGTTGAGGGGAGGTTCACGGTTGCAGGTGGTTGTGATGCTGCAGAGGCAGCGGGAAGATCAGAGTTAGCAGGTAGAGGAGTGTCTGTTTGATGCTGAGATGGGGCTACTGGATGATTACTGCTCACTGGAGGAGGTTTTGACATAAACATGGGAGATGCAGATGAAGATAAAACAGGTGGTACAGGTGGTACTGGAGGTCCCGGCACTAAAGATTTTTCACGTATTAAGGAAGTGGACAATAGTTTGGGGGGTCCTGGCTTCTCGTGTTGACCTCCATATTTGTCTGTGAAGCATGGTGTCAGAAGAGGTGGCTTGGACCCTTGAACCATCCTTTGGAGAGAAGATATGGGTGCAGACATTGAGTAAGAAGATGTGGGCACGAGGGCCGGAGGGGAGGCAGGTTTAGGGGGCCCAGACGCTGCAGGAGGCAGTGAAGGCTTGCTCTGATAAGCGTCAGACTCAGAGGAAACTGGTGCAGGTGTAGACATGTCAGCTACAGTTGGGGTTGCAGTCAACTTTGGAGGTGATGCAGCCAGGGAGGAGGAAGAGGAGCCCGCCAACGGATGCTTGGATCCAGCAGGAGACACATCGGCTGCAGCAGAAGTGGGAAGCTTAGGGCCCAGCATCATTAGAGGAGGTGTTGAGATCTGTGCTAGAGCAGGCAATGGGGCTGTCGGGTTCCGAGGCGCACATGTGGGAGATTCTGAGACAGCAGGAACAGTAGAGACCCGAGGAGGTGTCGAAGCCTTGGTTGTAGATGTTGCCACTGCTGCAGGAGGTGTAGAGAGCTGAGAGGACACAGACTGGGGAGGTGTTTTCACGGCTGACTCTATGACGGGAGGAGATATTTCTGACCGCTGTGGAGCTGCTGGTTGTTCAGGAGGCTGACGATAATCACTTTTAGGTCCCACAACGTTGGCTGGGTAACTGTCAAGTTTCGGCAGCCTTTGGGAAACAGATGCTCTCTCTGTGCCATTAAAACTTGTGTCTACCTCTTTGATAGCTTCTCTTGAATGACCTAAGAAAATAAAACAGGAAGCAGTCAACAGAAAATAGGAAAGCCGGAACACAGAGGAATGTGTTTGTCCCAATAATGACACATTTTCATACAACTGTAACAAATAAAAAATTACAGCTGAAGGTTTACAATGAGTTTACATCATTCTTGTCTGAACTCCTCATGGACTTATTGCAGAGTTTTGCAGTCAAACACTGCCCCCTGGTTGTTGAGTCTTGGCACAGAATCATCACTAAATACACAATACTTTGCCTGAATAATAATACCCAACTAATTGGGCAAAATCTTCAGATAATTATCTTTTTCAGTTTGTTAGGAGATTGATTTGAAATATTAATGCTAAAAACAATGCCATGATGCAGTCATTACATCCCTTAAGCATGAAATGAATTGTTTTAACATTTTGTCCTTTGCAAAAAAGTGAAATTTTCGACAGAATTTCTCCCCATTTAAGGTTAAAGAAACTTAAACAATATCAACCAATACTTAGCTTGAATGAATGCAAAGTGTTGAGAGCTTCTCCATGAAAAAAAAAAATCTTTAAATTTTAAGAGAATTTTTGGTCAGTTCAGCTTGAAAAGAAACCCATGGCACACGAGACAAGTAAAAAAAATGGTTTTGGGGAAAAAAACTAATTAAAAACATTAGTCATAGACGTGTAAGACAACAAGGAAACGCAGCATTGGGAGCAGTTAGTCAGGAGGAAGAGACAAAATGGTTACAGGAGTTTAGCTCAGCTGGTGCCATCAAAGGAGGAAATTTAAAGTGAGAAAAGAGAACTGTTACAAGTATGACGATATCAAGGCCAGCAAAAATCTCCACACATTTACTTCTCTGGCAGGTGTGGTGGACAGGGACGACAGTAATTTCAAGCAAATATTTGCTGAACATTTGTTTGAAAAAGGTCTATGACTGAAACTTTGCAACATTTTTGTTTCTGAAAGTTGGCCAGTGTGCAGGATTTTTTTTTTTTTTCAATTAAATTAAAATATGAGAATATAGGGGCGCAGATGGCCTAGTGGATATGGCCGCGCATCATGAGGCTTGCCCTCGAGCGGGTGGCCCGGGTTCGATTCCCGCCTGTGGCCTGTTTCCCGCATGTCACTCCCCACTCTCTCACCCCATTTCCTGCTCTATCCACTGTCCTCCCCTATCTGATTAAAGGCAGAAAAGCCCAAAAAATATCTTTAAAAAAATATATATATATATGAGAATATAAAACCTAAAATGTCACTTACCATTTCCAGGCATCATTGTTTTATAAACACAACAGAACCGACTGCATAAATGAGTCAGAAAGTTGTTAAAACATTTCCGAAATAGTAAAATATTCACCTTGGATGACAGACGATACTCCGACATTGCTGCCATGAGGGCTTCGCTCTCTACTGTGGCCCTTGGGCGATCCACTCTCTTGCACTACTGATGATGGCATCACTGATGCTGAGGACATCCCAACTGGGAGAGGGCTGCCAGAACCCCCCCTTCCTAAACCATGGTGCTGCGGGCTGCCACGTGGAGGGGTGAAATTCTGGGCAGCAGGGGGAATCATCTGAACCTGACTTTGGGGCTGAGTCTGCGGCGGCGGCTGCTGCTGGGGAGATGGCAGGGACGGGTGCTGTGGTTGATGCTGGTAGTATGGCATCCCATTAGGCATCATACCATAATGCTGTGGTTGCTGGTGCTGCTGGTGGTGTTGGTGGGAATGACGATGGGAGTGGAGGTGCTGCTGTGACGATGGATGCGGTGTGGGTTGTAAGGACTGCTGCTGGTGATGCTGTGAGGGTGTAATTCCAGGATGCCCCTGACTCTGGTAACTCCCATACATGCTGTGGGAATTGTAACCCATCTGCTGGGGGCCAGGGTTACCCCTGTTCCAATACTGACCCCCAGTTAGAGGCATATTTGGTGGGCCTGCCACAGAGGGCTGGTGGGAGCCTTCAATAGCCCCATTCAGTTGGTACTGTCCATGTCCCTGGAAGTGGTGCTGTGACTGAGGCTGCACCATCCCAGGTGCAGGCTGCTTCTGGTGCATCCCGTGCCCAGGAGAGGAGCCCATGGCTGGACCGTACTGTGGGTGCCCTCCCCACAAGTAGTCATAGCCCATGCTGCCCTGGTGATGGTTGCTCATGTGTGGGTAGGGGGCGGTTGGCGGACTTGAACCAGGCACGCCAGACCCGAGTACAGTAGTGACGCCATTCACATTCATTTCGCCGTTCATATCTGTGAAATACAAGAGCATTGTTAAAGTTGACAAGTCGCAGTTTGAGTGAGTGTAACACCGTGCCTGTTGACGTTAGAGCTGGTATATTTATCATAGGAAATAAATAATGAAAGAATCTTCTTGGATAGAGAGAGGGGATATTAAGTTAAAAACAACTCACTCTTCCCCTGCTGAGGAAAACTCATGGAGGACCCGTTAGTGTAAAGAGAATCCCCTGAGGAGAGTTTCAGTCCTGAGTTAGCTGAGGAGTGGGTGCCATAGTTGAAATGATTATTTGACTCCATCTGAAAACGAAACAGAAATAATAAGCACACTTATGTAAAGCAAAACTTAATATCCACTTCCAGCTAAATACGTGCGAGTTCAATGAGTCAAAGTATCTGTGTTCAGTATGTACCACCGTTTGAATCACTAATTCGTTATTTAATGTCGGACGTTGGGAAAGACAACTAAATACTGTGGGGGGGAAATATCAACCGTAAAATGTCGCTCCTGAATAACTTTGGCAGCAGCATCTTCTAACAGCACCATTTCCTTCCAACAACAACCATCAAAATGTCGCAGCCGGCAGCAGATGCCAGGCCTTTGCGAAACGTAATGGACAATCGGGATATTACGATAGAAGCTCATCATTACCGCTGATGAGGCGCTGCTAACAGGGGCACATCCTCCTCTATCAACCGTGATAAATGCTCGGCCCAAGCAGGCAGGCAGTATCCAAGACCCGGCGGCCTCTTCAACTAACAATGGGAGGATTAGCGAGGAGAATATTTAACAGCCACTTCGAGGCCCGAAGGAGTGTTACTAAACATGTCGGTGTTTCATATCCCTGTAACACAAAAGTAGCCCTGTATGAAATCCCTAATTCAACAAGGCCACTGCAAAGGCAGACGTCGCGCTGTAGCTAAGTCGCGCTAGCTCCGCACTAAAATGAACATTTGACATCAAACGATGCTAGTCGGAATGCTAACAACCAATACTGTAAACGTTAGGAATAAGTTTACTCAACACGAGGTTAGACGAGCTCTTTAGTTTTGTAAAGTCGATGTAAACTGTAGCTAAAACACCATTTCCAAGGTTATTCAGCTTAATCATCACAATAGAAGTGTGCGAGGGCACGCTAGGTAGATGGGCTAACTGATAGCATCCTTAATATTACCCGGGTGTGTGTACGCTTAGCTCATAGCCAGGTAGCAGGTACTGCAACCACGCTGGAGACTCCATAGTGCCCATCGTGAACAGAGAGCGCCGCAGATGAAAATAAAAACCAACCAGTGTGTTAAAAGAAGCTAATGTTAACTCATTCAGACTCACTTGTTAACAGATGGAGGCGTGCTCCCCTTTTGTTCACGGGCTAACGTCAGCTAGCAGCCAGATGAAGTTACATTGTTTACGCTGCACGCACAGACAAAATTTTTACACAGCATCATCTGCCCACACCGCCACCATCATCAAAAGTTTCGCTGATATTTTCAGATAAAACTCTCCAACCTTTCAGTCCTGGGATTTCGAAGGCGTAGAGACTTCTAAACCTTCGTCTAAGCAGATATGTGGGTGAGGATGGCACACGGGTAAATAATAAACAACTATTCCCTAACCTTTGGGTTTTAAATTAGCAAACATGGCTGGTGTGGTCCAGTGCAGCCATGATCACAGAACAGAGCGAACAGTAGCAATGTGAATTTACCAACAATAACAACATACACATCCGGTCAAAGTCCTTCAGGAAATTTCATAAGAAAATTAATTATGATCACACTTTTAATGCAATTAGTAACAATAGTAATGACCAGGAAGGAGAAGATTTCTTTGAATACGTCATTTTTCTTTCTTTATTCTTCCTTTATTTTTCTGTGTTGCATCATTAATTGGCTCCCTCAAATTTTCATTTATATACCATTTTGTCAAAAGTAATTGTTAAGCCCTGTACTGTTTGCATAAATTCATTCAAAAATAAAAATGAAACGATTGTTCTCTGCATCTTGAGGCTCATGTAAGAAAATAACCATAACCACTAATCAGTCAACAGTCCCGGTGCAAAACAACTTTTAATATATTAATTTGACTTTTGATGATCAGAATTTTTTTCAAATTTACTTTTCTCACAAAAAAGTTCGAAATTTCATTTGTTTTTTTCTGTACTGCTGTATCTTGATCTCGGTTTTACTCCTTTTAAAAACATTTTTTTAACCTATGTCTTAATACAACGTATTTAAGAATGCCACCCTCTTTAATTATTATATTATTTTATCTCTCTCTCTCTCTCTTGTATATTTGTTGTATTTCCTCTACTCCTCACATTTCTCTTTAGCTCTTCCCTAACATCTTTTATTTACTCTTTTTTTCTTTTTAATATTCATTTTTATACTGTGAAACAAGTTGTTTTGAAGTGTTATATAAATAAATGTATTATTTTTATTTAATTCATAAACAATTGTCATCAACCAGTTCTACTATTACTGCAAAGTTGGCTCTTATTAAAGAAAAAAAAATCAAAATCAAAGAGCATAATTTTGAAATTCTAAGTCGTTATTCTCATTACAATCTCATGACTATGATATCAATTCAGTTTGTTACTTTTCTTTTTCTCTGGCAGAAATGGGCTCTCACAAGAGTCATGATGGTCAAATGATATGAAATATTCAGAGTACAGTACAGTACAGAGTTGGAAAAAGTTTACACTAATATGAGTTAAACTGTTATCCAGGAGGTTTAAGCCTGTTTCTATTAAACTTCCACTCGTCACTCCTGACATCATGATTAATACTGTTGCTTTGCAGTTAGGTTTCTGAGCAGATTAATTTAAGCAGAATCATTTTTCTTCTTTGCCCCGTCCCTGCATTACAGACTAGAAGACAGTCAAATTTTCGCTTTTAATTTAAGTTTTCAGAGGCGAGAGCAGGAAACAATTGTTGCTTATTTGTGTTAACTTTTCGGAAACGAAATGGAGGAAATAAGGCCCAAAGAGGAAGTATGCTAATTTTCTGGGCCGTGGACGCTTAAGGCTCCTGGGTCCTAGTGCCGGAACAAGCAGTTTTCAAGAATGAAACTGAAAATTAATAACTATTTCCTTGAAGCTTTTGAGTAAAGCTAAAACATTTTTTAAAAAAACAATCGATGAAAAGTTGACTCATTTCTGTAACCCCTAATATAATCAGGAAACCCCTTAATTTGATATTAGTCAGTGTATATAGCAATAAAGCTCAAGTGACATGACCTAGAGCAGTTACATAAACTACATTTTACAAAATGAACAGCCAATTGTAGTGTACTTTACAAGTTAATTTTTCAAAAGTTTTGTCATTATCAAACTAATTACCAACTTCCTCCAAACTCATAACATGTTCACATTTGACAGGTAAAAAAAAATCTTGAGAGAAAGGCATTAAAATGATTCTTGAACAGTTTATTAGAAAGATGTAGACAATAAAAAAAAGGATTTTCACTGTAATTCAACACCACTTGTCTCCCCTTACATTTTATTGACAGTGCAAATATAATTTGGTCATCACACCTTACGTCCTAACACTCCCTCATCACAGAAGGGAGGATCATTCTAGATGAATGAACTAAAAGGAAAGAACCTGGAGAATAGCAACAAACCAGATGATGCTGAGGTCCAACCAAGCTTCAAACCTCGAAAAGTAACGCAAGACTTCACCTTGTTTCTGCAGCCTAACATGAGTGTACATGTTAGGAAGGGGGATAGAGAAGAGCTTTAAAAATATGAAATGTGTGGAATTAACATGGATTACAAAACAAGACTCATAACCCAGAAGATGAAAAGAGCTCTGCAATAATTTCATTGTGATCCAATTGGAAAAAAAAAAGTTAAACAAGAAGTGGAGAGAAACATGTAAGCTGGAGGGTTTAGCCACAAGAAACATCAACTGTCTTCTTGGATATCTAATTCACGGCACATGGAAGGTTTTAGAGGAACCCAATCATAAAATGCATCTAAATCTCCTGGAGTACATATATAGTGTCTTTGTCAATCATGTAATAAAACTACACCCAGCAACTAACTTAATACAACATTGGGAATGAAGTTGGCCTAATCATGTTGAACCACAATTTATTAGAAAACAATTTCTCTTAACATGTATTGCTCGTTTGAGGACTACCATAAAGCTTTTCCAACAAATAATGTGTGCTTACTTGTAATATTGAACAGTAAAACAAGATACCCAAAAAGGTGCAATACAGCAAATGGAAGTGGAGATAGCTGCTCTGTACAATACCATGCATATCAACCTTCAGTGGACTGATCGGTCAAGAGTTTGGAGCTGAGGCTATGGATTTAAATATGGCTACTGACTCATATGTACACTTTGTCACTGCCTTTGATTTCAAGATATACATTTGTTATGATTCCCCTTGTCCTTCGTTCCTCAATTTTCTCCCCAGAGTCTTACAGTCTTCTATTCCAAATCTGGCATTTCTGAAAGAGAAGTGCAACAGAGGCAGGCATTAAACATTATCTCTATGAAATCAAATTCATCGTCATCACTTTGGGAGGTAAACTCATGAACACTTACTCTCATCATCGCTATCTGCAGAATCATCCTACAAACACAAAGGAGGATATCAGGTTTGAAATGTTACTTCTGGTTGAAATGTTATACAAAAGACAGGCAACAGCTTAACTCATATAGACAGACCATCATATGCTTTGAGATTAGTTATATTAGAAAGAAGATGCTCTAATGGTAGGAAAGCTAGTATAAAAAGAGAAATGCTTACATCATCTGCACCGTCTAGATCAGGCAGGTCATCCTCGCCTCCCATGTTGTTCATCATCTGTAAAATAAAACATAAAAGCCATGTCATTTATTTTACCTTGGAGCAGATCAAAAATAAGTATTTGCTGATGAAACAAATATTTCCTAAATTCTCCATTGGGGGCCAGTATCAGGTTTGCAGTTGTATCTGACTCACCAAGAACCCTCTGATATGCTGGTATTTTATATCCTTTTTTCTCCCTTATTAATTTGCAGAGTACAGGATGTTTCAGCATATCTATCATTTGCCACCGTGGTATCAGCTCTAGTCAGCAGTTTGACTGTAGGGAGCCATTAAATACATTGGCACATCAGATTTATTTTAAATGAATCTCCATTTTACTGAATGTCCCCCTGGGATTAATGAAGTATTTCTGATTCTGATGTACACGTCTCCTTTTTTCACCTCCTTGGGTGCTCGCAGCTACTCTCTGAGTGTTGTAATGCTTGGGGGAGGAGACAACTTTGGATGGTGTGTTTGCAGACAGGAACTGACAAATCCCATTCATGACACCTTTAAGTTTAGTCCAGAGGTCAATCAGATTTGTCAAGCTGGCACACAGAATGACATGGTTGTACAAGTGGAATGAGCGCAAGTGCAATCAAGTAGCTGGCAGAGAGACATTTTTCCCCTTTTCAAAATCATACGGTAAAATTTTCCCACAGCAATGACTATAAACTACATCTATTCATAGGAATGTACCTGTCTTACTTTGACATTTTCACTTTCCCTACCATTACACTTCTGTTGAGTCATTATATTTTCAATACAAACAGTGCAATAGTGCAGGTCATAAAAGAAGGGACTAAAAAACAATTGTTTCCAAGTTGACATCATTTAAACCAAAGGGCCTGCTCCTTTGTGTTAATAAGAACAAATTGAACTAAGTTTTAGAATTCATACAGCGAAAAAATGCAGGCATATCAAGAGTGAATAAAACTATCTAAAAATCCACAGAAATTCACAGTTATTTTAAGACATTAAGTATAAACTTTCTTAATGTTCATTTGAAGTTATACAACATTTCAAGTATATTGAATGTTTTCCAAGAGACCGTTAATGTCTTTGAAGAATCAATTATGCCAATTGCTTGCGTCTTCAAAAACCATACCCAACAATAACATCACTACAGATTAACGTGCACTGCTCACATCTGAGAATTGATCAAAGTTGCCCATCTCCTCGTCTGAATCATCCTCCCAGTCTTTCCAGTTGTTGAAGTCGACACTGAGCCAACTCAGCTATGGAGACACAGAGTTCATTAAATGGTGTTTTGATGCTCTCAAACATTTTTGACATGTTAGTGAGAATTAAGTCACCGTTTCAGACAGTTACAATTTGAAGAGTCTATTTTGTTTCTAGTGTTACTTTAGTGAATTACCAACCTTAGCCTTCTCTTTTGTTAGTCTTGGCCACGCCTTTCCTGGTTGTGCTTTTCGTAGATAGCACAACACTGAGCGATCTGTACGTTTATGTTTGGATTCCTGTAAAAAAGGAAAAACACAGACTAGGTTAATTCAGGACTGCAAGAGCAAATGTTTCAGAGCAAAATGAATCACGGTTAAGCTTCAGATTTTCTGTTACTCACATTTTCATCAATGGCTTCAAAAAGGTCTATTTCATTCTCATGTTTGACATTGTCAGTTCCTCCAAGACAGCTGTAGGACAAAAAAAAAGTACAAGATTTATAACAGTGCTGTTACCAACCAAAAGTAAGCAGGGATACATAGACCAGTAAGAGAATAAGAACCAGGAAAACTTACGTGAAACCACACTTCGTTTTATCGAAATTGACCTTAACATCTTTGCTGTCTGCTACACAGAACTCAATAAAAACAGAGTCCCTCCTGTCATACCACTTGGCAGTTGCCGGATGCCTGAAAAGAAAATGGATACCCAAACATCAATACATTTAAACAGAACTTTGTGTTTGTGTAACAGCAGGGCTTCTCATCAGAGCCAAAACTTGCATTAAATATATATGAAACAGGTCAGAAGTGCAGGTGACAGATGTGCTGGTAGTTAGGCAAAGCAGGTGGCAGTCTGCCATCTAACAGTCTCTGGATCAGGTTGCGACACTGCATCCAGTTACACAGTGAGTTCTTCTATCAGAAAGCCTTGATAGTGTGACATACATTAGTCTAAAAAGTCCAGATGATAAGGTGTCTTGAGTAAGTTTAATCCAGGTTTCTCTTTGAATAAAGCGCAATGGGCCACATAAGTAATTGCAGCTTAATCATTCCGGTTCATGGTGAATCTAGTTTAATGGTGAATAAAAGCTGTATTCTGGATTCATATCGAGTCAGGTGTTTGGTAAAACACGAAGAAAAGGGCATTAACAAAGACACTTAAGAGTCAGAACTATTGACTATTTACCACACGTCACATTGGTATTACAGTACAACATGCAGGCTTGGGGGAGTCATGTTGACAAATTTCTACATTCTGAAACTTGTATCCTTTGTTAACTAGAGGAGGGCAGATTAAGCTAAAATATCAATGCCACCACTGGTATCAGTATCAAGCAATGCTTGTCTGATGAGATTGATACTTAAATTATCAGTATTTTGCTGATTTCCTCAATGCTACTATATTTCCATAATAGCTAATCTACTAGTATGTGCAAACTATTTAATCAAAATGATGCATTTAATACTAAAATATAATAATTGCTGATAACCATGATTATACAAGATAGTAGATATTGGTCTGATTTTTCAGCAGCTAAAACAGATCAAGAACACAAACCGTCACTATAATTTTACCCAAACAAGACTTAAAGAGGGAGTACCATTATTCTGTTTAAGGCTTGAGATTATTTCACATGATTTCCGGAAGCCTCCTTCACAGTTACCATGGTAGAGAGTTGAATTTCTCTTTTCAAGATGAAAAATTTCCCTTTTCAAATAGATTCACCAATTTCTGATGTCACATTTGGAGCAAATTTCAAGCTGGTCACTCTGAAATTTCCACGTGACTTTTTGAACAAGCTTGCAGAGCGCCCTGCAGTCTCATCCGGGGATCACTCTCTTACCTCTCATTTGGAAACTGTGCCCACACTTGTTATTAACTGAGAACGTTTTAAGCCCACATTTTGTTTTAAAACATGAAATAAAAACCGTACAACGTTTAAAGCAGTTTGTACTTACACACTATATCAAGTACAATCTGACGTAGTTACAATGGACTTTGATTTCCGATACATATTCATTCATTTAAATGGTTATAACTACTTATTAACAACTCACTTACACATTGGTAATCCAGTATCGTTATGATAGCACTGTGAGTGTGTACAATCACTATATTCTTTTTCCATTTAACGGTTGGCCTCGTTATCCCAATCCTCTTAAGAATAATCACAAACCAACCATAGCAGTGTAAGGAAGCTACCGCTATATAAAAATGTTACTAACAACTTTATGATCAAACCGCCATTCATCGATCTCGTTTGTCTTGGGTTTTAAATAAAGATATCATATTTCTTAGAGTGAGTTCGAGACTTTTACAACACACCAATTTAACCAAACCCTTTTCAATGAAGTCGTTGAATGAACGTTGAGCTAGCTCGCCAAGCTAACATCCCTGACGTTAACTACTACGTTGATGGAGCCATGCGGTGCGTCAAATTCACCCCGTAGGCTAAAGTAGCGGTGTTCTCATGTAAAGAAAGGAGAGTGGGTTTAACATAATTACTAAAATGGTACACCATGTTCTTTTTTTCTGATTACATGGTTTCAACTGCACGGCGTGGTGCTGGAAGCTCACAAATGAGTGAGGCGAGGCCAAGCTCCCGCCTTTGAAAAAGCATGTTATCACACGGCTAACGTTAGCTCGCTGAGCAGGTTATACTATCGGACTTTGCCTCCGCTGTGATTTTAAATAAACTTCATTAACTTACATGTCTTCGGCTCGTTCTCGCTGTAAAAAGAGTCTTCAGAGAAGAAGAATAATGCTCTCAAAACAGGGAATGCAGTCCACAAACAAGCAATTGCAATGCAAACGCCTCTAGCCCGTGAGCCCGAGATTACTTCGGATCTTCTTGCGTATCCAAGGATGAGAATGTCGGCGCTGACGTAGAAGCAGCGTACTCGACGTTTCTAGAGCTTTCATCCACAGCTGCGGGTGATGTGAAGGAGGTACTGTGTAATCTGCTGTGTGTGGACCACATTTAACAGGATTTACTGTACCACTCCGTCTAAGCACCTCAAATAACCCTATCCTGGTGCAAAAGGCAAACGTTTTGATTTCACTATGGGAATGAAACTACACGATCACACACATATTTAATATTATGTATCGGGTGACCAAACCTCCCCTTTTGCCCGGGCATGTCTTAATTTTTGGACGTTGTCCAGGGGGGTTTTATAAAATTCCCCATAATATCTCTTGTTTAGTTTGTCTGAGCTTGTTCTACTGGCCTTAGATATTTGTAATAAAGCACTGGGCTATTCACATTATTCTGATGCACCAAAGTGATGGTCAAAATTGTGGATAAAAAGTCAAAATAATAGGATGAAACAAATCAAGTTAGTTTTTTTAGAAGTCTAAGTTTTGAGATAATGTCAAAATGAATAGATAATAAAGTCAATACTTTAGGTGAAAAAATCAAATAATGGGATAAAAGTAAAAATTTTGAGAAATTTTCAAAGTTTATTTTGTATTTATCAAACAGTCAAAATGTTGAGATAAAAGTCAAAACTAAGAGGTAAAAAAGTTAATGCTTTGAGTTAAAAAGTCAAATAATGGGATAAAAGTTAAAATTTCACGGAATTTTCAAAAACTAATTTTTTTGATTAAAAAGTCAAAATTTTGAGTTGGAAAGTCAAACGATGAGATAAAAGTTCCAATTTTGAGATAAAAGTCAATACTGAGATAAGAAGTCCAAATTTTGAGACAAAGTCACCATTTTGGGATTAAAAGTCAAAATTTATAAAAAACTAAAGTCAATACAATGAGATAAAGTGAAAATTAAGAGAACAAGAAAAATCAAAATGTTTAGATAAAAGTCAAAATATTGACTTCCTTTCTTTTCAATGTGACTACTCAATCTATCTCAAATTTTGACCTTATATAGGCAGAAAATAAATCATTTTTACAAAGCCAGTATTTCATTTTTTCATTTTTAACTGGGAATGGGGTCACCCTGGCCATGTATCGTGTGATCTCATTATGATCACTAATCACAATGACCCAACCCCAAATTTATGGAAGCCTGTGTATAAAAAAAGAAAAAAAAAGAAAGGGAAACTTGCTCAAAAATAAATAAATTAGATAAACCAAGCAGTCAGATTTCCATGTAAATTTCATCTAATTAACTCTGTGAAACAAATTATTATAATTTATAATTTATAAACACACACACACACAAAAAAAAAACATAATGGGGATAAATTTGCTGCAGCGATTGCCAAAACATCACTGAAACCACTTAATGTGTGCTTTATATATTTACCTGTGTGGAAGTAATGCTTAACCAATTGAAGTAAGTAAGTAAGTTCTTTACTTTTTTTTATTACATCAACAACAGTGATCCAAGATCCTGTAATAAGGATATTGTATGTTAGACCACACTGAAGTGAAACAGCATTTTAGTACAACTCTGCCTATTATTCAGTGGCCTTTGAAGGTCAAACGACTATGTTAAGAGACCATGGACAGAATTAATATCTGAGTAAAGAGTGAGTTGACATGACAATTTTAAAGTTTTTTATTGGCCTGATATCTGTTTACCATTTATACTTGTTTTTTTTTTTGGACAAATTTTTCTCACTGAGTAATAGAATTGTGAAATGTAGCTGTTTGAACCACAAGAAATCCAAAATTTTGCATTATATATTATTTTTATTAGAATACCATTAGTGTCACGTTCAAAAACAAGGACAAGGCTTTGAAAACAAAAGATGAATTTCACATTACATGATTGGAGCAACTCCAAGAAGACAGGTTTTTCAGGGTGTGGTAATAATCTGTCAGAGTAGAGGTTGAATGGCTTAATGTTGTGGGTATCATGAAGTTGAATACCTCTGTATACTTGAAGTTGCATGTATTATGAGTACTTGGGCTACCTCAGACTTGATAAGTGTTTCAAAAGTACACAAATTACAGAAAATAATTTCTCTTAACTTCAGACTTTTGATTGAACCATAAACAGATACCTTTGAAATGCATTTTAGAAAGCACTGAAGTTACTCCAGCCCCACCTAGACTTTGCATAATCTTATAGCAAATGTTATGAGTAGCACATATGCCCTAAGAAAGTCTCAACGATTAACTTCTAAAGTTTAGTTTTTTCATTCACTTCACCATTAACTTTGCACGTTGGCCTTTTTTTCTGTTTGGTAGATTATTTCTTTGTTGCAACAATGCTTCTTAGCAATAACTCATACACTAATTTCCCTTTAAATTGCTTCCATGTTTGTACAGAACAGACATTCATGGGATGAGCAGCAGAGCTGAGTAAGTGGGTCCTGCCTATGAAACAAATCGCCAAATCTTCTCTGCCAGTGCCAAATATGTGTATATAGTTTACAACCAAAACAAAAACAAGCATGTAAATGGGTTCCACTGTCAGCCTTCTTACCATGGTGTATGTAACCACTCAAAGGGAGAGTAGTCCTTTTTAACCCCTTAAGTTGAAACGAAAAAAAAAAAATAAGGCCAAGCATCAAATTTTCATTTTGTCAAGCCACAACTTTATTTCCATCTTGGGTATAAATTGTATAAACGAGCTTAAATCAGCAACCTTTCTTCAACCCTTCCAAGACAGGGTCCGGATTACATTGTCAACTCCTGCAAAAAACATACAAAAAAAGAAGTCAGACTTATGTGCAAAGAAGTTTGCTCCTCTATATGCAAAAAAATCTCTCTTCTCAGGACAGAGGGGTTGGCTTCAGTAATCTCAGAAGAACGAAAGTCACTGTATTAAATCATCACTGGAGAGGTTTCTATTTGTGTCTGCAGAATCAATCTTGGTATCATTAGAAGAAGCTCCTGAAATCTTACCATAATGGCATTGACAATGTCGTTGTTGTTGTTCTTTAGGGCGCGTACAGCCTTCGCCCGCGACACGTTGGCTTGCGACATAACGAGTTCAATATCCTTAATCTCGACTCCGGTCTCGTCAACCTGTTTAAATGTGAAAGGAAGTCACTATGAATAACAAGGCCCACGCAACATCTAGATATCATATTTATCCCCTGTCACGTCTTACCTCTTCTTCTTCACTCTCCTCCTGTACTGTTGGCGTCTGTGTGTTTTCCTGGATATTTGAAACAGCTTCTCCCTGTACCTTGAACTTCTCTGCAGCTGCCAGCTGGGCTTGCTGGGAAAGATCTTCGATCTGTGGCACAGAATTAAATAAAATATAAAAAAGGGCATTTTTTATCCTTTTGACACTCCTTGAATTATCTAAATCTAGAGATGAATAAATAATTCCTCATTAGAAGCTACACTGAGATGAGCTGGGCTAAAGATGAGTGTGTCTGATATTATTCCAGGTCATACCTTAGCTTCGCCGAAGACGATGTATGTGTCTGATGCTGGGCTCTTGTAGACATCTGGTTTGGTGATGACGAACAGGATGTTCTTTGACTTGCGAATGGTGACCCTGGTGACCCCTGTTACCTGCCTGAGACCGAGCTTTGACATGGCCTGCAAGAAATGTTTTGTTTTACAACTATGGCTCATTTTCTCAATCACAGAAAACAAAATGCTGCACACAATAGTGGATGACAGCGGATTACCTTTCGTGCCTTCTTTTCACTGCGGCTCTGTTTGGCTTTGCTGACAGGTTCCTCGTCTATTTCAGCTGCTGCTGCAAGCTGTAACAGATGTCCACATTTTATATCAAGTGGTTACAACAAGGAATTAACTACTACAACTACTACAAAGCCGCAATCATTGCATTAACACGATCTCTTCTCAGGACAGAAAAAATTGGCTTCAGTAGACTCAGAAGAACGAAAGTCACTGTGTTAATCATCACAGAAGAGCAAAGGGAAAACATCCAACCAAAACGTTTTACATCAGCAGCAGCAGATGCTGGTCTTTTTTAAATGATATTTGACATTTGAAACCATTGTGAACACTCACCTGAGCTTGCTGTGTCTGTGTCTGTGCAGAGTCCTGTTCTTCCAGCTCAGGGACTGAGTCATCGCTGTCTGACTCAGTGCCGGATCCTACAGAAAATCAGCGACAGAAGCCCAGATTTAGTCAGCATGTCACCTATTTATTCTCTTTCCAGCTACTCATTAAAAATGCTGCATCAATCCTGGAGAACAAAAAAAACATTAAGTATTCAAAATTGTGACCATCATTGAAGCTGAACTGAACCCACTTTATAAGTTGAAAACAAGTACAACAACCATGATAATTTCACATCAAGAATTTTCCTTAACCATCGAACACCCAAATCTTCTTAACCAATACCATCCTTAACTGCCTGTCCACGACAAATCATTAAAGCACTGGCTGATGGCATGCAAGAGAAAATGATAAAAAACTCAGCACCATCTCTAAAAAAGAAGATTCTATAATTCAAATAGTACATGTTTAACTTTACATTTTCTAGAAACACATCTGAACATCTGAGCAGGTCCTGTAGAAGAAGCAGTTGGAAAAACAGGAGGCACACAAGAAAGAAAGAAGAAAATACCCTTGTCGTTCTTGATCACAGTCTCGATCTTGGCTGGGGTTTTAGCAGGGGCAGGTTTAGGTGCTGACACTGGTTCTGAAGGAGTTTTATTGATTACCTCTACCTCAGGTTTAACTGGAGCAGGAGCTGCAACAGCCTCAGCAAATGTGAGCTTGCGTGGTGCTGGTGCAGGAGCAGGAGGCTCAACTGGGGTGGGTTTTGGTGGGGCAGGCAGAGGCTCTGCTGCTGGTTTGATAGACGCAGCAGCTTCAACAGGGGCAGCTACAACCTCAACTGGTTCAGCAATTTTCACAGTTTTTTTTACTTCAGGGGCCTCAACTGGGGCAGGTTGGGGGGCCTCAACAACTGGTTTAGGAGCCTCAACAACTGGTTTGGGGGCCTCAATGACTGGGGCAGGTTTGGGGGCCTCAATGACTGGTTTGGGAGCCTCAACAACTGGGGCAAGTTTGGGGGCCTCAACAACTGGGGCAGTTTTAGGGGCCTCAACAACTGGTTTGGGAGCCTCAACAATTGGTTTGGGGGCCTCAATGACTGGGTCAGGTTTGGGGGCCTCAACGACTGGTTTGGGAGCCTCAACAACTGGTTTGGGAGCCTCAACAACTGGGGCAGGTTTAGGGGCCTCAACAACTGGTTTGGGAGCCTCAACAACTAGCTTGGGGGCCTCAACAACTGGGGCGGGTTTGGGGGCCTCAACAACTGGTTTAGGAGCCTCAACAACTGGTTTTGGAGCCTGGACAACTGGGGCAGGTTTAGGGGCCTCTGCAACTGGGGCAGGTTTAGGAACCTCAACAACTGGGGCAGGTTTGGGGGCCTCAACAACTGGTTTTGGAGCCTGGACAACTGGGGCAGGTTTAGGGGCCTCTGCAACTGGGGCAGGTTTAGGAACCTCAACAACTGGGGCAGGTTTGGGGGCCTCAACAACTGGGGCAGGTTTCGGAGCCTCAACAACTGGGGCAGGTTTCGGAGCCTCAACAACTGGGGCAGGTTTAGGTGCCTCAACAACCGGGGAAGGTTTTGGGGTTTCAACAACTGGGGCAGGTTTGGGGGCTTCAACAACTAGGGCAGGTTTAGGTGCGTCAACAACCGGGGCAGGTTTTGGGGCTTCAACAACTGGGGCAGGTTTAGGGGCCTCAACAACTGGGGCAGGTTTATGGGCCTCTGCAAGTGGCTTTTGGGCATTAACTGGAGCAGTTTTAACGGCCTCAACTTCAGAGGAGACAATCACCGGCAATTTTACTAGCTTCTCCGGAGGGATAAGTGGAGGAAGCTCATCATCAACAGCAGCAATTACAGGAGCAGCTTTTGCAGTGGGTGTCTTTACTTCAACTGGTTTAGGGGGGCTGGAGTCCAGAGTATCAGAAAATGAAACTGGAGCTGCCACAGCAGGCTTTGAGGTAACTTTGAAAGCAGCAGGAGCTGCAACAGGCTTGGGGATAGCTGGTGCAGGCTTGCTTGGTTCGGCTGGAGCAGCTGTAGCTTCAACTACAGTTTCAGAGATAGGGGCAGGCACAAATGCCTCAGCTTTTTTAGCCTTTCCTTGCTTGCCAGCTTTGACAACCTTTGGGGCGAAGCGGTTTGCCTGGTTAGCAGAGGCACTGCCAGGTGATGAGGCTAGGGGAGAAGCTACAGGTGAGGTGGGGGTAGCTGAGGTAGCTGAGGTAGCAGATTTGGGAGAGATGGGAGAGGAGGAAGAGGCAGACATGGAGGACCGTTTCCTTCTGCCAGGGACAGCCTTTGGGGCAGAGGGACCCTGAGCACTTTTGGCATCTTTGCCTTTGGGCTTTGCAGGACCTGAAGCCGCCTCAGGTTTCTGGGAGGAAGCTTGGGCAGTAGGTGTTGCTGGATAAAAAAAGGATTTCTTTAAAGTCTTTGAATGAGAAAGGGGAGCTTGAACTCATGCGGGTTAATTGGTCAAAAACCAAGATGCGTTCTCCTTGAGAAGGGTTAGGAAAAGAACACACCAACCAAACTCAGAGTTTGATAATGATTTGCCATTCCGAATGCAAAATATCAACAAACTACCGTCAAACACAAAAACACATCCTGTATTAGTCCATGATGCCCTTAAGAGAAAAGTGAAAGAATCAAATGTTAATATAATGTCACAATGAAATTAACCCCTTGCTCATAGCTGGACCTCTGTGCATAAACGAACCTGCAACGCCCTCAAAATGAAGACAGACACAGACTTTATTTAAAAAAGAATTCAAATGTCAAAATAGATCCTGACTGGCCCCAACAAAAACCTTCCAAATGTATATCAGAATGGCCCAAGTCATAAAGGTATCTCTTATCTGTACCATATTTTATAAGATGAGTAATACCTCTTCATCATCTGTTCATGTATAGCACCTCTTTTTCACACAAGATAAACCAACCTGACAGGTGGTGGTGAGTGGTAAGAGGTGGGCCGTCACATTTGGAGGTCCCCTTAGACTGATTGGCTTTTGAGCGAAGTTTAACAGGTTCTTCTTTTTTGGGTTTTTCGTTTTGAGTAGCAGCAGCAGCGTTGACAACAGGAGGCAGCACTTTAACTTGAGCCGTTTCCAAATTCTTCTGTTCTTTTACCTCCGTCTTGGGGGTATCAGTTGTAGCCAGATCTGCAGCGTTTACACTGACCTCTACAGGAGCACATGGTTTTGGATCATCAGGGATTTCTACAGGCACGGCTGCTGGCTCATCAACAGGAACCTGTTTGACATCTTGGATGGCTGACTCTGCAGCAGCAACAACTGACTCTTGAATCACAGTTGTTTCTTCATCAGCCTGCAGCTTTTCTGATGACTCCAGGGGAGCTCCAGCTGGAGGGCAAGACACCTCAGGAACTGGCAAATCAGCTGCTGGCTCATCGACAGGAACCTGTTTAACTTCTTGGACAGTCAATTCTTCCGCAGCAACAACAACAGACTCTTCAATTGAAGCTGCAACTTCTTCCACTTCCAGGTTTTCTGATGGGGCCACAGGAGTAGCAGCAGGGGGTGCTGACTCTTCAGGTATGGGCTCAGCAGCTGCTGGCTCTGCTGCTGCCTCTTGCGCCGGACTAGGAGTCATCTCCGCTACTGCCTCTTGTGGTGGAGCAGGAGTCGTCTCTGCTGCTGCCTCTTGCGGTGGAGCAGGAGTCGCCTCTGCTGCTGCCTCTTGTGGTGGAGCAGGAGTCGTCTCTGCTGCTGCCTCTTGCGGTGGAGCAGGAGTCGTCTCTGCTGCTGCCTCTTGTGGTGGAGCAGGAGTCGTCTCTGCTGCGGCCTCCTGCTGTGGAGCAGGAGTCGCTTCAGTTGCTGCTTCTTGTGGTGAAACAAGAGTTATCTCCTCAATCTGCTTGACCACTTCTTCGATCACAGCCTCTCCATTCGATTGATCAACAGTAGTCTGAACACTAGCCTCCTCTGAGGAGCCTATCTCTGGAGCAGAAACGGAGGTTTCTGAAACGGAGGTTTCTGGAGTTGTCTTGCTTACTGTGGGGTCAGCCGTCTTAGGGGGAGCGGGGGAATTCAAGACTGCAGCTGATAAAGGATAGTCATCAGGAGTGACAAGAGGAAGGACAATCAAAGTAGACGTTTTGGGAGAAGTTCACTTTCAGTGTGCAAGAAAAACAAAAAAGTGCTCCACACGTGAACGGTACCGACGACGTAGAAGTGACTCTTGATACACCCATGTTAAAAACAAGGGAATGTTTAGTGCACGTATGATAACGGAATACCAG
This sequence comes from Thalassoma bifasciatum, assembly GCA_008086565.1. NCBI lineage: Eukaryota > Metazoa > Chordata > Actinopteri > Labriformes > Labridae > Thalassoma > Thalassoma bifasciatum. The sequence continues at coordinate 224,052 of RPOG01000061.1, forward strand.
TGTCCCACTTCCATGCAGTGATTTGGTGTGAGGTAAGTGCCAAAAGATCTTCAGTATTTTAAGAGGGCAGAAAATGTGTAACCATACGCTTAAACCCATTCACTTACAAAAACCCAGAGTAAATTGGCTGCTGTTTGCTTCGTTGAAATAACGATCCAACAGTCGCCCTTATTTGAGTAATGTTAAGACAGGAGCTATACGGTAAGTCACTTGTGATTATCTTTACACGTCCAGCGTGATGTGGAGCCAAAATTAGGTGCACAAGTCTGTTACTGTTAGGCCTAATTATTAGTGTTTCATACTTCTACAATGTCCCACCCAACAGCTAACCAGCAGCCAGGCAGTTTGTCAACCAAATCAGACTCAATGTATAAAAAACTTTTGAATGAGTTGAAATAGTACATCAGCTGAAATCAGTACAGCACTTCTCATTTGGTCACAGGGTTGTAATGAACTAGCAGATGAGCCTGTTAGCCATTTCTTTTGTGCCTTCTGCTACTGATCAGTTAAAATTTCCCACCCAACCAATAAACATGCACCTTCACCCACCAACGGACCATTAAAAGAGTAAAAAACTGAGGTTTTTCAGGTTTAACGTGCTGTGAAAAAAAATCAAATAAACATAAATGTTGAATGTATAAAATTTTATCAGCAATTGTACCAGCCCATTAATTGTCCTTAGACATACTATTTCAGACATCTACATACTCAGTCTTTTACAAACAACCCCTTCTGTCTTAACCAGTTTTTTTTTTTGCCCATTCTGAGCAAACCAACTACTCAGTATCCATAGATATTTACAATTACACGTATTACCCACAAAAATAACCTTCTGTATGATGCTTCGGAGAAAACAATTGTTATACAATGAGATTCCACAGTCGAGGTTAAATGCAACAAAGATTGATCTGTGCTTTCATCATGAAAGCTCAAACTCAGTCTCTGCATGGTGAGTTTTTATTGTGCAGAGGGAAAAACCAAACTCAACACCATGCATTGTTTGCTAAATCCCAATGTCAGTGCTAGTTCACCACACACCATTGTGAGTTTGTGTAAATAAAAGAAGGGTCCTGGATTACTCTTTTAGGGACCAGAGGGAAAGCCCAGTAATGGAAATTCTTCATGAAGCAAAACCACAGTTACAGCTGTGGCTAGTGACAGTCAAAGTAACTATCACCTGTTAGATCAGCTGTTTCAAACCAGCTGAGTAAACACTTCATACTAAACATTAACTATTTCAAGCAGCACTGTCCCTCAGATCAACAGATAACCCATCACATGTGGCTATTTGTTTACTCAGTCCCTTTTTGATAAGATCCAGGACCCTGTTGTTTGATATGCAGTGTAACATGCAAGTTTTTTGAAAAGGTAAATTATACGAACCAGTCTCCACTTGAGGCTGCTGCATCTCCTGCTCGGTCACAGGGACCGTTTCTGTGGCTTCGCCGGGCATGGTTGCTGGAGTGAGCAAAAAAGAGACAGTCTATCAGCGAAAGCTATGTGTTTATACCGTAATGTCATGTAAATAAGGCGCAAGGTGAGGAAGCTAACACCAAGTCTGCGCTTTGCGGTGACTGAAGTGATTAGTTGGTTAAATCAGACACTGACTGTCAGTTGTCACAGCTCTGTGAACAGGTGACCGAGCCCATGCGTTAACTTCGCATGTTCTCGATGTAACAGCAACACTGGGCTAATGTTAGCTTCGGCAGCTAACTAGCTTCCTCAGCCTTGACAGCGGGGAAATACAAAGTAGTCACTTCATTACCACGAAATATTCTCCTGCTTCTTTACTTATTTAATGGAACAGCAGAGTCTGTCAACGTAACATTAAAGACTGGTGGTAAACTGGTAATCATCATGTTCCCCCATTTTGAGCAGGTAACTGCGGCACAACGCCGCACATATCACAAGACACCTGCTTTCAAGTTGTACAATAGACATATTAACTGAATGCTCAGAATTTATTTTAACTGATGATACCGTTAAGTTGAGGGAACTTTTTGATAAACTACAGGATGATGTTGGATTATAAGCGGAGACACTCACCGACTCGGGATGTTATATCCAAGATGGCTGTAAGAGAGAAATTCTGACCCTTCCTTCTCGGTAATATCCGGTTTGATACAGACCAGTTCTGCTTCCGGGTTGTTCCACCACTTAGAAAAAATTTAAACGCAAACTTGGCTTTTTTTAGATTTTTCGGGGGTCATATTAAATCAATTTTTTTGGAATATAGGTCAAAAATTTTGGGATAGAAAGTATGACAAAGTCACAGACAAAGCTTAGATTTTTGGGATAAAAGTCTAAATTGTAAGACATTAAAGCCAAAAACTTAAAGTAAAATGTCTTTTTTTTTTTTTTAGATAAAAAGTCAAAGTTGAGAGATTTAAAGTCAAAATTGAGATAATTTTTTTTTTCAATTTTTCAAATAAAAAGTAAAAAATTGTAAAATTAAGTCAAAATTAGGAGAAAAAACTGTCCAAAGATAGAGATTAAACAGTCAAAATTTCGAGATAAAAGGCAAAATTTTAAAGTAATAAAGTCACAGTCTTTAATTATTTTATTATAAAACTTGACATGAAAAACACCCTAAACAAAACCAGTTTCTTTTTTTTCTTCTTTTTTTTGGCTGGCATTATCAGCCAATATCTTAAGATTTCAATTTTTTATCCCTTTATCTTTTGACTTTGTATACATATAAAGCATAATAATAATAAAAAAGGAAATCTTTGCAAAGCCAGTTTTTGAGTTACATATATTCAACCGGTGGAAATCGGTCTCTTTACAATATTTGTGCTAAAATTATAGGAAAGATTTACTTCAAATATAAAAGAGGTGTTTTAAATGAATGTGTGGGTTACAAAGCTCTTTTGTCTTTGAGTATTTTAGGGGACATTTGCAGGAACTGCAAATGGCCGGGTGGGGGTCTGCTTTTTGTCTGTCTAGTTAGTATAAGTTCCCAGGGCTTTGAGTAGCGCTCATTCAAACCTGCTACTAAGCTATGGTATAAACTGAGTTTACAAGTTTTGATTTTGTCATGTTTCAATTATTAGCACAGAGTTACTCTTAGTAAGCACAAGCACATTACCCAATTGAGTTGAATCTGTTAAAAAAGTGATCTTGAAGAAAGAAAATAGTTTTCATAAAAGAAGATCCAACTTCCATTCATGTTCCAAAACTGTCACACGTCATCACAACAGTTTTCACAAGTACTACAGCCAAAGGAGTTGTTGCCATCCACTTTAAACAGATAGTCCTCAAAGTCCCTTTAACTTAAAATAAATAAATATATTCATTAAAAAAACAGCTCATTATACTCAACTATATGTAAAACACTAACTGTAACTCAGAATAACCAGAATAACAACATATTCAAAGTTTTGAAATACCAAATTTATTTTTTTAAGACTGTACAAAAGGCAAAATACAGGACACAAGAAGACAAAGACAATAGAAAGAAAAATGAAAGAAAATCAAATGAGCTGTAATCAAAAAATCATACTGCCAGGGTTCAGGTTTTGTTTTTATGAAGGTCAGTGGTACTTTCTCTGAACCTTTTTCTTCCATGTTGAATTGCTCATGAAAGATCAACACCCCTCCTTGGATTATTGTTCCTTATCAAAATTCTTTTTTAAGATCTGAAAAAAAAAAAAACATACAAGGACATTTTGTCAATCAAAGTGCAAATTGAGAAAATACTTATTTCTTCTACTGAGAAACAAACTCACCACTTTTTCTAAGAAGTTCTCCTTTCCAGGACCTGGCCATTCCATCCAGAAACTGATCAAAGTATTTCACATACTTCGCCAGACTTGTTCTTTTGTAATCTGGAAAGATTAGAAAAATAACCCATCTAGTCCCCACAATCAGAAAAAAAGCCATCATTCATATTTCAGTCATGTTGAAAAGTCTGTTTTAAAAGTGAGACAAACAGTTTGTATCTTGTTGGCATTCAAAAAAGTTGTCAAAAAAGCTTATAAGGTGTACATATTGGGGAGAATTTCTTCTTTATAGCCTCAACCCATTTTTGTTTCTAAGGTGTTTTGTTCTTTACATAACAAAACTGGTCGAATAGAAAAACCAACTGGTTAAATAGAAAAACCCAGAAAGCAGATTTTACCTCTAATCTTCCGTTTCTCTGCTGCATCCTTCTCATCTTCTTTCTCCTTTGTGTCCTCTGTTTTTTCTTCCTCGTCTCCAGGCCGAGGTCGATCGAGCTCCTCACAGATTGTACTAAAAACAACATCAACACAAGCTCCAACGAGTGCCACACATCACATTGTAAAAAGTTATATTTACCCTTACCTGATCGTGGGCACAGCAAAAGGATCAAATGCGTCCAACTCTTTGAGATCCATGGGGACAGAGATACGCCCTGGATGAAAAGAGACCCCACAGTAATCTTTTTTTTCCGTTTTAACATCACATTCGATTTGCTTTATTTTGCCATAATAACGATAATGCACTGTATTCAAAGGCCGCTTACAAAGCTCCCAAGGACACAAAATACTTCAGGAATAATTTAAAAATATAAAAGTTTAAAAGAACTCAAAAAGGGTAAAACTCACCAGTTTTGGGGTGGACACTGAAAGGACTTTTCAGCAAGTGGTTCACCCCTTTACTGACGTTTACATCCAGCCGGGGGTAACAATACTGCAGCATAATTTCCCTCTCAAAGTGTTGACCCTTTTTAGCAGTTGCCTGGGGAATATGGAGTATAGTTGTTTATGATCTCAATCTTCAGACAAAATCTTGCATTTTATCCTTTAATCAAACCTTCAAAAGTTTAAACAACTTTCAATGTGTGATGCCACACAAATCCAGACCTGTTTCTTTTTGGCTTGGTCCTTGATCAATTCCCATCGCTTCTCAGGTTTCCTCTCATTCTGGAACTGCAGCTGTAACTCTTTTCTTACATGTTAGTGATGAGTTAAGGTTAAGTCTGGTTGTTAACAACACACTCACGTGCACATTTATAAGCACATTTTTCCAAACAGCACATCAACTCTAATGAAGGATATCATCAGGCACAAGTCCCAGCACTTTATTTACAGAGTCCTTGCGGCCCAGGATGTCCTGCTCCTGTAGAGCATATTGGGGAAAGTACTTCTCCACCACTGTCAGAGATTCCCTATTGAGATTGCAGACAGAAACTTTACACAGCTGATACTGCAAAATCAAAAACAATCATCCATGATCAGTGAAATTCATCCATGTGACAACTTAACTTCACTTAAACATTATCTGAATCATACCTGATGAAAGGGTGAATTGGATCTACCAGCACAACTTTCTTCACTGTCTCTTCACCTCCCTGTAAAAATATTACAGTCACTGTTGTTTAAATAGAGCTGTGACTTACAGAAATGTTAGTAGCACAAATAATCAAAATCTGTTGTCATCATCTCCTGAACAAGCTCAGCTTACAAAATGCTGTTACCTTCACCAGGCTGAGATATTCTGCAACTGCAGAGCGAGCTGCTACAGAGAGCTTTCTTGCAGCTTCATCACACACCCAGCAATGCACTCCTCTTCTTCCAGAATAGACCCACAACAAGTGCTGGAAACCAAAGTCCTCTAAAAGTATCACAGTGAAGGAAAAAAGAGTGTTATATCTAAATCCAAGCAACACTAATCAAAAACATTTCCCCAAGGTTGATGATAAACAAACCTCGAAGAGCTCTGTCCAGGATGCGAATGGCAATGGTCATCAGAGTCCAGCACTTTTGGCAGATATCTGCCGCACTGAAGGGAGAGATTCAGAATCATTTGTCTATCAAATTTCAGCTTGTCATCAAAAACAAAACCAAGATTCTTTATGGAAGAATCTGATAATATGATATTTTGTGTGAGAGGGCACGGAAAAGCAGCTAGACCACGTGACCTAACAATATGATTCAAGGATGTACAGCATCAACAAAAGAATAAATTCAATTTACCTGCAACAGCTCCTGACATCATCATAATCTGTCATATCAATATCAAACACCAGCTCCTTCTCCAGTGCCTGGAAAGTTCCTGACTTCACTGTGTTGTGCTGATTGGGCTGTATGGATGGTAAACAGGTTACACGTCATTTAGATCTCTGGCTACGTAGAGGAATGAACAAATTTACACATTGCAAGTAAAAGCAGATGCATGCAGGCTCACTCTGTGACTGTAGATTGCTCCGATATCGATTTTGTAAGGGTTCATCTTCTGCATTTCTTTCTCCAGTTCAGCTTGAGTGCTGAATGACTGGTAGCGGACGTAGATGTCATCTTTGAGCGTGAAGGAGAACTCGCGGTTCTGGAAATAGTTTTTCTGCACTAAAGTGAGAGATGACACATCAGTTGGACATATGACAAACAATACTCTAAACCCTGCGTACATCATGATAACTATCTTCAATGCCCTGTCCAATGTGTCTACCACTTACGTCCTCCATAGTTTAGCCAGCGGTGATACTGGGAGAAGGGAAACAGCCGTCGGTAGTACAGCGGTAATAAATCCGGCAAACAGGCCGGGTCGTAATCCGACTGCGGCATTACCTGACAAATTCCTTCTAACAAAAGCAGTAAGGCAGTAAAAAAGTGCTCTGAATTATTTGTTTGCAGCTCCAACAAGCTGTCAGCTCAGTATGTTGTTTGATGCTAGGAGTAGCGCGGGAAAACTCTCAACCAAAGAGGAGAACCAATGACACGAGGATTGTTAATGACGTCACGCAAACGCGGAAATGTGCTCGCGTGTATCTTTTCTTCTCTGAATTGACTTAACCTCGATATCAGCAGGAAAAATATAAACTCACACACCATAAATACAAGACGTAGCTGGACTTCACCATGTTCTTTATTTTATTATTCCTTATATAAAGCGTGACTTCTTACACAAATATGGAAGAGAAACCCGGGAAGTGTCAAGGAGAGACTTAAGTACGGTGGCTCTGAAGTGCAAACTACAGCAAGAAATCAAAAAACTCATCTGCAAAAGACTTGACACGACAGGACATTTAAAAAAACAACAACAAACCAAAATTAAGTCATAACTCAGATTAATCCATTCATCATAATTACATTGACAACAAATTTTAACACATTTCACTCATCTTCAGAGCAGAAAGACTCAAAATCCCTGTAACATCTTGAGCAATGCATTTTGAGTAATAACCACAGCACATACACAAATGTGCAGTCGATCCAGTGCAACAGGAAACAAAACCAACCAACTTGATATTGGAGGTGCTAAACAGCACGTCGGCCCTCTCGATGGCAAATTTGAGTACAAAAATAAAAACAACAAGATGGAACAGTTGATCAACAAACATTTTTAAGCACACTCTTCTGGAAAAGAGTGTTCTTAACACTGAGAACTTTCAATGTAAAGTACTACATTATATACAAAGCATACTTTCTGTGACAATCTGTCACATCAATTGTTCATCTGAAATCATGTAAAAAAAAAAAGGGGGGGGGTATGTTGGGTTCAAAACATTTGCTGGGGAAACTCTTTGGGCTTCAACTTTTTGTCATGAAACAGAGTTCCTGACACCTTTGGAAGTAAGGAGCTGCTGTAATTACATGGCTTTGTTTTGACTGTAATTTCTTTTCCCAACCTTTAGAGGGCAGGACAGTTCCATGAGAGTAACAGCTGAATTGACAATCAGCACATCATATCAGGAGACAAGGTTAATATGGCCTGGCTTGCATGGCCTGCAATTGCAATCGTTTGTCTTTGTTTGCCTTTGGACAAATCAGGTTCAACTCTTCCATTACTGGTCTGAGACAAGTGGAGGCACATGTGATGTGAAATCTTTGCCATGTCTTTTGAAAGGTCAGGGGGTTATTGACTCCTAGACAAAAGAGGAAACAGGGGTGCTAATTTCTTTTGCCTTCTAGCCAATTTGGGTGCTACATACAACCCAAAGCATTTAGTAGTGCTTACTGTAATTTTTTCTGCTGTTCTACTTTTAGCCAGTCACAAACTCTATCAGACTGAGTGATGCTGTTCACACCAAAGGTCAAGAGCGGTACAGCCATCAGAGCTCTTGTCCAGAACCTTTGATACAGGGCTTCTTTGTATTGTGCTTTTAAAACCTAATAAACCCTGTCCGTCTCTGCTTTGGACTCCTCATTGCTGTCATTTGAACTTCTTCTGTATGATCTTCTTTATTTCTAGAACATCCAAAAAGAAGGAGAAGAAGAAGAAAAAAGAAGCTGTAGATGTCAAGATGTTTTCTTGCAAAACATAGTTCATGTTTTCATTTTGTCATCAATGGATGAAATACAAAATCACAGCATGCTGCTCTACAGAAAAACCCCCAATCTTGCACTCCATTTTACCATTATTTTTGTTCCTTGTCAGAAAGGTGGATACAGAAAGTGAGGACCATGTAATTATATTAGCATAATATGTTATGTGTGATACCTGTAGTTAAAAAAATACTCAAAATCCTTTTGCTGTTTCACTGAGCTGCTACACCAGAGCAATTATTAGACAAAACACCAACAGCTTGATGATTGCACTTGTATTTATGTTAATATTCTTTAATCATACCCTCATTTACATAATGTAAAAGCGCTGAACTACATCTTGAATTATGTAAATTACGCCCTTGTGAGCCACAGGGGATTTTCTTTTGGTCTTGTCTTGGAAATTACTTGAAATGGACTTGTAATTAACACCCTTTGTCTCTCTGTATCCTCTGTGGATATTTTCACTGTATGTCAACGATTTGGATGTAAATTACTGCAAGACATACAGCTGAAGCTTGGAGCATTACATGTCATCCCTGAGCTGTTAAAGCTGAGCTTCTCTGAGGATCATGCTCTATTTACAAAGTCCACTGTCAAAAACACATCGACAAACACACATAAGTGCATGGTCCAAATGTTACTGTACATTCAGCAGTGCATATGGTACACAGGCCTGTGCAGCAATGTAGGTCACCCTGCTTTGGTTGTCCTGAAGGAGTACCATGTCATAAAAGTTCAAAGGACGTCAGGATGGCTTTGGATTTAGGTGCACTTAAAGTGTACATGTCAAAGAACACTTGGGAGTGTACCCTTCAAAGTGTGCTTAGAGTCTTCATTGTTAACTTTTCTTTAAAAAGTTCCCTTTTCAGCCAGAATAAAAGTGTAAACCTCATAGCAGGAAACCTATTACAAAAGTTGCTTTATGGGTGAGAGAATTATACTATTTTTTCCAAGCATTATCATTATTAGGAACTGTTGGAGTTGCCAAAAATGGCTAGGGATTAAAAAGACATTTATTCGATATTCACAGACAACAAGAACATATAAATAGAAAAATGAATTAAAAAACATGGGAAATATGATCATATTTACATCTTATTTAAAACAAGTCGTCATACATACATGGTATGAGTGACAGGGAAAAGGTAGGCTTTTTTATTAATAGGGCAGGATGCCTTTAAGTTCAATTTCCTTCTGGTGCAGGCAGCAGGTGCATTGAAGTTCTGTTTCAGAGTTATACTTTAATGGCATCAAAGAGTTATACACAACCTGCCATGCCTCACTAACCCTCCAAATGGTAAACACCCTTGAATTCTTCCTCAGATTTATGATGCCATCTGTCATCTGGGTTTGGTCGACTGGCTGAGCTTAATGCCTTTTGCTATCAAACATGTGCACAAAGAAAAAAGTCATATGTTTAATGCCAGACATTATTGCTTGCTTCCAAGACTGTATATCACTTTTTACTTCTACCCAGACAAAAAAGCAGCAGTATGAACCTTATCAATACCTACATATACACTATAAAAAGATACTCGGGTCAACCAGATAGTAAGCAGTCTTTTGGTCAAAACATATTCATTATAGTAATTTTGTTAATTCATTTATGTGAACATCAATTAAAATAATTTTGAAAAAATCTACCTATTGGACTTACATAAACAAGCATTTCAACTGTTTGATTATAAATCTCAGATCCTATAATTCTGGATCTATGTTAGATGTTGAAAACATACACACACACAGACTTTGAAACATGCCTGATGTCTACAAACTTCCATACATGCTTGGGCTACAGAAGTGTGGAAACACAGCAGCTTGATCCATTCACTGCTGTGACAAGATAAGGACTTGGAATGGACTGAAAACATCATAAACCCCAAACAATAGGACCAACATGGCCCAAGACTCCCAGGCTTTTGACTGGTCCTGTATAAGCATATAGAAATATAGAACAGCGTACACTTTGTAATTCTAATGCTAATACTTTTAAGTCTATTGTTGTAACTTTGTAGCATTTTGTGTGTTCAGAAAAAGTTTTTTTTATTCTACTTTATTCTGATTTTATACATTTTGCACTCCATGCTTAATGCAGCTTTTGTCAGAATGTCAGTGTCAGAATAGAAGTACAGTTTTTAGAGTTAGGTTCAGATGTACAGCTCCTCTGTAACCACAAAGTCTACCATTACCACCCATCGACTTCATAAAATACCACCACTGAAGAAGCTGCGGTCTCGTGCACCGCCCTTCCCCTCCTCTGGCTCGCGCACTACGCAGCGCTCATTGGTTGGCGCGACAATATAAAGTTCCGCAGTGCTCTCTCTCTCTCTCTCTCTGTCTGTCTCCCTCTCTCTCTGTTCCCATTGATTGTTGCTCTGCCTCACTCATCACTCACACACGCTCTGCGCAGGTACACAACCAGGAGCCGGAGGATTCAGCTCTGTTCCTGCTCCTCTGTTCGAGAGTTTTTCATTCATCATGAAGGAAAGGAGACTAACTCAGCCGTTTGTCGCGAGGTGTAAACTCGTGCTGGTCGGGGACGTCCAATGCGGTAAAACAGCGATGTTACAGGTCCTGGCCAAGGACTGCTATCCAGAGGTACAAGATGTGATTTAAAATATGTTGAATGTTCTTCTCTTTTTGTAAAATATAAATGTTTCTATACGATAGCTCATGCGTAATAAAAAAAGGGGAATACATAATTCATAATGGGAGTTTTCCCCTGTCCTACATCAAAAGTCAATTTTACTTTCTTTTTTTTTCTTGAAGATCTTATAACATTTTAAAAACTCCAACAGTGCCATGTCAGTGATTAGTCAGTCTTATTGTGTTGCCATACATTTAGAAAAGTTCATGAATTCACGAACATAACTGCACATCATTTATTTGTAATGTTTTGTTTAACCTCTTAAAACCCAAATTTTTGTCTAATGTGCATTTTTTTAAATTTCTCCTTGTTTTTTGAGATAAGTAAGACCTTGTAGGTATAAAATCTAACCACTTTTTTAACAGGAATTTATGTTTGTAGCTTTATTGGTTAGCTTCTAGTTTTATAAGTGTTATTTTTCATAACCACACAGATTTTCACTGAATAAGGTGTTAAGTTATGATATCACCATAAGATGATGTGAAAAGTGTCTCCAAATGTGGCTAACAGGTGAAAGTTAAAAAAAGAGGCTCCTTCAGGGGCTTTATATTATGCATCATGTGTCTGAGAGGCAGAGGGCAAGAACTAGGTACTTGACTTATGTATGTAAATGTATGTATTTAAATGATATGTGGTAGAATATGGTCACTTTAATCAGTGAAGTAACACTTGTTTGATTTGACACCTGCAGTCTTTTTCCCTGCTGGTATTGGCTTGGGTTTAGGACAATCTGTAATAAAGTAAATGATTTGATTATTACATCCCATTTTAGAGTTCAGTCATGCTCTCTAAACTCTTTCCTGTATGTTTAATTCACAGACGTATGTCCCCACTGTGTTTGAGAACTACACAGCCTGTCTGGAGCTGGAAGACCAGCGTGTAGAGCTCAGCCTTTGGGACACATCAGGTGAGGATAACATTGAAATTCTGACCTGGTTGTGAGCCCCCTTTCCCCTCTATCTCATACTCATTCAGGACTCTCAGTCTCCGCCTGAGAAGTGCGTTCATTTCTTAGTATCAGGACTTTATTCATGGGAAGGTGGTGGTACGTAGAACTTGTTTACCCTCTCTCCACAGCCAAACCGGAGTCGAGTCACAACTGGAGAGGCTGCTTCTCTGTGTTTTACAAAAACAGCTTTGTTGCTGTTTGCCCTAACACTATTTGCCTATCCTGTTTTGATGAAGATAAGCAGCTTTTCACTGGTGTCAAATCTGCTTGGAGATCTCTCTTTGTGGATTAAGACAGTGATAACAATCCTGACTGGTTTAACTACAGGAGGGTCCAAACCAACACATTTACTGAATTTAGACAAAATCATTATTTTTGTATTTATAAAATAAAATCAAAAGCTTAAATGACCTTAACAACAATTGCCAGCTTGAATTACAACAATTTTTATTAAAGGTCCATCTGTCAGTTGTTTTATTGTCTTACTCAAATTGTATAGACTTGCATGAGGAACCACAATATCATTATCTTTTTTTCTAATCAGTGGTAGACTGAACGTCTCTGAACAATAAAGCAAATCAGAGTGACTAAATATTGGACCTAGGCGAAGGCCTTTGAAAATCCAACTTGTATTTATTATCTGAAACTCAAAATACACAAATATCTGGCATTACTAGATTGAAGAACTCGTAGCTTTTGTTATGTTACAAACAAAACAGAGTATTTTTCTTTTACTCAAGGAAAGTTGATCAAAGAAAGTTCCCCTTTGGTTGCAGCCATCTTGGTTGTTTGTAAAAATGATACAGTGGTGTGACCCATCATTAGAATAATGGTTGTGACTGGCCAAACAGGAAAAATTAGAGTAAATTAAAGAAAAAAATGGAAGACTTGTGTCGTCTCCAAACATTGTGTACTCATGCTGTTAGACAGTGGTGAAACAATGAAAAGAGGACCATTTGGGTGTCTGTTTTTTTCTTTTTTTTTAGCTCTGCAGTTTTCTTCTCCTTTACTTAACAGTGCTGGTTTGAGGTTAGATAAGGCTGGTCAAGAATTTTAGGTCAGAGTGTGATTTTCAGCCAGGACAGTAGGAGGAAGGAAGGAAGTTTATAGGTCGTAAGAACTAAATCAGTGTATTCTGCATCCTTTATACCCATAGTGCAGGGTTCATTTAAAGAGAGGATATTTTTACAAACTTTATGCTGCCCCCCTGATAACTTTTTGGTAGCTTTACGTGTTTTACAGCTCATAGAATTCCTCCATTATCTCAGATTGTTGTCTCCAAAATGCTCTGTCTCAGCCACTGCCTGAAACACTTCCCCCACCCACAGCAATATTCCTGAACCTAGCAATCAAGAAGCCTCCTTTACTGTTGCCATGCTACAATGACATGTATCTCTGAGTAAAGTGACAACTTCTCACAGATGGTCATATCTTTTAGACAAATGAAACCTGAAGGTTTGGAAAGGGGCAAAAAAAATTCTGAGCAACAAAGATCAAAGCCGAGCACTTGTGTTTATTATGCTCTTTAAGGAGATGTCACAAATTGAGCAAATCCTGTTGTCTTCTTGCACTATTCTTGAAAAAAGAAGCAAAGAAGCAAAGTTATCAAAAGTAACTTGAGAAATTGTAATAAAAACTCTGCAGACATAATTTGTGTCAAATATGCATAATGTGGATTTATAGAGGCAGATGACTGAAGTTACTCAGAAATTTTGATTGTGAGAGAATCTTTTAACTTTAATTAAAATACAGATGCTTGGTATTTGCTGGTTTCAGCCCCTCTTTTGTTTGGATTTAATGCTTTTGATTTCTTCAAATTGATGTCAACAGGATGTCAAGACATACTCTAAATTAAAAAAAAGGTCCTTAATAAAACAATACAGATGCTGATATTGTTTTAGGATGAAACTTATCCTTTTCGGTTTTGGATCCTAACCGTCTGAAATGTTTTTGATCAATATCCAAAAATTTTTGGTTTGTCATAATTTCATGTTTATCAAAGGCTGACCTTGAATCTAAAGAACAGTTTGTTTTATTTTGTTTTTAAAATAGGATCAATTAAAAAGTCATGTGCTCTGGTGAGATTTATTTCGTAACAGCTCTGGTTGAGGCTTTGTACTCAGAGGAAGTCGCTCAGTGCCAGTTGGCCTGCGGTGGGGTTGTTTCACAGGGGGAGAGGGGAAAGCCTCATCCATGCAGGGAGTGGAAGTCTGAGAGTGGGCAAGAGTGTGTGTGGCTATGTTTGCAGTGTGTGTGTGGAGTATGTGTGTGTGTGTGTGTGTGTGTGTTTGTGTGTGTGTGTGTGTGTGTGTGTGTGTGTGTGTGTGTGTTTGGCTGTACAGTCGGAGAGAACAGAAGGCACAAGTGAGGGATACTGTGAGAAAAGATATGCATGACCTCCTCACTGCCTTCTGGTGTGTGTGCTGCCTAAAAAAGGTCTTATGTAACTGAAACCAGCAGAGAACTAATGTAGGTTTGTGTGTTTATCTCCCACGGAGTAAAAACTTTCTGGACAGTCACCCTTTCCAGAGAAAACATTGCATAAGACCTATTTACATTTGCAACAGACACAAACACTCTTAAGTGTCTTTTCTTCTCTGCCTCATTCCTTTATGTATCATCTTCATTAAGCTATGAGAGCTGCAGATAAAGGTTGTGATGCTCAAGTGAAAACGTTCACCATGAATCATGAATTAAATACTTAGCTACCCAGAAAAAAACCCTGAATCTTTGAGTTCATATCTCTTTTCACATAGCCTAAAGTCTAATAGATTTGAGTTATCACATGAGATGTTATGAAGCATTCAAATTTTAGTACAGTAAGTTTCATAGTTTTGATCAATGTAGAATAACATGTAGTGGAAGTGTTATCTGGATTCTTTCAGGGTCAAATTTCTAAATAAAAACTGTTTTTATCATCAAATTTATTTCATTTTTTATCATGTTGTAGAGGTTTTAAATAAAGGAAAAAAACACAAATATAAGGTTGAACAATAAAAACCAACTTCAAAAGTACAAAAACACAAACGACTCATACAAAGATGGAAGCAATCCTCAGGAATCCCAGACAGAACAGAAACACAGGCTTAAAAAAGAACAGCAAAAACAAACAGAGGCACCCAGACCCTCTGGCTACTCCGAAAAAAACAACAACATTGAGAATGGTTACCTGGTTTCAGGTCTTCTGTCAGGTAGTGAATAAAAGATACCACTTCAGATCATTCAGCTCTTTGCAGAGCAGTCTAATGATGAGGAACAGCAATGTTTCCTTCCAAATGTGCAAAATGTAGCCTAGCACCTTTGCGCAGGCACTGTGCAAGAATTTCCTAAAACTTGTTTTTGCTTTCCTCACAAAATCGATGAAATGGAGTTTTCATAATCCTCACATCAGATGGCTTCTTTTGAATTTTTGGTGACATAGAGATTTGTTAACATATGGAGATAAAGTCAATATGTAAAGAAAAACCTACATTCTCCATGTGGGCAGGGCTTTCACTGCTAAGCTGAAAAATAAGCTGAAACTAAGCTCTTTTCAAGAAAACTATACATAAACACATTTATGACTTCTTAAAAATCTTGATTGTGACTGCTTTAAAATGTAGATTAGTTTATATATTTGCCCCAAAATACTTCTGGACAAGATTATAAGACAAGAAAACTTGAATGAGGAACTTTATGTTTTTGCTGCCCCCTGTGGACAAAGTGAGCCATCCCATGTTTTTGCTGATTTTGTCCTGTAGTTGAGTTACTAGTGTTTCTAAATGGAAATCTAGTCTTTTTCTCCTATTCTCAGTCAAATGTAACGCTCACTTTGAGCCCTAAAGTGAACCGTGAACCATTTGTCCTGACAGTTGCACCCTGGCAGTGATTTGAGGCATGAAAAATTAAAATGTTGGTCTTGTTTGCTCTCATAGATAAATCATTGATAAAGGCATCATGACAAATTGTTTAAACTCGTGTACCTTGAGGTTTAATAGTGCTACATTCATCATTTTCTCTTGTGTATGTGGCACTGTATGGAGTGAAAGCTTGTTTTTTGTAAGAAGGAAGTCCAAGTTTTTCCATTTGCTTCTTTTCTTTGAGATTAGAGAGGGCAGTGTCAGGGAATAAACTAATATTTGCTCAACTGAAAGGATTTAGTGCGTATATGTTTGTGTTTGTGAGTGTTTGTGTGTCCAGGCAGGGGGCTGTTACTGTGTGGGAGGCGGTGGGTGCCAGAAGTTGTGTCCTCTTTAGATCTTTCTGCCTCCTCTTTCTCAAGCCTTACATCATCCTGGTTGGTTATGTGACGGCTGCTTTGATTCCCACCAAAATAAAATGTTATTGATAGATGGAGTTGTGTAAGTAGCCTAGTCCTACTTTTAGAGATTCAAGTCAGAGATTTTTGAAACTCTGAGGAAGCCAGAAGAGTCTTAAATCTTTGGACATCTTTGCAGTAACACCATTGTACAGAGTCTTTTTATTAGCCTTCCTGAAGACTGACATAATCAACACAATACGACTGTTTGTTCGTTTCAGCCGAGGTTTATTAGAAGTATCTATTCCTAATATAACTATACCCTCTCATATTTGAAAGGAAATCCTCTGATATGGATTTCCCTCCTGAGGACAGAGTAGGAAATTAAATCTTAGTGTTGCTATGCATGAAGTGATTAGGTGGCAGAGAGAAGACAATAGAGAGCGGACATCCTGTCAGTCTTTTTTTAGCCCAGCAGCCTTCCTGAGAGTTAAAAAAGGATCCATATAAAGCCCTGCTGTTTTTGGAAATGTGAGGAAAATATGTTTACTTCACACCATTATTCTCAATCCCCTTGGAGAAGGTGTTGCATTTCTGTTGAGGTTGGGGAGGACTGCCTGAGAGAAGGGATGAACAATGACATAAAAGAACGGTTACCACTGATTCCATCGATAGATGTACAAGTAGCACCCCTAAGCAACAACAACATCATAAACAACTCAGTTTTTTCTCTGCTTTTACAAACAAAACAAAACAAAAAAACATCCTCAGTGAGGTTACCTTTTTGCTCCCTGACACCAAAGGTCATTCTGGTTAAATGCTGACTTATCCTCATGTTATCCTTGAACTAGACAAAGAAGTGGAGCTGAGGTTGGGCCTTAAGCTACTTGGCAAACAGCTCAACACCCAATTGCCTGTCAACTCAGTTGTGCCCTAATTATGTAAATCCAAGCATAACTCTTCATCTTAATATTTTTAAAATAGATTTGTAATACATACACCACTGTACAGTGTGCTTGAATTAAAAAATGAGCCTTTTTGGGAACCATGTAACAATGACCTGTAATTCAATGAAAAAAACTAGTAAAAACAAAAATAATGTAACAACTGGTCGATAATCTGATTAAAGTGCTAAGCTCAAATGTAATTAAGAAAATGTAATAGAACCCAAAATGTAATATCTGACTAAGTAATTACATTTTGAGCAAGAACTTAGTACATTTCAAGCTCTTCATCTGTTATATTATTGAACAGTTTTGACATTTTGGATTTTGTTGCATTTTTCATTACATTCCTGACACACTTTTGTCACATTTTCAACCAGTTTGTTCGGGTTTTATAATATTTTTAATTATATTTTGGGTCGTTACATTTCATTCTTACATTTTACAAAAAAGTGCAGTTACTCGTCATCTACTTTCTTGGGGGCCATTTACACAAAAACAGTTTTGGGATAAAACACAGAAGTATGTGTGTAAGTTTCTCGTTTTCACAGAAAGGCGTTGTAGCCGACCCAAAACGGGAGCTTTTGAAAACAGCCTCTGAGAGGGTTTTTTCTGAAACACTAATTCACTGTTGCTGTGTAAACAGCAAGCTGGAGTTTTCAGTGGAAACACTGAAGTCGAAGTCAGCTTTGCGCAGGTGCATCACACAGCCATGCCCGAACCGGACAACAACAACAACAATAACAATAACAGACTACTGTGTCGTTTTTGTGCTGTGGCCTTTCAATAAGGTGTAAATCTATTGCACTGTTTGTTCAATCAATAGCATTCAATATACCCCAGGTGATCAGCTCACCTCATCTTTGGCCTCTAAACCACAGGCATGTATATGGCTCCTACAGTTATATCGCCAACTACAGGCCTGGTATGGACACTACATCATTTTCAGTCCCTCAGTGTTTCCATTTAAATAGATTTTTTTAACTGTTTTTGGGGGAACCATTGTGAAAGTTTGTTGTATAAAAGAGGCCTTACGCATGACATAGCTACTTATTCATATTTTAATTGTGCATACAATATCAATGGATGTGATTGCGTGGCTCAAAATAGCCAAACAAAATAAAACAGAAAAGGAAAGACATTTTGATCGGACATCTGGTATTTTTCCTCTTATTTAACCCAAAGTTTGGTAAATAAAGTTTCTCTTTTGACTAATAATGGAAATATGTGGCTTTTTCAGTGCTGCCTGTGACTCAGCCTGTTAGTTTACTTCGCTGGATAAATTCCTGCCAGTGGGAAGGTGTCAAGCTTCGTGTAATTATTTGCTCTTTTATCAGTTTGGCAGGGGTGGATGTGACTGTTTGTGTGTGTACAGTGTGAAAATGAGGAGGACGATTGTATAAAGGCATTATAGAAGTGTCAGCAGGATTTGGACCATAGTAAGAGAGAGGTGAAAACTGCACTGGAGGTTTTCTATTTCCAGAAATGTTGTTTATAGCCAAGTGAACCATTTCTCTGCATCATATGTTGAAATAACAGTGTGATTTTGTCATTAAGCTACATGGCTTTGTCTCTTTAGGTTCTCCTTATTACGACAACGTCAGACCTCTTTGCTACAGTGACTCAGATGCAGTGCTCTTATGCTTTGACATTAGCCGACCTGATATTGTAGACGGCGCTCTAAAGAAGGTATTATTACCACTATCTTGAATCACAATTTGCCATTTCTCCCCTTTATCAGTTAAGTTACCACATCCTAACTTTTAATGAGGTTGGTCGTCTTTTATTTTCCAGTGGAAAGCTGAGATCCAAGACTTCTGTCCCAGCACACGGATCTTACTAATAGGCTGCAAGACAGACCTGCGCACAGACGTATGTACACGCATGGAGCTATCCAATCAGAAACAGACACCCATCTCCCATGAGCAGGTTTGTTCCTTAAAAATTCTTTCTTCTCCAATGTGTCCTCTGAGTTCATTGCCTATCTATATAGAAGTTCTGCTTGTTCAAACTCATTTTTCTTCTTCACATCATAGGGTTTGTCCTTGGCAAAGCAGTTCGGAGCAGAAACGTACCTGGAGTGCTCCGCCTTCACATCAGAGAAAAGCATTCACAGCGTTTTCCGTACTGCTGCTCTGGCCTGCGTGAACAAACTCCAGCCTGCCAATAAACCCAGCCCTGTCCGCCGCCTCTCCAAGAGACTCCTACACCTGCCAAGCAAGACAGAGCTGCTCTCCTCCACCTTTAACAAGGACAAGTCCAAAAGCTGCTCCATCATGTGAATTCTGCTGAGATAATGCTGAAATTAAAGACGGAGCAAGGACAAGCTGATGATTTATTTAGGGTTGAGGGTTTTGCAAAGAAAAGAGAGTCCAAATTCTCTCTTTCCTTTTCAGCACCCTGCCCATAACTTCCCATGGACCACCTAGAAAATAACACAATATAAAACCAACTCTGATGGCCTATCACCAGCACACAGTGCAGAGACTGGATGGTGAAATATCCCCTATGACACATCTACACAAAAAGGGCATAACTTGCACTTTAAGGCATAGGTTCTTCTCATAAAGGTTGCTGTGAGAGAAGAGAGGGCAGTGCTTCATCTGCTGCAGGTGGAAAACGGTTGTAAACAGCACTGGACTGCATTACCCCGATGAGATCCATTTGAAATTCTTATAGCAGCTTCCTCTCCCATCCATCTCTTTAACTGAGTGTCCCTGTAAGGTCACGATTCGAGGTGAGTGACGAGCTGAAATGTAAATTCAGATAGTGACAGGAAGTGGTATCTCCAGAAGGGCGGCTCGGTGGAATTTAAAACAAGATATTATCCTTCGCCGACCCCTCGCGGTATTTCATTTGGAAATTAAAGCTGACATCGGAGAAAAGAGAGGAGTGAGATAGGAGGGATTTGGCAAGCAGGAGTGTTCATTTGGAAAGGCAGTAGAAGGACGAAGTGAGGGATCATCTGAAGGAGCCCGATGTGACTCAGCACTCACACGAGCCACCAGAAACAAGTTTTGGGAGGACATGTTGTGACATCAACACTCACAAAAAAAACAAAAAAAACAGGCCATGTGAAGACTGTTGGTGTATGTTTCTGGCAGCAGCTCCAGCTTTTTGTGTTACAAACCTAAAACAACAAGGTTTAATTCAGTGTGTTGGACTTAAAATGCTAAAATTTAAAGACTTTAAAGAGTGAAACTGGAACTGAAAGTGTTTTGATTTACCAAAATGAGTCTTTTTCCTCTAAAACTCTGATGAGAAATACTCCTCAATGTGTCCCACACAAAATACTCTTTTTATTTGTAAATATTGTGACACCTCACTTGAAAAACCCTAAGTCAGCCCTGAGATGCTAACAAATATCCACAACATGACCAACATGACTGGGATTCACTTACACATAAAGAATTGAACAGATATCAGCTAAAGATGACACAACACAACTACACCAAATCCCCTAAAAAAAGGAGGGAGCAGAAAACAAACTAGAATGCTTCTCTCCTCTAAAGGCTTTACACCTGAAAGGAAAAAAGTGAGGGAAAAGACAACATACAGATGCAAAAACAGTATTTCAAAATGCAGCTTATCCTGTTTCCAGTCTGGACTGCTGCTTTTATTCATGATCTGAAACATACATGACGGAAAGTAGTGAATTAATCACACAAACAGGCTGGTCCTGTGCAAAGAAATCTTCCTTTTTCTAATATCAAAAGTATCCCCTTGTATGTGTGTGTGCGTGCGTGTGTGACTTCCCTGAAAAGTCATTTTTACATTTTACATTTCTAAATTATCTATTTTACTTCCTGGGTGTTTCTTCTTGCTCGTGGATGTCATTTTTCTTCTTTCTAAGCAGATGTTATTTTCACTTGGGTTGTCTGGCATTAGCAGCTGTTGACAGCTTAGCTAATAGAGGACTGGATGATAAGTGGGTCTGCTCTGAGAAGCCCCGAGTCTTCTGGATGTACAGAACACTGGAATTTACCGTGTTGCCTAGCAACAGTGCAAGAAAGGGAGGGGCCAGGCCCGAGGTTAAAGCCTGACAGACAGCGGAGGGACTGCTCTCCACAAGGGCACCTCACCTTTTATTTGTAGCATTGGAGTGAAGACACTGCTGAGGTGATGAGCGTTTCAGGGACTGCTTTTGTTTATTGGTTGTTTTTTTTTTAAGACCCCCTCTTCCCAGTAGCAGCCACAAGTGGGTTGACAGACACAGCATGCAAACTAAAACATGCCTCTGCAGCTCTGCTTCAGTCACTACGTCTTACTTCTTTTTGTCTGATGCATTGTGCTTTCCTATGTGGCCGTCAGTTCAGTTTTGAAATGCTCTTTTTTGACAGACTTTGCCTTTTTGTACATATCTTTGCTCTTAACACTGTTTTTTGGAAAGAATGAAAGAAGAATGTTTCTAAAGCAGAACACAATGCCTGTGAAAAGTCGCCTTTGAAGGCTCAAATTATGGACTGGATTCTGTATTTGTTATTGTCATAAACTACTTTCTTTAAACCTTTATTTAAATAAATTCTTCTTGAATCCATGAGCAAGTCAGTGTTTGATTCCATGTCATAAATCCATCAAAATCACTCTTGTAATAGCCGAATTAACTGTAAATGGGTTTCATTTAAGTGTAATCATTATGTATTTGACACTTACACAATTATTGAGCAAAACTTGGGCTGACAGCTGNGGGAGGACATGTTGTGACATCAACACTCACAAAAAAAACAAAAAAAACAGGCCATGTGAAGACTGTTGGTGTATGTTTCTGGCAGCAGCTCCAGCTTTTTGTGTTACAAACCTAAAACAACAAGGTTTAATTCAGTGTGTTGGACTTAAAATGCTAAAATTTAAAGACTTTAAAGAGTGAAACTGGAACTGAAAGTGTTTTAATTTACCAAATAAGTCTTTTTCCTCTAAAAATCTGACGAGAAATACTCCTCAATGTGTCCCACACAAAATACTCTTTTTATTTGTAAATATTGTGACACCTCACTTGGAAAACCCTAAGTCAGCTCTGAGATGCTAACAAATATCCACAACATGACCAACATGACTGGGATTCACTTACACATAAAGAATTGAACAGATATCAGCTAAAGATGACACAACACAACTACACCAAATCCCCTAAAAAAAGGAGGGAGCAGAAAACAAACTAAAATGCTTCTCTCCTCTAAAGGCTTTACCCCTGAAAGGAAAAAAGTGAGGGAAAAAACAACATACAGATGCAAAAACAGTATTTCAAAATGCAGCTTATCCCGTTTCCAGTCTGGACTGCTGCTTTTATTCATGATCTGAAACATACATGACGGAAAGTAGTGAATTAATCACAAAAACAGGCTGGTCCTGTGCAAAGAAATCTTCCTTTTTCTAATATCAAAAGTATCCCCTTGTATGTGTGTGTGCGTGCGTGTGTGACTTCCCTGAAAAGTCGTTTTTACATTTTCCATTTCTAAATTATCTATTTTACTTCCTGGGTGTTTCTTCTTGCTCGTGGATGTCATTTTTTTTCTTTCTAAGCAGATGTTATTTTCACTTGGGTTGTCTGGCATTAGCAGCTGTTGACAGCTTAGCTAATAGAGGACTGGATGATAAGTGGGTCTGCTCTGAGAAGCCCCGAGTCTTCTGGATGTACAGAACACTGGAATTTACCGTGTTGCCTAGCAACAGTGCAAGAAAGGGAGGGGCCAGGCCCGAGGTTAAAGCCTGACAGACAGCGGAGGGACTGCTCTCCACAAGGGCACCTCACCTTTTATTTGTAGCATTGGAGTGAAGACACTGCTGAGGTGATGAGCGTTTCAGGGACTGCTTTTGTTTATTGGTTTTTTTTTTTTAAGACCCCCTCTTCCCAGTAGCAGCCACAAGTGGGTTGACGGACACAGCATGCAAACTAAAACATGCCTCTGCAGCTCTGCTTCAGTCACTACGTCTTACTTCTTTTTGTCTGATGCATTGTGCTCTCCTATGTGGCCGTCAGTTCAGTTTTAAAATGCTCTTTTTTGACAGACTTTGCCTTTTTGTACATATCTTTGCTCTTAACACTGTTTTTTGGAAAGAATGAAAGAAGAATGTTTCTAAAGCAGAACACAATGCCTGTGAAAAGTCGCCTTTGAAGGCTCAAATTATGGACTGGATTCTGTATTTGTTATTGTCATAAACTACTTTCTTTAAACCTTTATTTAAATAAATTCTTCTTGAATCCATGAGCAAGTCAGTGTTTGATTCCATGTCATAAATCCATCAAAATCACTCTTGTAATAGCCGAATTAACTGTAAATGGGTTTCATTTAAGTGTAATCATTATGTATTTGACACTTACACAATTATTGAGCAAAACTTGGGCTGACAGCTGGGTTACTCTTCTCAATGCTCATGTAAATCTTTTTTTTTTCCTGTATGGTTTAATTATGACAAACAACACTTTTCATGCAGAAGAGAGCCAGGAGCTGTATCAAATTAAAGCCAAAGATTATTTGGTTAATTTAATCATATTCAAGGCTCCTCAAGAGAAAGAGAGACTGATAACTTGGCAGCACACTGTCTATTTTGTCTGACGAATTATGATAACATGAACTTGTTCCCTTGCTCAAGGGCAGTATGGTTTCTTCACAAAGCCTTTTTATTTTATCTTTAATTGATGAGTTAACTTATCAACTCTTTGTTTCTGATGGTTTTAGCACTTTTAAAAAGTAGTTTAATATAAAAAAAACCATGAGGGTATAAGGGTAAAATAAATCAAAGCATGATTTTGTGATTTTAGGTTTTGTGACCAGCAAATACACAGTGTTTGCACTACTATCAGACTATGACCGCAGCTACACTGTAAAGTGTCAAAACAGGCCTGTTGATGTTATAGCAGTGAAGCGTGAATACAGCCTGGAGGGGTTAACCCCCACCCAAAACACATACAGGAACATACATGTCCACAGAAATCATGTTACATGCATAATAAGTTTTAAAATCTGGCCACTATCATTTTTTGAGGATGGTTTGTTGGTATAAACATGTTGTCCCACTCGACCAGCCTGGCCAAGGTTGGCATTAGCTCAATGCCAACATCTGTAATTGGTTCTTATAGTTTTTCAGCGGTAACTGACCCTGAAGTCGCCAGATGGACATGTGATTTACTTTACCTCACCTCTGGAGTCCAAAATCAAAATTTTGACATATTGTTTCTGATTGTTAATAAAATAATGACCCAATATATGCAAAAAATGCATATGTAGTAGTAATCTTAAACTTTAATTGCCTTAGTATGGTCACATGGCACATTGTTGGACACGTTCAGCAGCCTTCTTTTACTTCTAGTGATGTTAACTTCTTATAATGATAATCTAACTTAATTTATAATTATGCTGTACTTTAACTCCAGCACTCATACTGCTTTTTTACCCCTTGCTTTTTTTAAACAGATATTTTACCTTTGTGGTACGAGCTATCATTTTCAGGCTTAAGACTTCAAAAGCTTTTTTGAACACATTTCAAGCCTTGCATGATATAACGAATTATTCAAACATGTTTTGTTCAAATAGTGGGACGTATTGTCATATTCAATCTCTTTAATTAGTGTTATGACCTGAGAGGAGGTACACTAAGAGGAGGACCCTTATCTAAATATTTATCAAAACCCAAAACTGAAATAAAACACTGAACACAGAAACACAGGTCACACAGACCAAGAGGCAAAATCCAGTTTTTTAAAATGAAGCCAGTGTGAAAGTGCTAAAAGTTTCAGTTCCACTAACCAGTTTAAGAATAATGCCCTGGATGTCTGGAGTGCTATTATTCAATAGGAAATATAGGCCTTGTTAGTATAGTGTAACCTGTAACTGAGTACAGTAATCTTAATTTAGATAATGACCAAGACATTTGGATAATAAGCAAGTTAATAACTTGAATTAAAAGAGGCACTGTGATAATTGTGCAAATATTATTATTTTTTTAGTTATCTTGGAATTAAGGCTAAAAACTTTTCTGGGTGTGGAACATTTTCCTTTCTCTCTCATTCTCCTACAATCTTTGCAGTTTCCTTTCCTTCTGCTTTCCCCTTATGTAATCAACCATCCTCCCTGACCTCCAATTACATTGTTTGCTTTGTCTCACTAGAGTGATACTGACTCTTATCAGTATCCCTCTGGCTGCGTCCTGCTGTCACACGAAGCTCATTGATGACATGACATGGAAGAAGAAGCTGCATGTTTGCCATTCCTGAGCTATCGCACTCAGGATACAGCAAGGACTCCTTATCCATTACCTTTGGCCCAGAAAGTGACACAAAAAATGTGGGAATAATCTGCATCACTGGTCTAAGAGAAGTGTGATATCTGGACTGATCTGCTCTGACGTTGATTCCCTGCAGCTGGAAATGGAAGTGGTGTGATCATTTTTGGATAATGCTAGCCCGTCTGACTAGGACTCAGCTCTCTCTTATCTTTTACTGTTTCTGTGGCCCCCTGCCTGTCTCTTTCTCACAGGGATACATGTACTCATTTATCAGAAAATTGGTTCATGTACACATCATGTCTCTGTAAATCAGATAATCCTCTGACAAAGGCATTTTGAGCCTGCCATCTATGACAGGTTGCTCCAAGGCGTAATTATACTGCATGCTTGTGGTGTATATAGGACTCAAGCAATACAGGAGTTCTTAGACACAGAATGCACATTAATGAACATGAGTTGTGCTGCTGAATAAGTGAAAGGAGACAAAATACATGAACACTGACTTTCTCTAAAAGAGTTTGGAAGGACTGATGCCAGGACTAGGGATGGGCGTTGATGAGATTTGTTGATACCAATACCCTTAATGATGTTACAGTCTGCATAAAGAAAATAAAATGAGTACCTAAATTAAACAAGACTTAAATTCCAGCAATGCTAACTTGGAGCTTCTGGCTGAGTTAACAGTGTACACCTGGCAAAAGACCATCTTTCTGTAGCATTTGGGCATCAATGTGTATATGATTAAAACAATACTGTTCATAGCCTGAAGTGTGAAAAAGAAAACTGAGTCATTTTTTTCCCATCTGAGCTCTGTTGGAGGTAAATCATGAGAAAAAAAAGCCAACACTGCACACTTCATCATGTCTGGCCAGTTTCAGAGAATCAATCCACGTTTGAAAATAGATGTGTACGAGCCTGTGTGACACATGAACAACACTGACATTTTTGATGTAAACTAATGACCAGGTCAGCAGCAAATGATCTGTACAGTCTAGACATTTTCCTCCCCAGGTTGGATGGATAGGTGCCTGCAGCAGGGAAGGTGGAGAAACTATCGTGGATGAGGATGCAGAGGGAGGATGATATAGGGAAGAGTGCTGCCATCTGAAACCCTCTTGGGAAGTCTGAGAGAATGGTTGCGGCGCAGCGTGGCTCATTACCACATAAGTACATCATCTATCAGACATGGCAGCACAGAAACGCATAAACACACGTGATGCAGTCTCCCACATTGGCACAATCAACCTATCAGACCCCTGGAAGACTGCAGCAGCAGCAGCAGAGAGGAGGGGAAGAGGGGCTGATGGGGGTCCAACGCTGTGCTGCCTGGTTACTGATGAGCTATCTGCAGACTGACACATAGGTTACATTCCCTTATATGTCTGTGCACGCCAAATAGATCCCCACCCCATCAATACAAACACACACACACACACACACACACACACACACACACACACACACACACACACACACACACACACACACAGCCTTGCCTGAGCTGCTCTTTAAGGGTCATAACTCCTGTCTCTGGAAGGAAAATTGGGTTGTATGTCAAAGGCTCAGCTGGTTGAGGGGAAACATTCTCCTGTGTCCTACATGGCCATCTGCTGCTCTCTGGTTCAGCTCACTAAACACAGTGGCTATAATATGTTTCCATAAATTGTTTTGTGTGTTGATGTTGCATACCACATATGATTAATGTACATGTTGTCGTCTGACATTTTGAAAAATAAAAACAGGAAAAAAGGTAATGTCACCTCAATGGCCTGACACTGGGAGGAAGAAGCATGAATGATTTTTTTTCTTCAACATTTTCCAGTGGTCATCATCTTTCTCTGATGTCTTTTTCAAGGTTTGAAGCCTGTTTGAAATGCTGTTTTGAACAGGAGTTATAGTGGGGGGATGTTGATTTGATCACACAAGCACAGACAGGGGTCTTTGCTGGGCCTGATACAATGATCTGTGTCTTGTTTGATTTTTTGTCTCTAAGTTTTAACTTTTAAAATTAAACTATGATACAGTATTTTAGGAAGCATGGTTCTGATCTTTACCTGTAAAAATATGTGGAGACTCTCTGAGGCTCCATCCCTCTCTTCGAATTGCCCAAAGTGGTTTGGTTCTCCACAAACTGAGATTCACCTGAATGTGGTCAAAAGTGTCAAGTGACTGATGCTGAAGCACCAAGTCTGACCTTAAGTATGTTATATCTTTTATGATAGGACAGAAAGAAAGAAAGAAAGAGAAAAACAAACAAACAAATGAAACAAATGATATGCTGACAGGTTTAGAAATGGCAAATGAAAAATTGAGAAAAAATCAAACAAAGAAAAGAGAAAGAAACAAATATGATACAACAAAAAGCATAAAGAAACCAACAAACAACCAAAAAGAGTGAGACAATTGGAAGGAAATGAAACAAACAAAGGAAAAACAAACGAAACAAAGGATGACAAAACAATTTTGAGATGGAAGATGGAGAAGCTAAAAAAACAAGGTAAAAACAAAGACACAAAGTAGTTACAATAAAAAGTGAAATAAATTGATAAATAAACTGATTTAGAAAGAAAGAAAGAAAGAAAGAAGGAAAGGAAGAAGGAGAAAGAAAAGATGGGAAAGGAAGATGAGTAAAGTGAGTTATTGTTTCCAGTCTCTCTAGCTCTGTGTCTGATTACTCAGTCCAAGGCTGTTCTGATGTGACACATTCATGCAGCAGAGAAACTCTGCAGCATGTGTGTGTGTGTGTGTGTGTGTGTGTGTGTGTGTGTGTGTGTGTGTGTGTGTGTGCACTCTGGTCTGTACTCAATGAGGCAAACAGAAATCACCAGACAGCATTCACCACAACCTTCTTATTGCCCCAAATCCATGGCTGCATTAATATTTGGCGTTTTGAGTTGAGCTAAATAAATGAATAACTAAATTTTCTGGTATCTCTGGGATTTGTCAAGAATGTACACTGCAGGTTTTCTCATTTGCTTGTTATCATTGTGTCAGAGTGGTCACATTATCTGTTCAAATATGTGTCTGTGGGTACTGTTTGCAACAAAGAGCATCCATGTGTGATCCGACATGTGAATTGGTATATAAATGTGTCAGTGTGTGCTGTGTATACTAAACAGTTTATCATGTCTGCTTTGCCTAATGTCTTGTTCCAAAGTGCAGCGATGTGAGCCAGGTTCCTGCATGCTGCTGCCTGTGCCCAGCTCTGCTGCAATCATAAGACCTCTTGTGTCCCTGCAGAAAAGACAAATAGCATCCCCCTGGTATAACCGTCTCATCCCATTCACCTCTTCATCCGCTACATGATGACACCCCCAGAAACCGGTATTTACTCGCACTGTTCACCTTCCCTAAATCCCCCCTCCCTGTGCCCATGTGCCCTGTATGGCACACCCTGAGGGCATGTCAGGAGCCAGTGCTCCTCCAGCGCTTTAATTAGACAACCATGGCTGGCATCACGGGAATATGGGGGGGCGGGGAGTCAGAGCTGGGGCGTACGAGGTGATTTGGATGGGGGTCGACTGCTAGGATGGTGTACATCTGGATAACAGCAGTCACATCTGTGCCATCCAATCATGAGACTCCAGCAAAAATCTGTTTCCAGGGCTTCAAAATGAGCACATACTTGTAGTTCAGTGCAGATTTTCTTGTGTTTCATCTTTAAATCAAAAGTGCCGTGTACACAGGATCTGATCCTTCACCCTCAAACATTGATTTTGTTTGTTTGCATAAAGCCAAGCTGTAAGTGTAATCTCTGCTCAGCTGTTAGGTGATAAGAATTAGGTAATCATTAACATTACACAACACTGGTTGGAAGTAAGTTAGCCTCCAGACCTAAAAAAGAACAAATACTGTCATTTGTCTGCCGAAACCCCCTGAAGTGAGAAGTTTTTAGCTGGTAATGAACCAGACTGATAACAATAGTGACACCGTTTTTGACCTAAAAAATAGAAACAGAACAACTCGAAGCCTAAAAATTCCAAATTTGTGATTCTTCTGTTCTTCCAGTTCAATTCTCCTGTGTGTCACAGTTTGCCTCACATAACCTTTGGCCATCACACATTCAAAGTTAAAACACCAGAAATTATTACAGCAAAAATTAGGTTCTGGTATTCAACTAGTAAATCAAATCCTAACTCTTTGAAACACTAATGGCATCTGCAGACAATATATGAGACATGATTTGAATGTCAAAATAAAGAGTAGCCATGGTAACAGTGCAGCACAAAAGTAGCATGACTGCTTTTGAGTGTGCATGTTTTATGTTGGGTGGAAAACATGAAGTTGACATAGCTGTGAATGCAGTGTATTTAAAAAATAAAAGATTTACTCATAGACTTTCACTTGTATTCTTGCCTTTGATGTTACCAGTTAATTCCATAACACTATCTTAGTAAAGTGATGTTAAAAACAATTATTTTGAACACATTCAATTATTTACAAAGCCTCTACATAATGTGACAGAGCTAGGAATCATAAAATACATGCAAACAGGGCAGTACTTAAAGCTCCTGTAAGGAACCTTCTTTGTGTGATTTAAATACCACCTGTGGACAAAGCAAGAGTACAACACATTAATTAAATATGTTTTTTGATGGCTATTGTATCCTGCTGTGTTACAACGCTCACACATATGATATCAATTTTGCAAAAAGACATGAACATAATGACTTTTTTTGCGGTATGAACCTGGCAAAAACAATTCATGTAAAAAATCCCAATCTTATTCATGATTCTCTTGATTGAATTTTTAGGTCATGTAGATGTGCAATCACCAATTTAAGCCAACTTCCAAATTGGTTAAAATATTTTTTTACATGAGCTTTAAATCTACTGTTTGAATATTTAGAAATAGGTACCCTAAAGAGGTGGTAGGTTTTATCTTTTTTCTGATTTTGTCTCGCAGAATTTTAGAGGTTTTATTTCTTCTGTTTTAATGGTCAGCTATATCTTTTTTTGGAAATATACTGCTTGTATATTTATTATCTGCTTGGTAAATATGTAAATCAATTTCATATTGCTTAGCTTTGCCATTCAACTTTCATTAAAGGTGCTATTCAATCGATTGTTTGCAATTTCCTGCAACTGGCAATTTCCTCCTCCATTATAGTTCATGCCACTGATTAATAGTCTCAACACCAATAATATTTTATGTTTAAGTCCCAGTTCTGTTCTGCCTCAGCTCTTTTTTTTCATCAAAGAAATTTTGAACTGTCACACAAGGCAAAGCACAAGTATTAAAACAAAATTCTTTAAGCATTTATTTCAGGCTCCTAGTATAGTGTATCCTGATACATTGTCGTGGTTTATTGGCACAGTCATAAAAACCACCTGTGTTTTCTTTTCTGCAGTTACAGGAGGGGGGTGAAAGTAACTCTGATACATCATGGAACACATCTCCTGTACCAGAACTCCATTTATTATATGTGATATTCATAATAAGCTTAACTGGGAAGAATTCAAAGAAAACTGACAATGAAAAAGAAAAACACAATCTCAGTACAGGGGATTCATGATACCACTATACGTTTTTCTCCCACTGTATTTCCCTTTGTTTCCCTTTCTCTGTTTTTTTTTCCAACTTCAACTTTGATCTGTTCCTCCTGAAACAGTTTCACCTTCAGAAGGGCTTCATAAATCTTTCTTGATGTCCCCGTGGATAAAAAGGCAGGCCCAGAATATTTATCAGCAGCTAGCCAATCCGGACTGTAGTAACACATAGCATCATCTAAAATGTCTTTTATCTGTCAGCGAGAGGATGAGCACAAACGTACGAAACCACCGAATGGTTAAGATTAGAGAGGGGGGAAAGCATTGTCTCTGCACTGGCAGCACTTCTTGAATGTTAATCTACTGCTGTGTTATTAAGTGGAACTGAGCACACTCCTATTTCACCATGGCTACTTCAGACTGTAGAGTCTGAAGTAAACAACAGACTGAGAGATCTGGCTTCACCTGAACAACCACTGTACAGCTATTTATGTCAGAATTTTGTTTGATAATAATAACTCAAAGTTTAAGATAAGTTGTAGTGATTAAAAGAAACAAAAGAAAAATTGGGGATGGAGCACATTGGCTTGGAGGGGAGAAATAACCTGCAACAAAATGTGATTTCTGTGTATGATTAAACAGTGTGAAATGCATGGGAGCCCATTTCTGCCTGTAATATATAAAGAAATGTTGGGGAAAAAATTGGTAAGACATGAGAAAGTTTTTCATAATTATGACTTATGGGCTGATCATTATGACCAAATACCTCATGATAATGGCTATTGTATTTTATAATTATGATTAAGTGTTTCAACATAATGCTTTACTATTTTTTTTCTTGTTGTGTTTTAATTGGCCTTAAATTAAATATCTCTTAACACTGTTTTCTGTATAAATTTCCATAGCACAGATGACCAATTGTCTAAATCAACAGCTCCTTTGTTTCTCAGTGCATGCACAAAAATCCAGCCATGCATTGAGTTATTGTTTAGGTTACCGGTGGATAATTAAATATCTGTATGAAGCTAAACTGTAACAATGTTGCCACCTTGTGCTTAAACACGAACAGCAACAGTCGAGATTATTATATTAGTTTTGGTCAGGCGTTTAAGGTGTTCATGTACCAAACAAACGGGGACCTTGAAAAGTAAAGACCTAGCTTGCTGGGAAATGTAGTTTTAAAAGCCTTGAGCTTCACAATTTACGCTTTGCCAAGGACTACAACTCCCAAACTCCTTTCTTGCTTCAGTCCGCTTTGGGCAACATGGCGTCTTCTTGAAGCGCAGACAAATCGTAACAGTTTTGTTGACAAACGATTAAGGTAAACTTAAAGTGCTCTGATATGCAGTTTTGAACGATGATTTATTTGTAAAATGTAAGCAGTTAGGTTTTAAATGTGTTTAATTGTGCATGTTGTTTTCAGGTTATTGAAGATAAACACAGTTTTAGCTAAATTGTTAGCCAACATCAGGAGCTTCATGCGTTCATTTAACACAGGTTGAGTTTTTTCAACTTTGTTTTTCTGACTTGCCTTATTTTCCAAGATATCATCACTCGGCGCGGAAATAGTTTCATTACAATCATATTCTGTAAATTATAATCTGTTTCACTAACTTACTGTGTAGGTTACTTTAATGCTACATGTACATGCGCGCGTATACGTGATTTCTCTTTATCGAAAAAAGTTTGACCGATTTGATTTCAACCTGCACTGCCTGCTGCTGACAGAAATCTATGTAGATGTCTTTGTTTCAAAGACGTCATCTTCCTTTCAAAATGTTGAAATGATAAAATTGGAGATTCGGGATTCTGAAATGATTCAACAATAACCAAAGTAACCCAAAATAGAATAGATGGCATTGAGTTAGTTTTAACCTCTTAAGACCAGAGCTTTTGCCAGATGTGCATTTTTTGTTTCTCCTCGCAGTTTAAGAGATCAGTAAGACCTAATAAGTATCAGAAGCAAATTTGGTCTTTGTACAGAAAGGCTGGATTTGAGTGCGATCACTTAGCTGTTAAGTTATGAACGTTAGTGTACATAACCACACCGTTTTTTTTAACTCGAAAATTGATATGAAGATGTGGGCAGAGTCACCTCATGTGATTAATAGGTCTCAGTTTTGAAAAATTAAGTATCATGGGTCTGAGTGGCAGAAATGTAATGTCCAGATATGTGGATGCAGGGGCTTGAGAGTTTCACCAAAAATCTGCTCACTTTTGTGCGTATGCAGATGGCAGCCGACTCCACTGAAAAGAAGGAGGCTGAATCCTCTGGGACCAAAGACAGAGAGAGGAAGCGAAGCCGATCAAGAGAGCGGGATCGCAAACTCTCCCCTTCACGCAAACGCCATCGTTCCCGTGAACGAAATCGATCAAAATCTCCTGACAGGTAACTCCAATGCAGGGTAAAAAAATGAATGAACACCAAAGGGAGGGGATTTAAGTCACTGATTGTCTTTTGTAAAAATGAAAACCAAAGTGAACCTGTATCTGTGTACTGTAATTATAGAGACAGACGTCCGAAGGACAAGGACAGAGACAAGGATCGAGACAGAGATAAGGACAGAGAGAGGAGCCGTAAAGACAGAGACAGCCATCGACGGGATAAAGATCGCAGCAAAAGATCCAGGTGTGTGAACACAGAGGAATATCTCTGAGAGATATAAAGGATCATGTGACTTAAAATCCATTGTTTTCATTTTTTCTGTTTAAATTCATATTCCTTTGTAGAAGTCTCTCACCCAAGTCAAAGGATGGCAAGTTAAAGAGAGAAAAGGATATAAAAACAGAAGAGGATGAAGATGAGAAGAAAAAGAAAGAAAAGGTTGGACTCTGGTCTATCTGTTATAAAACTCTATTGCTTCTCAGCTCATTATTTTGTTTGTTTGAGCTTTGTTGCTGCATTTTCAGGTCCAACCATTGTCTTTGGAAGAGCTTCTTGCCAAGAAGAAAGCAGAAGAAGAAGCAGAAGCAAAGGTAGGGGCCTATTCAAGGTTCTCATTTTGTTGTTCCTTCTTAACCCAATTGGATTTATCTTTCATACCTTTGACTTTTTTTTTTCATTTTTAGCCAAAGTTCCTCTCCAAAGCTGAGCGAGAAGCTGAGGCTATAAAACGTCGAGAACAACAGACAGAGGAGAGGAGGAAGATGTTGGATGATGAAAGGAAGAAGAGAAGGATGTTCCAGGACATGGGGAGAAAAATGCTGGGTGTGTGTCACCTTCAGTTACACTTTTTGTTTTAATGACCTGTATGCTTTTGAGGGATGTAAGACTTACAGTGGAGAATATGTGTTGCAGAGGATCCCCAGGAAAGGGAGAGAAGAGAGCGACGGGAGAGAATGGAGAGGGAGAACAACGGAAATGAAGATGATGATGGACGGCAAAAGATGAGAGAAGAGAAAGACAAAAGCAAAGAGCTGCATGCCATCAAGGTGAGCCTGAAGAGAAAATTAAAAATTTGTGTTCACTAAATCCTAAAGCATGATGAAATCTAATGTTTCCATTTCTTCATCTAATTTCAAATAATTGAAAATATTAATTTCACTCAATAAGTGTCTTTCACTTGCAGGAGCGTTACCTGGGGGGAATCAAGAAACGAAGGAGAACTCGTCATTTAAATGACAGGAAGTTTGTCTTTGAGTGGGACGCCTCCGAAGACACCTCAGTTGACTACAACCCGATGTGAGTCAACATGAACACATTTCATCATGAGATTTGTACCTGTTGGTTCAATGCAGGTCTTTGTTTAGTTAGAACGACAAACAATAGAATGTTCTCAATTTGTCCTGCAGCTACAAAGAAAAACATCAGGTGCAGTTGTATGGACGAGGCTTCATCGCTGGCATCGACTTGAAGCAGCAGAAAAGAGAGCAGTCACGATTCTATGGGGACCTGATGGAGAAGAGGAGAACGCTTGAAGAAAAAGAGCAGGAAGAGTGAGAACAGAGAAGTCTTCAAAGTTATCATCTTGACTTCAAACCAAATTACGAAGCTGATTCATTTTCATTTCTCCCGCTCTTCTCAGGACACGTCTGAAGAAGATGCGTAAGAAGGAGGCCAAGCAGCGCTGGGACGACCGTCACTGGTCCCAGAAGAAGCTGGACGAGATGACAGACAGAGACTGGAGAATCTTCAGGGAGGACTACAGCATCACCACAAAGGGAGGGAAGATCCCAAACCCTATCAGGAACTGGAAGGAGTATTCACTGCCCGCGCACATCGTGGAAGTCATCGACAAATGTGGCTATAAAGTAAGTTCCCTCTGACATGTTGAACAAGCTTTCATCACAGGAAATGTAGAGCTTCTGAAATGAATACACATTTGTTTTGCTGGTGCTGTCATGGTTTCATGAATGAAGGAGTCTGAAGACCAATTTATCATCACTTTGACCTTTTTCCCTCTTTAAAATCAAGGACCCAACACCTATCCAGAGGCAGGCCATCCCTATTGGTTTACAGAACCGTGACATCATTGGTGTGGCTGAGACTGGCAGCGGTAAAACAGCTGCTTTCCTGATCCCACTTCTGGTCTGGATCACCACCCTGCCTAAAATTGACAGGTAACACAGACCAGGCTGATATAATTTCAAGCACAATCCCTGACAAAATCCCCCCAGATGTTTCATCCATCAGGGTTCACTTGTTTATACAC
Source organism: Thalassoma bifasciatum (assembly GCA_008086565.1). NCBI lineage: Eukaryota > Metazoa > Chordata > Actinopteri > Labriformes > Labridae > Thalassoma > Thalassoma bifasciatum. Next base: position 259,425 of record RPOG01000061.1, read on the forward strand.
TTGGATTATAATCCTCTTCTGTGTAACTGGTTGTTTGCAGGATTGAAGACTCAGATCAGGGTCCTTATGCTGTGATCCTGGCTCCGACTCGTGAGTTGGCACAGCAGATTGAAGAGGAAACCATCAAGTTTGGGAAACCTCTCGGCATCCGAACGGTGGCTGTGATTGGAGGAATCTCAAGAGAGGACCAGGGTTTCCGTCTCAGGATGGGCTGTGAGGTGAGGCATGATGTGGCTGTTTAAAATCTGTAAAGCAAGTGTGTAAATATAAGGTTAAGAAAAATTTGAATTCAAAGGATAACATAACTTAAAGCAGACATGGGTTTTCAAGAGGACTTGAGGACTTTTATATCTGTGTTGACCTCAGCAGTGGAAACAAAAGCAAGATTTCTCACATGCTTTCTCTGTGTAACGGTCCTTACAACTCATACACTGAATTAATGTAGAGTACAACAAACACTTCACTTCTTGTTTCCTCTTGTTCCAGATTGTGATTGCCACCCCTGGTCGTCTGATTGATGTGCTTGAGAACCGATACCTGGTCTTGGGACGCTGCACCTATGTGGTACTGGATGAGGCTGATCGTATGATTGACATGGGCTTCGAACCTGATGTCCAGAAGATTCTGGAGTACATCCCAGTGACCAATCAGAAACCAGACACAGAGGAGGCTGAGGACCCGGAGAAGATGATGATGAACTTTGAGTCTGGAAAGAATAAGTACAGACAGGTATGCTACTTCTGTTCGAGAAAGTTAAAAAACAGACTAAACATGTTTTATTTAGGTTTTTTGATTGTCTTTTGCACCCGTTAGACGGTCATGTTCACAGCTACCATGCCCCCAGCCGTGGAGCGTCTGGCCAGGAGCTACCTGAGACGTCCTGCTGTGGTTTACATCGGGTCTGCTGGCAAACCTCATGAGAGAGTCGAACAGAAGGTTCTGCTCATGTCAGAGGGAGAGAAAAGGTGAGAAAGGGAAACATGACACTTATGTCCTTCAGCATTATGTTTATTTCTGCCAGTGTCATGCTGAGAGTGTTTTTTATTTTTTGTGTGGTGCAGGAAGAAGCTGCTGGAGGTGTTGGCGCATGGCTTCGAGCCTCCTATCATCATCTTTGTCAACCAGAAGAAGGGTTGCGATGTGCTGGCCAAGTCTCTGGAGAAGATGGGGGTAAGTCACCAGATGAGTCACATCAGTTGAATGTCTGTGCCTTAACAAGCAACATTTAACAATATCTAGTTTTGGCCACATTTGTATGTTGCTATTTATTGACCTACCAACCATGATACAGAACTTCAAACCCTTTTTTAACTCAACCTTACTTGTCTCCTCGTCTCTTGTAGTACAATGCTTGCACGCTGCACGGTGGCAAAGGACAGGAACAGAGAGAGTTTGCTCTCTCCAACCTCAAAGCTGGAGCCAAAGACATTCTGGTGGCTACAGATGTCGCTGGTCGTGGTATCGATATCCAAGACGTCTCCATGGTCATTAACTACGACATGGCGAAGAATATTGAAGGTATGAAGCCTCACTTCAAACTTTTCCTCACTTTATTTCTCTGATGTAAAATTGAAATGCAAAGCTTTGCTCTGTTGTTCATCCTCTTCGTCCTCCCTTCTTCCTCCTCCTGCAGACTACATCCATCGTATCGGTCGTACGGGTCGTGCTGGTAAGAGCGGTGTTGCGATGACCTTCCTGACTAAAGAGGACTCTGCAGTGTTTTACGACCTGAAGCAGGCCATCCTGGAGAGCCCGGTCTCCACCTGCCCGCCAGAGCTGGCCAACCACCCAGACGCTGCACACAAACCTGGCACTATCCTGACCAAGAAGAGACGGGAGGAGACCATCTTTGCTTGATTAATCCCTGAACACACACACAACGCAATGTTCAGACTTTATCGTCACGTATCTCTATCAGACATGTACACCTCTGTCTCTGTTTTGAGATACCAGCTCAGTTAAAAGCTGTGTCAACATGGCCCAATGTGATAGTGATTCTTTCGAAGTAAACAGGACTCTGATGTAAAGTGTCTGCACTGTATAAAAGCTTCTCTTCAGTTTTAAAATTTGATAGAAAACAGCCGGGAACCAAGCGTAGCTGAGTAATGCTTTGTTTTAATCATTTTCCGTCACCATCATTAGAATTTCCTGACTGTAAGAGACCAATGTACAAGTGATGACCCTGTGTGTTTGCAAGGATTGTAATTTGTTGTTTTAAATCCAAATGTTTGTATCAAGTGAAAACAGTAAAGTGCAGTGATTACTACCTCCCAGATTTTTATCATTTATGTAACAGATGGTCATCAGTGAAATTTAACATTGGCTGTTTCCAAAACAGCCTGCTGGACTAGCAGTGCGTTCTGATTAGACAGAAGAAAGAGCAAAAGCTGCAGTGTGTCAGAAATACCCAGACGCTCAACTAACTGGGGAAAAAAATTCTCAGTATATTCTTGCATATTGTTTCGGCAGGTTGCTCCAAGTATTAGTTGCACTACCACACCTACTGTGTTGAGTAGCAATTATGAGTACGATACTATGGTATAGGAGGCTCTAAAGTACAAACAACAAATAAAAATGAGAGAATACAGTCATAAAAAATGTAAACGTGACATTGAGAAAAACAAAACACAACAGTTTAGAAGAAAAGGCAAATCAACAGGGAACAAAGCTTTTCCTTTCAGTACTAAAGATGGACAATTTGTCCAATCAGCAATGACTCTAATCTCCTGCAGGTACCTTCCTTTTCCATTTCTTTTATGTTTGTTTTTTTCTTTTTTGTTGTAAAGTGAAGAAACAGGAAAATGTTTTTCTTGACACTTCTCATTGTCACAGAGTTGATAATCATTTCAGGGGCAACTGAACTTTTACAAAATTAGTTAAAATCCATAAATAGCTACTTATTAACGTTTTCAAACTATGGGCCTGCCAGGATTATACGAAAGCAGTTTTGCTATCAGCTCTCTGAAGTACATTCATATCGCTGGCCGAAGCGCAAACCTCCTATCTGAAAAATTCACTCTTTTGAGAAAACTAAAAAAAAGTTATTGTTTTCTTACAGAATTCTATTTTTTAAGTATGCTCAATACATATTACACTGTTTTTGGACTATATTACTATACTATTGTGTTATCTCTACTATGTGTCTATGCAATACAGACTAAGTATTTTTGCCTCATGAAGTCCAGATAGGAGGTTTTGCGCTTTGGCCATCGATATGTAGTACGGAGAAGGTCATACAGAAAATAGTCATGGTGTTTGTTTTCAATTAGTAAGTAAATATTACCAAGAGGAAAAGGTAAGTCAGCAAAATTTAGACTTTATATTCTATTTACTTATGGATTATGTTGTTTATTTATTACATTTTTTTAATCAAGAAAACTTAAAGCCATTTCTCAAAAAGAGAGTGAGAAATTAAACTTTTAATCACTAACTCCAAACAAGACAAACAAGAGTATGTCCACTTCATAGTTATAACAAAGTTTTATTCAGAATTTACAGGCTGATTAGGAAATGGTATTAAATAACTAAATAAAGTAAATGAATGGTTTGAATGTTGATGATGGGGGATGTTTGCACCAATTTTTCAGCAATCCCTAGAGTATTAATATTCTCCACCTTATCCCAAATCCATGTGAGCATCACGGTGGAAGTAGAGAAAAATTCAAAGCTTCACCAAAGTTTGTAAAACATCATGGTCATCAAAGTCAAACAAAAGGAGCCACACAATTAAAAGTACATAAAATGTCCTGTTTATTTTCTTTGAGTCATATTTTACTTTGCATTGTAAATCTATTTTCAAATAGAAAGCATTCTATACAGCATCAGGCAGGAAATGTCTCACTTTTTACACATTTGCTGTCTCTTTTGATAAATAGAGGGAAGAGGCGTGTTGGGTCACGCTAGCACGCTGTGGTCGTCTGGTGGATACACGGTTATACTTAGTGCAGTTATTGCATTACAAAGCAACCATCCCAAATAAAAGAAAACAGTAGTGCAATTTTTTTTAATTCTCTACTCACACAAAAGAGGAAGTCCAGATGGTCTAAGGCGTTTAAAGTTTTTCAATGTTAGGCTTAGTATTGCATACAGAATAAGACAGAGGAAAATAAATTATAACCCTTGTAAAAATTGTGCTTCATAAATTGAAAGATGTCAACTGTGTTATCAGTTGCTAAATTGGTCCGCTTTGAAAAACATACTCTGCCAAAATATAATGAAAGTAGCTAATTGGTGAAGAAACACATGCAGGGCTTTGCTAATTCACTCATTCCCCTTTTTCAAATTAAAAAAATTGAGGCCTGATCTGGGACCCAGAAAGTTTTCTTTTTAGCCAGTGACTTTTAAAAGTGCATCAACAAGTGTCAAAACCAACAACAAAAAATGTCCCCAGTATAAATGGAAAACTAAAGGGATTTTTTTAGTAATAGTGTTAGTGGTGTGAGGAGTGAGTAGCCCCAAAGACAAGACTATCACTACAAGACAACGAGGAGAATCAGAATCAATGCATTACTAAAATACTTAACTTTTAAAAGAAACAATCAGATTTTCATGCAACACTTGCATAGATTTTTTTTCTTTTTTTTTCTTCAATCATGCTGATTTTTTTTCTCTTCAAAATATACAGAACACTAGATACCTGTGAGACATGGAAGCATTAAACTCCTAAAAGCTGGTTGTCAACTGTCCCCATACTGGCGGGATCACATCCAAACTCAAACCATCGGCTCACGGATTCATAATAATGCAGGAACAGAATGAATGAACCGTGTCAGCGGGTGCTACGAGTCCTTTTTTCAGGAGCACTACACATTTTGTTGTGTGGAGCGCGATGAGTGTGTACACCTGAGGATCTGCCTTGATAATCACCTGTAAACCTGCAGTGCACGAACGAAAAACGCATTGTTTGGCAAAAAGACTTACAAAAGTGGGGGTGAGATAAGTAAATGTAGATGCTACAATCAATAACGTGCTACAATCAAAGTACAGGGCAAATCGGCTGGGTTGGAGACACCGGGTGGCGCTTGGAGGTGCAAAAGGCATGCAAGCTTACATTCTCTGAAGCCTGGATCTGAAGAGGAGCTGCAGCTGTGCAGCATGTGCTTGATAAATATGTCAATGATTAGATGTAAACAAGCAGTTTGGCAAATAACCATCATGGAAAAAAGATAACTTCCCTTTCTTAGTTGTGTTTACATTCTCTGTGCCTGTTTTTTTAAGATCTAAGAGGTGATTGTGCCACAGCAAAGTCGAGCGTTGTTGTACATGTAGGCGACACGATGCTTTACTGCAGCTTTGTACTTTGATGTGTAGAGCCCGATCGATTTCATACTTTTAAGGCTGATATCAACAATGTGACGAAGTTTTGATTGAGACTGCAAATAAACTTTTTCTGTGCCAACTTAGCAGCAATGACAATGCAAAGTAAAAGCTGCTGTCTGACACGATGACCATATGGAACAACACAAAGTATTGCTTCTGATTATGCTCAGCTGGGAAAATCATTGAAACATTTTCCAAAGTAAGAAAAAAGGAACAAAATAAAAAACTCACAAAAGATCCAATGGTGGAAAACTTACAGTATCAATGTGTCTGTATCAAGGTTATTATAGCTTTGCATTGGTCTTTAGTTTTTATTTTTATTTCTTGTTTTCAATTTCAGTTTAGTGTATAAAGTGGGTTTCCTGGTTAAGATTATTTTTCATTTTTGGAAAATGCCTATTTTAGTTTAGTTATTATTAGTTACAGTGATGTCTTGTTTTATGTATGAGAGAAAAAACTGCAATTGCACACAATTTGTTTTTGGAATTCCTATTGATCTTCAATAAAAGGACCTTTGAAAGAGATCACAGGACCATATTTAAGAGTAGGGGGATAATAGGGAGAAATTAGTTGGGAAATACAGCGGAAGATAAAGTTCAAAAGTAGGAGACTCTCACGCATGTAAATTGTGAGTTTATGTATGCGACAGGTTGAAAAAGATGAAACTAAAGACAATTTTTTAATAATTGTCGTCTATTTTAGTTTGTTTTGTAAACTCACATTATAGTTTTAGCTAGTTATCATTTTTTGTAAAGCCTTGTTTTTATTTTATTCCAGTTAACAAAAATGTTTTTTTCCCCTCTCTATTCATTTTTTATTTTGCTAGTTTCTGTTAACTATAATAACCTTGATCTATATCTGCTTACATTATCCGCCAAACAAGACATCGATCGGGCTCTACTTACATTGTGACCATTCAGAGATTCAGCCCAAGTTTGTGTGTGTGTGTGTGTGAGTGTGTGTGTGTGTCAAATTCCATCCCCGTCTTCAGAGTAATGAAGTATTCTGATGTATGACAAACATTTCTTCGGAAACAACAAACAAGTCAATATCAATAAAACCAAACAAATATAGTAGCAATGAAACAAAACCAGGTGCCCATTCAGTATATACATTGTAATCAAATGCATCACTATTTCCCATAAATGGATTCAACAGTAGACATTCCTACGTTAGTTAATCCGTAAAGATCATTCAGTTCCTGTTCTGACGTTTATGTGCAAATAGTCTTAAAATAATTATACTCATACATGCAATAGTAAAGATAGTTAAAAGTCTTGTAAGGAATTTTAAGGCCAGTATATGAGACATCCTACGATAGAGAAAACCTTAGGCAAAGCAGTTTGCGTACAGCTGGTAGCCTGAAACCTATCCAGTAGCCCTGTTGACTTTTAAAAGACTGACCCTGGAGAGTTTGTGACATTTCTTGTCACCACTCTGTTTTGGATAATCCTAAACTTTGGAAGATAGTGATTGGAAATGCTTTGAATTGAGTTTTCTGCTTTACAGACAGGGCATCTGGTTTTTCTTTGTGACATTTTAGCAGATTTAAGGGCAACTTTTCTGGTCTCCTCGTTTGGAACGCACAGTACGACATCAGTTGGGTGTTTGGGGTGACCTGGGTGCTGATCTGGAGGCCAGGGGTGAGGAGAGCTCTCTGCCTCAGTAGGTGTCTCGGGGCCAGGGGCGGCTGCGCTGGCGGTTGTTCCTCTGGTTGTGACCTTGCTGAGCTTCACGTTGGAGCAGCCTGTCCTGTGACTCATGCCCGTTGGCACTGTGAGCGCTGCCCGTGTGCCCGCGGTGAGGAGGGTACATGTCCCTGTATGTGCGACCGTGAACAGGGGATGTATACTCATCCTCCTCCTCTTCTTCTTCCTCCTCTTCCTCTTCCTCCTCATCTTCCTCCTCACCCCCTCTTTGGCAGGGGCTCCCCCTCCGGCCGCGAGACAGGGAGTCACTGGCTTCATCAGATGGCATGAGACTGTCCTGCTCCAAGGGGGAGTGGGCCTCCTCCCCTGCCTCCTCTTCCTCCTCATCACCCTCCAAGCCCACCTCCTCACGAGGCTGCGGCTGGTTCTTGTTCTGGTTCTTGAGGATGTGATTAGTCGCAGAGAAAAGAGAATAAGAAGTCAAAAGAAAACTGCAAAACAAGGACGACATCTCCAAGTAGCTTCAGTGTTAAACTGCACAGACGGTTTTCATAGACAGCAGACACTCAGGAAGGGACAACATAAAACAAACACCACATCAAGAAGGACTTTGAAGGAAATCTACTGCAAAATAATACACCAGTTCAAATGTGTGCTGCTTGATTTATCTTCTGCAGCTAAGAAAGCAAATGTGCCTGTGATGGGTGTGTTGACAGGAGAATGGATTTACTGATTTTTCCCTAAAAAGTTCAGCTCAAAGTTAAATGAGGCTTTGGCAGGTAACATCAAATTTAGCAGCAAGTTAGCATCTTTTGATACTGATAAACAGCAGAGGATTAAGGAGGTCAAGGTTGGGGGATCAAACTCGTTATAGTTTGACTACTTCATAAGCACAAGTAATACCATGTGACAATAAAGCTTTTATGTAATCAAAAAGCTGTTTTCCAGTAATCTTTTTATACACTCAACCTCTCAACAGAAATAACAATTAGAAATCGATGTGATGTGAAATCAATGCTATAGAGTTGATCAAGGAGCATGAACTTTAATTCCCTGCATCAACATTAACTCTTTGAAAAAGACGATCTTGAAGTTGAAGTACACACACTTTCTAGTCTCACACTGGAAATCTAACCCTGTGTTTCCCCTGTGAACAAAACTCCAGATAATATTTACAACAATCAAGAAAAGCTGATTCAAAACTGAAAGCACACTTTTTACTTAACTGTTTGAAATGACTGTAAGTTTCTAAAAAAGTGAGAAATTCTGTTTGATTTCAAACAATCACAATAAGTAGCAGAAGCTTTAACCACTCGTCTGTAACGGAGATAAGGAAAACAACATGACTGTTAAGCAGCCATGTTGAGGTTCATCATAGAGCATCTGGGGCTATGACAGTAGAAACAGTATAAATTCGTGCTCTACCGTTATACGACTTTGGGGTAATGTGACGTCGTGACATCATCGTATTTGCCTCTGTGTGGAAATGGCTGCAAGCACAGTGACGGCGGAGGAGGAGGAACTGGTAAATAAAACGGTGCTATTTCCGTGATTTGGACATGGTTCGGGTTCAAAAAGTCAGATGTGGAACAGAAAAATGTCATCTGCAAGATGTGTGGCAACTCCTGCACAATTTTGGATTACAGAACCTTTTTACTGTTTTTGCCATTTGCCTTTTAGAAAACCTCTCTTACTTGAAGTAGTTTACAATATCCACTTTATTTTTGCGTGATTGAAGAATTTTGTGCTTCTGAGGCACTATCCTTATTTCTGTTGTTCTTCTGCATGATAAATGGTTTTACATTAAAATTACATTATATGCTTTTTTTGTTCTTTTCTTTTTTTTTTAAATCAACTTAGCTTTGATAAGAGACTACAAAACCCATTCAGAAACACTTCCATTATAAATTTTGCACCACAACATTTATACCGTGATATATACCGTGACCATGAAAGGATTCAATTTAGACGGTGACATGAATTTTGGGTCATACCGCCCAGCCTTAAGAGCATTGCTTGCAGTATTTGTTTCTTCATTTCAAAGTCCTTTTTGCATGCAGGTTTTGGTTGTGTGTTTATAGTTATCATCAATCCCAGACACCAAACAAAAGAAAATCCAGTGACAGTAGAACAGATGGTTAGGTTGTTACTTGAGGACATGAAATGCTTTTGTATGGATGTTATGGTGACTCTGGATTATGGAGTGTAAAAGGCCTCTAGATCATGTGGATACATTATCGATGCAGAGCTGTTATGTCTTCCTATTAAAGAGGTAATCTGAGGTTGTGTGCCACAGTGAGAGGGGGCACCATTCACAAAGCATGCTTGGACAGGAGGTGAATTATAACAAAAGGTGGTCAGATTTGATGTTCTCTAAAAATCATGGTACTCTCAGTTATGGTATGAAACTGATGCCACTTTGTGAATTTCCTCCCTGAAAGCTTAAGAAGCAGTGATTCACCTGAGACCATCAACTCAAGGAAAGAAGGCAGGATGCAATGTAGGAAAGTCATCTTTTCTTTGGTGAGATCTGAATGAATAAAGTGCTCTTCATTCACTGTCTCAGCCGCTGTGTTGTGCTCAGGTGTAGGGAGGTGTGTCAGAGTGCAAATACACAGCAGATATGTTCATATAAACCCTACTACTCACCCAGTTTTGTAAGCCATCATTCAATTAATTCCTGTGTTTCAGAAAACTGCAAAAATGTTAAGCATGGATGAGTGAGAGGACAGACAAGACAACTGCGAACAAACAAAAACAAAGGAGTGAGAATCTGAGATGAAGATAGTTGGTAAAGACAGTGACAACATACAACATGTCCTACTTCAGAGCACTGTTTAAAATGTGTCTTCATGCTCTCTTGCCTTTCTTACATCAGATCCAGATGGACTCACCTGTAGGCTAGAGATGGCAGAAGGCGGGGTCATCAGACTCTGCTCCAGTAAGGGGTTGAGGGGGGTGTTTCCTGGTAGGTGAGTAGCTCGCCAGTAGACCTCTAAATATTCAGCCAAATGCTCACATGCGTCTTCAAGCTGGTTTTCATCCAAAATGACATCAAACATATCCTACGAAGGAAGAAAAACATGTGGAATTACATCATTACATCGCGCAGCAGCTTGAAATACCTGTGAATGATCACTGTCTTAAACGCACACAAGAGTAAAGAAAAAGTGTATGTACACTGCACTTGCCAAGATTTAAAGTCTTACTAAGACATGCTAAATTATATATCTTGTTTCAATGTTAAAACTATGTTAGATCTCAAAAAAAGGCAGGAATATTTCAAATTTGTCTTAATTAGTCTGAGAATCCTAAAATGAGTGGATAACTGTTAAAACAAGTTACTTTGGTTATCTCACATGTAATTTCACAACATTAAAACTTCTTTCAAGATTTAGCTCTACTTCAAGTTGCTTGATTTAAGAATAACACAAAAAGTCATTCTATTGTTCATATTCAGTATATTTGACTTAAAATTAGTCTTCAGGAAGTTTGTTTTCAAGCATTTTAATTTAAAAATGAGCGTTTTCTTCTTGTTTCAAGATCTGAGATTACTTATTTACTTATCAGAGTTCTTTCAAGAGTTCTAGTCAAGTGAAATTATCTTGCTGCATGGATAGATAATTTCACTAGTTTTAAGGTATTTTTCCGTCAAATTTAGAATTTTATCAATTAGATCTAAACACACACTCTAAAGCAGTTTGCAAATGACTCACATAATATTTCTCTTTTTTATCATTATGATATAAATAATGAAACAAAACCCTGCATTCTAGCATTGGTTCCTGACATGCACCACAGCACAGCCGAGGTTGGAGGGATCTGCAGCAGTTTTACAGATAATCATGGAATAATGTTTTCCTGAAATTAAAAGTGTGAAGAGATACAAGAAGAAGCTTTTGGACTAAGAAATAACACTTAGAAATAATCTCATTTTATATCATGGACTGTGAACGGGCAAATATATTTAAGTGAGACCTTTTGAAGATTACTTATAAATTGTATAAGTCAAAATGTAATAAACGTGATGAGAAAAAGAGTGTGATAAAGACAGTCAGAGCAAAGGACAATCATAAACAGCAGTTTCTATCCTTTTTTATCTCTGGTCAAGTCCTCAGTGAAGTGGTAAAAGTCAGATGTCTGGGACACGTTATCAGAAATGACTTGTGTGATGATGATGATGTTCAGCGTCAGTGCTGTAAAATGCATGCCCAGGCCAATATGCTGGCACACAAATTTCAGATGTGTACAGATGATGTCAAAACTGAGCTTTTTAGATCCTACTGTACTCTGCTTTACACTGCACATCTTTGGTGCAACTACAGTAAAGCAAAGATTAAAAAGCTGCAGGTAGCTTATAATGATGCATTCAGATGGACAAGTGCTAGTCACATGTTTGTCACCAATTGTCCACATTTCACGCTGTACAACTTCATGGGTCGATTAAATTGATTCAGAAAATGAAATAATAATGTCGCTTTCTCAGCTGGCAAAGAGTGAAAAAAGGTTTTCATCCTGTTACTGGAAACATTGGGACAAGTGTCTCTTTGTATTTTAATAATGTCAGTCTGAGCTGCGATCTTATCCATTGTTTTTGTATGTTTCTATGTATTTATATGGACCTACAGGTCTGGAATTAAGTATACAGTAAAGCACAGTAAGATTCCTCACACAGACTTAAAGAAGACTATATCACTGTTAAAGACTTACAGGGGGGCACTGAGTGAGTTTGTCTGCAGCCATCATCTGCACGTTCAGGTGTTTGCTCTGAGACTTCCCCCTGGATTTGATGAGCCTCTGGAGCACCTGGCAGGAGAAAAAAGAGCAGACAAAGATTAAAAGGAATGATGCAGCTTGAATTATTTGTTCAATAGAGGGGGAACATCCTGATATACCTTTGGTGAGGAAACTTTAACATAGACGACAATGGGGGCAAGGGAGGTTTTGGCGAGCTGTGCGGGATGGTTGATGGTGTCTGCGTCCAGGATCACCAGCTGCAGGGTTTTGGCAAGCTCAAATATCCTTTCAATCTCACTCTGGACCTCCGCTGCACAAAAAGAAAAAGATACAATCATGTTCGAGTACATTTCTTTTCTAAATATAAACCAAAGTAACGCAAGAGTTTTGATGCAAGCGGCACCTAAGCTGGAGCGGGTGTTGGATCTCTCCATGATGGGTCTTTTGTTGAGGACAGATCTTTTTGCTAAAGACAGGTCGGCAGTTACTCGTGTGATTGAGATTCTGCAAACATCAGAAGGAAAAATATTACAACAAGCTCTTTGATCAGCTATATTTCAGGCTCTTCTGTTAACATATAAAAAAATATAATATGATTCGTCCGTTTTACTGACCTTCCCTCAAATCTGTGTTTTAGGAAGTCAAAAAGAGCTTTCTGCATCATATCCGTCACCTGTAAAGGACAAAAATATATTCATATTTATATAATTATTTAGCTATCTGAAAGACAGAATGGAAAGCTCCACAATAAATCAGTTTTGGTTGGTTTAAACAGGTGTGCAAACTCATCACATGTAAAAAAGAAGACAATCAATCCCTTGTATTGTGTTTGTGCTGTGATTTAAACGAAAAATAAAACACACAGAAAACAGTTTTATCAGAGAAAGAAAGGAGTGAGGCAGTTGTGTTGAGACTACTGGAGGTGAAACAATGAGAAGCTAACCTCGTAGCCCTTCAGTGATGGTCCCACGAGAACCACCGGCCTCATAGAGGGCACTACATCGTATGGAGGGACGTGCTCCTGTCAGAAACAGGGAACAAGAAGAGGAGAGAGGGGGAAAGCAGGGTTCAGTGAGGATGGGGGGAAGGTTTGTTTGCTACACACAACAAACAATATAATCAGCTTTTTCTGCAAACATCAGCAAAAGTCAAAGAATATTGAGGTTTCCAGTTAGGAAAAATGAGTATCGTTCATCAGCACATACTGGGTCATCATAAGGTGTCAAAAACAACCTACCTGTTTTTGCTTCTGTTTGGCTTGTGAAAACAAGAAAAAAACAATCAAGAACAGAAAACAAACAAAGCACAGCAGAGGGAAAAATGTTTGCTCCAGAATAAACAGAGGAAGTCTTTGCAATACTTACATTCACCTGCAGATGGCGGCGTAGTCCTCCAACCCCCAGTCACCATGTCTCCTAAACTAGAGGAGTTACCCCCAGTTTTCCTGCAGCAACAACAAACAACCTCAACAGTTTGTCCAAGATTGTCAAAGCAGCTCTTTGAGAAGTTTGATTCTGTTTTTTCTTTTTTACCTTTGTTTCTGCTCCTGTTTCAGTCTCATGGCCTCCAGTCGTAGAGGACTGGGGATGAACGTTATGTCTGCCCCCTCCTTGACTAACCGGCCGATCCACCAGTCATTGTTATACTTCTGTTGTGTTCAGAGCAACAACAAGTCCGTGTCATGTTTCATGCACCTGTTCTGTGTTAATCAAAATACTTTTTTAATGTGTCTCTCACTCACTTCTTTGATGTGCAGGAAGTCTTTGGCATCGAAATTGACTGCGGCTCCTTGGACGGGACAGTCCTCATCCAGAGCTCCACAGTAACTCACATTTGTCTTTACTGCGAACGCTACAGGTTTGGACTAAGGAAACAATAAATGCAACAATAAGTACAAACTAATGCAAGTACAAATACGAAAAAAATCCCCTTCCTAGTGATGAAAATGGTATTCGTATATAAAAGAAGGTGGGGAAAAAGTGTTGGATTAGAGGCATGACTTTCTTTCTGACTTGTGACGGTCACACTGAAAAAACAAGACAAAACAGCAGCTGTATTCTCTGCTGCTGTTAGCATAATCTACAGGTTTTACTTTATTTTCTTTAGCGAGATAGTTCAGCTCCTTTAAGCACGGTTGCATGACATAGCTATCAAAGTTAGTGTGTGACTCAGTGGGTAAGCCGGTCAGCTCAGCCCCTTTCACCACAGATGGGGGTCAACTCTACCCAAAAATGAAGCTAATTCTAAAAGACTACAACTCAAAACTAATATTGGTGTCAGTGCTATTCTCTGTCTATTTGGGGATTTACAATGTTCACTTTTCACTCAGAACGCCCAATTATTTTTCACACCACACACAGATGAAACACAAGTTTCTCCACCTGCTGTAAACTGATCAGCTACTCTTTGATATTTAAAACTTGACTGAATCATATATTGCAAGTTTTGTCATTTCCATCCCTGTTTGACATCATTTCAATCACAAAATGCTGCACATTGTCTGCCAGACACTGTAAATGTTGTAGAGATTATTATTTGAGCTGAGTCTTCTTTTTTAATTCTAGTTTTCAGATCGAACTCCTGAATACCGAAGAAAGAGGGCAAAGCAGAATTCATCAACGCTGCTGGTATCCTCGGACTCAAAAAAGGTCTGGAAATCATGTTGTTACAAAGTCCCACTTCAGACAGCAGAGGCCCTCTGGGTTTGTGTGCATGAGCTGACAGTTAACACACCTGCACTATCAGATAACTTTGGACATCTCTACTCACTAGATAGATAAAAGGGGAAGTTTCTCCTCTATTTCCGTATGTGTGTTGAGTCTCATTCTGCCTCTGAAAGCAACTGCTCATAAAGGGGTCCTCTTGTGTCCACAGAAAACAGCGTAGTTGCAAATATATTAAGAGGTTTAGCTGGTTCAAGCTTCAAAAGTGAGAAGTTTCTTGATTACTTTTGTGAAAATCTAAAACAGGAAGCATCATGAGAACTCTTATTTTAAACCCATTATAGGATGCAACATGAGTTTTCTTGAAGCTGCAGGAGGATTGTGTTATGTTTGTAGTGTTTGGAGAAAAATACACTGCCTGGCCAAAAAAAAAAGTCACTTCCTGGATTTAACTACACAAATAGGTACAAGCCTCCTATTGGATGATTACCGCATGGGCAATTGTCCTTCAGCTGGTAACAAGTTATTCAACCCCAGCTAATGCAATTAGTAACTTCTCATTTCTTGAACAACCATGGAGAAAAATACATCCTGTGGTTGTGGAAAATATGTTAGACTGCTTAAGAAGGGTCAAATCATTGGCATGCATGAAGCAGAGAAAACATCCAGATTGAGTCCAGATTATCCTGTTCCAAAGTGATGGGTGCATCAGGGTAAGAAAAAAGGCAGGTGAAGTGATGCTCCCATCATGCCTAGTGTCTACTGTACAAGCCTGGGGTGAGGGGTGGGGATGGTGTTATGACCTGGCGTTGCTTATCTAAGTTTAACAAAACAATGCTACAGTGAATATGTCTTGTAATCAAAGCGGTCCAACAAAATATTAAAGTGTATGACCTTATTTTTGGTGGCAACTTTTTTTTGGCCCGGCCCAGTGCATATGAATCCTTTTGAACTGTACAGGTATCCAAACTTCACGCTTGAGTTTTAACTACTAACATTCTTACAACTGTACAGTATAAAGCAGAGTAAATCCTTGTAACGCACCTTAGCTCTGTCGAGCTGCAGCTGTGCTTGGCGCTCGGCTTCACGCCGATACGCCTCGCGGTCCTCCTCTGCTGACAGGTCTGAATCCGACGGTCTACTGGTGTACGAATCAGCCGACCCCTGTCAGGAGAGAGCCACAGGCAGACATGGTGTTACACTAAATCATTACATACAAAGTAAATGAGAATCACATACTAAAGTTAAGAGCTTTACTTATTACTCCAAGATTACACACATGGACCTGCAGTGTCTGCTTGCTTTCATCTGTCTTTCTGTATCGCAGTCTTTGTCTGCAGGTGTTCATACAAACACATGCCTGTATTCATGAACACATTCATATGTGAGCCTGTGTGGATCTACAACACAATGCTTTGCTCTCCCACACCAGCCATCCTCTGGTTAGGCCAAATATAGCACAAAGGAGGCAACTGCTTCCTCTTCTCTTCTGCTTGGCCCCAATCCATGCCATCATCCCCCACAGTGCAGCACATATACATCCTTTATTCCCCTGTTTATTCCCTGAGGACATCTCCTCATTAGCAAAATATATGCTGGCTATCATTTTTCTTTGTAAGCACTTTAAGGATGATTTCCAGGGATGGCTAACACAAAATGCTGAAAACAGGAGATAAGGCGAAGAAAGAGGCGTCAACAAAAAGTGAAATGAGGAGGAGGCTTGATGGGTGCTGCTACGGGCTGAAAGTCAGCGTTACTTTCTAAAATCCTAAACATCTGTATTGAGTAGAGTGTGACTGAAAGCAGCTCACTGATTAATGCTTATTTAATGATTAACAAAGTGCAAGACAATCGAGCATCTTTGAAGCAATTGAAGAACACAAACTCAAAGGTGAAGTGCAAAGTCATTAGCGATGTCATGAGCACCACTGTAAGAAGTCTGTATCCCACGAACCAATATGACAATTTACCTCCTATAGTATGGGTGCTATGTCCCAAACCTACTCTTGAGTTTGACCAACTCAACAAAATTAAATAATCAGCAGTTCAATTTTTAAAAAGTCTGTTTTTCTTTGTTAGTTTTCAAAGTCCAGAAGGTTTTAAATCATCATATGGGAAGGTTTTCCGTCATATTTTCTTATGTAAGAGCTTTAAGATGACTGATATAGGCATGATTTTAAAAAAAATCATTAATTTTAAGTTATCAAAGCAGTTTTGACTGTTTCAGGAGAATTTGTGAGAATCAAACCAAATAAAGCAAAATAAAATAAAAAATCAAACAAAAATAAAGAATAATCTGCTGGTTCATCGTTAATAAGAATACTTTGTTACGCGCTGCTAGCATCATATACTAGTGAACCGCACTGATCCTGGTTCCTTGAGAGGAAAACACAAAAAGAAGAAATGCTCTAGATGCAGATTGGCTACTGTATGTGTGTGCGTGTGTTTGTGTGAGCGTGTGTGAGTGTGTGTGTGTGTGTGTGTGTGTGTGTGTGTGTGTGTGTGTGTGTGTGTGTGTGTGTGTGTGTGTGTGTGTGTGTGTGTGTGTGTGTGTGTGTGTGTGTGTGTGTGTGTGTGTGTGTGTGTGTGTGTGAGCTCTCCTATATTTGGTATCTATTTGGCTCCTCTGAAGGAATCCAGTCCTGAATCTGTCAGTAAAGAGAACCGCTGCAGCAAAAAACAAAAGCAAGACAGAGAGGTGAGAGGGGGAAGACAGAAAAAGAAAATAAACAAGCAAAAGAAAAGGAGAATGAGACAGACAAGAAAGCACTCAGAATACTCCTAATTACATCCATACATACAAACAAATATATAAGCGTGTACTCAGAAGATTAAGCATGTTCTTGCAAATAAAGCGAGAAACAGAAAAACAGCCTGTTATACAGCTTTCTGTTTGGTTTTCCTCTCCTCCAGAGTGCAGTGACTTAGTCGTGGTCATCCATCTTGCCAACATATACAAACGAATCCTCTGGAGGACCAATTAGCAGCAACAAAACAAAAGGCTCAAAATACAAAAAAAAAAGTGCCCGGACCTAAAAAACAACCACCACCATTTCTTTTCTGCACTTCAGAACAAACACGTACAATCAAGATAAATTTTCATCTACAGTACCGCTTTAAGTCCCAGAGAAACAGCAAGCGAACACCTCTCCTTCCTTTATTTTTGTTGTGTGAGTGTGTATGTGTGTGAGTGTGTCTATGTTAGATAACTAGATCTGATTTCTAGCACTCACAAGCTCAGCACTGCACCAGCGCCAGAGCAGCACGGAGACAGAAAAGGAGGGTGAGGAGGTACGGGATAGATATAGAGAGACAGAGGATGAGGTGAGGGGGTTGAATACCGTTGACAAGATATACTGAAAAGAGAAGAATGTTTACGAGGACGGTGAGTGACTGAGGAATGGTTGCAGAGATGGGAGAGGTATAAACGATTTATACGACAAGATAAAGCGAGGCTATCTCGAGGGGAAGATGAGATTAGAACATAATAAAATGCTATGAAGGAGTGGGGGAGACCTAGATATCCATCCTCGATTGCAGTTAGAAGAAAAGAGGGGGAAACACAGCAGGAGGGAGGAAAAGGGGGAGCGTGACCACGGGAGACAGAGACACAGATAGACACAGTCAGAGAAAGAGAATCATACCTGGCTGATAAGGAGGACAGCGCTAGAGCCTGAAAAAGACATGAATCTGAATTTTTCCCACAGTGACGGCTTCCCTGTCTTCAGTGGGAACGCAAACACACAGACATAAAAGTGGTATAAATATGGTGGTGGGCGCAGGGGAAAGGCGTTATGTCAGAGAGCTGTTAAATGATGTTAAAACACAAAAGGCTGCCTGGGCTGTGATTGATGAGGAATGTCTGAACTTGTGGCTTTAAAACACATCCGTCTGTCCTAGTCACCTCTTAAATACTCATCATATCATAAAAGATAGTCATACTACAAACAAAACAAAAATAAAACTGTATCTGTCAGGTGAAAATGTGCTGCACTGCAGAGCGTTACACCTTCAGTACATCTTAATGTCTGGTCTGTGGATGACTTCTTTTTGGTTCACTACTGTACTGCTCTGATGATCCTTTACACACTGCAACACTGATGGCCTCAACTCCACAGGGAGGGGCAAACGAGGAAGTGTGTCATCCAACTCCTCAAGAGGGACAATCCATCGAACAGTCGAGTTAAAAAACAGAAAATAAATCTAAATTTGCCGAAGTCGACCATCAAATATGTTGTCATCACATGTAATGTTATGTGTGCTCTGCTTGGTAAATGAGTAATGCTGGGACGTAACCAGGATTAGCTAACGTTACACAGTACTGACATGTCTCAGAGCACCAGGCTGTGAGTAGTACTAAATGTAGCCGACTACTACACTACGATGCCACCTACAAGTTTGCTTGTTGTCACGTTTCAAACAACAACAGAATGTAACTGTCAATAAATACATCACCTTGTTATGGTGTTACGGGTAAAAAGTTATCTTGAACAAAGAAAAGCAGTATTTTGAAGAAGATTTGATCCACTTTCCCCAGCTAAAGGGAGTCCCTGCAATCCAATTTCAAGGTTTTCAGGAAAGAAGAACACACGTTTTGTTTACCCATTGATACTTTAGCAGCATTTATTATTATTTGAATTATTCGTATTAAATAATTTTTATAATCAAATTATTTATTTACATTTCATCGACATAAGCAATTGTGCTATAGGGCTAACAATGTGGCACCCTCTTTGCATCAGAAACAAAAGGTTGACATCACAGAGACTGCATCCGTATACTTTACAGTCTCTATGGCAAACACTTTTTCTAGTAAAAGTACTTATCTAATGTTAATGTCCATTATTGAAACCTCCTTTCAGTAATTTTTTGGCTCACTTATTAAGCTCTACAAACAGTCAGCTCAACATCAAGACTGACTGTATTATTATCCTCAATATTGATATGACAATATGTCAGAAGCAAGATGCCTTTTAACGTTGCTGTTCTCTCCACCAACTCCTAAAAATACAGTATTTTAGTTGATATATTCCGCCGTAGTGTTCACAAGCTGTTTGCTAACTTTATCTCTCTGCTGTTTAAAGCTGAGCACACAGTGTACAATGGGTTTGTCACGACTACTTTGCTGTGAACAGAAGCCTGTTGTGGCCAAAGATGATCCTGTTGAGAGTTTTGAGACTGAAACAAGCAGTGAAGCTAAGGGGGAGAAAACTAATTCTACAGTATTTTAACATTTGTAAATAATTTATTCATATCTGTAGAGAGATATGATTGTAGACTGTAAAAATGTTACTTGTTAATGTTTTAATATTGCAAGATGGTCTCATCGTTTACTGCACAACCCCAAAACATCATTCCACAAACCCTGTGACACGCCAGAGTACAGTGAGTAACAGGAAAAGTGTGGGTTGTGATGCTGTGGTGTACATCTCTTTTTTAAAATCTCACTAAATATACTGAAAGTTTCTGCTGCAGTCTTTCCTGTATCAGTCTTGAAGCAACTGTGGGAAACTGTAAACCACTTATTTGCCTTTTAAAGTCACACGAAGCAGCTGTTCCCCAAAGTTCAAGGTATATTTACATGTTCCATCTGGTATGATAGAAATCAGACATAAATTTATATATAAAAACGAGCAAAAAAAAGATTTTTTTTTCTGTTTTTAACATTTCTTTGTTGCCACAAGACCCCCGAGGCAACTTAGCCGGGTAACAATAACGTGGCAGCAAATTTATTTAAGAAACACAGCAACGTGTGAAGAAAAGTAGAGTTATTTTGTAGCATTCGGCTCATCACAGTACTTTGTTTTTATTGGCTTATTGGCCTTTGTGTATTCCCATGCAGACCAGTTTTTTGAGTCTTCAGAATAACAGTGACCTGGATGAATGAGATTATAGATGGATATCACAGGATCAAGTAAGGACAGACATATATATTAGCCCACCGACATTTAAGGCAATTTTAGTTTTTTTCCACTTGCATTGGCATCAGCTGATATGCGGGTGTTTGCTGATATATTTTTCCCGACACAATTCACAGACAGGCAGCTCTGTGTTGCTAGGAGACACTACAGTCTACATGCAGACTATGCCTTGCTCCTCCCTCTGCTTGCAGACTGCAGAGTGAAGCAACTTCAAAACTATATGAAAATATGTGCTTGCTTGCTTTAGTATTAAATATAGTTCAATAAATGCTCCTTATTCTAAAATTAAGACCTGTGACATACGTTGTCATTGTACCTCTAAATATCGACCCTAGAAAATTGGGGGTCTGTGTCGGTCATAGGCCGAGAGGTGATGGAAAAAAATCGGCACCAGCCCCAAAAAACCTCTGCAGAGGGTCACTGGCCTCAGTCGTGACAATTTTTTGGGGTCACTGGTTGGAAAGTTCCACAACCTTCAGATGAGAGTGGCATCAAACCTAAATCCAGTCTTTTTATGACTAGATTAAAAAAATCTACAAGAAATATATGGTTTGAGTTTTATGCTAATGCAATATCTTGTGATCATGTAAGAAAAAAAAAAAGAGAGTGCAGAAAGGGGTCTCATCACTTTGTTCATTGGCGTATTTGAAACCACTTACAGGCAATCTCTTCTCAGTTGTTCAAATAAAAAAGAAAACAAGACCGAAGAACAGCAAAGAGATGTTCAAACTATTATGACCTTCACTTAGCTGGTCAATCACAGCTCGACTGGTCATGTCAGTGCCTCAGGCTAAGTGCTTGCTTGTTTGTTAAACTGCTCCCAATGAAACTGCTAAGACAGTGACCCATTTGTAGACAAACTATTCACTGTGTTGCTATGTTAATGCCTGTATTTACCTCAGGCTGTCTCATAGGATTCTCACCCAATACCAACCAAAATACTGCTGCCAACAAGGAAACTCAAGTTGAAAACCTTAAGGCTTGACATGATGACGGTACCAAATCTATAATTATTATTCATCTCTTGGAGCTTGTGAATGTCAAAAGACAAAATCAACAACATAGTGAAGGGGGGAAATTTAGTCAGAGCTTAACACCCTCATTCCCATCCCTTGAGCCAAAACATGAGCATGGCCAAAACAAACCGGTTCTTGGAAAGCCAGAGATTGTGATTTAAAAACTGAGTGTACCATTGGCAAATGAGTTAAAAACAAAACATTTCTAAGTTCCTTTGAAATTATTTTAAATAAAAAACAGTGAGTTTTGTTGTTAAGATCTCATTTGTGCTTCTGTATTTTTAGGTAGTAGATTCTGCACAAGAGCAGAATGTATTATTCAGGACACTGAAATACCTTTGCCTCAGAGCAAAAAATTAAGAAAACTGCAAGCTCCAGCGGTTTGGAAATCCAGGAGCCAAATATCCAATTTCAAAAAGTGTTCGATTAACTGTGCACTCATAATTCAACGTCAGCAAGTTACACACATGCACAGAGCCGGCTGATACACAAAGCAATAAATCACTGTGTGGTTACATCGATATCAAAGTCAACATCGGGCATACTGTATGTTCAATTGATCAATCACAAGGCTCTGCGAGGAGCTGGGAAGAAAACACGCAAGATGACAGTAATCAAAAAGTAAAGAATGAGGGAAACAAAAGCATTTGCTGACAACAGGAGGTGAGGTGAAAGAGGAAGACAAAGAAACACAGAGAGGAGCAGCAACAATGCCACTGAAACGCTACAAAGAGATGTGTGGGTAGACAGGGAGCAGAGGAAGAAGAAGAAGCTGACTGTGTTGG
This sequence comes from Thalassoma bifasciatum, assembly GCA_008086565.1. NCBI lineage: Eukaryota > Metazoa > Chordata > Actinopteri > Labriformes > Labridae > Thalassoma > Thalassoma bifasciatum. The sequence continues at coordinate 281,515 of RPOG01000061.1, forward strand.
GAGTCATTTGTACTTACTCAGTTAATGTGGTGATGCTGCTGCTGACGGTCCCTCCCTCTCCTGTATACTACATGCTGTAAGATGCAGACACACTACACTGTGTCCCATCCCCTAACCAGGGACAAACCTGCACTGGAGCAGACACCGGCAACACCTTCTTTTCTATTCTTACCCCACCTCACCCCATCCCAACACACACAAAACAACCAACGCAGCTTTTGCGTCACTTGATCAAACCACCTCTCTAAAATTTGCATCACATCCCTATTAATATAAAATCAATTCAATGTGCACAAGTAGAGAGAAAAACCAGGAGAAATCTGCAGTTCTTTTCACACACAGCTGCAGATTTCCACTCCTGTTTCCAAGCCTCCTGTCCTACATATAACACATATATCCACACTTATGGCAGCATACTGCTTATTGTATCCTGCTGCAGAAATGAGTCATACTCTACTGCTCCTCCATAGACACCCCACCCCTATCACAGACAAGAAACTATCTACTCTGTGTGTGGAATTCACTCCTTCTGCATAAAACACTTTGTCATAACACCTATGGAGCTGATGCCTGTTGTGTGTGCAGGGAGAAGGTAATTACTGAATAGACGCTAAAGGTGCAGCGTGAACAATGAACCCACACATCACATCGCCTGAGGCCTTCAAAATGAGCACCATGAATATTTTAAGCCATGCAATATTCTTGGGGAATCTGGAAATTGTCATTAAGCTCCCTGATCAGGATAACTAATGTCCCCCTCCTGTAGAAGATGTCTGCTCAGCCTTTTTTGGTCCCTCTGTTACAGTTACACAGTTTGCTCCCTCACACCAATGATGCCATGTATGAAACTGAGGTATCAAATCTCACATTTAATGACATTCAACAAAAAAGAAAAGAGTATCATTATAAAATTCATCTTAAGCTTCTGATTAAATTTCAAAGTGGAATGTTATGATAATGAGCTGTTTCATCTGGTGTTCCTCGGCAAAATTATGATTAACAGCTACGACCATTAGTAAGGCAAAGATGTGCTTTGATAAATGATTAATGACTTGAGTTTCCTTTCAAGCACAGATGAGAAGGGTTCTTTATTATCCAAAAAAGGTAATCAGCTAGTTTTTACCAATTGTTTGTTTTTTCTCGTTTTAGACTGTTCATCTGGTAAAACAGCGATGTCAGGACGTCATATCTCTTTAACAAAAAGACCCTATTTCAATCCATTCAAAACCTATTAGAAGGTAAAGTTGTAGTTTCAAGCATGAGTGGGTGGTGTATAGGGCTGAACAATATTTCATAATCATAACTATATCGAGAGATGAACATTCAAGGTATCAATATCACAAAATCAAATATATCAACTGAGACAAAATAATGTTTCAGAGTGTGTGTGATAGGGCCGAGGGATATATGATTGTCATACGTGATCGTGATAAATTTCAGATTGATTACGATGATCAGTTGTGAGCATATTTAATTGATCAAACATGGCGGAAATGTGTGTGGTAACAGTCAAACAGAGTCGACCTTTCCCTGCTCCACTTTAGTTTGTAAGTGGAACAGCAATCAATCGCAGAAGAGAACAACAATTACTCAGCAATTTTGATAATGACAATGTTTACATTTCAAGGAGTCTTCATTATTCTCAAGGGGATAATTTGTTTATTTGGGGTATTGGAAACCTGCAAAATTTTTTGCTATGTTATGCGAATAAAATGTTGAAATAATCTCTAGTTTTCAGTACAGATGCTTAAAAACTGGCAGTTTAAAAATAATATAAAAAAATGTTCTAATAATTGATATCAGATGATATGAAAATATACTGTGATCATTTTTTTACCATATCGCCCAACCCTAGAGTGCAATAATTACTACAGCGCAGATGTGCACAGACATAAACAGCTGTTTAAGCTGACTGACAGCTGGTCATTGACACTTGGCTGATGCTGCCATCTGAAATGGACATCACTTCCTGTAACGTGGAGGTACATATATGGAAGAGAATGACTATTTCTGTTAAGTTTAAAGGGGATTACACCTGTCTAATATCAAAGACAAAGTTGCTGCCCTTAATAAGTATAACCTCAAGCAGCATTATTTAACCAAATATGCATGGCGGTATGCAGAGTACTATGGAGATGAACACACACACAACAAGCTGCACAGAAAGAGCTGTCAACACAACAAAATGTATGCCAGAGGGCAAGAAAGGAGGCAAGGCAAAGAAAAGATTAAGTGATGTCCATCCTGAGCAAATATGCCCCACCTGTGGAAGAAGCAGCACTCTCAGGTGTCTGCAGCCCAAGAAAGCGTTCAGCAAGAAAACTTTTGTTTGCTGTTTTGTCTTATGAAGCATCTGTTTCATTTCCCCATGTGTTTATTTTGATTTGGCCAAACCACTATATAACCTCATTTTGTTTCACTGTAGTAGGTGTGATCTACACAGTTAAATCTCTTAATTTTGTCTTATCATTTAGACTTAGATTTGATGACAGCTTTTGTTGGCCTACTTCTTAAAGTTTTTGGATGGTAAATTTGGAAGAACAAAATAAAAACCCACATTTTCTCTAAGTTTTGTAAATGTAAATGTATATATTTTGTAATGTAAATAACAAAGTTCTATAACCCAAAAATGACCCAAATGCCCACTGACCCAAAATGTAACAAGTTGTTACATTGTGGGCAAATGGTTTTTATGTTTTGGGCTTGGCATTTGCTAAATTATTGACTAGTTATTACATTTTGGGTTATGTTACATTTTTTGATACATTTCGAGTCTTCGTTACAAATTGAGCTCAAACAAGGCATTACACAGCCTCCATACTTAAAGGGTTGGAGTTGGGCCACTGAAATGTTGAGTCTCAAAAGTGGGCCCTGAACTGTAAAAGGTTGGGAACCACTGCCATAGTCATCAATGTTTCATCTCTATTTTTGAGTCAGTTGGTTTAAAATCATTTTAAATTCCAATTTCACAGTGTAGTAGACCGCTAAAATGAAATTTATAGTAACTTTTATGCACAATATCAGCTTTGTTGATGAGAAACATTGGCTACACTGATTGACATTTATCAGTTTCACTAATTGACCATGTCTTTCATCCAGATAAACTGTAGGCGCTGAAACCTCTTGACTCCTCACCTCGTCTGTATCAAGGGATCGAGTTCTCCCCTCTGCTGGACTTTCTGTGAAACTACAACCATCTCAGCGGCACAAAGCCTGATTCAAATCAAACCCCTCTTGAAGAAGAACAACATCAAAGCCTTCTGATTATCACACCATCAAATCAGCTGCTCCAGATGATTCACACACAGCCACGCAGTGAGAGTGTGTGGGGAATCTGAGGCTAGGAAAAAAAGGGAGAGGACAGAGAAACCTCTATTTCTTCAGTCAGAGATTGTCTTAAATACCACTGAATCTCCATCCGCATCTGCTGCACGTGCTTGACCTGAAAACATTAATTAAAAAATGTGGGGTGTGTTGGGAATTTGATGTAACACACTGCAACTTTGAAGCATTTTGCTGCTCTCTGCTGGGCAAAACAATGAATGAAGAGTAAGAAACAGTTCTGTGGCAGACAATGCAGAGCAGAAACACTTATGTTGGATACAGGAAGAATGAAAGCACAGAGCTACAAGTGGTTTTAAAACAAATAAATAAAAGATGGGCTAAAAAAATAAAAATGTACATGCTGCAATACTGGCAGCAAGACATCCAGAAACACCAATTGGATCCATAGCTTAATTAAGCTTTCAGAGAGCAACATGGCCTACATTATCAGTGAGATAATCAGCCCTGTGATTCTGGTATCAAGAGGCAGATCGGCAAACTCTGCATGCATGATTAAACAGATAGACGCCAACAAATGCCTCAAAGGGCTTCTTACCTGCCGCTTGATGAAGCTGGATGTTGTGTCAGAAGACGTGCTGCCATCTGAGCGTTTGAAGCGGCTTTTGCGTTTAGGCAACTTCCTGGGCAGCTGTAATAAAACAGGTACAGATAAATGAAAACATAGATGACATAACTATAATGACATAAATACAGCATACAACATATACGCATACATTTAGGGATAACTGATTTGAAAGAGCTGCGTTGCACCACAGTAAAAACTCCAATCAGGTGCTGCTCTAAAAATGTCACAATATTTTATGGCTGCTCTGATCCACCTGCTTGAAATGGTCTGTAAAAATGGGGAAAGATTTTCTCTTGCCACTTGAGTAACAGCAAAGACTGGATGTTGCAGTGTGTCTGTGTTTTTGTGCTGACAGGCCCAGTAAATTCAGGCTACAGGTGAGTCAGAGTCATAGTCTACATCTTCCTTTCTTTAAAACCTCTAGAATTGAATCTATAGCCCCAGTGAAGTGTTGGTATCTTCCTCCTGCGATGATGCATTAAATTATATGATGCATTAGTTAAATGGGTGATAAGAAACAGCAACATGAAAGAAAACCTGTTTGTGTATTTGAAAGGCAAAATGAGCAAATATGATCGCTTCTTGTAGATTTACAGGGTTCAAACATCAATCTGCATTTCAGAAAGGAGGAGATGCATCAAAAAGATGGAAAGTAGCTGTAGCTGCCAAAACGCGATGCTTCAATTTCAACAACAAGTAGCAGAATGAAAACATTAGCAGCTCGTTTTCTCCAAGTCGAGGATAACAGCTAGTGAATAAAGGTGTGTGGTTTACCTGGAAATAGTGCGACTGAGAGCCTGTTTCCACAGCAGACAGTGGGTCTATGGGCGATTTGGACATTTTGACTTGCACCATCTATTGAGAGCGCAGGGAGGCTGGATGCACACAGACATGGGTTACTGGAGGAAACAAGGGACACAAAATACATCGAGCTATATGCAGTAAAAGACAGCGGGGGCAGCGGCACGCGGGAGCAAAAATATAAAAGGGGGAAACGCGAATATTAATCTCTGAACTCAGCTGTTGGGGTTAGCTTTTACTCCACCAGAGAAAAGTGGATTTTGTTATCGAGGGGAAACGTAAGGAAAGGCGAACAGGAGAAATACCGGAGCTGAAATAACCATTAGACTGAAGCGTCATCGTTTGAGCTGCCCGTTGAGGTCTGTACTAACTGAACGTCTTTTCCGGGGGTGTCAGGCTCAGATAGACTGGGAGGAAATTCAATTAATACTCACAAAAGCATTACACTTAAGTTTTTCTCTCATTAAGACGTGTGTTGAAGAGTAAAAACACAATTTGTCCCCCATATGTTTGAATGATTTGTGTTTGTAAGTCTAATCGATATTTGCGGCACAGTCAAATTCAGGAGGAACCTTCACAGAGTGGGTCTTTGAATGCATCACATGAGGGGGGGCATTATATTTTTGACGTGTGGTTAAAAAAAATTCTCAAATTAAGAAAAAGAAAAAAACCCCGATAAAGCTAGGGTGATCAAAGAGCCTTAAAAGAGGACCCCTACTCTTCCTAACCCATAAATTTATTTATCAAAAGATCCCTTTCTGTTTAAAGTAAACATTTAATATGATGTGAACATTAATAATGTATTAAAAAGCCCAAATCCACCACTCAAAAATGAGGAAAATGAAAAAAAAAAAGTTTTCTTGCACACAGAAAGTCAAAATTTTGGGACAAATAAAGTTGTGAGAAAAAAATTAAATTACAACTTTTTTTTCTTGTAATTTTGACTATTTTTCTCCTGATTTCAACTTTGTGAGTCAGAATTTAGACCTTTGAGTGTCAAAAATTTGACTGTCTAAGAACTTAGACTTTTTATCTTAAAATCATGACTACTCGTAATTTTGACTTTTATTGCAAAATTTGACTTTTTTTCGCGTAATTTTGACTTTTTGTCTCAGTACTTTGATTTTATCACTCATAACTGATGTTTAAGAACAGAAATTTGATTTTTTTTTCCCCTCAACATTTTGCCTTTTGCCTCAAAATTTTGCTTTTTTTCTCTCAAAATCTCAACTTGTATACAAGAAAAGAATTTTATTAACTCAAAATTGGACTTTTTATCCTAAAATTTGAAGCATCTCAAAATTTGACCTAAAACAGGGGAAAAAATCTCAACAGAGGTCACGACCACAGTGACTTCTGGTAGTTCATATGCACGAGTCCTCAGGCCAGAGGAGTCACTGTAGTCCACTTCAAACAGCCACTTGAACCAAAAATGTTTGGGAAGACACAGATTTAAGTTAAGATAGTTTGTTGTTGCCATTTTTATATCTGTGTGGACCTCAGCAGTGGAAACAAAAGCAAGATTTCTCACATGCTGTCTCTCCGTTGCAGCCCTTACAACTCATACATTGAATTAATGTAGAGTACATTACCGTAGTATATTACCCCTTCACGTTTAGTCTGTTAAAATGTTGTCTAGAAGAAAGACAAATGGTTTTAAGTAGAATATTAAATTAATTTCCCTTTCAGTAGCAGTCACTTCAAATGTGCATTTGTCAGATGATCTATGATTTTGTTGATACCACAATAATCTGACATCTTGCCCTGTTTTCTTGTTCTAACTATCACCAAAGCCTGCAGTTGGTAAATGTGCTTGTTTGCCTGATACAGGAACCTCATAAACTTCAGCATTTAGTCTAAGATGTCCTTTTTATACCTATGTTCATTAAAGCAGAGTTGCACAATTTCTATCCTATATGCTATGTGTTTCTGTTGCTGTTACGATATCACTACAATTGATGCTTGGCAGAAATGTTTTCGTCACTCAGTGGATTGGACTGTACTGTTGACATTTTGTTAATTCAAGTAGGACTCAGAAAAAGTGAATTGATCAGTGTTTGGAAACATTTCTGACATGAGAGACATGAGCTGAAATTTAAACATACATTGGATAAATAAGGATCTTTTGCAAAATAAGTTATCAAATGATGGTGCAATTCTATTCTGCCATTAACTCTCTATATCAAACACCTGATACCTGTGTTTAGGTTAATGAATATATAGCAGGATGGTTTTCGCATGAGTATGGTGTTAAACAAGGAGATATTTTGTCTCAAACACTGTCTTCTTTGTACATAAGTGATCTTGCGTCCCAGATTAAAGCCTCTGATATTGGAGTTAATATTGGGGATCAAAATGTTGGAACATTGATACATACAGATGATAGATATCTTGGTTTGACATTGAACGCATGACATTTAAAGAAGCTGTTAGTGTTCTCTCTTGGTCAGCTGGTAGGATCAGTATTAAACAAAGCCAAACACTGTGACAATCTTGGATTTCAAACTCACACCAGCTCTGTAACTCATGTGTATGCCCAGTGTCTGACCATGCCTCTGGTTGCCTCTGGGGTCCCATGTTCAGGACTTCTTGGAAGTATATAAATTCACATCAGTCATGGTTATAAGTGGAGACATGGGGTCAGGGACCTCCAAACATCAGACACAAATATGAAATGGCTCTGAAATAGACTGGTGAGGACGATTATCAGAGACTTACTAAAATACTTTTAATTGGGATGTCACTGTCCTTCATTATCATCCCTGAGCCAAAGAACTGAAATTCGTCTTTAAACTGATGACATATCATTCATTTTCCAAAATAAGTTACTTTTTGACATTCAGAGTTCTATGTTTACTAAGTTCAGACAAAATTGGTCTGTCAAAAGATGGTGTAAACAAACAAACATACTGTCTTATGAAGAAGAGTTATGACAGAAAGTCTTACATAAAGGCACCAGAAGACAGACATCTTTGTGTTCACAGCTGCACTCAGGAACTTTATCCCTAGCCACAGAGACTGGTAGGTTTAATGCCATCTCAGAGGAAGTCAGAGTGTGTTTGTTGTGTAACTTTGGTTGAAACATTGAAATCAAGATTCATTTCATGCTTTACTGTCCAATCTATGATGACTTCAGGAATTCACTTTCTAGGAAAATGTCTTTGATTAATGCTGACTTTTTCTGGTTGGATGACTTGATTTCTGTTTCAGGGAAGGAACTTATGACATAGCAGATTATAACTGCAAAGCCTAGGAGAGAAGGCAGAGTGTTTGTTTTCTCCTGAGATGGGAAAAGATTATGCAACTTTATAAGTGTTATAAATCTGTACTATGTGAAACACTGCAGCAGTATTTCTGGTTTCTTATAAACCCATGAGGGCTTGGAACTTTCTGTGCATGACAATCAAATAAAATATAATAAATCAGTCATGTCCAGCCAAACAAGTTTTGTGCTGTCTGTTTTTCTACTACTACCATTGTCCAGCTACACTGACTGTCCTCCTAAGCAGACCTCTTTTATTCCCGTCACATTTAAGTGCCATCCAGATTTAAGTGTCATTTTATTCGTACATTGATTTTAAGTTACTGAATTGAAAACATTCTTTATTAGATAAGGCTGGAATCTGGCAATTCAGTTCTTTGAAATGTTTGTAAAATGTTCACTGAAGTTAGAGATCATGTAAAAACTAACCTTGATTCATATTATCCATTGTCTGTTTGTTTGTTTGTTTGTTTTATTGCAGCCACCAGTGCAGTCTGACCATATGAGAAAGTAAGGCTTGGCGTGCTTAGGCATTGGCGTCACTTTTGAAACACTAATGTATGGATCTCTTCTTACAGAGTAAATAAATTATGGTAATGTGTATGAAGAATACAAAAGCTTTAAAGGCATGCAAACAGACTCTTTGGATGTAAAGCCTTTGGCGGAGTGGATTATTTTCTTTTTTAGTTTTAACTGGAAGTTACACAAAGTAACTTGTCTCTTTTGTCCATTTTTTTCAGGAAAGAAAAACTTTTTTTTCCCCATTCTCTAATAAACTCGTCAAACCTTTGAACAAACCAAAGTTCCAAGTTCAAACATTAGTGATGATCCCTTCTGTAATAATGATGGATCGTGTGGTGGGTCATGCCTGTAGGGGTCACAAAATAATAGTGGTTAATACATGTTTGAGAAAGGAAGACATAAAGTTTTTAAGGGAATTTCTATTGTATCAGAGAATTTAAGAAGCCATGGTTGCTTTGTATCTTTCTTTGAGTTTGGTCATGATTGAGGTCAAATTTTGTACAAAACTAGCTGACTTACAAAAAGGAAAAATGTCTTAGAATTGAAATGTAATAATTTTACCCTGCTTCTTTGTACGAATTCAAACCACCTCACATCAGCTGATCACATTTACATGATATGATTCCCATACAGTCACATACTCTTCAGTTAAAGTAGAGCTGACCCTTTTATCTGTCTTGAGGGAGTACTGGAGATCACAGCTGGTGGTTTGACCGGCTGCTGGACTCTGTTCATGCGACTTCACCACTAGAGGGCGCGCCGAGTTACCAAAAGCGCGACTGAGCAAGTGGTGTGAGCAACGGTGCGCCTGGGCCGACGAGAGCTGCGTCAAACCAGCCAAAGTTAGAGAGCATTACACCGGAACTCCGTCAAATATGATTTCGAAATAAAAAGAAATAAGTAATAACCTATATTTTTTTTCTCTACTCAACATCTTGTGAATGGAGCAAGTTTGGTCTAATACTATTAAATCTACAATGAAAAAAAAATTCTACATATTTCAACCAAAATAAATGCAAAAATGAATAAGTTGTAATGACATGCAATTTTACGGGTTGTGTTTGAGGCACAACATTATTCCGAAGATACATTTGCATGTACTGTAGATTTTCAACTGTAAATAGCACCCAATTATACCCAATGCAAAGAAATGGCTTTGTGCCAAGTCATGTTTTAGACACGTTTGTTCATCCTTTATGTCAATCATGTGTTTTTAAATACAGAAGTTCCTCTTGTTTGAGGATACTCTGATGTCTTGTAATTGTATCAACCTAAGCAATTGGAGCATTCTTTCTTATCTTGTACAAAACAAAATCTATAATTAAGATCAAACCACACTCTTTTATAACATACAATAAATGTAGCTTGTAGTTATGTCCACTTTTTTGCCATTTTTGATCTTCTTTATTATTCAGTGACATTATTTGTAGAATTTCAATGACAAAACTTCCACCAGTTGAATAAAGGTGAACTAGGAAAGGTGAAAAAGTTCAGTCATAATTATGAGATACTTTACTAAGTCATGATTCTGGGATACGCAGTCCTAAATTGAGAAACTGAGTCATAATTATTATAAGATATTACCTCTTATTAATGATTTAGTCCAACCAACAATAATAGTTTGTGTAGGGTCCTGTGCACACAAAGAGGCTGAGAGTTAGTGTCTCATAATTATGACTTAACTTTTTTTTTCTTTTTACTTTTCCATTTTCTTTCTTAACTGCTGGTAGTGGGCTTCCATAGAAACTGAGCAAAAGAAGACGTGTTTTTTCTTGATTCGTGTTTTTAAGAAATTTGAGTACTTCTTCCAACCATGCTGACATTTACTTTGAAAACTGACACCGGAAGTGTGATTTTTGTGTGTCTGTGGTTTTGACAGTGGTGCTTGGAGCCGAGAGGGTCAGGGGGAGGAGAGGAAAGGGAGTGGAGCGAGAAGACGACAGGAGGAGATCCACCACTGGGTGACCAATTTACCCGGACCATCCTTGGACAGCTGGGCTCACTAATGGCCCTCCACCCCGGCCAGTCCGAGCGACCACAGCACCGGATCGGATTGTCAGCCGCTGTCCTGTCGAGGAACAGAGACTGAAGATGATTACGGTGAGTCCGTCTCTCTCTGACCGTCACTGCTGCTGCTGCACACCGCAGGCCGACATATACACATATATGTTCGCCTGTCACACAAACGTGTCAAATACTGTTGCATTGAATCATGGACGCCTGTGCCACTTCTCTGTCAGAGCAGCTTTTCTGCAGGACTGAATGACAGAGCTGGCGACAGTCAGAGCTGCTGCCCAGGCCTCTGCTTCACACTGGTGGTGTTAAGGATACACGGTCAGCTCATGTTTTCCATTGGCGGCCAATAACAACATATATGTGATGGAAAAAGCAAAGGAGGGACGGTGTTATAGTGCGTTTAAGTTTCTCCAATCCATAGAGGCTTTAATGGACTAGCCTACATTCAGAGGCTGCATCTGATGCTCATCATGACTCAAATCAGCCGCATATCATCTCTGATAACACAACTTTAAATTTTAACACCTGCGTGTTTACCTTATTCCCTCTTTACGCACACATCCAGGGTTGTTATTTGTTGCGGTTTTCAGTTTTGTCTGCTTAAATAGTCCTCTATGCTCTCACTGATGCTGAGGAATGTGCACCAACAATAACGTGTTTATATCCGTTTATTTACCAAACACTCATGGCTGTCAATACACTTATCCTACAAGGATCCTGCTGCTTTACTGCAGGATGAGGGATAGTTTTATTAAAAATAAGAGATAATAGAGGTGTGTTTGTGTTTTAAGTTGGACAGTCGGACACAACGGAATGGTTTCATGGTCCCCGCTATGGTTGTCACATAGGCCATGGTGTTATGTAACAAGAAGCCTACGCTGTTTGAATGCGGGCCCTCACACACGGCCTGTCTGCCTGCCTGCCTGCCCGTGCATGGCAGTAATACGCCGGATTGCAAATATATCCGCATGATTATAATAGGGCTGCAGGAAATGCAAAATGTCTGTTTAACGTTCTTATTTGTTTTGTTTTTTATTTCCTCTGCCTGTTTTTATTTTTGCATGTAAATGATAACATACACACAGAGATAGATAGAGGAATGCATGCAGAGCTCCGGGCTTGTCTAACTGGACCAAGCCCACAAATAAATGACTCTCTGCTGTTGTGGCTCCAGCGCCAGTGTAGCGGCTGTCCGGTGGAAAATGTCCCTCAGGAATAGTCCGTCACCCCCGCCTTCCCCTCCCCGCTTCTAACGCTAGTGGGGGAAACCGGAGAGTACAGCCAAGCACCATGCAAACACACATACACATTCACACACACACACACACACACGCACTCAAGAGCGACTGGCAACACCGCGACGTTTGCAAATGGGTACAAGCTGGTCGACCTTGTGCAGGGGAGTGAGGGACGCATCCGGGGAGGAGGAGGAGGTGCTGGAGGTGGGAGGAGAGGAGAGAAGAGAGGAAGGGAGGTGTGTATGAGAGAGAGAGAGAGAGAGAGAGAGAGAGAAGGGGGGGTGGGCTGATTCTCCTTGAATCTTGTCGATCCACTGCCAGGGAGGAGGGATACGGCTTGGATGGATACGTGCCCGTGAAGGCGCATGCAGGGAAGATATAGCGAGGAAATGCTATTTTTGCTTCAACAACACAGCGTGCCTCTGTGGTGAAAATGCCGGCCAGGGGGGAGTCAGCGGCGGCGGCGGCGGCGGCTGCAGAAGCGGCATCGTTTGCGCGTTTGTGCGTCTTCCTGCACTGTGTAGAGTTCAGGGCGTCCAGAGGCCTGGTAAGATCAGCTGGTGGGACCATATGTGGACGTTTTATTACTCAAACAGGATGAAATCTATGAATACACAACTTAACTGTTATGAAATCAACCACATCAATCACATTCATTCTCTATGGTTCCTATAATGAGATGTAGACCTGCATTCCATATGTGACCATGTTAAAGTAAATCTATGATTATATATCAAAATCAGTCCTGCTTTGGAGAAAAGTTGTCTCTCGTCATTAATGGATCCAGGATGTAGCCAAGCAAGGAGACACGGCCACAGATATGAGTCCAACAATTTGATCAGAGTAAGAATGTAGACTCTAAAACATGAGACTTTTTCTTTCCTATTTGCGTGTTGTATTGTTTGAGCCTTAGGTCATATGTGGAAGACTGTTTAACTTTCTCATGTTGCTAAGTATGTTTCCCCCTCTGTTTCCTCTTTTACACTGTTTTTGTCCCATTGTGTCATGTTCACAGCTGATTCAACCTTGATGTTTGTGGAGCTGCATAAAAATTCTGCAAAAAAGGAGAAATTTTTCCAAGCTGAAGCAAAAACTTGTTTTGAAAATTTAGGTACAAAAAAAAGTTGTGTCATATAGTTTGTTCAAATTTGGGGGGTTAAAGTTAACAGAAAAAAGAATATCAGATAACAAAAACTCTTCTTGAAGAACAAAACAGGAATATAGACTCATCCGTGCATGGCAGAATAAAAAGGCAGCACTTGAAGAAAGCCTTAAAGAGTTTAGAAAGTTAAGATATGATGATGATGGTACTTTAGTGTCAGCAGCTCCGTTTTATACAATTCAAGAGACAGTACATGGACATACAAATTACATCAAACAGGAACAATTTACAAAAAAAACTCTACGTAAGACCTTGTTGACTTTGTGTGATTTTTTTGGATTAAGCTTCTCATTTAGCTTCAGGATGGACTAATGGATGAAGAATTGTTTGAACCTGACCCTTTTAAAGTGTAGCACAGAGTACCAACACCCTGATGGTAGCAGCACGTATTTGTCTTTGTTTACAACATGGTCGGGGTCAGAGATGATGTTCTTAGCCAATCACATTATGTTATTGTGATAAGCAGCTTCAAACAGAGCGTCCAGAGGATGGCCCACAATCTTTGAACAGATTTTAACCAAGTGATGTAAAATGAAGACACAAAATTGAAGTTACAGCCTTGTGACACTTTCTGCCCACTCTTTTAATAACAGTTCTTACATTTAACATATAAAATAAACTCAGACTAGTTTAAAGTCAATGATGTCAGGGAAGAAAATGGATTTTCCAGTAATTTCAAAACAACTTTTGGTCTTGTGCCTTAGGACACACAGACACTGTCATGCTATGTCTCTCATCACTGTCTGGATATTTGTCTTGACAGTGTCCTGTTGTCCAGTGGCATTTATCTGTATTTAGTACTCATCTTTATCTTTTCTTGGGAGATAAGAAACAGGCCCTTAAGAAGTCGTTCTGTCTCTGCAGCCCAGCTGACTCCACAATGCTGTTTTTTGTTTACACTGCACGTTGTGTTTTTGAAGGGGGGTGGGGGCAAAGTAACCAAGTTCTTGTTCACCTTAAAAAACTGAGCCTTTGAGCTATTTAAGGTGGTTAATCCCTCTCCCTCTCCTCCCCCTCCCACCCTAATAGTTTTGGAATTAGCTTCTTCCTTCCAAATGTATCTCTATGTTTTAAGCATGAGATGAAATCTTGAGTGTTTCTTGTTCTCCAGGAAATGAGGTTCATGTGCTTCTTATGGACCATCATGAATTTTATTTCCTGTCACAATTGAGTTGAAGGATGAAGAGCTTTATATAAAAGCCAGGGCTGTTCTTTAAAGCACATGTTCTTGTTCAAATAGAGTCCTGGCAGAATTGCTGATCAGTTTGTCTCCTGTTGATTTGTTGATATTTTTTTTTCTCCTCAGACTCAGCAGAGGCTGTGGAGATAGTCCCCACAGCACAGACTGGTCCTCTCAAGCTACCTGGTCTCTTATCACTGGCTCGAACACAAACTTCTGGGAGTTTCTGAAGCAGCTGGTGCATCCTTCGACCAGTCAACCCCACTCTGCGTCCCTGCAGTGTGGCTTCTACACCCATCCGCACATCTTCAAAATTTTGTCCAAGGGGATAAATGAGTGATCCGGCATCAAGGGAAAGGGCTGGGACATGTACCAGAACCCCAACAGGTAAAAGTGCAAAGAGCAGTTCTTTACTTCTTTGGTTTAGCTTCTATTTTTCTCCAACTTGTCTATGTGTATCTCTGTACCAACACAGGATGTCCTGGTTCAGTGGTTTCCTAGTCGCTAGAGTGGATGACCGCAAGACTGCGTGGGGGGAGCGCAATGGCAAGAAGTCCAAACGAAAGGGAGGCTCATCTCTCTGCAACCCGCGTTACATGAGCTGTCTGCGGGACCCAGATGCTATGGAGCCCCCTTCTGGAGCCCCCCTCCATCAGCATCACCGAGGAGGGGTGGCAGGGGCTATGGGTGGCGGGGGAAACTTTGGCGTACGTTGTGGTTGGCAGGAGGACCACTATGGCAAAAGGGGAGGGGAAGGGGTGGGGCTGAAATCGGTAGACTTGGGCTTCGAAGACGGGGAGCTGAAAGGGAGAAAAGGGGGATGTAACGGAGGAAGTGGAGACGTCGGCGATGAGGGTCCCAATGGAGCTGGAGGTGTAGTGACAGCTGCGGACTGCTGGCTCAGGGTGGTGCGGGTGTTCCAGTCGAAAAAATTCCAGTCACGCAAACTGGAGCGACTATACCAGCGGTACTTCTTTAGGCTGAACCAGAGCTCCTTGACCATGCTCATGGGGGTGCTTGTGATTGTGTGCGGCATCATGCTGACCTTCCACTGTGTTCACGCCCCCCCTCAAGTGGCCTACTCATCGGCCCTGTCTGTGGCCATGGCGTTGTTCATGGCTCTCATGGTAGTGTGCAACCGCAACGGCTTTCACCAGGACTACATGTGGATGGTCAGCTACCTGGTGATTGGAGTCTTGGTGTCGGTACAAGTGTTCGGGGTGCTCATGGTGGCGCCCAGGAGTGCATCAGAAGGCATCTGGTGGTCTGTGTTCTTCATCTACATCATCTACACTCTGCTGCCTGTACGGATGAGAGCGGCGGTGCTGAGCGGAGCTGTGTTGTCCATCATACATGTGGTCACCACCTGGCAGATCAACCAGGAAGACAAGTTCCTCTGGAAACAGGTAAGAGAGCTCTGGAGTGTGACTGTTTGACTCTCTGCTTTGTCATGTCTGATATGGAAATGAAATTAAGATGAGAAGGGAACAGGACAACATTTTACAGTTTCTGAATTTGCCCACCCCTTTTACTGAAATGCAAATGTTAAAGCTTGCAAGTTGTTTCACCTTTTTTTGGCCCAGGGCATTGGGTTGGTTGGCATGAATATTTTTTAAACTGGTAGTATCTGGATGGTACATGGCTATCAAAGATCGTCCACATTAAACTGATGAAACAATCAGCAACTTTGGTACTGTTTCAAAGTTGTTGTAACTGAAGTTCAAAATTCACAGTCCTTTCACCCCCTTTTTCGGGTCGGGAATGAACTTTTTTGCAAAAGAGACATGAGCTGCTCATCAGTGAGTACAGAAACAAAAAAAGGATAAAAAGACAAACTCACCTCTCAGCTGAGAGGAACGTTTGGCTCAGGTGATTCTGTCAGAGTTACCACACATTTTGAGCTTTGCTTTAGTCCACTGGTTGTTTTCAAATGCTGAATTTTGTAGTTTTAGAGGCAAAAAAAACATAAGATTTCCTAGAAAACAAAACAATGGATCCCCCTCCTCCTCAGACATCATTTGTAGCCAAAAATAAATGTGATGATGCTGTAATATGTGGAGACAGTCTGTCTGTAGTTCTCATTTCCCTGGGCTTCTGATTTTAAGTCTGTGAGAGGAAGTGTTTATGTGCATGATCATAGGAACTGGCCAAGAGGAGAGGATATTGGTGTTGTTGAGCAGGGAGAAGAGACAAACCTTGGTTGTTGACCTAAAAGTACTTCTTCACATTCTTTAGTATTCCTCCTGAACAAATTTTAGAAATGTTCCAAGATTCTTGAAATGTCAAGTAAGAAAGTTACAAACAGGGCACAGATTACAAATGTGAGTGACTGACCACAAACAAACTGTTACCCTGTGTATTTTTTTTCTTCATTTTTTTGGACAGGACAGCTGTGGGAAATGTGGGGTAAAAAGAGAGGGGGAGAGTGACGTGTACCGAATCATGTTAGAACCTGGAACTGCTCCAACAAGTGGGTTCAAGACATAGACTGCATAATAAATTGGTGTAGTCTCTGAGATGTTACCCATCTGAAACAGAGTTTTGAAGCAAAATGATTTTTTTTTTTTTAAACCAAGCTGTGAACATGTTTATTTCTGCTGTGAAAACAGCTTTTTTTAATTTTGGTTAGGTGTGTATGTGATTTCTGGCACTTCTGAAGGCAGCCACAAGCGGACACTTGACAAACTTCAGATTTTATAAGAGGCATTGCTCTATATTTTCAGACCGCTTGGTTGGACTTCAGCTCTAACTGTTTAAAAGAGATGCTTTAGTTTTGTGTTACAGTTAAAAGGGGTTGAAATAATTTATGGCTATGCATTCACTTCAGTTCTACATACATTTAATTCTAAACATTTTGATGATCGGTTATTTAAAGGCAAATACGCCCTGTATGATTTGCTGCCTTGTTGTTTATTATGGCTGACGTTACCAGCTTCTTTTCTTTTAAGGTTTGATAGACATATAAGGATGTCGCAGGAGGTACTTTTATAGGTACTACTGATCAAATTCTGTCAGTATTCAAGTATCGATTCACGTAAAATCAAAGGGTATCATGTTTTGGTACCTAAACACATCCTTGTGACTGTGAGGGAGTGGAAGAGCAGGCCATTTCCATTTAATTTGTGTGTTAGTAAGAAAAAAACTCTGCATAGTAATTTAGTCATAAAGTCGTAGTTAATTTTAATTTTAATTCACCCTGAAAAGTTTGTGCAACAACTTTGATGTTAACAGTCCAACCAGTTAAATGGTGCTTTGACATATTTGTTACAGCTTATATATTGAAGACTCAATATATTTAAACTGAAATATGTTGGAATTTTATTAATAAACAAACTAACACCTATGACCACATAAACACAGACAGAAATACTGAAAATTGGTACCATTCCCTGGTACTGGGCATTGGTGCCGCCATGTCTGTTCAAATGTGAAAGGTACCCATCCCTAACGACAAAATAGGATTACCTGTTGAACTCCCAAAGTATTTGTTAAGTAGAATAATGAAAAGTTGTGTTGCTTTTTTCTTTCACCAAAATTTGAATGAAAAATTACTGTTCAAAATCTGAAACAACTGATTCAGTAAATCAGAATAAATTAGGTATTGCTGTAATTTGACTAATCTTGACAGATTTTATGTTCTTGCGCGCCAGGTTGTTTTTAAAATGTCTCCTTTGTCATGATTATCATAGGGACGTGTTGCAGTGTATCTCAGTATTGTGTTCTAGCATGTTATACTTCTTATTCTTGACATAAACTCTGCTGCTCGTGCGTCTCACTGTACAGTGCGCTGTTTGTATTTCATGTGCAAAGGATCGAGGGGGCATGCTGAAGGTCAGTGGGCTGAGTGATCTGGCCTGGCTGGACAACATTATGTGTGTGTGTGTATGTGTGTGTGTGTGTGTGTTTGTGACAGTGGAAGAGTACCATGATATAAGACAGTATCACTCAGGTCTCTGTGCTCTTACACAAGGGACGCTTTGTACTTTTTTCAAGGGTGGGGTGACGAGGGTGAGAAGAAGTTGTGAGGAGGGAGGGGGCACATTGTAGTGGACGCTTGCTTTCTAGCTGTTTCATAACTGACATCTCCTTTGGGATCAGTTATACGTAGAGGAAACAGGATGAATGACTTACAGTAATTATTTATCCTGAGTTGTTCAGGACTTGAGATTTGTGGGAAAAGTGCCGTGTCCTGTGTAGTATCGTACATGATATATCACAGTGCAATATATCACAGGCTCCGACATTGTTTGCTGGTGAATGAATGTCATGAGATAGCTGCTGCCGAACATTTTTTTTATTTCTAAAGTCGTCATGTGTGCTGTGTAACACAGTGAAACAGCTTCATCAATCACCACTTCACGCTTGTGTTCAAGTGTTTCCTCTTTCTCCAGTAACTCATTAACCCTCCCTGGGGGTTTTCTGTAGCTGTTAGTGTTTCCAGATAGTGATAAAGTTGTGTATGTTGGTTGCTACAGCTCCTTTATTTTTGGACTGCAGGGATTGAGAAGGTTGAGCTGAGTAGTGATGAGATGTTACTGTTAATGTGACAGTGACTACAGTACACGCAGGGGGGTTTGTCCCCATTGGCCTCTCTCATTCTACCTGCATGTACAGACAGTGTTGATTTAGGGAAGTGCTGATAATATTCATATATGGAGATTATCAACCGCTGGCACACGTTTTGAGTTTCAAGAGCGGTTCATTTGCAGTTCTTGTATTTTCTTTTGATTTTGCACACTGGGTTCATTTACTGTATGAGTGTAAAGGCATTACAGAGATAGTGATCATGAACAGAATTGTCATAAATTCAGGAAAAACATAAACATAAAATTGTAGACAGCCTGTTCTATAAGCACTGACAGGGCTTCAAGCTGTAAAGTCTTGAGGTCGGAGGTTGTGTAGATGAATTTTGAATAGTAAAAGTAAACAAATACATGAGTCATGGCATCACAACCTTTTGCATACATGCAGGGTCACTGCAATCCAATATACACTCACTATACAGTGACTTTAATGTGTTTTATTTTATTTTTGTAGCTCTAGCCCCATGCTCTTTGTTGCTGAAATTTGTACTGATGATGACTATAGAATAAGTTGTTTGGCAATGGCAGAAAGGATTTGATATGGCTCAACCTGCATACTCGGCTTTGCTGCTTAGCCCACAAACATGCTCCTTATAAATGTGGGAAATAAAGAGGCTTATCAAAGATGTAAAATTAATTGACATGGAGCATTGCAACATATATTGTAACATATTCTATCAACCGCAAATTCCTGCAATTTTTGTGCTTAATTTAGAATAACCTAGGAATACATTTGACACAGTTTGATCTTTTTTATTCCATGCCTCCTTCATTTCAGAGATTTTTTCTTCTGATGGAGCTTCTTCTCTAAATCAGCCTTGATGGTGTGTAGCAACATCCTCTCCACTTGGCACCAGAAATCTCATCAAAACTTCCTCTTGTAGACAAATTACAGATTGTCCCAGGTAATAAAATCTCTGTGCAAATAGCCCTAAAAGGCCAGAGGTCAGTGTCTAAGTTGTCCACAATCATCATCAACAAATCGATGTCAGCAGCTCTGTGACATCACTGCAAAGTCTTTGACCTGGAATTTAATACTACTCTGATCACGTCACACCATTTTATTCCCCAGATATTTTAGATTTAAGGATTTCTCTGTATTTTTGAGCTCTTACATGGTTTGATTCATGCTTCCCTGGAGAAAGGTTATCTTGCGTCATGCAGGGTACTGTGAGGTTACATATCTGATGGCAGTTACATTGCATATTGTCAGACAACGGCACACACTGTAAACCCTTAAGAAATAAGAAAAACACAAAACTGATACATTTATTTTGAAAATTTTACAGGTGGTGGAATTCAAGTTTTTCAATCAAGGCTCAGTGAACTCTTTCTAAAAATAAACACTCATTTCATGGAATATATTTTATACTTTTTCAAACAATCCTTTCCACATTTGCTGTAAACACACCTTTATTATGTGCATGAAAATGAAGATTATAAATCCACAGTTTTATCTTATTATGGTTTTGTCGTGCATGAGAATCAGGACACGTAATCTTAATGTTTTCAGATTATTCTCTGCTGTCACCAACAGACTCCATCGACACTCTGGAGTGAAAGAGACTCGTGATAACATCTCTACGAGAGATTTTGTGATTGTCTCTCTGAATTCATGGTTCTTAACCCCTTTGAATCTTTACATACACATGCGATCCATCTGCTTTTGTCCTGAGCTCTATTGCTCCTGGCATCTGTTGGTGTGTGTGTGTGAGTGTGTGTGTGTGTGTATGTGTGTGTTTTCTCAGCTGTGTACAGTAAACTCTAGCGCCTGTTCTTGAGCTTCACTTTGAGTGTCTTATTGCACATGCTCACACCATAAACCAGTATAATACAGTATACCTTTTATGGTAGTTTGAACTGCCTTGTCACCTACAGGACTCCTTTCAAAACAAACACCAACCAGTTTTAAAGCAATCCTACGTAGATGGGATGTTTGACTTTGCAAATTCTTTTTTTTTTTGTTTCGCTCCATGTTTGTGATCCCAGACCTCCCAGCTGAAACCAATCAGCTGCAGCGGTACAGCATATACACATGTGCATGTCCCACCCAGGCACACATCAACACAACTGCTTACTACTTACTGCTGTCTCTTTCCCTTCTCGTCTTGAATGAATGTTTGACAGAACTGCTGCCATTTGTTTTTGTGAAGAAACATCCAAGAATTGTAGAGTGGGTGTCTGTGCAAGTGAAAATACTGACATGTACTGTTGAGCAGGGCTTAATACTGGAAAAGACAAAAGTCGAGCCCGTCACTCTGGCAGACCACACTTCTTGTAGTGACACACACTGATCTTTGCTTTTCGTACTCTTCTTTACCTTTTTGCTTTTAGCCTGTCCTGACAATGACTGGCATTGTTGTGTGTGAATGTTATTGACAGTGCTGTAGGAGGTCAAAGACTCATTCCTAAAAATACCCAGCCCTTGGCGTTTCTGCTAACCGTTGCGTCACATGGAACAGTCTTATCAGACCCTGCGTCAGAGCAACAGGCTGGTCAGTCCAACCCCGTTTTCTCTGCATACACGCTGCTGCAATTTCATACCCTGAAACACGACACCCGTGTTGAGGCTTTACCTGTATAACCACAGAAACGAGGGTGACCAGACGTCTTTTTTGCCCGGACATGTCCTTCTTTTTGGTGGTAAAATTATGTCTGTGGGGAGTTTATGAAATTTCCCAAAATGTCCAGGGTTTTCTCAGCTTGTTCTACAGACCATTGATATTTATAATGATGCTCTGCACTGGGATACTGGCATTATTCTGATGCACCGATCTGTCAAGCATGCAAGAAAACACAGTCAGACTGCTTGCAGTGTTGAGAATTTTTATTGGCCCACATTAAGTCAAATTATTTTAGATGAAAAGTCAAAATTCTGAGATAAAGGTCAAAATATCAAGATAGAAATTCAAATTTTTGAGATGAGTGACAAAATGTTGAGATGAAAAGTCAAAACTTTTAAGTTTTTATCTCTAAATCCTGCCTTTTTATCCAATTGATCTGACCTTTATCGCAAAATTTTGACTTTACATGGGCAAAAAGAAAAAAATCTCAACAAAGCCAGTTTTTCTTTTTTTGTACTTTCAGCTGGCGGAGATGGGCTTTTATAAATAATTTGATTTCACTATTGAAAGTTTTCACTCCAGACAAAAAAAGAGGGTTTTATATGAATGTATAGGTTATGAAGCTACTTTGTTGCCTTTGAGTGTCTTTGGGTATTTTTGCGGGATATCCAAAAGGCGGGATAGGGGGTCCTCTTTTTAGGTTTTTAGAATATGTCACCCCACAGAAACTGCAGAAGTTTATTTATTTGTTTTTGTTGTTAAAGAAGCGTAATGCAATTTTGGATGCCTGATCTTTGACCATAGCAGAGATAATGGGTTAAGCCCCTAAAAGCCCATTCATTCAACACAGAGGGCAAATCAGGTTTCTGTGAGGACTCTGGGTCAATACTTTACACTGACAGAAGTTTCAGTACATCTGCTGCGATCTTATGACAAACTTTACAAATAGCAGGGACTTGATTTCAAATTTTTTTACAGATCTTAGATCTTTTACAATGAATAAATGAATCTTAATCAGTGTTAATCTCACACTGTATCAAGTGCATCAGCTGTTCACAGTTTCACAGCAGCCTCCTGGCGCTGGAATAACCTTGTGTGTGCATCATGCATCAAGATGGGAGATTTGGATCCAGGCAGAGGAAGTGTCAGCCTGTGACAATCACCTGTGCGAGGCTGTAGGAAAAGACACCATGTATGAGGATGGAGGAGTAGGAGGAGGTGGAGGAGGAGGAGGAGGGGGCGTGATAGGAGGGAGAATCCGATATTCTCCCCACGCAGTCCTTCTACTGCTTCCTCGATAAATAATTTGTGTGCTTGACGCCGCAGCAGCATTTTAACGAGGATACCTGTCACATGTACAATTTGCTCTCAGCCTGGATGAGCGCTGACTGATGTGACCCTCACACACACACACACACACACACACTCACACACACATACACAAACACAGACTCGTGACTACTTTTTCTAAAGCATCAGAATTGTTACATTAATACAACAAAGTGGGATGTAATCAGTTGTTTTATACATCTTCCATGTCGATAACTGTCTGTTTGTACTTGTGTGAGGATTTCTTGAATACACACATGCACACACGCACACACGCACACACACACACACACACACACACACACACATGCCACCACCCCTAGTCAGCCAATCTGAGCACCGATGAGAGTGCAGGGGGAAAATGAGTTATCAGTTCAGAATCACTTCTGAGAATGATAGGGAATAAACAGCATCGCTAAGTGTCTCCCCTCAGTGATTGTGATCAAGCCAGTCCAGCGGTTGCCATAGAAACAACTATGACTCTAGCTACCAAGACCCAGTTCAGCCTGCTTGTGTGTGTTTTTGTGTGTGCGTGTGTGTGTGTGTGTGTGTGTGTGTGTGTGTACAGTTTGGTAAACGTTGCTTCAAGTGAAGAGAAGAGAGGAGAGGAACAAAAAATCAGGTCAGAATTGATTTCTGCTGTTCACTTCTTCTGAGAATGTGGTTGCTGTAGTGTGTTTGTTTGTGTGTGTGTGCGTCTAAGTGAGAAAGTGGGGTCGTTCAAGGGGTCTGAGCCTTCCAGAAGCGCTGAAGTTCGGCCTGTTAGGGTGGATTGTGTGCTGTGTTTTCCTCCCCCCTGCTGTCAAAATGAGATGGTCCATAATTAAACACGGTGGTGACAGAGGAGAGGTCATCAGGGTTGAGGTGTTGGTGGTGATGGTGGTGGGGAATATCGAGGGAGGGATTCACACAGGATGTTGTTTGCCAGTTGCCAGTTGTCTGGTTCAGCAGAGTTTATCTGAAGTCTGCTTGCTATGACTGTGCATATTTGTTGCCGCAGTAATCTGAAGACTCTTGATTTGTCATGTTACCTTTCCTAGAATACATTACCATTTACAACCTTTTTGACATTCCCACAATAAAAGCAGGGGTCGCCACCTAAAAGCCCTTAACCCTGTAAAGCCTGACCCATCAAAAGATCGTCCGAAAATTTCAGTTTTTTGGGAACAGAGATGTCCATTAACCGTTTTAACAAAATCCACAAAAAATATTGCTTCATCATTTTCATTCATGATGTATTTCTTATACCACATTTGACACTCTGGGCAGTTTTAGGAACTATTTTATCAAAGCTTTTTAGTAAATACACATTCATTTCATGCAGAAAACACTTATTTAACTATTTGAATGTTATTCTTGCTGTGACTTCTTCAAAAATCAAGCAATGATTTTCCTGAAAACATTTGAGTGAATGATTTCATGAGAGACATTTTGAAAAGTGCCAAAATACAATTTCAGCTGACTGTAGTGATATGACAATCTTCAACGTGGTCGAATATGTTTTTTCAAAAGTATTTTAGCATTTTAGTATTTTAGGTTTTTAAAGAAACAATTATCATGTTGATGAGATAGAGGTCTATGAACTCATGTAGTAAATATGATACGATTAGCTTTAAAGGATTAATGGGTTGAGTGCATTAGTGCATTCTTACAGACATCATAGCAAAATGTAGTACACTTAATTTATTTGAAATGTCAAAGTGTCATGTTGCAAACAGGTAACTGTAAAACATATGAACAGCAGATGAAAGTTGAAAGTGTTTTCAAGCCAAAATGCACTCTTTACTTTTATTGTGTACTTGCGTCATAATCATAATAATCAACAGTGTTATCACCCTTTGCTTCAAATGTTGACATGGCCCCTTCAACTTTCTGTATGATCACAGCTATTATCCTTGAACCTGTTGTCTGTCTTTGCAGGGGTCCCTACCCTAACCTTCCAGAAATAATGTTGAATATAAAAGGCTTTGATTCTCCTTTGCTTCCTCCTTTTCATGCAGATTTTGTTGTTCTTGAAATGAAAACATTTTGCACCCTCCCCCAATGCTCGAATCCTTTAATAGTCACACTCTCCACAGAAGTCACACCCGCACAGTTGGCAAGAAATGTGTGTGGTGAGTAGTTTTTCAGTGTTACGACCCCCAGCATGTCACCGTCCATGTTTACAGAAACCAGACTGAAAGAAAAGAGGAGTTCGAATGCGGTCAGTATGAATCAGGATAACTGGCTTTACATTTCAAGTCACGACAAGGTTGTACATTATGTATGGGATGAGTGTGGTCTTGTGTTTCAGTGCACAGCCTAAATGATGCTTGAAAGGAGGCTCAAGGAAATTCAGCAAAGCCAACAAAAGTAATTATTTATAGATGCCTGTTATACTTCATGTTGATAGATTACAAAAAGTTCCTGTTTGGCTCCAGAATAAACACCAGCAGTGGCAGAAAAATAAGGTAAAGGTTATTTGACAAGGTTTGCTAAAAAAAATAAAACTTGTCACGTAAATTAATTTGTGCCTTTGAATAAATTACGCTGCAGGGAAACAAAAACAATTGTCACACATTTCCTGTTTTGGAAGATATTTTATCAGCTTCCCACGTTCTATTGTTTGTGATTTATCTGATTCATCACACCCTTGTTTACATTTATTTCTCTCAAGAAGCATAAAAAAACATCACTTTTAGCGCAAAATGAATGGAGCTCGTAATTTTGTCAATATCCAACTGTAGCTGTCATGTGACTGGGTTTAGATAGAGCAAGTAAAGTTTTAGACTGAGTATGTGTAGAGAATTGCTCCTTTTACAGTTAACAGTCCTAGATTTATTCTGAGTTCAAGTGTGGCTTTTGTTTTTCATATAGTGCCTCTAAAGTTTTAAAGATTGAATAAAAAGTACTAATGATTTGTAAGTAGTTCTATGGACATGAAGTCCATATGTTTGTAAACTACCTTCAGTATTACATTCGGACGGAAGCAGTTTTCCTTTTTGCTCCTTAATTTCCCAAAGTGACTGTTGTCCCAAAGTTTGAATGTCTGCAATAAGGATTCAATAATAATCAGGGGGTTAATAACATCTTAAGTCAAAGAAGCATGTTTCTGAGAGCTTCGGAAATGAGGTAAAACTGAATTGTGAACATTAACAAGTATCAGAAATAGTTTAGAAACTTTGTACAAACTCTGAGCACTGAATATTATAGTGAGTGAAGATTTGAAAGAATGTAGGAATGTAAAATTTAAAGAGGTTTGAATGATATTTCCATTATACCTCTGCAGAATATGTTTCACTGGATTAGTATCACTGGCGGTAAGAGTAAATAAAGTAAATAAAGTAAAGTAAATACATTTTAAAAAAAGAACTGTTGGGTTATATTGGCCTACATCTAAAATCTCTAATATAAGCAGTCAGATATAAGCCATTCAATCCAGACTCTGCTCCAGATTCACAACAACGGCGTGTGCTATGGCGCAAACCATGAAACTGTGGGTAGGGGCTCAGTGCAAAACTTTTCAGGTGCAAGTTTCGTTTGGTGGCACAAAACTGGGGAATTTTAATACATACAAACATTCCCCCAAGGCTTATTCAAGCCTTGAAGACATACAAATGGAGCGAAACATCACTCTATTCATGCTGATATCATATTGGATCAATACCAGTAACAGCCAATACACAAGGCTGCAATGTTGGTATTGTATCAGGCCACCTGTTACCTGGGTGTGGGCATTGAATAATCTGTGAATTTCCCGCTGATGTCAGTTTTTTGTGTGATGTATGAAGTTTGTGGGCACTTCTTCTTCTTCTTCTTTTTTCCTACTATTTATTTATTCTGCATTTTTGCCTATAGTGGATTGAACAGCAGAAGAGAGACAGGAAATGTGGGGAGTTGAGAGATGGGGAAAACATGCTGCGTGCTCATGGCTTTGTCTGTTGTGATGAAGTCTACAGCCTCTGTATATAGGACCTATACACCAGTATAGATCAATGGCACCCCAAAGTTATTGACATAGACGTTTGAAAACACAGAAGCACTGCTCAACATTTGCACTGTCCCCAGGGATAGTCAGATACCTCACAGTGTACATCCTGCTGAAATTTTATCAAAAGAAGATGACTTTTACATCTGGTAAACTCACACAGAGGATGTTCCTCAAGAACATGTCAAAGGACTTTATGTCATAAAAAGTTTATTGGCTACCACGTAAAAAACATGTCAAAAGCAGATTAAATTGAGTGTGACCCATGACTTTTGCCCCTCTGTTTTCACAGTCAGATATATTTTACTGCTTAACTTCTCATTTTGAGTTGTGGGTTATGAGGCCTTTAAGATAAGATCCCTAATAAATTTTATTGACAAAAACACTAAGGTATCCCTCCCCTAAAAAATATATACGTTTTTATACATCGATCTACTTCAGAAGACAATATACCAGCACTTCATAACGTCAGATACACAATATGTTTTCATTTAACCTTTCCTAAAATAACTAGATACATAACAAGGGCAGATAGATGTTAGGAATGCTTTTATTGCACCGTTAAACCCTGCTCGGAGAGGTCTGATATCTGGTGAAACTAAGAATACTTTCTAACAGTTTGATTGATTCTGTCCTGGAAAATGATTTCCTGTGAAAGAACAAAACGCTGCCCTGCTGTTCATCACAAATTACAGAAGTGACAAGACTGTGCAGGTGATTGTGTGCCAAAATGTTTCTCGTCTGCGGCTTGTAAGATTAATTTTGTGAAGTGTTTTTTCCACTGCAAAACACACACGTCTTGAAGAAGTGTGTCTCTGTTAGCGACGGTGTGTAGACCACCACGAGCCGAGCGTGCAGGCGGGGCTTTGACTCTTTATCTGCTGATGTGGTTCTGGTCATTTTAGATAAGGGCGGTACGAGCTGTGTGTAGACATGAGGCTCAGGCTGAGTACACAAACCGTGCAGCTGCCTGGCACCGCACACACACACACACAGAAAGACACTTTAACAAAGGCTCAAAGTGACGGTAAGCACAAGCCAGAGTGAGAGGACGCAGCAGCAGAAAAAAGAAATGAAATGAAACGAAAGGATATAAAATAATAAGTGAGGCTCTTGGAGAAAGATAAGGGACAACCTATGGGGAGGAGGCTCTCATTTGTAAAGCACAAGTCATTGTGTTTGAGGTGCTAGAGTGTGTTTTACAGAGCCTGATCAAACACAGATGCTCTAAAGAGTTCCAGATGCTCCTCAAAGGCCGATGAGCTCTGACTTGCACTCTCTCTGGCCCCGATTCAACAACAATATCCCATCAGTCATTGCTCCCTCTGGGAAAAAGTTTTATAAATTCAGTGTCTTGTTCTCCAGTTTTCTGGGGCTGTTCTGCCGGGGTACAAGTCTTTTTCCATGTTCACATGAAATACTGTTTTCAGTGCACTAAAGGGACTCCAGTAATCTGAGGCAGCCAAAAACCATTTGAAGTGAGGCTCAACAGTTTGCTGAAACTTTCCCTAAAACAGGATCATGGCCGAACAACTGTAACTGAGCATGAGAAGCCTGTCAAGGTTTTGATTTGTCCACAGGGGGGTCATGTTGTCAGAGCCATTAGTCTGTTTGTCAGAAGGATAATGGAAAAACTACAGGCAAAAGCAGCATCTGGAGCCACCACAGTTAAAGTTACAGATGATTAAAGAAGCAATATTTTATCCTATTTGTTATGTCAATGTTTTATAGTTGGACAACAGGCTCAAAAAGTGTTTCTCATATATTCTTTCTCTATGCTCACTTCAAAAACAAGAGCAATGTATTCCTGTTCAAAGGTTGGCTGGTACCTTAAATATCAGACATGATTTATTTTTTTCAGAGGACAAATAGTGTTAAAAGATGATCTGCCATATGTTCATTTGCTTCAAAGTAAATACATATTAGCAAGAGTCAAAGTTTCACAACTGTAGGTGATTGTGCCCATGGGTAATGTCGTCTTTATCCTGGACAAACACTACCAATTTTGGATTGTCCTCACAGCACTTTTAAGACTGATGTAAACTTTTTGTGTCTGTAATCCATCAGTTTATTCAATATAATTTGATTTAAAAAAATATTTGAATCAAAAGTTAAATGGCATGGATTGTATATTTCTGAGTTCTCAGTCAGATACCGGAACAGCGCTGTGGACTAGCTCTCTTCTTTTTGAGTATACTTTGATAAAAATATGTAAAACTTATATTATGATAGTTTAATGAAACGGTGAGACAGTCATCTACTCCACCCCGACACCCTCTCCTTGTCAGCTCAACCCCACGCTGTACCCTCCCTGAACCAGGGTGGGGGGCTGCTGCAGGTCTTTGGAGGGAGGCTGAGGAATGTGGGTGATAGTTGCTAAGTGAAAGCTGTGCTGCCATCTCTGATAATTCACAGTCTCCGTGGGTGTGAGTCTCGGGCCAACACTAAGCAGAACCTTTCACAAGACGGAAAAAAAAAGCACCCGTGGAAAGAGATAGACAGAGAGAGAGAGAGAGAGAGAGAGGGAGAGTCAGAACAGCACAGAGTTTTTATATGAATAAATATATATATTTAAATATGCACAAACACCAGCATCATCATGGTTCCATATTCAACACAAAAGACTGCTGGCTTCAAAATGAACGCTGTAACAGCGATATGAACTTGACTACCTGCAGAACTACGCTTGTTGTTCATATTAACAACTTTTCAACTGAAAGCTGGGGAACAAGAGACACTTATAAACAATTACAGCTGAACTGAAAGAAAAGGGGATCCTCTGTATGTTTACGAATAATGTGAACTCTTCCAGTTGTTTTAGTAAATGTAATTGAGAAAAAATGATGCCAAGTTCACAAGAAAAGCACAAATTTCATTCTTGGCTGGTTGATGTTGTGCATTGATGTTTGCTGATGAAATCAGTGTCACATTTTGGCAAAGTATTGATCAGTGACACAGAGAAGAGTTATTATTGTGCCCAAAGAGATGTTGGGTTTTACGTCTTTGAGACAAAATATACAGAAAACCAGGGGGCAGACTTTTTTGTCTTAGGTTAAATTGACTCAGATGTCCTGACTCTGCGTTTTTATTCAGGGGAAGATTATTGAGATTATCAGACAGTCAGATTATTGTCATTGCACAGACACTGCACCATCTTTTTTATTAATGCTGTGTCGGTTAACAAGTGCGTATTTACAAGTAAGCTGCTCAGCAATATTAGCATTTATCACCATGTAGCTCTGTAGCAAATGTAAGTCTGTAACCCTGTATGATATGCTTTATGCGTTTTAGTAAATGCTGCGTGGCAACTTTGTTGCATGTTTGTATTTTATTTTGCCATTTTAATCTGATCCAATGCAAGTAGTCTGTGTGAATATGCTTTTGTTGCAGGTCTTGAAAGCTGAAGATATTTGACTGTTATTATCAATTATTTCTAAAATAACAAACTCCTGTGCAATATTGCAGCTCCTATTTTTTTTTCAATTTATTATGCTATTTGTGATTGCTTACATGCACTGCTGAAACTTCAGAATAGATTCTTGTTGTAGACTCTTGAGATGCTGATCACTGATTTGTTTGATTCTTTATTCACCAAAATTTTAAGGGTAAAAAAGAATCAGTTATTGGTGTAAGTTGCAGGCCAAAAGAAAAATCCAAGATAAGATGCTGTGAAGTGATGCAGGACTGAAGGGGCTCAGAATCATCTGACTATCATAACATGGATCTTCACAGTATCTCTTATACACTTTAAATGTTTTCTCCTCCTACTCCTAGATTTTGTGTGTTATTCTTAAAGATAGTTTTCAGTCTTCTCACAGATCTTGGACACAGCTCTCCCATCCTTAATATAATTCTTCCTCAGCCTAAAACGAGGGTCTGTTGGCCTTAAAAGTCAATGTTTACAGACTGACTGTCAGGACCACAGACTTCCTGCTGAAGCAAATGACTCCTTTGCTAAATCCATCATAAAGGAGGAGAAAAGTATAAATAAAGATCCTCTGGGATGTGAAGTTCCTTTAGCCCAACTCTCATTTCTTATTTTCACCTGCTAGGCAAACTTGAAAATGTTAGCTTCAGAGCTTTTTGATCAGATGCAGAGAAGTGATGGCTGTTCAGATACTTTGAATAAAGACAAGTAGTTGTGGGATCATTTCTCTCAGACACATATGACAAAGCTGATGATCATTTTAAAGCCATACCTTATCAGTAAACATAAAAACTTTGCCATTTTCAACATGTTAGCATGCTAAAGGTAGCATTTATTCTCAAGCAGCTGTTTCTTAGCTGGAGGTTTCTGTTAGTTTTGTATCAGAATAGATATTGGGATAAGGTCTTGAATAATGAGAAAGTTTTATCATTTGAAAACCAAGCTACAGAATCCAAACAGATTAAGATGTAAAATGTGGTGCAACAGTGTTAGAAAGAAAGTAAAAGTTACATAGGGTGGTGGACCCTGTTGTTTCTATTTCCAACTCCCAGCATGTCATGCTAAAAAGCATCTACGTGTTGAACTCACATATTTGTATTGGTTAATTGATTGAGAGCCACAAACAAACTTCTCTACTTTTAAATGGGAAAAAGGATAAACCTTCACAGGAAACCACTTTTTCATCTTTTCAAGTGCCTATTTTCAATACTGTGTAAAAATTAATGAGACTTTTTTGTGGAGAAGCTGCAACAAGATAGTATAAATATAAGATTCCTAGAGATATTCCTCCCAGAGGGGTCAGGATCACAACTGTACAAACCTGCTGATCACGTATTGATCGAGCCTCTCTAAGCTGTTGGGTGGTTTCTGAGGCAAAATGCATTTTAATCTGCGTTGGGCTGACTGGCCAGTATTAGTGCTGTTTCCTGTCCAGTGTAGATCAGTGCAGCTCTTACATAATGCCATTTTGATATCCAGGGATTAGGCCGAAGTCCTCATCACAGACTGACTGGCTGCTTACATTGTGTCATCCTGGAGCAAATGATAACTGCTTTGGTGAAAAAAATATGAATTTTGAGTGCCATGATGTTCAATTTATGCTTTTTTTAATCATTAAAAACTGAATAAACAGAACCAGGATCGCCTTTAGTGCCAAGCATCTTTAAGAAGCATACAAGGAATTTGACTACAGTTTTAACTGTAACTAATATGTAAGACGAAATCGTAACTGTAGGTCAAAGAGGACAAACAGCAAGCAGTCTGCACAATGTGTGTGTGTGGTTATAAAGGCTGAAAAGCAGCATAAACGGGCTGTCAGGGGAAGGTAATGAGCGTTGAGTTGGGGTAAATGAGTCTGTTGTTGAGCACAGAGGACATGAGCAGGTGCAGTGGCCTCACACTGGGAGCGTGTCAGTGTGTGTTCAGGACAGGTAGCAGAGCTTCTAAAGAGGAGGAGAGCTGTTGCGTAAACACAGGACCTTACTGTGTACTCTGTAAACCCACCAGCTCTGTCCCTCTTGAGAAAAGCAAGCAATTAGTTTGAGGCTGTGACCTCGTACACGGAGCGTGAATCTGGACACATGAACCCGTATGGGGGCTGACGCTCATAACAGCTGGAGAGATTAAAGTATTTAAATGAACATGTAAAGATTGACAGGGGGTATTCACCTGCAAATGGTACTGCAGGTTTCACTTTTGTCTCGTGGCTGTTTTTGCTTGATCAGTGAGAGTAATGTAAACAGAGCTGAGCGCTCCGAGCCATCTGCCTAATGTTGCTGTGGCCCATATCTGTCTCTCTCTTTCTCTCTCTTTCTCTATCACTCTTTCCTGCACCCTCTCTGTCATCCTCACATTGTCTCTTTCCTTCCTCATCCAGCTCCTTACCACTCATTTCCTTCCTTCCTTCAACATCTGTCAGTCTTACATCTTATCTGTGATGTCCATTATGCTGCTGTTCTATTTTTAACCCCACCCCTTGTTTGCTTTCTTGTACTCATCTGTCCGTCACCCATCTGTTTTCTATTCTTGTGTCTGATACCCTGTTAACTATGTCACCTCAGGTCAACTTTACCCTCCATTGCAGCTCATGCTGTTCTTTGACAACAGCAGCTTGGATTTAAATTTACTGATGCTTTTTCTTCTTTTGGATCTCTCTTTTAAAGTTGTGTTTTTAAAATAGTTTCATGATATTGTGAGTCGTAAGTGTTTGTTCAATGGTTTTCACTGCTTTAGAGAAACTTTTTGTTGTAGGTTTTTACTGTTTTTTAAATATTCTGTAACAATGGTCACTCCAAGAAACAGCACTGAATTTATTTCTTAGTTTTATAAACAAGTTTGAATGTGCATAGCATCTTTAGAAACATTATGTACGGTCACTTTTTGTTCTTTCACGTAACTTAGATATCAGTAAAAGAGTAGATCAGAGGCTTCTGTATATTCTAAGTTGTACCATTTTGATTATCTTTAACCTCTTTAACCTCTTTGGATTTCCCTTAGATAGACTGGGAAAGCAGAAAGAGATACATCTAGAAACTTCTGTGATTTAAGCTACTCAGAGACAGTGGTGACATATTTTGCAAATATTGATTCACAGTTTAAGATGTAAGGTACAATTCTGAAAACACTGTCATGGTTGTTTAATGAGTGTTTTATATTCAAAAAGTTCTCAAGATGACATATTTCTCTTCTATGATTTCTGCTCATATTTATGGTTTGTATTCCTTATTAATCCCTCTCACATTTTCTATTATGATATGCAATATTGATTCAGGTCAACAAATATTTCAGTTTTACTATTTAACAAAGGCTCACACATGTGCTGAAAAGCATGTTTGGAAAAAGTTTCTTTGAAAAGTATCGGAAAAAAAACATGACATCTTCGTGGAACGTGTCAAGGTTGTGTAGAGACGGATACTTTTTAACTTGATAAGGATTGTGAAACTGCTGCAGCTGTCTGTGTAGAAGCTAAAGGCCCGCCTCTTTACCTCATCCTAACTTTAACAAAGTTATGTTGTCAACCTTTTTTAATATGGCACCCACAAATGATGGATTTCAGAACTCTGTATCAGAGACAAATTGGTGGCATCGTGGCTACAATCTCCATGAGTTATACAGACGCTGAAGATTTAAATTGATAGCAAAAGTTACCTTTCTGTGAGTGCGATTGTGAACCCAGAATTGCATATTTTAAAGAACAATCCCTAAATAGAATATGGCACAGTCCCAAAAGGATCATTTTTACATCTGCTCTCATTTCTTTCACTGAGACTCTCTTTCTGTTTCTTGTGTCTTAAAGTTTCATGACCTCTACCTCCCTCCTCTCTTCCCTCTCCAGGTGAGCGCCAATGTCCTGATCTTTCTGTGCACTAACATCATCGGTATCTGTACCCACTACCCTGCTGAGGTTTCCCAGAGACAAGCCTTCCAGGAGACCAGAGGATACATCCAAGCCAGACTACATCTTCAGAGGGAAAATCAACAACAGGTGAATGCACACACATGTCTGCAGGTATTTCTCACCTTATCCCCAAGAATTTGAAGCGAGCTATTAGCTACTTTTACAGCTGGAAAAAACTCTCTTGTTGCTGATCTAACACTCTTGAAGCCTTTTGTTTGCTCAGAGCGAGGTGTTAGATGTGTTCTATGCCTAAATTGGAATGAGCTCAGCTTTAGTTCACTGTAAAGTGAAAGATTTTAAAAAATAATCTAATCGCGATTACCTTCCCCTCCATTTTGAATTTGTAATTTATTGTGTGATTATATTTAGGTTATTTGTGTAGGTTAAACAAACACAAGCAATAAATCAATATTCATGACAAAGTGCCCCATTTAGATAAAAATAGGAATAAATAACTTGAAAAAGAAGATCAAATAGCAAGTTTGATATAATCTACTGTACAGAAAAGGTTTACTTGTTTTGTACTCATTTTGATTAAGGAAAACACAAACACGAGGGAATAAAGAGACTCCACATTTTAGTCACTTTTCACTCTTTTTTTTCCTACTTTCTGACTATTTTCAAATTTTTTCCTGACTTTTCACTGATTTTGTTGCTTTATTTTAACCATTTTTGCCACCTTGGACTTATTCTTATTGCTATTTCAAGTCCTTTTCTGAAATTTTACCACTTAGATGGTTGCTCGTGTGAA
Organism: Thalassoma bifasciatum; assembly: GCA_008086565.1. NCBI lineage: Eukaryota > Metazoa > Chordata > Actinopteri > Labriformes > Labridae > Thalassoma > Thalassoma bifasciatum. The sequence continues at coordinate 316,125 of RPOG01000061.1, forward strand.
GGTATTTCTAGCCTCTTTGGTTGAACAGTGTTGAGTTACACTGATTAAGAGCATAAAACATGTACTGCAAAAAAAATCATGTCTGGTATTCTGACACATTTTAGGTTAAAGAAATATTGCAATGTCTGTGATTAGAGTATCACAGCAAGCCATTTTACAATTAAATCTAATTTGCAATTTATTGCCCAGCCCTAGTGTAAACTGTTTCTTAATTTGGAAATTATATTCAAGCTTAGCTATGTTAAGTGATCATATAGAGGAAAGTGTATTTCTTACCCAAAAAGGGGAAAATTTTGAATGAGTCCTTTATTCTGGTGAATCTTTGAATAAATTAAGTCCAAAACCCCTGAAATAATTGCTGCGATGTGATTCAACACCTGACACACTGAGCATAAACAGCAACATCATGAGTGACACAATCTGCATTTTGTTTCATTTTTCTGTGTTTTCCAGGAACGTCTGTTGCTTTCAGTGTTGCCAAGGCATGTTGCCATGGAGATGAAGGCTGACATCAATGCCAAGAAGGAAGACATGATGTTTCATAAGATCTATATCCAGAAACACGACAATGTCAGGTCAGGCAAGACTCTTGGCCTCTGTGCTTTGTTTCATATTTCATCCATGAATACGGGTTTCACCTCCTTCATCAGCCTTTTTCTCTGAGTGAAGGGTCATTTTAACTATAAATGTTTGATCACATGTCCGCTTCAGTGCTCATAGATGTAAGTTACGATGAGAACCTCACATGTAAAAAAGTGCAAATACTAGGCCTAGCTTAGTCCTAGAGATAGTAGAAGGATATTTGTACACAAACATACATGAACACGTATGTAAGTGTGCCCGCAGTCAGAGGAGGGTAGAGAGGTTTTGGAGGAGTGGAGGCTAATTAACACTAGTGAGGGAATACTTAATCACCAGCAGCCAAGATAAGATAGTCCCCAAAGATGGAGAGCTTCAAGCACACATTCAATTACAGCACTGAGCAAACACCACACCATACACACATGCATACACACACGTTACACAGATCTCCTTCAGAAGACATTGAGGTCACACTGCCGGCCTCTGCCAAGGTTGGCTGCTCTAATGTAATGCTAGAATTAAGTAATGCTGCTACTGTAAAGCTGAGTCTTCAACAGTAATGTGTTTTTTTCTGTCTGTGTGCCTCTCCACTGTGTGTCTGCAGTATTCTGTTTGCAGACATTGAGGGTTTTACCAGCCTGGCCTCTCAGTGCACAGCTCAGGAGCTGGTCATGACACTCAATGAACTCTTCGCCCGCTTTGACAAGTTGGCTTCGGTAAGCAGCTTCAGCATCCTCACTCACAGTTCTGTTTTTTCTTAATTGATTGCTGAAACTTGATTTTAAAATTTGCTCAGGTTTGACAGGTTTGCTAGAGTTAGGTAAATAGGGCGGCTGGTTAGGGGGAGCAGAAAGAGAAGCAGAAGTCTTCTTTTGTGCTGTCAGGGTTTATATTACTACAACACCTTTTAAAGTATTTCATGTAAAAAAACACATAAGTGGAATACAATGAGCTGACGTCTGATGTATCCAGTAGAGCAGTTAAGCACCAAAATTCTGCTAAATAGACTGTTATCTACTGGGTTCTCACACTCGCTCTCAGGTGGCTGGAAAAAATGTTGCCAAGGTTGGGGTTAACCAATCAGGCTGTTTGCTATTACTCATGTAGAATTGAGTTGAATGATGTAAGTTAAGTTTAGTTCAGTAAGAGGGCAGCTTTAAGGGGCTGTGAGGAGGATCCATATGAAGTGGATTGCAGTAGCTCCTTTGGCCAGAGGATTTGCGCAAACTGTCGTGACTCTTGTTGTTTTGAAAGATGAATAGAGATCGTAGCCTTCTTAAACATTTCTTTTATTTATTCAAGACAAATTTTTACTAGGTACAATGCGATAGGGAGATGTATTTATCAACAGTAGCACTGTTGTTTGAAATACAAAGCAGAGCAAACGTATGTACTCTATCACTCTCCCATGTAACTTTCTTCTGCTCTTTTCTGTCGGACACTCCAGCTCCAGTGTCCACTATTACTACTAAATAAATCCAAGAAATCATTTTCTGCAGAGAAAAACACAGCTTTCTCTTCTCATTGCTAAACTTTGTCAGCCGGCGTGGCGTTGTCACAAAGACTTTGACTCTACGTAAATTGATCCAGTCCAGCTCACCTGATCGGGAAACAAGACATTACCATTGAGAAATAACCTGTGTTAGCACTGGTAATCTCATTTTAAATTGAGGATTATGATCAGGTATATATCTAGTGATGAGGCTTTTTAAGATCATTTAGAAATTCCCCACTGTTTAAAGTGCTTTAAAAGATAGCAAAAGAGGCCCATTGAAAGAGATAATTAAAATAAGATGTTAACGTATAGGAAGAACAGAATAGAAGCAGATGTTACAGTGCAGCCTTATAGGTATTCAAATAATTTGTGACAGTAAAATAAAAGGCAGAAGTGCTACTTGTGTGTTTCTGATTCTTGGGAAAGAAAGCAGACCAGTCACAGACGATTGGATCAGTTGAGGTAAATCATCGTGTTCTAAAAAAATCATTTTAGTGTTATGGTCTGAAACTCTTCATTGCTGTTCAGTGACATTCTCTGGGGCGCAGTTCATGTGTGAGAGGGTTTTTTTTTTTTTTTTTTTTTTTTTTTTTTTAAAGTTATTTTTTTGGCTTTTTGTGCCTTTATTATATAGAGGAGGACAGTGGATAGTGTCGGAAAGGGGAGAGAGAGTGGGGAGTGACATGCGGGAAATTGGCCACAGGTCGGATTCGAACCCGGGCCGCCTGCTCGAGGACATAGCCTCATGGTGCGCAGCCATATCCACTCGGCCATCCGCGCCCCGTGAGAGGGGTTTTTGTTTAACAGTTTGATGTGAGAGTAGTTTTGATCAAACTGCAAGAAGGTGAATCTTCTTAAAAACTTAAAGGCTCTACTGCTAACTAACTTTAATTTCTGTCTTACTCTTGTCCTTCCATCATCAGGAGAACCATTGTCTACGTATTAAAATTTTGGGGGATTGTTACTATTGTGTATCTGGACTCCCTGAACCCCGGGCCGACCACGCTCACTGCTGTGTGGAGATGGGTGTCGACATGATAGAGGCCATCTCGTGAGTATAACTATCACTGTTTTAGGCTTGTGGTGAGATAAATGGAGCTTGTTTTCCTTCATAGGATGTAGCCCTGATATTTTATCCCCCATCCTGCAGGCTGGTGCGGGAGGTGACAGGGGTCAACGTGAACATGCGAGTTGGTATTCACAGTGGGCGTGTGCACTGCGGTGTGCTGGGACTCAGGAAGTGGCAGTTTGACGTGTGGTCAAATGATGTCACACTAGCAAATCACATGGAGGCAGGAGGCAAAGCAGGGTGAGGACAAGTACTGATTTATTTGATGAAACAACTATGTTTTCATCTTTGTTTCTTTGTGTTTCTGTCAAAAAGTTGATAAATCGACAAAAAATGAATAGATTTCAACTAATGTCTTCTGTGCGTATTGTCTTTTGCATCTGCAGGAGGATACACATCACTAAAGCCACCTTGCAGTATCTTAATGGAGATTATGAGGTGGAGCCGGGTTTTGGAGGAGAGAGAAATGCATATCTGAAAGAAAACAGCATCGAGACCTTTTTAGTCCTTGGCTGCAGCCAGAAACGGGTCAGTACATAAAACACATACAAAAAGACTTTGTGACACTTTACGTAATAGGCCCACACATTTCATTGTAATTAGGTAATAATAAGACAAATTTTCTATTCACCCATTTAAAGTTTTCCACAAATTTTATGACAATTGGGTAAAAAGGATTATGTAACCTCTCTAAAATAATGTCTGAATTTAATTTTAAGCAACTCATTATTGGGAACTAACTATTTGGTTCAATTTCTTGGAGATTTCTTCTGAATTTCAATGTAAGTAGGGGATAATTAGTGAATAATTTATATTAAATCAAATCACAATCCACCACAAAATGTAAGTAGATACTTACCAATTGTGACTTGCTTACAGTTAAATTGTAAAATTATTTTAAAATAGTGCTGATTTTCATCCAGTTGTCACCAAATTTAGGGAAAATGTCAAACAAATAACGAGAAAGTTTGTCAAATTATTACTTATTATGATGAAATGAATGGCACTCTAGAGTAAAGTGTTATCAAATACTTCCACTTTGTTTTTCAGATTCAGATTAAGTGAACTATAAAAGAAACAACAGTGTTTAATTTTGAACATGCATTATTATTTTGTATCATCTATTTGATTTTTCTTTCAATCGACATTTATAACTATTGCTGCATGTTTGTCTTTCAGCACATCCTTAGAGAAATCCAACCTCAGATTATTTACTCATGCTCAAAATAGGTGTCAAATCAATCTCTGTATAGAAATAAGCCTGTGAATATAGAAAAAAAAACCTGTTTCCATCCTGTGACAACAATACACACAATGTGTAAATCGAGTCAATCACACAGGTTATGTGGTTTTCCTCAACCTAATACTCCTATTAAATGATCTTATTCCATACTAAAGCTGTTTAAAGCGCATGTCAGTCACATAGACAAGTGTAGAAGAAAAATAGCAGACGTGAGTGAACAGATTTGTGAGCGGAGCAGTCTTGACCCTTCAGTCGCTGCACACTTCCCTTGTGGGCGTAAGAAAAGCCAGAATGAATATGAACCTCTTCTTGTGTATTTGGACACTTGTATTGTCATTGACGACGCTGTCTGGGAACAGTTGGTCAAGCTTTCATGTTCCTCCCTCTGAGCAGAAGGAGGAGAAGGCGATGATGGCGAAGATGCAGCGAACGAGAGCCAACTCTAACGAGGGTCTGATGCCGCGCTGGGTCCCCGACAGAACCTTCTCCAGGACCAAAGACTCCAAAGTCTTCAGACAAATGGTGAGACTTCACGTTGAAGCACATATAGTGATGGCACACAGCTTTCAAGCTTTCCTTTGAGGGTCTTCTATCATTTGCTCTGTTTTCTCGTTTTCTTCAGGGGATTGATGAGAGCTCCAGTAAAGACAAGTGAGTACTGACTCTTGTTTTGTTGCTGTTTTCAGATTTGACAAAGAATACTTAAAAATTAAAAGATCTGGGGGCCTTCTACGTCCCGTTCACTGTCCTGTCAGACCTTGATGCTATTGATCAGTCATACTTTAACAGGATTTGGTGTTTACAGGAGAAAAAGACTTTGTTTATGATAAAAGCAGGAGTAGTTTTAAAATATACACTTGCAGGGTTCCTATGTGTCCTGCAGAACCTTGAAAATGATTGACTGACTATTTTCCAGTCAGGGAAAATGTATGGGAAATGGGGTAAAAGGTTAGACGTCTTGGTAGTTTTCGTAGATAAATTAAAGCCATAGACTGCACATTCAATGCCTGTTATTAATTAGCATGAAACAGAAACAATCTAGGTAAATGCAAGTTACAGATGTAGAAAATAACACATCTTAAGAATGAGGGGACCAAGGTGGGTATTAGTGTATGATGTGATAACTTTTCTCTGTAGTGGCTGAAAATGTTTTGGAAAAGTCCTTGGAAATAATTTCAAGGAAAGAGTGGGAACCCTGACTTGGCTGAAAAATCTTCTTGATACCATGTAGGGTTCAAATTTCTCAGCTTTCTCGAATGAAATGAATGCAGCTAAATGGATTGTAAGTACTGCACAGAATGAAAGGAAGTTGTTGATCCTCATCATTGACAAAACTCAAAGAACCTTTGTACGTCGAAGTTTGCCTCACTGTCATTAGATGATGGACTCTCAGGTTGACTCTTGATCAATACATTCGTGACACTTCTTGAATTCTGTAACCCCCTAATCTTTACTTCCTGCAGCCGAGGCGTTCAGGAGGCCATGAACCCTGAAGATGAGGTGGATGAATTTCTTGGACGAGCCATTGATGCCCGCAGCATCGACCAGCTAAGAAAAGACCACGTAAAGAAGTTTCTGCTCACCTTCCAGACATCTAGTCTGGAGAAAAAGGTTTGGACAAACATCCCTGACTATCCTCTGTTTTTCTTCAATGTAAATCACATGTGGAAGATAAAACCAGCTGCTTCTCATATGTATTTCTGGTAATTGTCCTTTTCTTTTTTTGTGTCCTGTTTTAGTATTCCAAAAAAGTGGACGATCGCTTTGGGGGCTATGTCGCCTGTACTCTGCTAGTATTCTGCTTCATATCATTCATACAGATTGTTGTCTTTCCACAGTGAGTACTTTTTCAACTTTTACACCTTCATTTGATTCAGAATGTGTAAAAAGATTCCCTGAATTCATAGTTTCTGGTTCACTTCTTAATAACTCTGATATTGAAGTTAAGCTTTCGGCCTACATTTTTTTAACTTATTGTTGCACGTAAATTAAAATGACTGGCTGACAGCAAGTAATGCTGCTTCTGAGTTCTTTGGGTTCTTTTTAGAAAAAAACACTATGACCTATATAGATAAAGAGAATTACAGGTTTTCACCACAATGTGACTGTGCATTTATACGTCCCTATCAAAATAAGACCAAAAAACACTTCTTATTTAATAGTATGGAAGATCAAAAATCATTGTCCACTCAGCGCTGAACGATTTTTATCTAAAGCCATAGCTGCTCTGTGATAAGACTGCAACTCCCATGAGTCTACATAACCTCTTGTCTTTAAAAATATATGTTTTCTTGCTTTTTGATTAAAACCCCTCCACATAAAAGATATTTTAATTCTTTTGATCAATACAGATTTATGAATGATACAGTCACTATATGGAATAATAAAAGTTTAACTTCTTGATGGTTGGCTTGGGTTTGCTCTCTCACAGCCCTGTAGTTTCTGTGCTCTCCTTTCAAATGACTGAAAACCTCCTTTCAAAGTCGTCCCTTGTCAAAAAGGTTGTCAGCTGAGCCGTGAAATAATCGTAAATGTTTGTCTATGATGCATTTGTTTCTCCTCTCTTGCAGCACCCCGGTCATGCTGGGAATCTACATCAGTATCTTCATCATACTCGCCAACATCCTTTTCATCTGTGCCATTTATTCATGCATAAAGGTAATAGATTTAAGCACAAACAGATGTTTTAACTTTTTTTTTTTCAAAGAACTCAGGTTTTCAGATTTTTTAACCCTTTACATCTCCTCCTGAAGCTCTTTCCAGCCGCAATGCAGACTGTTTCAAAGAAGATTGTCCAGTCTCGCACCAACAGCACCCTGGTTGGAGTGTTTACCATCATTCTTGTTTTCATCTCTGCCTTTGTCAATATGGTGAGTGATGGCGTACGCAGACAAAGGGGTGGTACATCCTCACATTAAACCAACGACACATGCTGTAAATCGTGCTTAACAGGGGCTTGTTTGTTTGTACAGTTTGCCTGTGACACCACAAGCTTGGTGCGATGCGTTGCTGAAAAGCTGAACACCTCTGCAAACCTGGTGACGCCCTGTTTGATCCGCAGCTTGAATGTTTCTGTCGAAGGGGGTCTAGAGATCTGTCCAAGCCAAGGCCCCTCCTGCCCCTTTCCTGAGGTGAGATGGTTGTTACGTCACCGCTTCATTGTTCCCTCTGCAATTGGTTGTGCTGTTTCAAAGAGAAAATGTCACATTTGCATTTGCTAATCCCTTAGATCCATTGATAATAAATACCTCTTGTGAAACCACTCGTCTGTTTGTGTCAGTATTTCAGCTACAGTGTGCTGCTGACGCTGCTGGCCTGCTCGGTGTTCCTGCAGATCAGCAGCATAGGGAAGCTGGTCCTCATGCTGCTCATACAGCTCACCTTCCTGCTGCTGGTGGAGTGGCCACAAGTAGCACTATTCGACAACGCAGACCTCTTTGTCACCTCAAATGCCATGTAAGTGCCACATGTTGGATCAGAGGGAGGACACAGGCAGTATTTGATTGTATTGGATGTGTTACATTTGGATGTAGGACGGGACTTTGAGTCTGGATACTCATCAGTGAATGGAAAAAATATACACTCACTGACCAAAAACAAAAAGGTCATACACTTTGGTATTTTGTTGGACCGCCTTTTAGTTTGGCTGAAAGCATGCATTCGCTGTGGCATGTTTTCGATAAGCTCCTGCAATGTCGCAAGATTTATTTCCATTTAAGTGAAATGTGGGTCTAGATTTCTTGATCTTGTGTCTGAACGATATTCCTTCCTGAGACATTTGCTGATCTTAAAAAGATGAAATAACGCTTTCACTCACTAACAGTTTTGTTTTATAACACTTCTATGAAAGTAGACAGCTCTGTGTTTTTCTAATAGTTTACTTTTCTTCTTTTTTAGCGATTTAAATGAAACTAGTGCTCAATGGTAAGAAGTTTATGTATTTTAATTCAGAAGAAACATTTGATGAACTGATGAAACAATGAGTACTTTCTGTTGTTAACATTAATCCCTCTTTTGTACATTTAGGTCCAGTTCCAATGAAACTACAAACCAGTGGTGAGTTTCTTTTTTCAACTCTTTTACTGCCATCTCAAAGTTTTCATCTGTCCATGTGACCTTGTATTTGTTGCTTTGCAGCCCCTTTGTTGTGACCAAAGTGTCCCTGAGGGTCATGACTCCTGTGATCCTCACTGTCTTTGTCCTGGCACTGTACCTGCACGCCCAGCAGGTCGAATCTACCGCACGCCTTGACTTCCTGTGGAAATTACAGGTATGAAAAAAGTCCACAAGAGGGTGCCATCCCACCAGTGAAATTACAAACCAAATGTCCTCACACTACTCAGCATTTGATCTGCAGATCATCTGATCCTTAAAGGAGTTGAATATTTCTAACAAAGAGCCTCCACTTCCAGGCCACAGAAGAGAAGGAGGAGATGGAGGAGCTGCAAGCCTACAATCGTCGCCTCCTCCATAATATTCTGCCGAAAGACGTGGCAGCTCACTTTTTAGCTCGTGAGCGGCGTAATGACGAACTGTACTACCAGTCCTGTGAGTGCGTGGCAGTCATGTTTGCCTCTATCAGCAACTTCTCTGAGTTCTACGTGGAGTTGGAAGCCAACAACGAAGGAGTGGAGTGTCTACGGCTGCTGAATGAGATCATTGCTGACTTTGACGAGGTAAAATTAGTCCGCACTTTGGGAAACTTAGTGTCTCTGTATGAAAGTCAGATCTGACCCGTCTCTACCATCTGTTCTCAGATCATCAGCGAGGAGAAATACAGGCAGCTAGAGAAGATCAAGACCATTGGCTCCACCTACATGGCAGCCTCTGGTCTCAATGACTCCACATACGATAAGGAGGGTCGTTCTCATATCACTGCGCTGGCCGACTATGCCATGAGACTGAGGGAACAGATGAAATACATCAATGAGCATTCCTTCAACAACTTCCAGATGAAGATAGGTAAGGAGAGGCTTCACCCTTAGGGCCAGTTGTTCAAAGGTAATCTGATCGTATTGTTATCGGATTGAATCAGATTTTGAAAATGGGTTGTTCAAAAGGGAAAGAAGGATTTTAAACAAGGGTTGGATCATGTAATGTAATCCTAGTTTTGATCTGAATCAAAACTTTCAGTTTGGGTTGTTCAAAACTTTTCAGTAGGCTTTGGATAACTTTGATCCAAAGAATCAGGATCACCTTAATTCCAACAGGGGGTAGAAAATGTAATAAAACTTTAAAATTAGTCAAATGATACAACATTTACAATATTTAGTGCATACACTATTTAGATTATGCACTTCACTTGTTCAATTGTTACAATTAGATTGGTCACAAGCTACCAATGAAGCATAGTTAAAGTAAAATTAAAATAGAAATGATCTTCCCCCCATAAAATAATCCCTCAAAAAATGTTTCAATATCAAACAGAAATAATACGTTCCATTTTTCTGTCGAATTTATCACTGTATATAAGAAACAATCATTTAAGATGAACCAGTCAAAAATCATTTTTTAACAACTGCGTCCCCTACTACACATCCAGTCAGTTCCTCATTCTGACTTATAGCCTTGTTTTATTCAAGGGGTTTTCAAAATTTTTGCGATGCATTTGTTAATGTGTATTTGTTTTTAATTTGTTGTTGGTCATATGAGGGTCGTAATGGAATTATAAATGGAAGTGGTTGTTTGTTGTTTTAGTCTTTTATTTCAAAATAAGAAACACTCAAAGTGGCCCCATGTTGTATCTACAGCCAGGTAGATACCTGTTGTTCTTTACAAAGCTGCGAGTCCCCATTGTGATATTTTGGCCCACTGAAAGCACTAGTAATCTTGAAAACCGTATTTCTAGATCTGGGTGATTCAATCCAATGTTGCTTTGGAAAACCAGTATAAAGCTAAGACTGATTACCTGATCCTGACTAGCAAAAAAAAAAAAAGGGATTACGGCTAAAACGTAAAAGAAAAAAATGATGGGTTTTTTTTTTTTTACAGTTTTCCTTTAACTATTTTTTGCCCTTTTTTCAGGTCTGAACATTGGGCCAGTGGTAGCTGGGGTTATTGGTGCACGGAAACCCCAGTATGATATCTGGGGAAACACAGTTAATGTTGCCAGTCGTATGGACAGCACAGGTGTACCTGATCGTATACAGGTAGGTTTTATGTATTTATGATGAAAATGTATTACACAACCAAATTGCATGATTCTAAGAGCAGCCACTGACCTCTGCCCAGGCCTCTTGATTTGCTGTGTCTTCTTTCATCAGCGATCCGTCTGCTGGCGTCTTTTCTGCTGAACTTTTTGCCTTTTCTTACTATGTCTGAACATTAAAAAAAACTGAGGAACGTTATAGCTCTTGATGCTAAAATTATTTTTTATTTTGGCATGTAATTATCACAACTCCTAAGAACTTTGCTTTTTCTGCTCTTCTATCCACTCACAGGTGACCACAGACCTCTACCAGGTGCTTGCAAACAAAGGGTACGTGCTGGAGTGCCGTGGGGTGGTGAAGGTTAAAGGTAAAGGAGAAATGACGACCTACTTCCTGAACGACGCACCGCCTAACAGTTAGCAGCCAAGGCAGCACCAGACGTCTGGGTGACCCCCCACTGCAAGGACACAGCAGCACTGAGCGAGGACTCACAGTGCGAGCGAATGGCTAAACAAACTTGAGACGCCATCACTTGAATCCCAAGCAACGCGGAAAAACTTTGAAAACTTCAAAAGGAAAAAGTGTTCTTGATGAGAGGAAAATGTTCTCGTTCGACAGCCATTTTGGCCCACTTACATGTTGAAGGACAAGTGTTTTTCTCATGTCTAGCCTCTCTCTCAGGCTTCTTGAAAGATGCAAAGTCTGTTTATTTGAAACAAACGCCTTTTAGCCTGTGTCAAAAGAAGATTAATGCTGTACATAAGGCTACTATTTTATTTTACTTTGTGTTTCGTTTCTGGTAATTTTTATTTCACATGAATTATGAACAGGTACTCATATTTTATTTCCGGGTTGACTATTTATTTTGATCTCAATGTTTTGTGCAAAAGGTCCTTTATGAAAAGTGTGAATACATACGTGCACAAATATCCAGTTTATTACACGTTATAAGTGTGTATGTACATGCATATTTGTGTGAGTATGAATATATGTATAAACTGAGGAGGAAAATATTGACCAAAGACTATAGTATTTACTAAAAGCAAGGCAAGACATGTTTGATATGTTTTCGCCAAAGTCAGCAATGATCACCACCTCTGTTTTTTTCTGCAGAAGGCCTGAACCCTCTGTCTTTTTGCCCGACTACTGGCAGCAAAGGCTGCTTCATTTTTATCATAAAATATGTAAAATTTATTTATTTTGTCTGTCATTCAGGCAGCAAAGAGCTGATCACCTTTGTTCTCAGTTGCGATAGTGCCCTCAACCTCAAAACACAATTTCTGAAGATGACTAAGGATGTTATTAGAAGGTGATATCTGAAAGCTATATTTTTATCTCTGAGGAGCAGACGCTCCAGTGGGGATCATTCTTCTTTCAAGTCAGATTGGTTCCTAAGATGTTGAGCAGCCAGCGGACAGCTGGTCGGTCTCAGCTGTCATAGTTATTATGAAGCTCTCTCTCCCTTTCAGAGAAGTATTTTTTGGTGCAGATGAAAACGAAGGAACTTAATATCAGCTAGTTGTTCAGAGCCATTAGAGGGGAAAACCTGGGATTTCAGCGCAGTGGTACCACACAGCCTGGTTCTTCTATGAAGAAGAAATAGATGAAGGAAAGAATAACATATTGATTTTGACTGAATACTGTGCTTTGTAATCCTGAAGGGGCATAACTTTTTTCACTGTGAGGTTTTTATGAGACAACAAAAACTGCTTTCTTGCCAAACATAACTGCTTTGGAGCATGTCTGATTGTGGTATCTTGTTTTCATTTTTGTTTGTTTTAATGTAGGGTATTTTATATCACTTCTGTATCCATCATTTGTATATTCTTAATGTTATTATTATTATTATTATTATTATGAAGATTCTGATTAATTATTATGCTTATTATGATGATTCCATTCCAATGAAAAGGATCAAAGACCAGCACGCTTTCTTGTTTAATGCCAGTTATGAAGCTCAAGCTCACTGGTACCAACTGATCAACTGCAGCCAATGAATCCTGCTGTTCAGTCCTGTTGTACATTACAGTTTGTCAACTGGCAATGATCATGTACAGTACGTAATAACCAATGTCTGCCTTTGCAGCAGAACCTGGGTGGTGTATGCTCACATAAGCATCAAGGTAAACACACAAATGCAGATGATTCACTGTGCTTTTTTTTATTTATGCCACTACTGCAGTATTGTAAATCTCAGTCAGACTTAAAGATGACGTCTCCTTACCACACATGAACTTCCCAGCACTTACAAAAACATCCCTGGTATTCAAATGATGTGAAGAGGACGGGGCAGAATGAGCAAACATGCATATATTTCTTGTGTTACTTGTATCCTATCCCCCCTGCACTCAGTCTTTCAGTACAAATAGCTGAGTTTGATTGCCTTAAGTTATTAAAAACAAATCATTGAATACGCTGAACAGGAACTGTGCCTGCTTGCCCTGCCTGGACTACTGAGGTTTGGTCAGAGGGGGAAATGGATAAGGGCTTGTCGAGATTAATCTTAAGTTATCGTTTTCATTCTTTCAGTGATCTCCAGCTTCTACTTTTATATGCGGGAGACATCAGCACTGATTTTAGCTCTTCTGCCACACTCAACACTGGCAACCAACAGTTGATCATGTTTGTACCAAAGCCAGCTCAAGCAGCCTTGTGCTATTGGTCCCTCCTGTGCAATGATATTTGGCCTCAGGCGTGGTGGGAGCACCAGAGGGCGGCAGTGTAATGGAGATCAACAACTATCAAGCGAACTGTGACCAATGAAGAGTGATTCATGTAAGCAGAGTTTATAGAATGGACATGAGTTTATAAAAACGTGCATTGTATGTATTCTATTTCTATTGGCTGTCCATAGACTTGTGTTGATTGTTAACTTTTGGGACGTTCTGGGAGGATCAGGAGAGGGGAGGAAGGTTGTCCCCATACTACTGAAACAGTGTTTTTGCTCAGGCCTGACGAATCCTTCCGTATTTGTTTTTGCTTTATTTGTATTTTCCCTGAGTTGGAGAGGTTGAAAGGGGAGTGTTCTGCAGAGACAAAAGATGAGAAGAGTTGAGGTCTATGACAAAGAGAAAAATAACATTTCCCCTTGAAGAAAAAATAAAAAATTTAATGGCTGTTCTGTGTGTTCATTTGCTTACTGATAATGTGTAATTCACAAGAAATATGTCAAACTCAGTGTAATCAATCCATGATTTTTTGCCAAATCAGAAAGGCTATTTTCAAATTCTCTATCAAAAGAGCTGGTTTTGGTCAGACTCTTTGCTCTACTATACAAAGAGACCCAACCATGAGTCCTCTATAAGCTAGCAAGTAGCAGTATTTGGTGACAATGTCAAAATCAAACTTCATTTTGACGGGTGCGATTGCATACTTAAACTTTATTCTTTGAATTTAAAAAGGACTCATTTTGTAAGGGCAGAAAAAGATGCTATATCACGTGAAATTTAATTTTGAGCACTGTTTTATTTTTTTTTATCTTTACCACAAGCCTTCAACCAAAGAACATTAGATTTTGTTCAAACCAAAAGAGCCTTAGTGTTCTCAAACCTTCAAGCTGTCGAAGACAACCATAGTCACCACCTGAGTAAGATGCAACTAAACCTAGCTGAGCTGCAGAGCTGCCTCAGTTCACCTGTTCTATCCATCTACACCACATATTAAATGAACAGTGTGGCTCTGCCTTTTACAGTGGTGCGGTTTTGAAGCCAAAAGAACCCCATTACCTCTGCTATTGTGCAGCCAGAATCTGTCAGGATTATTTCTATGAGGTGTTATCATTTTTAAAGTTTTACCACCTTTCATCTGGAATGCATGACAAGACTGAGATTTTGACCCAGCCAGTCACCAGGGGGAGCAACTTTTGTGGGGACCTCAGTTAAAGCCAACTGTCATGGTATCCATTGACTGTGCAGTCTATGGTTTACACATGCAACTCGGTGCCATCTACAGGCATGTCAAGGTAATTACATTCACAGCTTTCTACAGCCCCAGTATATGCAGCTTTCATTCCTTGTTGAAAAAGTATTTAGATCAGAGTAGATCTTTTCAGAGTGAAGATAGTAGTTTCTTTCTCTCATAAACTGAAAGCTGTCAGTTATCTATCACAGAAGAAAACTGTAGTCACTGACAGTCAAGAGTTTGTCCTTTCTTCATCAGAAACTTCATTTGCTCAAACCTGTACCTGTTTGGTGACACCTGAAGTTGCTCAACCTAGTCCATCATCCATACTTCCTAAATGTGCTTGCAATGTATTCAAGATTTTTTAATCCATTTTCCCCTATTCTAATTTCAAAATAAGTGCTCTGAGCTTTGCAGAAACAGCATGTGCAACTCAAAGAAGAACTTCTCTTTTCTCTAGTATTTCCTGTATTATTTTTCTTTTTTTTACATTGTAGTAAAAACTGATCTGACTTGATTCAAATGAAATCAACAGAGACTTTAGATGGGCCAGGAAGTATATTAAATTCCAGCCTGAGAATGTCCTCTTTTCTTTGACCCCAAATGCCTTCGAGGTGTCCTGAGGTAACATCACCTGCCATGACTGCTTAAGAAGTAAATCTGAAAACTATTTCAGTTTCAAAAACAAAACCCAGCCGCAACAAAAACACCACTTGGAACTTTTCATGTTGGACCATTGGTGTCATCACTGTGATAAGTATGAACCATAGAGGGCAGCATAATCCCAGTCTCACAACAGCACAACAGAAGTCGCTACAATCATGCAGATTCTCCTCACAGTCCCCTTTAACATTGTACACTGAAAAGAAAAATACCGATGTATAAGGTTGTCAGGACTCTTGTTAACTAAAGGGGACACTTGAATATTTCAACAGAATGAAGCATGACAGTTCTCCAAAAGTGGATCAGCTTTAGTTTACTTTTTAAAATGAACATCAAAACTGTCCTCCTGGTTTTTGCATTTGTGGTCTGTGAGTGTGAGAAATAGGGGAATGGAGCGCCGTCAGAACAGATGGGAATGTGGGTCTGTCATTGACATTTCTTTCACAAACCTATGAAAGCATCAAGTTCATTATGACACAAAGGTTACAATTTCCAAACTCAAATGTTACATTTTTACAATGATACCTACTTTGTCATCTTGCTGTTCTTCCGAGGAAAGCGTTTGACTTGGGCCCATGGCTCTGGACTTCCTGATGAAATCCATCCATACTGCTGATTGTCAGTCAGAGGCATGATGTACAGCTGGTTGGGGGCTGGAGAAGAGATATCAGATCTTTGACACAGTTCTTCTAGTTGATGCACCCGTTTTAGCTCATCTGGTTTTTGTTGTCACCTCTTGGTGTTTGAAGACGCTTCACCATTTCTTTGTAACGTTCATGGCTTCCATGGTGTATCTCAAAGCTGGTGGTAGGCTGGGGATGGGAGTTACACGTTTCTGTACAACTCACAAGTCCCTGCTTTTCTTGAGGAGATGAATCCATCCCTTTTTTGTTGTTAATCCCTCCTACAAAGAGACAATTAACAACAGAAGCTTACACAGTGGTAATGAATTTCAGCATACTTATGGCAGTTTCTCAAGTTTAGCAATGACATGATTAAAATCATACAGTATCGAGGCCCTGAAGATGCACTATTAACGTCATATGAAGCAACAACAATCACATTATCACAAAACAATAATTATTTTTGATGTTGAACAGACCAGTCAATCTACCATAACAACCACCTGCTCTTTACGCTAGCACGCACTTCTTTCATTTTTTTTCCAAACATTTAGCAGGCTTTTTTGGAGGTATTTTGAAGTACTGTGATAAAAAAAATGCTCTGATATTTACTTAACTGTAGCTTCAACTGACTTTGATACAAAAGGAAACCGAAAGGCTACCGAGGCCTAGCCAACAAACTTTAGCTCCAACTGACAATATTAACCGCAGAAATAATTCCCCTCTTACCCTGAGAGAGAGATGCTCCTCTGGGATTATCGAGCATGTTATCACCTATTGGGTATTGAAAGCCAAAGTTTGTTATACCAAAAAAAGCCATGGTTTTCAAATAAACCCGATAAGCCTCAACTGAGAGACAATTAATAAATCAAGACTATCAGTTTAGGAGTAACCATGGTAACCGGGACAATCAACGTGTGTCTCTGAGAGACGTTGATACGACGACGAAACACAGAACAGAAAATACCAGAAGCAAAGCAGGAATTAAGAAAAGAGTACCCCAAATTTGTATTTTAATGTTACAAGTTGCAGAAACTCAACTTCAGTGAAGTTTCTTTTTCCCTTGTTGTGCTTCACAACAGCTTATTGCAGGGGCGGTGCAAGACCATGTGATTGGGGTGGCCCAGAGCCCTGGAATAGAACAAAGGGACTGTGAGGACTTTCCAAATGCTTTAAAAAAAAGTCTCATATGTTTATGCCTTATCATAATACCAAATTTTAAATGAGATTATCAGGGCTAAAAAGTTTGTTTCTAAATTATGCTCATTCCTGGCTTCCCAACCAAGTCTGACTGGACCAGATTGATTTTGAAGTTTAGCAGTGAGAAAAGAGTGCTGAGTTTTTCTCTACTACTTGGCTATTCTTGAAAGTGCGCACATCCACTGGTTGAAGATGATTTAAAAAGGTCTTTGAGGGTTGGTGCCTTATCTCCAAAGAACAAAGTCATTACGCTTTGGATTCCTGTGAGTTGTTTAAACTTTCTTTAAACTTCCTCATGTTCACAAAATTAAAAAAAGGAAAATAACTTTTAGTTTTGCAGCCCCCACCCATAGATTGTACAAAACATGGAAGTAGTCTCCATGACATCACCTGTCTGTTACTGCAGCTCCGTTTTCAAGCGAAACGGCGGGCGCGGCCATATTGGAATTGGGACGAGTGACAAGTGCCCAAACTCACAGCCATTGGGCGTCCATGAGTCACGTGATCCGAGTGTGTGCCGTTATGGAAATAAGCGATACAGATAGGAGACAGAGTTTGTACCACGCTTTAAATACGCTAATTTCGGCTCACTTGTACGTGACTTTATGTACTTCCGGAGCCAGCCTCAAGCGGTCACTCAAGGAACAGCAGCTTTTCTCTTTTCAGATCTTATTTCACATGGGGCCATCAGCTTTGTCTTAGGACACAGAGTATGCGAGTCACTTGGATAGTGCCAGTGTTTCTGATTTGTAATCTGTGAGCAAGATCCTGCACTTCAATCTGTAAATCAATTCGCATACTGTAAATTGTCCCATCATTGCTGGAGGGCAGAGGGCCAGAGCACTGAGAGCCGCCTGTGGTGACGAGATGGTAATGAGAGAAAGAGAAGTGCTGTATGGACTTTATTCGCTGCAGCTGATAGGAACACTGCCATGTGTGCTCTGAGCAAGAAAGTCATTTGCCAATGTGTTAACATATATTTACAACACATATAAAGGTATTAAAGCAGCATAACTTCTAGAGAACAAAGAGCTGCAAAAAAACAGTCAAGGGAGGAGGATGAGGGAAGAGATCCTGTAACCAGATTACCGACAGGGACAGAGGTCATCGGCAGAGGCTTTTGAGATAAAAAATCAGGAGTATTCAGGTAATCAATAGAATTAAGTGATTTAATGTTTTCACAGTGTAATTCGTGATTAGAGAAGAAATTTTTTGCAGACTAATTAAACTTTCATCATTCAGCCATTTTAATGTTTTGTTGTTACTCAAAAATAAACACATTTTATTATTGTTATCATTAATATTGTTATTATTATTATTATTATTATTATTATTATTATTAATAGTAGTAGTAGTAGTAGTAGAAGTAGTAGTAGTAGTAGTATGTATCTCGTTATTTTTATACTCGCACATTATTTATATCGTTGTAGTTAAGTAAGTAAAAAGAACCTCTCCAATTTTCCTCAAATCTGTATCCTGTGTGCTATCACTATAATTCAAGTAAAAAACTAGCAAAACTATCTTAATATTTACTTGATATTTGATCGAAACAAAATTCCCAGTATCGCTCACCCCTAGGAAGAACTTCTAGAGAGTTTGATCAAGCTGTAAGAAAGCTGGCTCGTGCCTTTCTGTGTAGAGAAGAAGAGTGATCTAGCTTTTTCCTTCTGAAATGTGAATCAATATTTTGATCCACCAGAATTATCTAAACAAGTAGCATCTTTCTGGTGATGCACTGGCACAGTGGTGAGCACTGCTCTTTGAATGTCCAAAAACAGACTTAGGTCTTTAAGTGCAGATTATACTCGTCCAGCTATTTCCCACTGGAGTGTTCTCTGTGATTTCAAACAATGTGCCTAAACCTACATAAAACCTTGCAAGACAACACAGACATGGTAATATGTTGGTGTGGTCTCCCACTTTACATCAAATGATGTGGGAATGAATTCCCACACAGGTGCTTTGATTGTGATATGGTAATGAAATACTTTAATCTCAGTGAACTTTGAGTCTACCAAGACAAGGCGATAAAATGAAACTAACAAAAAAAGGCCAGCACTTCCAGTAAACCCTGTGGTGTTGTGGATTACACTTCCACCTCTCCATTAAAATGGCTTTGAGTTCTTATCTAAATCAAACTTTTACTGGTAGATGGGAGTGAATTACTGTAATAATGCAAGGCTGCATCTCTGGATCAAAGGTTACCCACTCAGGGTAATCCTGAGCTCTGAAAATACAAATTTCTCCATATAATATATGCGAGACTAAAATCTTACAAAAACAAAGCAAAAATTACAAAAAATTCTGATGGTTGTGTACATTTCATGGGGAATCACATGTGGTTACTGCTTTCGATTCCTCAAAAACATGGCAACCGGCATAAAACTGGTTTGACGAGCTTTAAACGGCACAACCCACAGAGGGTTAAAGCTGTAACAGTAAATAATTCACCCCACAGTTCCCATCATCACTTACAGTAATGAGTACAAGAGAAGGGTAGCTTTTGGTTCAAGTCAAGAGATTAAACAGGGTAAGTAAAGATCTATAAGATGATAAAACTGTTATTTAGGAAATGTATATACCTTATCAGCCTTGAAATGTTGTGTAATGTATGAACATTTATATATTTTTTCTTTTATTTATTAGATATTTATTAAATAAGCACATAATGGCATATTTATTTCTCTACATGTACATCTGAACTACTTTGAAACACTACTACTTTATTTGAAAAAGTTAACTAAACTGATTCCTTGTAAGCCAATTATCTTTACACTTGGTGCAATTTACAGTAGTTTGCTGATTAGAGCTGTGAAAGACAAGATCATAAAAATCATATGAAGTGTCTTCATTCACAGCAAAAATTTCCAACATTTTAGGGAATTTTTTAGAATTTGAAGATGAAATGTCAGGATTTTAAATTTTGCTACTTTTGTGATTTTATTATTCATCAACTGTGGGTCCAGTGATTATTAAAAGCCTAAAATTCAAGGTGATACAACATTAAATGTGTCTCATTTTTGTTGCGTGTTGAAATGTTAATATAGACAATATAATTTGGGATTTTGAGTTTCATTTAACTTTTATTGAATGAATATGGATGAAATCTTTGTTTTAAGATCTCTATTCTCTGATGTTTCATATTGATGTGCTTTCAGTTTTGTTTTAGGACAGCCACCCCCCCAGCACACCATGCATCGACTCATCCCAGAAGTAGTTCTAGTTTTTCTTTCAGTTTTATATGTCAAATGCTTGGCATACCAACAACAATCAACATCTCCTGAGGCAGATCCGGTTAGACAGACTGTCGTCCCACTAACATGTCCCAGCTGTCAGCGTGGTTTTTACACTGAAGAGGAGCTTAAACCTCACCTTCAGAGGCCCCCACAAGATCCCAAGGCACCAGGTGCATATGGTCGACCTTTTATAACACCACAGCAACTGACCCTTGACGAGGAGATAGAGAAATTACAGGGAACTCTCAAACACCACTTCAACCAGTTTGCCAGTGATCGCATTTCCCTTCACCGAGATCTTGGTAAAGACACAAGGCACCCAGAGTGAGTCCACAAATATTTTTATTCTAATCGGGGAAGCCATTCTTCACTGAAACTGACCAAATTTTCTGCATGTAACACATAGTTCAACATCATGTTCACTGCTGCTATTAATCTTCCGTTTGGCTCTGACAGCTGCTTGAATCAGAAGTTTCTGCGCTGTCCTGGTCTTCCTACCACAAGTGTGATCATAGTGTTTCACAATGAGGCCTGGTCGACCCTGCTGAGGACAGTTTACAGTGTCCTACACACAGCCCCTAAAGCCCTGCTCAAAGAGATCATACTGGTGGATGACGCCAGCACAGACGGTGGGTTTCTCTTGAGTGCTGTATGTCAAGATGCATCAGAATGATCAGACAGAAGAATACTTGTTCTATTATCAAAAGCACAGAGTCTTGAAACGTTATTGAAGTATAGTAAGTTTATTGTATCACTGCCATTACTTGACAACATTTTAAAATTTGAACTTGCTCTTTTTGTAGATCACCTAAAGACTCCCCTGGATTATTATGTGAAACAGCTGAAGATTGTACGTGTTTTGCGTCAAAAGGAGTGGAAAGGCCTGACCCCAGCACGTCTGTTGGGAGCCAAATTTGCCCAAGGAGAAGTCCTCACTTTCCTGGATTCCCACTGTATGTTACCCATAATGCAGTGCTTTTTATCATCTTAAATCCAGAATGTTCAGTTTGGATGTTTTCAGGAGGTTTCTTCTGATTAGATAACAGCTTCAGTGTTTGAAAAAGTTCCTAGTGGTGTGCCTTTTAGGTTAAGGTATGAAGTGGGGGTTAATGGTGGAAAAGCCGCAAGTTACAGCGAGGGTACCAATAATCTCCTGTGTAGCACCCTTAAATGTGAATGCTTTTACTGACTAAAAAAACTACATCCATTCTCCACATTTCCCCAAAGGTGAGTGTTTTCCAGGGTGGCTGGAGCCCCTTCTAGCTCGGATAGCAGAGGAGCCCACTGCTGTGGTGAGCCCATATATCCTCGATATTGACAACGACGACTTTGAAATTTCAAAGCCACCCTCACTACCGTTTCACCTCAGAGGGACTTTTGATTGGACGCTATCATTTAAATGGGAGTATATTCCTGAAGAGGAGCGGAAGCAAAGGAAGAATGAGACTTATCCTGTCAGGTAGATTACACTCACAAATATTATTATACAGTGCTGTAGGGGGCGCCAGAACCTATCCAAATAGTATTTGTGAGCCTCACTGTGAACATGTCTTTTTGGAAAATGTCAAAAAGCATTTGATAATGTCCTCTACTTATGCTAACGTGTCAGCAGTTGAAGACATTACTCATAACTATTTGTGTGCTTAACAGATTTTCTAGACCACCTGTCACCAAATGAAGTGCTTTAACCCTGACTCTTTCTATTTCGGAGACTTTCTCTTGCTTAAACAGTTTGAAGAGGAGGGAGGACAAAAAAAGAAGAAATTAAAAATAAAGTTCTCACACTTACTGAAAAACATTGTCATTTTAACTTTTTTTTCCCACCAAAAATTGAGCCACAAGACTTGAATTCTGTGTGAAGGGAGATGTCAGAAATGTATCAAAAATAACACAAAACCACGAAAAGATATTTTTGTTGTGATGGCTCTTTTGTCAGGCCTTACAAGCTGGGTTGTGACACCGTTCAGAGACATAGGAAAATAACTTTAATTAAATATCAATAAATTAGTAATGTGTTTCACTATTTATTTTTGTTTTTCTGTGAAATAGTACATGTCAGAATTCATGCCATAAATAATTATTTTCAATTAAAGAGGTTGCATTTGCTTGTGAACTCACCATTCAGGAAGCATAAAAAGTGTTTTGGCAGGGAACTATATATTGGCAATTTAGTGTAGCGGTGGCAAATACCTTACACTGGGTGGTATTCTAACAAATTTGTTAAGCACTGTATAAAATGCTTTTGTAGATGATTTTGAATTTTTTGAGATCCAACTGAAATCTTTTGATAAACATCTGAAATACTCAACAGAAAATAAACTAGATATCAGATTGACTGATACTTGTGGGCCCATGTTAGATTGTACAGTATCAAGAAAGCAAAAAATGGATTTCTTTGCAGTTTAGTCAGGTTTTCTGACTTAAGTCTGATTTCACAGGTCTCCCACTATTACTGGTGGGCTCTTCTCCATATCTAAATCATACTTTGAGCATATTGGGACCTATGATGATCAGATGATGTTCTGGGGAGGTGAGAACCTGGAAATGTCCTTCAGGGTAAGAACCTTGTTGAGTATTTTCCAGATGGAGTTTCACAGTGTGAACAGTTCTCAAACTTATTTGATCTGTACTCACTCAACTTCAGGTCTGGCAATGTGGAGGTCGCCTGGAGATCATTCCTTGTTCATTTGTTGGACATGTCAACCGCAAGTACCTCCACCTCAACTACCCTAGTGGAAGCGCTGTGATTGCTCGCAACCTGGTGCGGCTGGCTGAGGTCTGGATGGACGACTACAAATGGATCTTCTATCGTAGGAATCCGAAGGCAGCTGCCATTTCTCAAGAAGTGAGTATGGTTATATAGCATAAAAATTTTGCAACACTATGTACTTATATCATGCTACTTACTCATTGTATCTGACTTTCATTCAAATTAATTTCATTTTGTATTTTTCCTTCAAGAACAATTTTGGTAATGTCACTGAACGTCACGAACTCAGAAGGACGTTGCAATGCAGGAGCTTCTCTTGGTACCTGACAAACTTTTATCAAGGGGCCTATGTTCCTGACACCAGGCCAATCATGCATGGACAGGTAAACCTCTTTGTGTAGCACGAGAAATGCTCAGCTGTTGCAGAACATCATGACTGTAATATGAACGGATCTATCCAGTTAATGTCTTATTATTTCCCTGCAGTTGGAAAACCTCGATTGGGGCTGCAACCTTGATGCAGAGATTACTGATAATATATGGCTGCCGGTTCGAAATTTTCAATGTAACAGTGAAGGTGAAGTAAAGGTACACCAAATTCAATACCTTTTCCATTGTGGTTTGCAGAGAAAGCAGCAAGAGATCTGTTAGACTGAAGCAGTTTAAAAAGACCACCCATTTTCTTATGGCCTGCCTGAACTAATGCAATTCTCTATTTGTGTTTCAAGGCATTATTAATTACCCGTTAATTTTTTTTTTGACCTCTCAAACTGAAATACTGTAAAATTCTTGTATTTTTTTCAAGCAGACAAAGCTCAATAACTCTGGTGTTAGTTTGTTACCTTCTCTTTCAATTTAATTCCTCTACTCTTCCAATTTGGCAAATATTGGTGCAAGAGTCTACATTCATCAACAGAGCTGTGGATCAGTCACCTTTCAAAACTCAAAGAACTACCACAATTAAACGTAAATCTCTCAGAAAAAGAAATACTTGGAAATAAATCGGCAAAGAACTAATCACAGTTTAAAGTATTTCTTGACTAATTCTTTTTGGTTTATGGTTTGATCCATGTTCAATCTGTGAATATGGAGGAGGCAGGGTTTTTTTTCCATAGTGCAGCCAGTCAGTCAAGTGAGTGTCACTGCTTTTGTCATACCTCATGAAGAAGCGATCTGCTTCAAACCAGCTAAAAACTCCTTACAGAAGCTTCAGATAATTCAGTAAGAGAACAAAGTTCCTCTCGTGAATCTAAATGAATTTAAAGACATTTCTTACTTAAAGACTGAGAAGTAAAGTGCAATTTTGGGTTATTTTTTTCACACCCTCAAATACTATTATGTGTCTGTTTTTTCAGTATTTTGAGTACACTTCACAGAAAGAAGTACGTCTCAGCGCTGCCATCGAGTTTTGCCTGGATGTGAACCATGACAATGAAGTGTCCCTTGAACGCTGCCAACTGAAGGGGGAAGGAACCACAGTTTCACCTAAGCAAAAATGGATCTACACAAAGGTGCTTTGACATATATTTCCACATCACTTCAAACTGTGAAGCAACTGATGTTACAACACTGTCCCAAACTACACAAGGAAGCTCTGCTATTTTACTTTTCCTCATTCTTGTCACTCAAATCAGTTTAACAGTTTGTATTGTTGTTTCTTTCAGAAAAAGCAACTGATGAACCCATGGTCGGGAAAGTGTTTGACTGTCTTTGTAGACGAAGTGATTGTGACCACTTGCCAATCAGCTGCTCTGTACCAAAAGTGGGTTTTTAACAGATTTTAGTCTTGTTTTCTACACCTGGACATGTGAATTGTGGTTTTCTTTATGGCTTGGATTTTCCTTGTGTTCCTCCGAAGCATAATTTTCCCATTATGTACATTCAGGAAGTTAAAGGTCAATGTTATTGATCCTTTAGAGTAAAACTCAAATAAAAGATATGGATGTCAAAGTCCTTATTGTGGGCCAGTTAAAGTCCAGCTGAAGATAATGTGAGGCAGCCGCTGTCTGAGATGCCCAAATTGAGATGGAAGTTTTCCCGCACAGTCACAATTTTTCTGTTTTTGTATAGACAGCAAACCAATGAAGACATTTTACTTATAACAAATTTATTTTGAAAATAATATAAAATCTGTTACTTTTGATCTCTATTATTTAACTGCATTGCATTGAAGGACATAATTAAACTAAACATTTAAATCGATTGAAACCAAGTGAATCATGCATGTGTTTCATCATTTTTACTTTAATCCTCAGCTGAGGATATTTCATTTTTATTAAGATGAAAAAGATACCAGTTAAGTAGTACAACTGACCCCCTTTTTAAGTAAAAACTGCATGCATGTTTTCAACTTGGCATAGACATGTGGGGCTCATAAAAAGAAGCGTTGTGACTTGTGCTTTACTAACCTATTGTTGGATTTATGTTGACAACAACAGTACATGTTACTTAAACACAAGTTTTGAAGCCTTCGTGTAAAATAACTGTTTACTTAAGTGGTGGAGGTGAAAAGCTACTTGAAAGAGAATACATACATATTAATTACTTTATTCATTTAATTTTTGCTTGTGTTTAAAGTCACTTTAGACAAAGTTTGGTGAATAATACATATAAAGAATTGTTAAAATTAATTGCCTTGTATTTTACTTGGTGGCAGAATCTGAATTTACTTCTAGAGATCAATGAAGGAATGTTGTAACTTAATAAAACACACATCATGCTGTATGTCTTAAATATTAATTTGTTTGTGATTGAGTGGATCCATAAAGATGCACGACTAAAATCTTACTTATGGTTTCTCAATGTTGTTCTTTTTGTCCTAGTTTTTAGATACACATTAGTGCACAAAAAAATCTAAATGACCCAAAGACTTTGAAAATGATTATTTTACAGAGCACAGACTGTAACATTGTTCATTACATTCGTAATAAAAGTCAATTCAAGATTTCAGCAGTTCATCTGTGTGATTCTTCTCTTTTTTCTTTGCTTTCAACATTTAATTTGCCTGTTTGAGTTTTCTTGTCTGGAAATCTTGATGTTTAGACTTTTCAAAACAAGTCTTGAAAGTCAAGGCAAAAACTGAAATCTCAGCAAGTTATTTTGTGTTATTTTTAGGAAGACGTATCTTTTTTTGACTTGATATAAGCCACATTCACCAGACCAGTCCATTAAAACTCTTATTTCAAGTTATTTAAAGCCTAAAATGATATCTGAGCCAAAGAAATCTGCCAATGGGATAGGAGAAAAGTTCTTGTAGTAAGACATTCTAATTCCAAGAAACTTGACGTGCAAATTTTCTCATCTCATTGGCAGATTCTTTTTACTTGCTACAAACAAGTCAGACATCATTTTGTCTTTGGATATCATTAAATAAAACACTTAATGAACTGGTCTTGTGAATGTGGCACGAATCAAGTCAAAAAACCTATTTCATACGTAGAACATGACAATGACTTGCTTTGATTTCAGTTTTTGCAGTGACTTGCAAGACTTGTTTTGGGAAAACAAGAAACAATATCTGGCCTCACTGAATTAATGTATTCTCACTCATAAGCAGTGCATTTTTTGGTAACAATAAAATATTGTCTCAATATGTTAAAAGTAAATGCTAGTGCAATTATAATGGCATAATGATTCACTGAAAAAAGCCACTCCAAAAATAAAACTATAGAAAAACACCTGCGTAGTTAAGTTACTGCAGTGCAGGCTAAAAAAAATTGTTCTGTTGGCATATAATTTTGCTTAATTTAAGTAAAATACCCCTAGTTTTTGTAGAGTTTGTTCTTGTTTTTGAAGGTCGAGGGGGGGTTGCATTGCAGGAGAAAAGCCTCAATAACTTTGATGTTGTGTTGTTTCTTCTTCATAATTTCCGCTCCGTGGGCAAATGAAAAAGGTGAAAATGTATGTCTCATTCATAGACTACAGCCTGTGGTCTCATCTGTCTGGTTTTGGCAAATGCATTGTGATTGTGTGCGCGCGCAAGTACGTAAGGGGGTAAATACACTTAAGCCACGCCCCTGCGCCGTGATAACGTCACTTGATTCGACTGTGATGGGAAGTCGAGCGAGCGCTGGTGAGTCTCTCTCAAACCAATAATATCTCTCAATTCGCTTTTTAGTGACTCCAACAGGGAAGTAGGCAGGGCAACCAAATGATCTGTAGCAACCCTGAGCTCTTATCTCTGTGAGTTTGCCTTCAGTCTGCATCCAGTTGTTGGGTTTGGTCGGGTTTAACTGTCCGGTTTTCAACTCGTTAACACTCCTGTGAGTAACAACCGTTTCTCTTCTTCTGTAACTTTTACCGTTTCCGTGTGAGAGCTAGGTGCTAACTTGTTAGCTGTTAACGTCAGTTTGGGTTTGTTTCAGATTAAATCATGTTTTCATAACAGCATGTGGTGCTATGAGCTGATGACAGGGCGGATTTAATGAAAACCTTGCTCACATGTTGTTGTTATGTATCAGTATAATCTGTCTACTTCTACTCTGCATGGTTGTAGCTATCTTGTCCAGAATCGGTCATGAGCATCAAATTCTTACTCCGTGAGCCAAATGAGCCGAACAAATCCAGCTCTGTCACGGTGTTGTGCTGCAAGGTTTAGCCCTCTACATACGGGATTTGGTGGAGGATTTGACTAATATCATTATAGTTTGTTGTGTTGCTATTTCTGGGAGCTATTTAGTGACCAACTTACAGAAATACACGTGCAAGTCCGTCCAAGTGCAGTTTTATGTTGTGATTTTCACATTGACATAACTGTTGATGTCTGCATCATAAAACACTTAATGAGCTTGTTGGGCATATCTTGAGTTTGGGTCAAACAAGAAAATGAAGAAGTCAGTCAAAAACCAGTACTTCCTGGTTTTCCTCGTTGTTACATCTTGAAATGAGTGGAAGGAAATCTTAATTTGACTCTCTAAAAATGCTGCTCTTCCTGATCTTTTAAATGAAGCATGACTGGGGAATGAAAGGGCCATTGTTGATGTTTCTATCTTGAAAAACGTAGTATTCACTATCTGGTATACAACAACTAGTTTCTGAAGTGCATCTCTGTGAGTTTTAGACCTGATTGTGTCAGAAAAAAAGCCCAAAACCTGAGAATTGAACAACTTAAGTGTCTTGTTTGAATATACAAGTTGGGCCAGACAATTACTTGCAAACTACATTAACTCACAAAATGGTCCGCAGCAATATTCCAATTGCAGACAGTGCATTATGTCTTTAACCTCACATGTATTAGATATTTTAGGCTCTACACCAGTGTCACTCCGCAATTGCTTAACCAAAGAGCCATATTGTCATAAACTATCTTTGCTGGCCCAACAACAGAAGTGGTGAAAAGTGTGGAAAAAATGGCAAGAAATGACAATTGAGTATGTTTAAGGTGGCAAAAATGGTTAAAGAGCAGCTAGAATTGTGAGAAAACTTTGAAAATGGTCAGAAAGTTGCAAAACTTTTCAGAGGCCTAACATTTCTGTTTAAAATATCCCTTTTTATTGATCTTCTGTAATGTTTTAATTTTCTGAGACACTGTATTTTTGCTTTTCATTGGCTTCAAGACAGTCATCAACAAGTCAAGAAATAAAGTCTTGGAATAATCCACTCTATGTATAATGAGTAATATCTTTATACATCTAATATCTGGGTTTCGTGATACTCTAGTCTTTTGAGATATGCAAACAGAGTTTCTTTTGCAGATTGTTTCTACAAAAATTATTCTTTTTCTCCCATATTTTTCATCCCCTTTAATTTAGCAGTTTGTATTGACAGCACATAAGATGGGTAGCCTAAAAGTGATTTAAGTATTTTTGTTTCAACTTGTACATGAATATTGTCATCTTTTCCTGCCATGTTGAATGATTTTTCCTTCTTGCCCCTGTCCAGAGAAAATGAGCACCATCCCCCTCTCTCGCTCGGAGGTCTTTGGAGAGCTGAGGAAGGAGCTGCACGAAGATGAGAAGTTCCGGCACTCAGATGCTCACATCTTTATCATCATGGGAGCGTCGGTAAGCACAGGGGAAGGGCTGATCCAGTCATTATGTATCAGAAGAAAATCAGAACAAAACTGATAATGCAACCTTTATTAATTAAGCAAAAGACAGAACTGTTATTACTTTGTAAACTAGTTGCCCTGTGATCAACCAGAGGGCACGAAGGCATATCTCCCCTCTCTGCTTCCTTTTGGCACATTTGTGGTTATGTCCCATCACTGAAAGTTGTGAATCATAATTGTTTTGAAAGTGTGTAATAATCTATAAATATACTCATAAAATTGCACATGGTGTGAATGAAGAAGTGTTGAAACTGATTTTACCAATCTTATGCAAACAAGCTCCACTCAGGCATCTGAGGTTTCGAAAGCCTGAAATTGAGACATAAAACAACCTCAAACTTCCTCTTGCTTATCATCTTGATAGCTTGTGGGGCCTTTGACTGACAATCGAAAAAACACTGTATAAAACTTTTCTTTCCTAACAATGAACAAAGTCTGTGCATATTTAAAAAACAGATCAATAAACTGTGCCGTCAATCTTATTATTATTGAATATAAGGCGTGCATATCTATAAACGCTGAGTAAAACAAGAAATATCTCACCCGACTGCATAACTTAGGTGACACTATCTTCAAGTTAACTATTTCCACATAGTGTTCAGGTGTCCAGTCCAGGAAACAAAACCATTTTAGGAATTCTTTCTAAACATGTTTCCTCATTTCCTCATTGTCGCCAAACATTTCCCCCTTTGCTTGTTCAAATCTGTTTTGTACAAATGGAACTACAATGTAGATATAACTGCAACTATGGTACAGAAAAACACAACAAGCATTTGTTTTGGGGTGTTTAGTTTACTGAAGCTTTGAATCTGGTTGTGCCTTTCTTTCTCTGCTGTGCTAAGTGGAGGAGCGGGACACTGTGGCTCATTTTTGCAGTGTCACTTACGCTCAGCACTTTTCTTTCAATGCCAGCCCCAGGCAGGTCAGGACAGGCTGGGCAGGGACGATGCGTTCTCACTGGCTGGGCTTGTTTTATGGATATATATGTGCGAGACGCTGTTGTCATTTATACCGTCCATGTTTATCAGCCAGTAAATACCAATCTTAAATGCATCTTATCAAACATGTACTGACTGCTACTCATTCCACTCATTCAGCGCCTGTACCATATAAAAAGTTTAGAAATCTTGCCTCTATGTTGAAAGACATTGCAAGTACAAGATCAGCTCAAGTGAATTACTCACGTCTTATCCCAAGTGGGTCAATAAAGATTAACATGAATACTGCAGCTAACTCTTTATATCTTGATTCATTTGTCACTAATTCTTCTGATTAATTGGTTGATTACTAAAGTCTCTTTCAGTCCAGTAAATTGTAAAAAGAAAAAAAAGGGGCAATCATATTTGTTCCGGCTCCAAATGACATGCTCAAACATGTCTCTTTGTCCAAAGCCCAGAGCTACTCTGTTAAATGTCAAAGAGGAGCAACGAGAGGAAAAATATTCAAATTATGTCAGCTTGACACAAGCAACTTGGCTTAAATAGTCATTGTATTTTGCTTTTTGATCACAACGAGTGGTATATTGTTGCTCCATGCAATTCAGTTACAAATAGGGAGGCTATCAGTTTTTTGTATTTACAGTTCAAACACGAGATGCTTGTGCTTTGATAAGAAATGCAGTCTTAGAGTGAAGTATGGCAACAAGTCAAGGATATTCAGATTTATCATCATGATTGAGAACATTGTTAGGGCAATCTTTTGACTTAAGTTTAAGCACACTTTAGTCATTACTAGTCCATTTTAATAGAAAGTCTTGTTTGTCAGTGTCTATACAGCTTCATAAAAGCAGAGTGAAAAGACAGACCCAGAGGGAAAGGAACTCTTTTAGACACTAACATACTTATCAGAATAACTGTACAACAACAGAATAAATAGAATATCTGCGTATGTCTAACAGTTTATATTTTTTTCGGCATATGTGTTAGTCCACCTTTTGTTTCAAGAGCATGCATTCAATGGGATTTCTGATGTTGTGCAATTCTTCAAAAAGCAAAAGCAGCTTCCCTGTTGCCGGACAGTGTAACCGGTTTCACAGTGTAATCCGTAAACCTCTATGTCATTCAGAATAATCACCACTGTCTCATATTACACCTGTTAAATTAGCAGTAACAGTAACACTGAACCCTAGCATCAACACCTAATGATTGTGTTTATGTTTTTAACCTGTGTTTTCTAAGTGAAATCATTTGTCTGTTTGTGTGTTTGCACCTGTAGGGGGATCTGGCTAAGAAGAAAATCTACCCAACTCTTTGGTGAGTGAACTTCTGACCCAACAAACTGGTGGAAGGATTTTCCATGGAAAGATACTCCTCTAATCTGGACTTGATCTCCTGCTGTGTGGTGTAGTAACTATGAGCCATATGTTTCTCTGTCCTGTAACCAGGTGGTTGTTTAGAGATGGTCTCCTGCCTGAGCAGACTTACTTTGTGGGCTTCGCTCGCTCTGATTTGACTGTTGATGCCATTCGCAGTGCTTGTATGCCATACCTGAAGGTAGAATTGTTTTCTTTGAGATTTGATTTTTTTAAGAACGAATTAAAAGATAAGAAATAAGACTCCACATGAATATTTGTTGTTCAGTCTCACTTGTTAAATACATCATCACTTGGCCTTGACAATCCCTTGATGAATTATTTTTATGAACCATGATCTAATTTTTTCAAAATTCTTATAAAATCCACTCTTGTGTAAAGTCTTTCTCCCTGCCCTCTGACTCAGGTGACCAACACAGAAGCAGAGCGGTTATCTGCCTTCTTCAGCAGAAACACATACATCAGTGGGAAATATGCAGATGAGGCTTCTTTCGCCAAACTCAACACACACATCCTGTCTCTGCCTGGTGGGACCGAAGCAAACCGCCTCTTCTACCTGGCTCTGCCACCTACCGTGTACCATGATGTGACCAGGAACATAAAACTCAGCTGTATGAGCACAAAGTCAGTATACACACTAATTCTGCTAAATTAAGTCTTGCTATGTTGACAAATTATCTGTTAATACATTTCTTGCTGTGATGAGCTCTGCCAGTGTAATACACCATGAAGCCATTTTTTTTGTTTTTATTTGTTGCCAAATCTTCAGTTGTAGGACCAAACTTGTACATTTTTCTAAGATAAGGAATCTTGGGGTCTTTTAGAGCACCAATAAATCCTGTTTAATGTCTTTTACTCCTTCTTAAAAGTCTCACTCAAGTAAAATCTACAGTAGTGCCTAAAAACCTAAACAACTCATGTCCCACTGAAGTGGCTCAACACATTTTTGTCCTGATTGTGTGTTTTGCAGAGGCTGGAACAGAGTGATTGTAGAGAAGCCGTTTGGACATGATCTCCAGAGCTCTGAAGAGCTGTCCACTCACCTCTCATCTCTCTTCACCGAGGACCAGATCTACAGAATCGATCACTATCTTGGCAAAGAAATGGTGCAAAACCTCATGGTGCTCAGGTGGGAAACACTTCAGACTTCTACTGATTTTATTTCTGTTGAATTACTGGGCGTCTGTGAGATATGATGCTGATATGTGATCATGTGTAACGAGATAAGGTTTCAGAGGGCCTGACTCACATGAATGTTACATCAATAGAATATTACTAACAATAAAAATACTAATGGTCTGATGAAACAATAACAGAGTATACCAGGTCAGATGTCACAGAAGAAGAGAACCTTGATTTCAAGCAACTCTAGAGCTTCACTTTAATAGAGAGGGTAGTTAAAAGAATCCAATTTGAATCTTTTTTTTAAACTGCTCTCTCTTTAAAACAATTGATGAAGTTATTATATTTAAGAGTTGAGAAAAACATGATGTATACTATATGCAGATTTTTTACATCATATCTTTGAATGAGTTACTAGAATACTCACCTATATGAAATATCATTCAAATTTCCTTAAGCAGTGGAGACTTCAGCTTGATTTGATGTGAAGTATTTATGTATTAATATTAATATTAAATAAGATGTAGCTGTTTTACCTGCAGGTGATTTCAGGTCATAGAGATAGTCTAACACTTCAGTTTCAGCTGATTGGGTTAAGAAAATTCTCTGTGAGTCTCAAAGAAAGAGAAACACACATCAACCTCCAGCTGAGTAGAAAAACGTCATGAACAGCTGTCCTTTCACGCTGTGAACATCATGTGATGATGTAATGTCACTTCAGGTTTGGGAATCGCATCTTCGGGCCAATCTGGAACAGAGACAGCGTGGCCTGTGTGGTTCTTACCTTCAAGGAACCATTTGGCACTCAGGGACGAGGAGGATACTTTGACGATTTTGGAATAATTCGGTAAAAAGAAACACAGAAGAAACCTTCTCACACAACACCTCAGTGTTGTGTGAGAAGGTAGTTGAGTTTTTAATCACCTGTAGGTGTCAATGCATGAGTATTAATGCTAAACTGCTGCTGTTTGTTTCTAAATCTCAAACTGCTTACTGCACGCTTTTATATCTTGTTTGGAGAGTGTTTGAACCATTTTCATCTCATTATCAAAGGATTGTTGTTCATTCTAATGGAAATGATCACAGCCCTCACATCCTCTTTTCCTCTTATTTGTTTGTCCACCTGCTCGCTTTGTCTCCACCAGCGACGTCATGCAGAACCACTTGCTCCAGATGCTCTGCCTGGTTGCCATGGAGAAACCAGCATCAACCAGCTCGGATGATGTCAGGGATGAAAAGGTATGAACCTTACACTCTTGACACCTCCTCTTACCATGAAAGTGTGAGGGAGGGTTTGTGTGATGGTTAATAATTGGTTGTCCTTGCAGGTGAAGGTGCTGAAGTGTATCGCTCCGGCGTCTATGTCAGACGTGGTGCTGGGTCAATACGTGGGGGACCCAGAGGGTGAAGGAGATGCCAAACTGGGTTATCTAGATGATCCTACAGTTCCAAAAGGATCCACACAGGCCACCTTCACTACCGCTGTGCTCTATGTGCACAATGAACGCTGGGATGGTAAACAAACTACAGCCCTGCACAAAGTGAAACCAGACTGATCACACGTTTTCCACAGGTCTTTGTAATCCATTGTCTTTATAATTATTCCTGCTCAGGTGTTCCTTTCATCCTCCGCTGTGGAAAAGCTCTGAATGAGAGGAAAGCTGAGGTGCGGCTGCAGTTCACAGATGTTCCAGGGGACATTTTTGGAAACACATGTCGCAGGAATGAGCTAGTGGTGCGTGTGCAGCCTAATGAGGCTGTTTATGCCAAGATGATGAGCAAGAAGCCTGGTGTTTACTTCAGTCCTGAGGAGACTGAGCTGGACCTTACCTACAAAAGTAGATACAAGGTAAGTTTGAGTTTGAGTGTGCATGGACACATAAGACCTTGAACCCAAACCAAGACTGAAGGTTTAAATTTATGCAAAATAATGTGAAATATACATCACATCAAAGTAGTAAATTTACAAAAGCGTTTGAGAAGAAAAATCTGTCATCAATTTAAGCTATGATAAAAAAGAGATAAAACTCCAATTTTCAGAGTAAAGTCACAAATTTAGGTAAAAATCATCACTCGTGTGTAATTTTTTCATCAGAATATTCTTAAAATTGACCACCAAGTCTCTTTTCCATCTCTCCTACTCTAACTACTGTTGCCATTCTGTTGCTGCTACTTATTTGTGCATCTTTACTTTCCAATCTCATCTGAAAAAGAAATGATGTAACATTTCTTGTTCTCAGGACGTGAAACTCCCAGACGCCTATGAACGCCTCATTCTTGATGTCTTTTGCGGGAGTCAGATGCACTTCGTTCGCAGGTGTGTCTTTGTTTGCAGCCTTCTCATGTTGCTTTTTGTAAGCTAAACCTGTGTAGACAGCATGTTAAAACTGTATAATGTAGGTAAATGTTTCCACTAGGTGGCGGCAGAGTGTATCTCCTGGCTTGGCCTTGGAATGAGGTGCAAAAAGTGTGTTTTCATGCCACGACTGACTATCAAATGTTTCAAATGTTTCTTTAGTGATGAACTAAGGGAAGCATGGAGGATCTTCACTCCCCTTCTTCATCAGATAGAGCGAGAGAAGCCCAAGCCCATTCCTTACAAATATGGAAGGTACAACTGTTTTTCACTTTGCGTTTTTGCAGGTAGAAGATATAAATGCAGGATTTTGATTGTTTTTTTCTTTTTTCTCCCCAGCCGTGGTCCAGCTGAGGCTGACGACCTTGTGAAGAAGGTTGGATTTCGCTATGAAGGCACTTACAAATGGGTCAACCCTCACAGACTGTGAACTGTGAAGAGATCAGATAAGAGAGGAGTAGAGGTAGGAGAGTAAGAGGGTTTGCAGCTGGGCAAGTGAGCCGTGTTAAGTTCCAACACTGGGGTGTTTTTGAGGAAGGAGGTGTTTCCACCATGTGGATCTGTTGAGGTAGCAGCCAGGGTGAAAGAGGCTATTTAAAGGAAATAGAGTATATCTCAGGTATAGCGCTTGTTTCTTGGAGCAATTTCATCAGACATTTAAAAAGCATTAATCATTCATTCCTAAATCATGGGTCCATACAGCTCTTTTGTTCTTTTTTAAATCTACACATTCCTAGCAGCTTGTCATGTTTTATTTAAGATGTGGGACCATGCCAGTTGAAAGGAAGAACCAAAAAAAAATCAGAGCCTGGATGTTTCTTAAAACAAATAACTGTCTGATGATCTAGCTCCAATCCTGTGTGAATTAGATCTTAGTTTGTTGGGATTGAAAATGGAAAAAGAGTTACAAGAACAGAGCAGAAAAGAACACAAAAAAACAGCTGAGTCATTCTCACCCCGTGTCAGAACTGTACCAAAGACAGTCATTGAACGCAGCAGAGAAGGAACACAGGACTGATTGTTCACCACCATTTTCTCTTAAAATCATTCTGATTGTAATACCATTCTGCTTTTACTGCATTATTATAATCATATCTCTTTTAAAACTTGCTCAACCTCTTCTTGCTGAAAAGGTCATGACTGTCTGGGATCCACAGGCTCTGTGGTTTACTACAAGGTGATGGAGGCAGTTTCTCTTAAAAAAATACTCATACTGCAATAGTCTTAAGTGTTCTTACGGACTAGCATAACAAGCTCTCTGTCTTGTTTCGTAGCCTCCCTTTGAGCTTTATTCCCTTCTTTGTTTACATTTTTTTCAAGTTTATTTAAAATGCTGATGTTCATCTTATATTTTCAAAACATTAAGACGGCAGCAGTGTCCACAACTCAACAGTGAATGTCTTTGTAATGACTTACTGTATCTATACTGCTGTTAACTGCACTCTTATATGTAAAGCTAGCTACATTTCCATTACTTGTAATAAAATAGATTTTCTCTCTATGGTAGTGTCTCATGCTTTTGGATTCAGATGGTTTTATTACCCAAAACACCGAAGGGGTATGTAAAAGGGGTCATTCATGTTTCTCTCAGAACATGCCAGAGTCCACTGTTTTTAAGTTCAACATGTGATTTCTCACTGCACTGACCAAACACACTGTGAATGCTGGTTATGTAGTCACTCAGTATGATCAACTTCTTTTGAACAAGCACTTAAAAGTAGCTGGGCATAAATTGATTTGTGCAACATTTGCCAGTTTTACCATCAGGTATTGCAGGCTGGTTGTTACAGTATTATTTAAGGAATTAACTTAAAACAGTTTCAAGAGATCAGATGACCTCTGGTGCAGAAAGAAATGGCCTGTTGTACTTTTAAGATAAGAAACAAATCACAGCTTCCAGTGTTCCCTCCCTGTGGTTCTTGAAACAAAAATTTGCTCTTTATTGTGTATTTGTTGTGAATGTCTGAGGCAAAATCTGATTTTTAAATTTCAGATTCATCTAAAGCTGTTTGAATTGTTTCTCTGTTTAACTTTTCATGTCACTTTAAAGCCATTTTTGTCTTTATCTGATAGGACAGCTAAAGAGAGGAAATATGAGGAGTAGAGAGTGGGGTAAGACATGTAATAAATAGCCATGGCTGATAATCCAACTTTCAACTGCTACGAAGGGGACTGCAGCCTCTGAACAAAAGGGAACACGTAAATTCAAAGGCCAACAGCACTCCATACATTTCCCTGTTATACTAAATTTTCTACTCCATTCATTCCAAAAGAATGTAATATAAACTTGCTTTTAACAGAGTACCTGGAAGGCCAAACTAACCTTTGTGTGTACTTGTATTAAATCATCAAAGATATTAAGTATGATCTACTATTTTTGGAGTAATTATATTGCCATTGGTAGGGTTTTTTTGTTAAAATTTCAATTTAACAGGTGGGTTCAAAATTTACAGTTTAACAGTTTTTATCTGGGTTAAGACACTGCAACTGTCCGAACATTACTTAATTGTTCCCAGTATTTTCACTCCAAACCTTTGTGTAGTTACCACTTATGTCCTGTAGAGAGGGATGTTGTCATTCTTAAAAGACACAACTATCAAGCTATAAAGTAAAAATCACAATAAAAGACCAAAATTGCTGCTCTGCATATCATATAGATGTATATTATTCTTTTTTGTTGTTGTTGTACCAAGCAGGGCATAAGTGATGGGTTTGCACATTTCTTAAGATTTCTCATCTGTAGTGTGCGGCTCATAGGTTTCCCAGACACTTTTTATGTTTTGTTTGCTGTGTAATGAGTTACCCTCATAATGAAACAAATTTGAAATTCAGTTTGGAATATCTGGAGTTCAACATTAACATCCATATTCACAAGCCAACAGTCCTCTCCCCTGGCATGTGTTATGAAACAGAACATTAAACAATATTTTAATTTTAGGGATACACCAATACCACTTTTTATTCAACCAAGTACAAGCTCTTGCATCTTGGTACCCACCCATACCAAGTACAGATCAGAATACATAACAACATCACGTTCTAATGTGACTTTGAAAATATTTCCTTGCTCTCTCATTTTGACAAATGAAATGAAAACAATGATGGACCTGAACATGTAACTGACATTTTAACAGTGAACAGTCCTCTACCTGGGCACCCATGACAAACCAACTTACTTACAGTGGTATCTGATGTCGTCTTATTCGGCATACTTTTACAAGTTAGAGAATGAGTACTTCAGCATGGTATAAGCCCAATACTGTACTCCTGGTGTCAGTGTATCCCTACTAAATTTTCATTATTCATGAGAATAGAAATGCATGTCAAAATTGACACTGAGCCATCTGCCAGAAAATAAAACCATGGCAGACTTTTCATTATCAACACTCTCCTGCAGTATATTCAGAACAAGAGTTTTGTCTTTCTACCTGCAAAGGTTGAAACAAAGACCAAGCAATGATTGATGACTTTAATTTATTCACAGAAATGTTCACATATTTCAGCCACATTAGCTTTGACATAGTCGGAGACAGGGTCACAAAAACAAATGCCATTGTGGACGGATGTTTAGTAGTCAAGTCTTTGGTTTGACCCCAAAAAACAAAAGTTGGCCAAGAGTTAGCAACCATGCATTCTAAGGCACTTGCATTTCTTACGTTAAAAATAGTTGCTGTGCATTGGAAAGTTTGTTAATATACAGTACAAGACAGGAAATATCTTAGTGAATTACATAAGACACTTATGATCATACAAAGACAACAAAGGTGAGGTATTACTCTATAATTCTATAATGAAACAACTTGCGTTGATGGACAGGCATTAGCTGGATGGTAACATAAATGTTACATATGAATAATTTCCTCTTCAGAAGGCTTTCAACGGGTCTTTGCCCTGAGTGGTTGGCCCTTTAGAAATCTGAATGCATGATGCCACGCTATAAAAACTTACAAACTAAACAGCAGCCCAGTTTAGATTAAAATAGAAGTCAGCAGTTTCCAAGAGTTATCAAAGCGAAGTTTGGATTTCTGTAGTGTTTTCACTGCTGTGTAGAAAGTCACACCATGTATTCTGATTTCATTGAAAACAATGTAGTCAAGGCAAAAACAGCTTTCCACCATCACAGGAGGAAAGAAACATCTCCCAACAGTTTACCTTCAAGTTTCAATTTATGTCAGGAAAGAAAAGAAAGCACTTAGATGTCTGAAACTGAATGTTAGAGTACAAGGGTTAACTAGAGCTTTAACACAGATGTTATGCAACCTGCCCACTCACTGACTTGAGCCTTGCAGTTTGCATGACAGCTGTGGAGTGAGTGGTCATCCCTAACCTATTTCTGACAGGTAACAGATCAATAATGGTCATTTGTTCCGCATTTAGAAGGTACATGGTCCGTTTGCAGGTGTTACATGTGCTCTGGATGATTCTGCAAACAGCTTATGAACTCTGTGACAGGATGGGCCTGATAGCAGATCTGATACACAGCGTTGAACAGTGGGAACCTGGAAGAAGAGGACGTATTGTTCAGAGAAAAACAATGCTTAACTTGATGTTTTCTACTTTGTGCATGTGGGAATGGTGCCCTCTTTGTGATGTGTTGCTGCTTCACTTACTTGTCTATTAGATTTTTGTGCTTGAGGATGAGATAGACCTCAGCTGCTGTTGCTGGTCCCTGCAGCTTCTGGCCGTTCAGCATCTCTTTCTCCAGCTCTTCAATGGACTGGGGACAAAAGCATTTGGAAATATGAACTCTTGGGAAATGGCAATTGGAGAAGAGATATCTCACTGAATAGACAAGCTCCTGTTACAGATTTTGTGGTCAAGTGAATAAAAAAGCTGCAACCCTCCCGAAAGATTTATTTTTTGTTTAAGTGTGCTCTTTGACAACAGGACAATCTAAATAAGGAATTACTGTCCTCATTTTCACAAAAGTTTGTTGAACACAGCTGCAAAGCACAGGAGTTCAATCTGAAAATCTAGTAAGGGATTTAAATCCCATCAATTAGTAACAACTACAGTTCCACAACAATCAAATTTGAGGGATACATTTCATACTTTAGACATCTTATTGTTTTCACTATCATTAGTGCTTTCACCTATTTTAATTCAGCTGTCAAATATTCTTAACTTCTTTTTTTCCTCAAACATGTAGATTTTTACAAATTTATGCTCCAAGTACAGTATTCCCAACTCAAAATTTGAACTAAGCTTTATCTTTATATGCTATATGTACAAAAAAAGTAACCTGAACTGAAATGATCTTTTAAGAATACACACAAATTATTGGTTTGGGGTTTTGATGGTCAGGGTTGGTGGGAATGCTAGTAATATTGTTATTTTATAGAAGCTTTTATTTTGAAGGACCGTTGTCCTCGTCCGCAGTCAGTAACGGACCCTTTTCTCTCCTTGAAGTCCCACTCCAAACAATAGAAAAACTGCTTTTTGGAACCTTACTACATTAGCAGAGGCTGTGTAAGTTCTAAAACTATTTTGTTTTATCGTTTAATGAATTATAAAACCTTTATAGGGTTTTAATAAGCCGGACAACTTGTTAGCAGGACTGCTATATTAGCTTGGTTGGTAGCCGCAGTTTGACTTAGCAGGCCTGTCGTTGACCTGAAGAAGCGCTTTTCATATTTAAATATATTCACTCTTTTGCTCTTTTATGTTTCATTCTTTTTGACAAGTGTTAAGTTTAGATGTAAGTTAATTAGAAATTAAATTATCTTTAAATTAAATTCTGGATGTTATATATAAATGTCTTGTTTTTATTTTCCATTTTTGAGATATGGCTACTTAATTATGTTAAGTGCTCTGCTCTCACACAAAGTTTTTATGAACCTGCATTGATATATAGTATGTTTAACCGGTGCACTCTCCAAAAGAAAAGGAAAAATGAAAAAAAAAAACAGATCTTGTTTTCTCCAGGAAAAAAAAAAACAAAAAAACATTTTGGCAAGGACTCTGGCAGTTTCCACCAGTCAAAAAAATAAAAAGGAAACCTTGGCTTTGATGATTTTGGGATGAAGAGTTGAAAATTTGGGATAAACGTGAAAAATGTGACATAGTAGAAAGGGGGAACCCTTACCAAGCAGTTGCTTTACTTTGGGTTGAGCTCTAGCTGCTGTTTAATATCGCAGAGAAATGGATTGTGAGCACATTGAGACTTACTTAGACTTTAACATGGCTGTACCACAAATGAAATACTATCTTAACCTAATTTGCAAGGTATAGTGCTGAGCAATTGCACCCTTGAATTTTTCAACTTTTTATCTCAAAAAAGCCAGTTTTTAACTTTTATTTTCATAACAGATATGGGCGTCTGTAGACGTGGCTCACATAACACATATATACATAACCTGAGCCCCAGAAAGAAAAGGAGTATTTTCCTAATCCGAGCTCTCACCTTCCCAGTCTTCACAAAAGCTTCTGCTACTTTGCGGTTGCGTCCGCCGTAACAGGTTGTGATGAGGTCAGCCACGCCACAGCTCTCCAGGAACGTTGCGGAGGATACTGGCCCGGCTGTGCAGAAAATGCGGGCAAAGGCAATCATCTCCATGAGGCCCAACCTGATCACTGCTGCCTTGGTGTTGTCCCCGAAACCCAGACCGTCACAGAAACCTGCCCCAACTGCAACAATGTTCTGGAAGAAAGGAGGAGGAGGAGGAGGAAATTTGAGGAAAGACTGCAGATACTAGAAGACACCTGGATACTTTGGACAGGCACTGAGGTATGGTCACAGCCACTACCATTAATCATTTTTAGACCCAGTGCTGAATCCAACATGCTGTAGGCTCAGGTCAACTAGTTGTGTGCAAAAAAACGCTTCCCCTATTTAGCCAGGCCTTCAGGAAGCTACCTGGCCATTCCAGCCACCATCGCCTCAAGAGGGCAGATTTTTTTTCCCCCTCTTGGGTAACTCCATCATCCAACAGCAGTTGAGCCTCCATCTCTCTCACACTGATGCCTTAGTTTTCCTCAATGCAAGCCAAAAAGATGGCAAGATACATTATTAAAGCAAGCAGGATAGTGACAGTGAGCGGTGTATGACATGTAGTGCACTTATTTTTCATGTTAAAGTTATCGCAGAGTTTCAGTCATAATTTGAAGAGCATATTCATCTTCTTAGATACCTTAAAAATGGTCTATTGTGACAAAAGTTGCAGCTGTTTGTCACTGTTGTATATAATTACGCTTTAATTATGGATGGAAAATGCCAAAATATGCAGCACAAGGCTGTTGTTTATCTCTGTTGTCATGCCGCTCAACATTGAGCCACTGCACCTCTTTAATAAAAAAACATTTTAAGCTTTTTTTCATTTAGAAAGGCCGAGCTGCCGCATTATGTTGCTCATAAACACTCATGTATTCATCTTCATTGTATTCTGAATGGTGTTGATGTTTGAATGACAAAATACACTTTTTCAGTGTTGATTGAGCCATGGTTTCAACCTCAATATGACATAATGACTAATTAAGTAATTCACTACCAGTTTGGATAACTTGGCAACTAGTTAAAATGAGCAGTTTTGGAACCCCCATAATTATATTTTGCATTCAAAGCTCACCTTTAAGGCTCCACAGATTTCCACTACATCGTATTCTTCCACTACAGTTACTCTAAAGTTGTTTGTCTGCATGAGTTCCTTCAGAAGAGCACCATGGTTTTTGTTCTTACATCCTAGAAATCAAAAAAAGAGAAACAGATCAATTTTTTTTCTTGAATGAACTCATTTTTTATCTTCTGCAGTACAGATCTAATGCTCCAACGCTTTGAACAAGTTACATTTAGGAGCGCTGATCCAACATGAATTAATCCTTTCAAACACAGGTTTGTGTCCCCGCAGTGCAATGTAATTTAATCCCATGAAGCATGTTGTTAACATCAAGCAAATGTCAAAATGAACTAGCTCACTCTGCCATTTACGTAGCAACTGGAGGTTAAACTTTCACCCTCATGCTGACAGTGCAGAAAGTGGGAACACGAAGTGAAACAACAATCATACTCTCTGTAACAAGGTTAAAATTAAGGACTCATTAAAAAGATTGAAGTAGAGCAAGCAATTAAAAAACTGTGTAGCTTTCAATCAGACTCACCAATTGTGGTTTCACAAAACTTTTCATCAGCAACCTCATTAGCAATGTTAGCCCCCATCAGCACACTCATGGTGAGGCCAAGCTTCTCCTGGATCACATCAGAGATGAGTTTCAGTCCATCTGGCCCCTCATCCACTCCCTGCAGGAACAAAAACACGTACGTACAGGTTTACGTTGGGCTGGAGGTAGCTGGAATTTAGGTCAAAGACCACATTGCATAACTGGCTCACATATGGTGTGGCACATAACATGAATGAGTATCGCAACTGAAAAAAGACAAAAATGAGAAAATTTCATTTGATTATAAAGTGGCACAAAGAGCAAAGTCAAACCTTGATAAGAGATATTCCAATTGCATCACTCTTTATCTTGCCCTTCATGGTGTCGCACGCTCTCGCAACAAACTGGTGTGGAATCACAAACACTAAAATGTCTGCATCGCTCGCTGCTTCCACTAGGTCTGGAACAGCCACCTATAGAGAATGATGTTAATATAGGAAATATAATGAGCATAAAAACTGAACATTCTCCTCAGCTTGCTAAATGATTGTTAAGTTTTGAGAAACCAACCGCTTCTTACCACATTGGCAGGTAGTTTGTGCCCAGGCAGGTACTTCACATTTTCATGCTCTGTGTTAATGATTTCAGTCAGTTTACGTCCATTCACGGTCTCCTCAAACACCCACATTTTGACAGTGCTGTCAAATGTTGACTTATGAGCAGCATTGGCACCGACAATCTTGGCAATGGCAGAACCCCTGTGTTAAAAATAATCACAGGTAAATAATTTATGGAAGAAAATGGCATAAACTTACAAGAACAGTTGATGCTAGCCAGTAAATACAATAATGTGACTGCTAGAGTGATCATCAGGGTCATTAAAAGAACACAGTAGATCAAGTCTTTTCTGTCAGATTACCCTGATAATTCTGCGCTTTGATCTTCAGCTGGCAGTCACACATAAGATCAGATGCAATGTGTTGCAAAGTACTCTTAATGACATGATATGGAGACAACACTGGTACAAACTCTATTGAGAGTTTGGCAAAGTTTGTTCACTCAACTTAAGAGTTTGAGCAAGGCTCACACTGCTTGACATCCAAGTGACACATAAAGGGGGGGCACTTCCAGGTCAAACTCCCCTCAAAGATTGGCAGTTT
Organism: Thalassoma bifasciatum; assembly: GCA_008086565.1. Classification (NCBI taxonomy): domain Eukaryota; kingdom Metazoa; phylum Chordata; class Actinopteri; order Labriformes; family Labridae; genus Thalassoma; species Thalassoma bifasciatum. Next base: position 360,087 of record RPOG01000061.1, read on the forward strand.
TTTTATTACATACCAAAGTAAAATGGCACCAGAGTAAATAAAGCTCATTTCTGCCAGTTCAGCAAAAGAACTTAAAAATTTTAGTTTTGGGGCTTTTTTTTTTTTTTTTGCCCATTTTAAGTCCAAATTTTGAGATTAATGGTCCAATTGGTAAGATAAAATTCAAAATTTGGCTTTTTTGAAACTTATTTGACTTCTTATTTTCAAATGTTGACATTGTCTCAAAATTTTGACTATTTATTGTAATATTCTGCCTTTTCTCATAATTTTCGACTTAGCTTAGAAGGTTTTTTTAATGGCTTTTTCCTTTTTTCTTTTTCTAATCTCAAAATTGACTTAAAAATATGCATATTTTCTCAAAAAGTGAAGTTTTCATTTTTACAATTTTAACCCGTGGACATGGGCTTCCACACAAAGGTTAATAGTTGTTTTAAAGAGTTTTTTTTTAAATTACCATTTTATAGATAGACTAGCGATTCAGTAAAAAAGAAAGCTTCGAGCAGCAATAATTACTTTAAATCATTAGTCTTTATGCAAAAAGAGTACGAGCAACCGATCTGTGTTAAATTTTGTCATTAATCACAGTGGGCAATGCAGATGCGCCAAACGTACTGAGGAATGTCTTGAAGGCTTTTACAGATTCCCACAGTGATTGAACCTTTCTGAGATTTTTAAGTCGAGACGATTCCTTCAAGTGTTCGACTCACGAAAGGAATCAAGCTTCTGCTTTCGCTGAGTACAAACCGTCCTTCATATGCAAAACACGTAAAGCATGCCCATTACAGATGAATGATAAAATAACTTGTATTTCTACTTTAAATTCGCTAAAGAAAGTGAGGCAACGTTGCAGTGTGGCTAACGTGACCGCAGAACGAAGAGTCGTGACTGACATGTGGCCAAGTTTCCGTATACTCAGCCAGTTTCCTAGCAACGTGATGTGACTCCAATTAAGGCTTTAATGTTTGGCAGCCGTTAACTGTAGAAAAAGACGCAGTTCAGTCTGTATGTTACAATGGGAATGGAGCTAGTTAATGTTAGCTGGATTCGGCTAGCAATGAGATACCGGTATTGACACGCACCCTGAAACACAGTGAGATGAAACGAGCTCCAGAGTTAGCCATTTTAACACTAGGTTTGTTGACAAGTGTATAAATTAACGCATCATCTTACCAATTACCGGAGCCAACGATGCAGACTTTCTTTGGAGCTGCCATTGTGAAGAGGTAAGCCGATGAATGGAGGTGGATCGACACTGACTGAGTACTGCTGCTGAGGACCTGCAGTACGGTTATGCAACACACACACACCGAGCTACAAGCAGCTGCTCTCCGATTTTATTGGCTTATACGAGGGGGGAGACATTCAGCCCGCCCATTAAAGCGAGCACTGAGACAGGTCATTCATTCAGCTGACATGAGGTTAGTAGGCTCAAAGTAAGTCGAACAGAAGTGAACATTCATGTGAACTTATCTGACGTTACATTTTATGGTGTAAACATCCCCGTGAGGCGAGACAAGTTCAAGTTATTCAATCTAATTTACACAGTTACATGCAAACACAGACACATGACACAAATAGTGCAAATAAATAGAGCAATAGAACTATGCTGAAGCTTAAGTCTCCTTTATTCCCCCCCCCCCTAGATTTACTCTTGAGAGTCCCACATGTTTCCCAACACAACTTTGGAAATGATATCGAGTGAAGTTCAAATCTTGAGAAACTGTTAGAAATCACAAGTTCAATCTATTGTCTGATCATTTCTCTTTAAGGGCAAGAAACCCAGAATTATAACAAGTTTAATTTTCCTGTCAATTTAGTCTGTTCAGGACCATTAGCAGAAAAATGCTTATGCTTAATTTGCCTTTCACTTAAGTTCTGAATCATTGAATAACCATATCTGAGCATGCCCAAGAAAGAGGAACTGAAAAAGTACTAGTTTTATCCATACTGATGAAAGTTATCAGATCTTTCTTATCAAGATAAAATAACTGTTTATTATGAAACCATTAGCCCAAGAAGAACCTCATTGCTCCTGTTTGAAGCTTTGAACTGAATTAGGAACAACAAATTTTGAGTTTTGTGTCAGGTGTTTTGACAAAAAAAGAGGAGCTTCAACCTTTTTTCAGTTTAAAGATAAGCTCCATGTATTTATTGATGTCAGCTTTCACACCTCCCACACTAATTATTCATACAAATTATGAAACAACCACCACCTGTAACAAAGACACGATGCAATGACGATGCAATGAACATTAAATACATTTTCTCTAAACACACTCAAACTCTGAAAAGAATTCATAATAGTTTTGATATAATACTCAATGTTAATTCAGCTTGGAGCATATGGCAAGATGCTTGATTATTTTTGCATTTAAATTGTCTTATGCTTCTTCCATCAGTGGTTACTCACACTTTCTGACTGTACACTCAACATTCATTACTTTAACTCAATCTGCACTGTTTTCTTTCACTTACAAGGTTGTTGCACAGAAAAAATGAAATCACATCTAACAAAAACTCAACAAAAGGCACAAATAAAAGATGGGTGATAATGTAATAAAAATACCCTCTGTGGTAGTTGCTGCAGTTGTTATAGGCCAAGAGGGCAGAGCCAGTTATCTTACTGCCCAACTTAGAAATTTTACCAGTTTGAAGCTGTTAAAACTCAAGACTGTGACCTTTTAAAACAACATAGCTCAAACAAGCTAAATTAAACTCTATATTTGTGAACTACAGAAGTTGGCCCAAAGTGTCTGTTGTATGCTGAAAAAAGAAGTACTTTATAGTAAGTATGTTATAAGAAAACTGAAAGTGTCCCAAAGTACTTCCTCGAGGAACACCACAAAAAAAGGGAAAAAAACAAAATGCTGCAAAGTTCATCTTTTTTTCTTTTTCAAGGTCGTTGACACAAAGACTCACCCAAGGGCACACACAGACATAGACATAAATCACATAGACTTAGGACAACCACACTGTCGAGGTCCAAGGTTCAAAGTTAAGATTCCTTGTCATTATGTAATACATTATAACACATTAACATGCAGTTGTAAAAAAAAAATACAGCTACATTATCTTAATAGCAAAGATAGTGGTGTTTGTATTTATGAGATGTGAATGGGGCACAAAACCTGCAAAAACACCAACAGTTAATTGTGTGAAAGAGGACAGAAATGTCAGACTTTTTTGCATTGTAAACCAAAAACAATAGAGTAGTTCAATTTAAGGTTAATGTATGCATTAAAATGTAGACAATGAGCAGGACTGAGCATTATAAGATGCACATTTTGTTGGGATCAGCTGTGGTTCAGGAGTCTTGCAGAAGAACTGTTTTGTAGTCTGGTGGTACAACAGCAGATACTCCTGCATCATTCCCTAAACAGCAGCAGAGTGAAAAGCCTGGCCGGGGTGGGTAATGTCTTTTAGTATCCTTTAGGCTCTACACAGGCAGAACCAATTAATCTGATTGTGCACGGTAGGCTGCGGCTGTAGAAAGTTTTTCACCACTTTCTGCAGGGCCCTGATATCTAGGGTTGGTCATATCTTATGCTACTTTGTGGTGTTTCAATCTTGGGTGAGTTTTTTTGTTTCTCCAAAGGAAAGCATCCATCAGCTCTCTAGTTGTGTTAATGTTTACTTTTAGATTGTTCTCTGTGCCCAAGCCTATTTATTTATTTCCCTTGAAAGGTTTAGCAAAGTAGACAAAGATGTTTGTTTCATTCAGAGTTTTCTTTGTCAATGGAGAGAGATAGGAAAGCCAATAAAGGAGCTCGTATTAAAACTGACTGGACTCTGTTTATCAGAAAATTGAATAAAATCAGCAAGTTCATTTGGTTTTGTAGTACAGCACCACTTCTGCTTTGCCTGACAAACTCTTCTTCAAATGTCTCTTCCTTGCTTCCTCAGCAGTTCTTTCACAAGATACTGGCTGTGTGAGATATTTATTTTTCAATGAGAAAATATAGCCAGCATATTAAAAGTCACTTGAGTGACCGCAGAAAGATCACAGTGGGAGAAATTATTTGGTCTGGAGGGCTCCAACAAAGGGGAACCTTGTTGCATAACAAAGTTGGAACAAATAGCAGAGGAGATGTAGGAAGGAACAAAACATTAGATTCAGCAGTCTGGTTTCTATGAATAAGCAGAATCTGGGAGAATCCAGCTTACTAAGTAGGTTTAGAGCCAGAGAACACTAAAGTAGCAGAGGCTCATTTTTCAATAAGATGATAGTCCATCTGCCTTGTTACAACCTTCACAGAAGTGTACACAGCCATTGGTCTTTTTTAAGGCTACCCTACCTGTTTGAAACTTCCAGTTTGGTAGAAAGGCATTGCTATATGTCTGTCCCAGTGAGCGGTATCTGCTGATCAATCACAGGTTGCCATTCTCGAAAAAGTTCCCTTCTGTGATATCTCACCCCGAAGCTACTGTGAGGAACCTTCTGCTTGCTGTGACTTTGGTGCCCCCTCTGGACAAAAAAGTGAACCTTGGATCTTAGCTGAGTTGTTTCCTGTCGTTGTGTGTAGGTTTGTCTCATTCTGCTGTCTTTGACAGTGACACGAACCATTCACTGTAGATATATGCTTTGGAAAGGCTTACAAACTCAACAATTATTTTGATATTTTTGTTATTGTGGTTAGTGCCAGCCTTTTTGCCTCAAAATTCAGACTCACAAATGGGTGATGCCATGGAGACAGCATTCAGATATTATACAGTCTATGGTGTAAACATCTGCCAACTAGCACAATGCAGAAACACGGCAGATTTTGATGGAAATGTCTCTAAAGCCAATGTTTGGACCATCGGCAAATGTTGAAAAATAACTTGAGTTAAAATGGCTCAAAATGAAACATTAAAGCATCATCAAAGTAATCACAAATCATCTAGAGGCAGGGTGCAATGTGCTAAGTAACGTGCCTTTCTTTATACCATTTTATCAAGTATATGTTGAAACATTTTGCTCACATTCAATAAGTCATAGCCATATTAATTTTGGGGATAAAATAAGTTGTGGACAGTAAAATAGTGCCTTTCCCAGTCACAACTCCTGAAAATGGTCATCAAGTTGAAATCTGAGTAGGTATTTTTAAAACAGAGCAGAATGTCTGTCATAACTGTGAGTTGATTTGTCTGTTTTCTTATTTTTCCATAACACAGAGGATAAATGATGGCACTGAAAGCATTCAACTGGATAAATGTCATGTAAAGGTAGCATTTCATCTTTAATGTAACAGCTCTTCAAGTTCAACATATACAGGCCTATATCACCACACTGAAATAAACCCTCTTATATCTCAAATGAATAAAAACAGAGGCAAAATAAAACAAATGGCAACTAGAGAACTTTTCAGATGTCTGACCTCATGCAGTGGAGCCAGAAAAATCAGCCCAGATGATTCTGCTGATTCACTCTTATTTACAGTCGAAGCTCTAAACATACATACATAGTAAGAAATAACTTGATACTCAAATTCATCTTTGATAAATATTTTTTTCATATGTACAGAAAGTAAGAAATGAGACACAGCAAGTGTTTTTTTAAATAAATATACACGAACAACATGAGACAGATCAGCCTACTCTAGTACAATAGTCACTGCAGTATTTACATTACATTACAGTTTATGGTTTGATTGTGCTTCATAACAACACAATGCTAATACAGGCTATACAACTCTGATTTCCTGATGAGGATTAAGTTTGTGAGTAAAAAATATTACTCAAACAGGAAATCATAAAATTCTTTGATTTTGTTGACAGCGTCAGGATCGAGACAAACTATGAGAGAAGCTTGAAAACATGCACATGACATGTCTGCAGCTTCTAACAGATACAGTATTATTGGATTTCAGGGCTGAATTTTTGAAATTCCCATCATAAGTTCTGCTCGAATACGCAAGAGACATGCTGAAAACATATGACAAAGCCCACTGATGGATAATGAAACAAGCTGCAGTTTGGTGTGTGGCAAACTGTTCATTGTAGGACAGCACACAGGACATTTACTGTACAAGTGCTACATGCAACTTGGAGCCCTAGAAGATTGGAAAACACATTCAGCATATTTATACTCAGCATTTTTATCTCGTCATGTCTCATGGATGTGATGCACAACAATCACATGTAGAGTAGAGATGCACTTATTGTGAAAATCTAGGCTTATATCAATGTTTAAAATATGATTTACTCCCATACAGCTGGTATTTTCTCAGCTGATCCAATAGGTCACTTCCTCTGCCCTTTCTTCTGAATCAGTAGTTGGGTCTGTTAGCTTGCCAACATTAAACCAATAAAGAAAAGATCTGCTGGGGTTTAGATTTATATGTAATTAAGACATTTCTGCCAAAGATTGGTGCATCCCTAGACTACATACCACATTGAACATACAGGCACGTATTTCCCTCACTGATTTTACAAGTCTGATTTATATCTTTTGCTGAAAATGTGTCTACAGCATATAGTGATATCCACAAAAAGGGAAAACTGAAAGTAAATAAGACAGCATGTAGCACCTCGTACACATATGAAAAAGCACGTTTGATCTTGTCAAGGTTCATTTAAACTGATCTTCGTTGCTGTGAATCCATCTGTGGTTGGTTTAGCCCATGTTAAGTACATTCCTCAAACGCTGCTTGTCCTAGAAAGTAAAAATTTTAGAAACACTTACACAGCTTTAATTTAGAGTCAGGTGGAGTGCCATCTTTACTTGACTGTTCTATTTAATCTTACATCCAACAGCCAATTAGCTCAGCTTAGCTTATCATAATGTCTGTGAACAACTAGCCTAACTTTGTCCAAAGTTTGAAGGATCCCACCAAAGAAAAAAAAAGCCTGTTTAAAGCTTTTTGGGATTTATTTACCATGTTTATGAACATCCAGTAAGTGGCTCTAATTTTGGGAACTTGTGTACATTTTTAGAGGACCCCATTGAGATTTATTCTTGGCAAGCCAATGTTGTGTATCTTTTTGTCTTGAAGAGTTTTTCCTCGATAATATCCAAGAAAAATGTTGATACCCTAACAGCCTCTTTGTATCACCTTACTATCTCTCTTTATTTCCTGCATTATGTGACCCAGTTGCAAGCAAATCCTTTGGCATCTGTCTGTCTGTTTCCAAGCAGCAGTCTTCTGACTATAAAACAGCCTCTACTGCACAAACTTCCCACTTGAAGGAAGCATAAGTGACACTATTTTTGGCAGTGTATTGACTCTATCTGGAGTCATGTTGTCACTGCCAAACTGACTTTCACACTTTGGTCTCTGTGAAGACCAAATGAATAGGCTTTGTGCTAGGCTAAGCTCACAGGCTGCTAGCTGTTCCTCATGTAGCTGTCAGGCCTCGGATTGGTGACTGGGTTTTTATTTACTGCCAGAAGGTTAGTTGGCTCACGTCCTGAAGTCCAACCTCTTTCAATCCAGCTCCACACACTCAAAGATTTTACTGCAGCAGCCTGTGACAAGAAGCTTTTGGAAGCTTTTGTTGGCTTCTGTTTACCAGTAATTGTGTAACAAATAACTGCCAAATATAAGATGCTTCAGAGTCTTGTTTCACACTCTTTGTCACTCTTACTTGTTGTTTGATTACACTGCCCAGTAGCACTTTCTGCTATTTATAATTGTACCTTAATTGTGACATTTACCACAGGACACATTTTGATTTTTTATAGCAAAAATAACATCAGTGCAGCTCATAACTTCACGTGGGGCTCTGTTTTATTTAAGTGCCCATGTCAGGGAGGAAGAATTCAAAACACCAGGACCTGCTGACAGAACTTCAGCCACTATGAAGTATTTTTCATTCCTGCTCTTTTTCTAACTGTGACGTATCATGGTTTCACGTTGTTTTGGGGCTTGCTTCAATGTCAGATTTTTTTCAACCTGCTTTGCAAATTTCTATAAATGGAAATGACCTTTTTGGTGAGTAACAGGCTCAGCTTGTGGACTCTTCAGGGCACTGTCACCCTGCAAAGATGAGGTAGCACAGAATGTTGGCAAAATGCTCAGGTTTGAATGAGGGAAGACTGTAGTGATGCAATAATTTGATGACAAAATGAAAACTGATAGATCCTTGAAACAAAGAAAGGGAGAGTAAAAGATTAGAAATATTAAATTAAAGATAATGTGTATAACTCTCATGCAGATGTCCCAAAATAATACAGGAAATATCTTCTATGTTGACATAAACTTTGGTTTAATAGATATATTTTATGAACATTTTGTTATGATCATTTAAAAAAAAAAAAAAAACTCACACAGCTGGGATGATAAACGCTGATTAACTGAACACACAGACCTCACCTTAGTTCATGCCCTTGTTTACTGTATCTGTATCTATGTCTCAAAGCTGTTTTACAGATGACCATGCAGATATTCTGACACGTCTAAATGAATCACATCACACTCATCACCGGTTTCTGCTGTCCACCGCTCACCGTAAGCGTAGCTTCTCCAGAACCTCAGCCACAGACTGAATTCACCTCCTTATTCAATAACTCACCCACAGGCAAAGTCTGGGTGTTTGATCTGTTGCTTCTTCAAGTTTGAAAGTTCTGCAACAAACTTAGTCCACAAAACTCCTCAGAGACACGAGCGCGTGGTGTCTCCGCCCTGACAGCTGCAGAGGTTCAGTGAAAGTTACTGACGTGACACTTGACGTCGTCCAAGCTCAGGACGGTCCCCTGGTCGTTGCTGTTGTCATGCTGTTGCTGTCTGTCAGAGCAGCGACACAGCTTGTACTTTATGACCTGAGAGGATGAAACACAGCAGGGCAACATTAACTACAATCTGCTATTATCTGTAAATTTTGTTTCCAACATTCTGGTTCAAGTTTTTTTTTAGAAGCTGTTTTCACCACATGGAACAACACATCCAGGGCTGGAAGTAAAGAGAAAGTCTCTGCATCTCTCAGGGGGATATGAGCCAACCGGAAGGGCCTCTTTAGTTGTATAACAAGGACATGTCAGTGCCATTGGTATAAATTTGTATTTTCCAGAATATTTAAGTATGAAAAATAAATAACAGGCTAATGTTGAACACTTTTTCTCAAACAAACTCTGATGTTACTGTGGCCAAACATGCATAGGGTACATTGAAATTAGGCTAATCTGTGTAATTTATATCTAATTTATGTTGTTTTAATGTAGCCTGCCATGGCTACATATGGAGCTTGTGCATGACTATCTTTTTGCACAACTAAAGTGAAGTAATGCAACACTCAGTGCACTAGCATTTTTCGAGTTTCCAGTCATCATTTTTTTTCTGTCTTTCTTTGCTGTTCTGGGATTAATATTTAAACTTGAAGTTTAATTATACTGCTAGAATGTTTTGCAAGTATTTGAGGTCTCTATGTGCTTGTATCTACAGAGTTTCCTATAATATGCTTCCATAAACGGTGTGTGTTGATCCCCAAAGGTTGCTAACACCAAGGTTCCCCATACCGAAGCCCTGACATCAGTATACTCAGCTGTCCCTGAAGCTCTGAAATATTTACCCACAGCAGGATTAATCTCACCTCATAAAGGTAATCAAACAGCTCCAGAATGGTGAGAATGCTTGCACCAATAAAAAGTCCCATCTGACCTCCAATATCACCTGAAATAAAAAAACACAGGAGCTTATGAAAAACATCGTTAACTTTCAAGACAAGAGAGATTTCTCATTTTAAAGGTCATGACAAGTTTTTACCCAGAAGTCCGGCCACTTCATAAGCCTTCTTCTGCTCAATTGTTTCATAGTTTAGAGCTTCAAAAAAGATGTCTAACACCAGAAGATTCTCTCTGTAGAGGAAGTCAGAGGAAACATTAAAACTCTGACTGTAGCTTTCCTTTAAATCACTTTGTTCTGCATTTAGAAGCAGCGTTATGACAGATTTATACATTTTTTGACTCAATAAAATGTAGTCCTTTGCAGATAAAAGCACATATGTCTTTTTAAGTCACAAGCTGGCATTGGAAAGTGAAGGCTTGATGTGTTAACAGGAGGTAAATCAATGCAATAAAATACAGAGGCAATAAAATATAATTAAATCCAGTTGTTATAAATAATTCTTGACGTCTTCCATAAATTTAGATGGGTAATAAACAATTTATTGAATGTTTACACACAGTTTCATCTAATGCTTGAAGTGATGCTTAATCCCATAGTAAAGCAGCGTTCTTAGTTGATAGCTTTGAGTTTGGTGCTGCTTATTTGGCCATAGTTCCATATCTGGAAATGTTATTTATTTGTAATAGTAAAACATGGAACAAATAGTTTTTGTTTGCTCAAACAACACATGATACATTATAATGCAGTCTTCCAAAAACAAATTGAAACTGCAGATGATGCTCACTTAATGTACTGCTCTGATTTGTTGTATTTCTTTGCAAGATATTTAGCTGAGGCCTTGCTGGGGATCTTGACAAAGGACAGCTCTTTGCTGTATCTGGTCATGTTGCACGGGGTCTCGCACACACAGAAGTCATTGTCTCTCTCCACCAGGAAATCTGCAGCGAAGGAAGAAACAACAGAACTCAGTGTGACCTTTGTACCAGATCGCTGCGGCTGTGGCTTTAAGATGTCATGAGATGATGTGTGTATTTTGTATCGGTTCCTTAAATATTCAGACCAGACGTGCACAAGGTCTTTTCTCACCTAGAGCTGGGTCAGCACATTCTTTGTACAGCTCAGGAGTACAGTACGGTGCATCTCCTGCAGCCACAGCAAAATGCACACATCAATGAACTTTGCTTTGCTTTCTGACTTTGAAATGGAGCCTACATTATTCTTTTCATACCAAACATAACATTGGTGTTTTTGTAGGTGCAGTTTCCTACCTGGCATGTGCACCATGCGACAGTTGCAGTTGTCCACCAGGTAACGTGTCTCACAGTCAATACGACAGGCTGTGATGCTGTAACTATCAAAGAAGTCGGACTCCATAGCAGTCACCTTACAGTCTCCCCAGGGTGGAGGGAGGTAAATAAGCTGCAACAAACACAGGACATGTACTGTATGACATCAGAGTCCTATAAATGCAGCTCTCACACTTATAAAAAGTGAATAACCTTTTAGTTTATGTGTTCAGGATCAGGAGGCTTCCTATTACAGAAAAATGGACCAAACAACCTACTGAATGGTAGTGAAGTTCATTTCAATTTATTTCACGTTACAATAATGTCATTCTTATCAGCAACAATCTGACTGTTTAAGAAGCTCGTCACTAACATGCAGAGAAATAATCTATGACTCTAGGAGAAAGTCTGAGATAGAAAATTCAAGTCATATTCACACAGAGTAAAGAGAACATCACAGGCAAACATAATTTACAACAATAACCATTAGTTTTAATAATTGTGGCTGTACACAGTTGAAAAAAAAAAAGAATCTGAAATGCATCATACTGCATGAAGATTATTATTAAACTTCACTTGGTTGACTGTACAGCGGAATGAACATCGATGGCAGTGAAAGAGCCTGGGGGTGAATGTTGTTGCAACATTTGTAGCTCAGCTAGGTTACCGCCGACAAACTCAACAGCAGACAAAAATGATAAACTAATGAAGCATTGTAGTCGACAATTTAAAGAGAAGTTACTCTGAATGTGGTGATTTTAGTCCGTGTCATAAAAGTAACAGTCTGATATAGTCAATCTCATGATCTCTTTGAGATATATACAATAAAACACCCTCCCATCAATCAGATTTCAGTTTTTAAATTTGACTATAAAGAGTCAGCACATTCAAGGTGGATGTCTGCACAACATGAGTCTGGTTCTGCTCAAAGTTTCTGCCTGATAGAGGGAAGTTTTTCCTTGATATTGTAAACTTGCTAAATGCTGTAAAGGTCTGTACTCCTGGTTTAAGATGAGATCAGGCTCCTTGTCTTGTCTTGATGCTTGATTACGTTTGTTGTGGTTTGACGCTTTACAAGTAAAGATTGATTGATTGATTGAATGAACTGCCTGTCAGAATCCCAACACAATAAGTTCCAGTGATGCAGACTCAGACTCAAAATTATTGGAAGTTATTGTATACTTTTTTTTTTTTAACAAACTACAAACTCTTTTGCAAACCTAGTCTAGCATTCAATTTGAAAAGACAAAACTTTTACCCTCTGTTCCTGGCAGGAGACAAAAGTCTGAAACCCAGGTGCCACTCCAAACCCAAGCTGGTCAATAAAGGACGGCTCATCCTGACTGTGGATCTGAACTTTCACTCCAGCTTCAAAAGATGTTTCATCTGCAGAAGACAAATTCGCATAAATACAACACAGTGTAAACATAAGTTTCTCTATCAAATCCAGAATTTTAATGTGCTGTGAGGGCTATCTTGACCATGTTTCCCATGAGCACTTTCATTTAGGAATAACCAATTTTGGTGCTTTTGATCTAATTTAGATCCTGAATTATGAACAAATGTACAAAAAAAAAAAAACTTTTTCGAGATCGCTTATGAAGGGCCTTTAGAGAAAGGTAGCACACACTCAAACTCAGTACACAACAGGACAGATACACTGTTGTTCAGTGTGACAAACAATCAAAGATGACTGATGACCTCCCCTCACCTGTTTCCCCCCAGACAGGCAGGTATTCATCCTGCTGTATGTCCAACATGAGCTCCAGGCCATTACCCATCCCTCCCTTGGTGGTGATGAGAGGTGGACGTCCATCATCGCCGGCGTTAAAGGTGTAACACTTCCCATAACGGGTGAAAACCTGGAAGACACAAAAGGGAGTACAGAGAATTCTTACTAATGTCATCCACTGGGGGTCAGTGTTTGATTCAGTTTCTGAAATGTGTAAGCCTGCGTGTGAATATGTGTGAATATGAGAGGGGTAGTACGCGAGGAAGGAGAAGTGTGACCGTAAGAGAAAATGGGGGAAACAAGAAGAGGGAAACAAAGTCAACTCGTGTGTTTTGGCGTTGCATAATCGACCCGGAAAGGCGACAGAGACTGACACACTAGTGATTAAACATCCCCTCTCATGCTCTTTATGCCAGTCATAATAGACTTGATGTTACCATGGAGACTGAGCATCCCAGCAGAGAAGAATGTGGCCTTAATTTCTAAGAAGAGCCCGGACGCAGATGTTAAGATTGAAGCTGTGCGGGAAGTCAGCGGAGGCACAAATGACATGATAAGACAGCAGCAAGTGTCTGACTATAACAAGTCAGAAACGTCTCAGTATGAAGCTGATTTATTTTCAGAGTTCCTGCATTAGAGCGTTTGAGTCACAACTGTTGGAGGAAGAAAGAGTGAGCGAATAGGGAGGAACAAGGATGCAATTAAAGGAGACAGAGAGAGAGAGTGTAGCTGCCTAGTGCTTGGAGCTGGCTATTGTTCAGCGTTATGGCACAGAATGACATATCTATGATTAGAAAGAACAAACCAACCAAGTAATTGTTGAGAAAGAGTTTGGGTCCAGCCAAGGGCGGTTTAAAGATTTCGGCCATCTATCAAGAGACTGCTGGTTGTAAAAGCAAACATCAATCAGAGCAGGAGAAAGCATTCAGCGCTATCGAGAAAGGCAAATAAAAGGCACGACGAGCCACTAAAATATATGTGCTAACAGTCAGACTCAAGCTAACAAACAAGAGATAATGTGTCTGTGGAAAGAGATGTTTGTTTCAGGCGTACCTGGGAAGTCAAAAAGTTCATTTGAACTGTTTGTCAGGGAGTGAAGTAGCTTCTGAAAGTTTACAAACACACAACACACACCAGGTGGGGCCAGGATTTTAATATAACCAGTCCAGGCTGCTTCAACCAATACAATTATACCACAGGTGCCGATGAACTGTGAAAGTAACATAAATGTTTTGATGACTATTTTTCTTCGTGATTCCTGGTAGGAAAAACAGTCTTCAGATGGAGTCAAACATACTTGTGCTGTCATTAACAGGCAGGGGAGTTGATGACAGTGTGGCAGGGTCGTGTTTTTGATTTTCCAGAGCTTTTGACACTGTACAACCGACTGTACTGGGTGTGAAGATGGCAGCAATACAGGTTGATGCTCCTCTCATCTTTTGGATTGTTGACTATTATGAAACATGAATGGTTGCTCTGAGCACAAAAAATGATGTGATGAAGTGAGTCCCACCGTTTTAATCTAATCTACTGTTAACTTGATGGTATGTCCACCTTTGCAGCAGTTGAAGCAGCACATCTCTAAATCTCCGAGTCATGGCTTTATTCATGTCTGTTAAGAGTATAATGATGAGTTTACAGATTTACAGACTTTCATTCATGGGCCATGTCATTAAACATAACTGAAACTGCTTGAATCTACCACCTGTTTTGTTAATTTCAGCTGCCACTGTTTCCTTTCACATTCATTTCATTACATTTATTTAACTGTAACAGTTCAAGAGTTCCTGCAGAATGTCTAGAGCTATCTCGCCTTTAGTTATGTATATTCACTCATAGCTCTCAGCATTTATATTATCTTTATATATTTGTTTTCAAAAAACTAACCTCTTCACAGTAGGTACAGATAAATAAACAATCTACAAACTGGTTGTTGAACCAAGCTGTGCACAGTTAGTTTTTCACACGGATTAGCATTTTAACATGGGACCCATTTAGAAATCCTCTGCTTTTGCGGCCAGTCTCAAGGGAACTCTTCAGGTTCTGCACTTTCCATTTTTTGCACCTTCCAGCGGGCTGCATTTTCAAACCTTGAAATTGCTGCTTTGTTGGCACAAGATGAAGACTCACAGAGTTAGTAAAACCCTCTGATTAATCCACTGGGGACCACAAATGTTTGTTTTTATGTGCCACTACTTATTGTTGGTTTAAAGGAATTCCACCCAGAAGATGCTTAATTAGGAGGGAGAAATAATTTTACAAGAGTTAGAAAAGTAATTTAAATGTGTGATGGTTTGCACCCATCTGGACAATTTGATATGCTTGAATGAGACTAAATGCTGGGTAGGTTAACTTCCCACACTGCAAAATCTGATCATATATCTGGTACATATAGTTTCCCTTATACACGATTATGTAAGACTATCAATAGAAAGTACAAATACAACATAAAATAAATCTCAAGTGAATAAATAAACAAATCTTATACTATAATTTGGACCACCCTCACCTGACAAGACCTGAGAAATGTTTTATTTTGAGATATTGAATGACAAAACTGACATAAATTGCATACAAAATCTGCCAATGGGGTAAGAAAAAAAGATACTTTTCAAGTTTTGACAACACAAATAAATAATTTCATCCCTTTTGCAGATTTTTTTACACAAATAATTATTTTTGTCTTTCGTTATCTTGAAATAAGACATTTTCTGAACTTGTCATTGTGATTGGAGCCTGTTTGTGAAAGAAAGACAGAAATGTGATGAGGGGTGGACATCTAAAAAAATAAACCTGGCTCTGATAAAAGTTTAGGTGACTGTTGTGAAGAAAAGTCTATGCTGAAAGGGCAAGCTGATTGAGTGGAGAGGAGAACAAATTGAAGGTTTGGCAGCAGCAAGATGACTGGTAGATGGAGGCTGTTAGAAAACCTGTTTGGTGAATACTTAAAAAGAATAACAGGGGGAGATAGGGAGGTAGAAACTGATGAATGAATACAAAAACTTACACAGATCACCATTTCAAAGCATCCTCAAGGGGCCGTGAATTTCTTCAAAAGCTTTATAGCAATCCCTTTTTAGATGTTGGGATATTTCTGTCCGGCCATGCCATACATAAAACACTCAGCAGATAGAAATCATCCAGTAAACACAACGTAAGCTGTCATCAAACTTTCATGGACCCAGCTGCAGGTTAACTTCACTAAACATTCACTCCTGCTGTGTAACCTCTCGTTTGACATCTGTAATACCCGATCCTGCTGTCTCTGAAGCTCCGCCCACACATGACAACGGGGATGTGTCAGATAGCACACTGGCAGCTCTAAATGTGCTTCATAAATAAATTAACCATGACATTAACTTTACATGCATGTGCTGCTCACCAGGATCTTTATCAATATACAGAAGTGAGAGGATGTCAGGTGACTTCAGCTTTGTTCCCCTTATTGAATAGTTGATATGTTATCTGAGGTGGTAAGAATAAACACATGCATTTATAATGCACAACGCCAGCGCAGCACGCATTAGCCTTGCTCTGCTTTTTATGCTGAATGAATAAATTATTGTGAACATATGGAAGAAAGCTCTCTGCAGCAGAAATCATATGGAACATGAAAAAAATACGTGTAGGGAAAGATGAGAAAGAAACACTCAGAAGTAGAAGCATCACACACTTAAAATGCTTCTCCTCTATCCTTGTGGTATGTTAAAACACAAAGCACTTTCTTATTGCTGATACAGAACTTCAGACTGAGGTTTTAAGAGGCTATGAGAGTCCTATGATCAATAGAAATGTCACTCACACACAATTTTTCATGTATTGAAAAGCACTCACCAGAACTCGACTGTAATTAATCATTATGCACATAATTATTCATGTTTGTTTTAAGAGCAACTTTAGCCTTCCAAGGAATCCTCAAATCACAAATCCATGCACTCTCCGATCCTTTTAGTGAGGTCTTCAGTCTTGTAACCTGAGAGCTGCTTAAAGACGCCTCAGCAGGTGAAGTTCAATCCATTAGTGCTCTGTTGTTTTATCAGAATATTTTTGGAGGCTTTGAAGATATCTTATTTAAGAACACACACTTTGACTTAAACAGATATCTATGAGCAGCGCTATTAAAATGAAACAGCTCACAGAGACTGGCACTAAAATATTTTCACATTTAGAAGCCTGGTGTTGTTTGTGTAGCAAGAACTAATCTGACAATGATTTCAGTTGACCCAGAAAAATATTCTTAGCCTTCACACATGAATGAACTTGGTGAAAATGAACAACAGAATTCACATAAACAGGGTTGAAGTTTTCTGACCAGGCTAGCAGCTCTGTGAACCTAGATGCTTAATTACAGTGCTGCTTCAGAAAAATGCTAACAGGTCCACTTGTGCAACATGGAGCTGGTTTGGGATAATGTTCACAGTGTAGCCAAGACATTAGAGGGAATATGAGGACTTTCTAAGTGATCTTGAAAAAGTCTGATATCTAGATATATGCCTGATCATGACCCCCAATTTAAAATGTGATTATCAGTGCTAAACTGTTTTTTTTTTTATAAATGCTAGTTCCTAGCTCTCCGATTGGGTCGGACTGAACTGGATTAATTCACAGCATGTCAAGGTCTCTATGACAACACCACGCCAGTTTAACAGTGAGACAAGAGATCTGTGTTTTTCTCTGCTGAAAATGATTTCTGTGATTTATTTAGTAGCAATGGCAGACACTGGAGTCTGACTGTTTGACAGGAAAGGGGCAGAAGAGCAGCTAAACAGGAGAGTGATAGAGCACAAGCTAAAAGCTCAAACAAAGGCTAAGCTGTTTGTGATAATGTTCATTTCAGCCCACATGCAGCAGTTATTCTGCAGTGGTCTGTCCAAACCTCAGAGTCAATCAGCTGCAGTCCCCCATGAACTGGTTGTAGGATTCATTCCCAGTTGTGTTCTCACACCAGACTTCATATCACTCCTGATCTGTCCTATTAAAATGAAAGCCAAAAAGCTCCCAAAGAAGTCTTTGAAGAGTCTAATTAGAAAAGAAATTATCTGTACTTTTCATCAAAGTCACTTCCCACTGCCCCTGAGGCCATTTATTTATTTTTACCATAATAAGTTTACACTATCTATTAAGACAAAGGGTGAAAGCTTGTGTAAATTTATGAGTATTTTGAAGGTGACTGATAAAAGCCTTCACGCTTTGTGATGGCTGATCTTCGAGTGTAATCACTTCTGTTCGCAGCACAGAAGGTTAGAATAATTACAGGCTTAAAGCATCAAAGCCAAAACGTCTCCCCCTCGTCTGTTCAGTTCTGAATGAATAGCTGACTCACCACGTTAATAACCAGCCTTGCGTGGAGCAGAGAGCCAGTCCGAAGAGAAAATAAACTATCGGCGAGGGATTGAAAGCCGGAGGCACAGTGCAGTTTGTGTGTTTGTGTGTGTCTGTGTGTGTTTGTGTGTGTTTGTGTGGGTCTGTGTGCGTAATGATGATGCCTTGAACAAGGAGTCAGCTCCTGACTCACTGGACATCAAGATTAAGAAGTCAAGACAAGAGGAAAACAAGAATAGGTAGACGTGAACTGTAGGGAGAGGACACAGAAAGGATTCTTAGAATTCCTTTTTCTGTTGTGAACTAGTGAGATCTTAGATTATTTTTGCTTTCGTAAAACCTTTCTCTTTCACCATCACGTGGTTAATTTATATATTGGTTATGTTTACATATATGCTTTCATTTGGTTAATATCTATCACCATATGTTTGTAACTTCTGCCTCCTATCTATGGCTTTATCCATCCCTTCAACTCAAAGAATATAGCTGTACAGGTCTATAAGAATGAAGCATGTTGCAGAAGTGCTGGTGAGTGAGGAACTGCAGTTTGTAACACTTTTGCACAGGCTTATATTCTAAAGACTGAAGATTGGTTTTTGATGACTTGTAATTGAAGAGAAGCTCTAACCTTGTCTCACCTTTCCATAATTATTGCATTTCCCCCCTTAGTTTTCCAGAAATATCAATGTTTGCTGAAATTGCTATCATAACATTTTGGCCACAAAAATTGCAAGGTGAAAATCTGAAACCTACAATACCTTAAATCTCTTATTTAATCTTTGAATTTCTGTGGAGTGCTCTGAAAACTTTTAAGAGGGTCAGCCCCTGTATTTTCTCCAAAGGTCGAAGTCAGAATAATGAGTGAGAATTGATCATGCAAATGAAGACCATCATGTCCATTGCATTGACTGCTGGATAGCACCTTCAGGCAGTGCAGGCTGTAGGCCAGTGCTGTGTAATGATCACCTCATCAGTCCAGGCGTCCAGTCTGCCTGACATTATAGAAAAAATAGAGGAGAAACCTGGAGACAGGAGCTGTTAGCCAAACATTTTAGTGTGTGTGTCAGGAATTAGTTGAAAGTTAAAATTTAGTGTTCCTTAGAAACTTTTATCAGTCACTTAACTGCATTACCTGCTGCTTTTTAGATGAGAGATCACAAAACCTCTTTCACCGAAGGGAATTTTGGTCTTTCAGAAGTGGGATTTTGAGCTCCTTGCTCCCACACAGTGAAAACATTCCTCCGTCTTACATTTCTTTCCTTCCTACTCTGTACCTTTTTACCCCCCTCCCTTGTGTCTTCTAAACTGTGATGTTCCTTCCCCCTGTGGACGCGTCTTCATCTCCTGCCGCACTTCCCCACCCACCCCAGCTTCGCTTGATGAATATTTCACAGGCCAGTAGAGACAGACCTCCTCCTCTCTCATCCCCTCTCATTCTATTCCCAGAAAGTGTTCGTGCACTCAGTACCTATCACCTTCAGAGACGATAGCGTCAGAGCGCCGGGTGAGAAGCACCTCAGGAGACCTGAGGCGAGTAGGGATAGCATATCACATGAAGAAAAATGGAGGTGTGTATTCATATAAGTTACAAATGCCTCAGAGTGATGCCTTGTTATAAAAATCGAGATCATATTGACCTTTGCGAAACAAAATAGGAAACTGTAGAAAGGATTGAATCAGGCAGGTCGTGTAAAGGCTCAGGTATCCAGGACCAGCTCACAATTTCTAAGTTGTGGATTTGACTTTTTGTTTCCAAACAGAAAATTAAATCTCACAGGGTTTAACCTCTGAGGGAACTTTGCCGCCCACACAAGCTTTACCTATGTGCCATCATAGAGTGTCATTTTTTAAACTTCACCAAATGGGATAGCGATTAAGCACGATATGTGTGGTGAGGACATTTTACTCTCCAAAGACAATGGAGTCAGAATAAAGAATTGATAAAAACCGGAGTCAGAACTAAAATCTGAATTCTTAAAATTTAAATAGTACCCAACTTCAGTGTTATAACACAAGAACGCACATCCAGAGATGAAGAGCTTATTTATAGCCTATGCTGATACATTATAATCCTCTTCAGCAGTGGGGGAAGAATCAAATATTTCGCCAAAGTGCAAGTAGCTATAAAAATTTCAGAATGCTCCATTACAAGTCAAAATCCTTCCTACAAAATCCCACTTTAGTTCAAGTACAGACGTATTAACATTTAAGTTTCAAGTATCAGGAGAAATCGCAGCAGAGGCTGTTCTAACATTACTTTTCCATATTTCATAACAAGGTTTTGACACACATGCTGATTTGAATTTTGAAACTCATGACTATCCAAAGAGTGTTTTGCTGTTGAGTTTTGATCACAAAAGAAGTAAAGGAGGAGGTATGTCAAGCAACTCAGCCTCCTGTGTCCCTCAGGACCAGATGTTATTCAGTATATGTGAGCATTTTGGTTAGAGGTGGAAAAGCTTAGGGTTAGATATAAAGTCTGAGTGGTTAGACAAAAGGGTGAGGGTTTGGGACAAGGGTTTAGAGTTTAGGGTTAGAGACAGTTCTTACTTTACTGTTCCGTTTATAAAAATTCATGACTCTCCAAAAAGTGTCTGAGCGCACAAAGCACAAGCCACAAGCCACAACAAAAACACAGCCACAATGGAAGTTAGAAGAGTTCAACTTTTAGCCTTTTACTCACGGACTGTTATCCCAATGAGTGAGTCAATGCAAAAGTAGTGAGAGTCAGTAAAACATTGTTTTTATTTTTAACTAAAGTTCTGATCAATATGTGTTTTCTGTGTCCGTTGCATAGACTAGAATAACAGCCCATCAGGAAAACTGCTAAAAGTTGAACTCTTGACTTCCATTGTGGCTAAATTACCATAGTGTTTTGGTGTTTTTATTTGTATTGTAGCTTTTGCTTTCATATTGGTCCGTTAGCATTCATGTTGTTCAGTTTGTATTTGTGTTGTGACTTTTGTAAACTTTCTGACACCCACCAGCCACCACAGTTACCATCTTGACAACAGTAATTCATCCTGAATAGCAACTAGATCACACACATAAAATCAAGCTGTTAAAAAGCATCAGGCGCATTTATTTAGTTAATGATTTCCCCTCCTTGTGTTGACAGTGTTTTAGTTTCTAATGGCACAGATAAACAACATGCAGGAAACTTTCAAAATGTCTCTCAATTAATTCAAGAGTAGAACATTTCAACCAGTCAACACTTTGTGTCAGGGTTTTGTTTCATACCACTAGGATTCCATTTCACCTAAGCACCTGCTCATTTTACATTATCCCTTTCTTACTACCAGCATCTAAATTTTAATGAATTTGAAGAAGAAAAGCTGAAAAGTAACTGTGGCTTACATTGATCAATGAATTTTTAGAGAAAAACAAAGAAAAACAAAAGTCAAGGCGGAAAAACGGGGCATCTTTGGAAAATGGGTTTTCATATTTTCACTTAGATGGATGAGGCACACTTGAACCAAACTGCAGAGTTACAGAGAGCCTTTTGAAGAAAACCAGAAGAGATTCACAGCCAAACAAAAGAAAACAGTGGCTGATAAACAGAGGCAGCAAAGCCTGTGGGACTTTATCTGTCTCTGAGAACAACTAATTGTTCCTTTAATGCAAACCTTGGTGTCTATTGTGCTGGACTTGTAGTTTCAGAATACATTGTGAGGAGACTTTTCCTTGAATAAAGAGTCTCTGTAATTCCTACAGCCCTTGTCTGCAATAAATGAACAGAGAGAGACATTTTTTGTTGGAAAGCTGTGTTAAATAACTGCTGAAAAATTATACTTCCAGTGCAGATGCATCTCAGTGAAAAATGGAAATGGTCTCTTGAACTCAGATGGGAGACATAAATGTCTTAGATTTGTCAGTTCATATTCAATCAGAGCTGGTCAATGTGCTGTAGAGGCTTTGGCAGTCTGGCTCCCTCTTACCCTCCCCCA
Organism: Thalassoma bifasciatum; assembly: GCA_008086565.1. Classification (NCBI taxonomy): domain Eukaryota; kingdom Metazoa; phylum Chordata; class Actinopteri; order Labriformes; family Labridae; genus Thalassoma; species Thalassoma bifasciatum. The sequence goes on from RPOG01000061.1 coordinate 381,916, forward strand.
AATGAGCAGAAGCAGAACGAGTGAAATGGTAAATGGCTGCTCAGAAGACTAGGACATTCACTACCAGTAGAGTGGTGCAGTTCATTCAGCACATTTTTATAATATAATTACATAAAACTTAAGAGGACTACAGTAGCTTAAAGGTACGTTCCTTGCTTGAATATTCTGAGCCTTAAAAAAAATTTAAATTCTTCTTTTCACACTCCCGCCCATGTGCAGCAGATCCATATGGGATGTCAGAACCTCCTCTAATCGGCTGTTTCCCTCCATGTCCCTGCAATCAACACTGTCGCCTACAAATCTCCTGTCTGCCTGCAAGTGCCAGCCATGTGCAGAGCCCACGCTCACAGACAGCGAGAGAGGCCGTCACTACAGCAGAGAGTAGCAGGATCACTCCAGTGCTCAGTGTGTAGAGTGCAGTACGCCCTCTCGTCATGCACAGCTGAGTAAACATCAGGGGCTAAACAGCCCCGGGCCTGTCAGAGGGGCAGAGGCCTGCTGCAGCTGAGGGCACTTCAAGTGGCAGACAGCAGGGTTAAATGGATTAAGCCCTTGTGTGTCAGAAGTGAAGACTGCTCTTCTCTATCCCTCTCTCTCTCTCTCTCTTTCTATTATCTATCTATCTATGTATCTATCAATCCATCTATTTTTTTCTTTTTTGTAAGTCCTTTTTTACAAGTAAAGATGGATGTCCTTCTACAAAAGTAGGCTAAACTATCGGGTGGAAACAGAGCACAACAAAATTCACTTTACGTCTCTGATTCTTAGCTTTTTGACATCTCCTTTAGCTGCATCTTCTTCTCCTTGCTTATCATCATGGTGTTAAACTCCATTTAGGTATGCAATAACTATCAAAAGCTGGAATGTAATGGTAACAAACAATAGGGTTGAAAACCATGAAAAGAAAAAAAGAATGCAAAGTAGTTTGTTTTTAAAGTTTGACCCATGTCCTATTTACTTATGTATTGGGTTGAGCTATGTGACCGCATGTATACTTCAGTCAGCCAGTGGGTGTGTACAGATTGTTTTGGCTTCACTTTTGTTAGTAGTTTTAACATCCTCCATGTTTTAGCGGTCCAAATTAACCAAAATCAAAAAATGAGTATAACACTGAAATCAAATTAGAAGCTTGAGTTTGGTGATGAACATGAATTTTGACCAGGAAATGCGGGATATACTGTCAGTCCACTGACTGCTAACCCAGGGGCCTAAACAGAATTTCTGATAGACCAGAGCAGATATTGGTACTGAGTATATTCAGTCTCTAAGGTAAAAAAAAATATGACAGCCAGAGGAAAGAAACTCCTCCTAGGCCTCTCTGCGCCTGCCTTCAGGCTGCAGAGGTGCTTCCATGACAACAGCCGAGAGGACATTGTTGGAGAGTAAGGTGTTCTTCGGATTCTTTTTTGGTTTTTTGAGCTGTTTTTTGAAGATGTACTGCTTCTGCGGTCAGCCATTAAATTAAGCTGATCAGACCATAGCATTGTGTTACAGAGTAAAAAATGTATTTTATATATATCATCAAAAAATCAAACCAAAAGAAAGTGACACAGAAAACTGAAGAATTAGCATGTCTGTAAAGTCTTTACTGAGTGATCTACATAAATCCTCAAGTATGAACACTGTTGATTTGTATGAGCTCTACTGACCACAAGCTTTAGGTAACCAACAAACTCTACTGCCACCAAGCTGTCTTTTGTTATTGATGATTTAACAGGCTACAGAATTTAGCAGACCATATTTCATACTGTTACACTTGTCTCTTCAAAGAAGAAGTGGGCACAAGTCATTTGGTAAGGTCAAAGTCTAGTCTCGAGTCTTGAGTCTTGAAGGGCATGTCCAAGTGAAGTCTGTCATGGTTTCAGTACATGAAAAAACACACCATGTTCTGTTAGAGAGTTGGAGATTTTGAAGCATAAGTTTTTCAGTGTCTGATATTTCTGGCAATACTCATCAACAGGATGCAGAAATGACACACCTTGGATTTTTAATCTTTCGTTATCAAAACCGATTGTCTGTGTGGCTTGTTAATGACAATTTGTACTGTTGGGGTACTCATGATGGAGAGGAATGGCTTTGAGCACGGAAAATACATGCAGATATTTTCCAGAAATTCTATGTCCCAGTACTTAAGTGTGAGTTTTTAAGGCAAAAGAAATCACGCAGAATGTGGAAATTTTGAAATAATATATGGTAAAATAATATAGAACACCCAATAAAGAACTGTAACAGAAAAGCACTGCATGTTCAGTCATCACAATAGATGTGTGCACCTCCCTCAACATACATGGTGACAGCTATAGCCTCAAAATGCCGAGAAGAAATTTCAAACCTGAAGCAATCCAAAGTAAGGCACCCAAGAGGCATCCTGATCTGATCTGAGCACCAAATAAATTGAATCTTTTCAAAGAAAGAGAGCGCAGCAGCTCCACTCTGAGCTTCATCCAGATGTCTGAGCTCTTTAACCTTTCTCTAGGATTGAGCCCAGCCTGCCTACAGAGGAAACTCATTTCAGCTGCCTTTATTCATAATCTCATCCACCTTCTCTGGGCGCTGAGTGTAGATCAGCCGGTTAAGCTAAGCCTTGCTCCTGGCTCAGCTTCTTCTTCACCACAATGGTTCTGGTGCAACGACCACATTACTGCTGACGCTTCACCACTGCAGTCTACCTCATGCTCTATTTTACTCTCACAAAAGAACAAAATCCTGAGCTACTTGAGCTCTTTGATGAAGCACAGCTGTTCAGTCTTGATCCAAAGAGAGCAACCCTCTCAAGAACTAGGAAGATCTGAAGTATTGATTATTTATATTCAACAATAAACTGCAACTGTATGTGCTTAAGATCATGAGTTCAGAGTAACAGTGGAACAGCAACATCTGCAAAGAGTTGAACAGCAGCATGAAAATCTTCTGACTGGACATGTATCTCTTTATGTCTGTTCAACAAAGGCTTTCCAGTAAATTTCTCAAACAGAACTCAACACAAAAGTACACTCTGGAAACAGGCATGACTCCCAGTACAGAAAGAAGACAGTGTGTATGTACACTCGTAGCATAAGGAAATGGTGGTTGCTAGGACTCCAAACTCCTGGTACCTTCCAAGATACTGCAAGTGGTCTGTAGTCAGTTTATATCCTTAAAGAGAGAGCTTGTATTGACTGTAATATGAAACAAAAGTCATCAGCTCAGGTGTTGAATGCTTCATTTCCACAGTCTCAGCAACTTATCAACCCAACAGCGCACATGTAACTCTTTAGACCGTGTTTAAGTGGTGCCTGATGCAATATTACAGTGATAGATAATCAAGGGCATGTTTAAATTAGGCTTTGAAGCCAAATGCATGTGAGCAGAAATCAAGACCAAAGATAAGCTCGATTACACATGGTGAGTTATAATGAGGCGTTGTGGCATATTTCTGATTATAATGGTTGGGTGGTTCTTCGATTAATTAGTAACACTACCTTTCTAACATTGGAAACATTTGGATATCTGCATTTCTGTGGATGCCCCCTCAGTGCATGCTTTAAGAAATTCAACTTGGAAAAGAGGAGCTGTGATCATCAGGCTTGAGTGGTAGGGAGAAAATATATTCAGGAAAGTCAAAAGGTTGTCACCCTGCTCTTCACCTGACACCTGACAGGAGCTCAGTAATTGCCCCAGAAGGCTCTTGAAATTGCATGTTTCACTTTGCACATTCTTCCTGCCTTTTTTTATAATTCACACTGACAGGAATCAATACTGTCTTGGTCTGACTAATGAAATTCTGGACGATGCTTAGTTAGTTTGAATTTCTTTTCTCCTCATGGTCTGTTGAGGATAGAATAAAATAAATGTAACCTAAGAAGTGTTGTTACTTTGTAAACAGAGATACAGTGACTGTGATTATGTGGCATTGTGTTTGCTGTGAAGCCTTGATAAAATGGACACCTCTTATGCAGGGGAGTCTGTGCAACAGCCAGACTGCTGCCCAAGAAAGAGCCACATAAATAAGTAAGAAACAATGTGTGCTACATGAAGATGAAGCCTATAAGTACATATAGATATAGGGTAATATGTGTGAGAGTGATGGTACACATATAGGCTCAGATGCACACAATCAGGACTGCGAACACATGATGCGTGACTTGCATGCATCTTCAGTCTTTGCTAAAGCAAACACATGGTTCATAGTTCAGCTGCACAATGGAGTACTCGAAGATTTATTTTAGGAACAGCTCCATGATTCAACATCTGAGTGGCTGAAATACAGCAGCTGAGCTCCTCAGGGGGATGAGTTGGGACCAGCTCATACAGTGGATCTGCACAGGCATGGAAACCGGACAGCAGGACCAGTCACCGCAGCCAGACACAAGCTTTTGTTTACAAGCCATTCAATCATATGGGACTATATCCTCAGAGAGAAGGAGGAAGTCCTTCATTCGTAAAAGAATGACACTGACACTCAAGTAGGATCTCCTGCAGGAAAAGAGCACCTTGACGCTCCTCTGCATCACCCGCCTTTCATTTTCACAGCCCTAAAATACATGTGCCACTCAGCGATGGTGGGTCAAGCCTCAATTAATGACTGAATTCATTAGTAGGACTCCTGTCACTTTCTGGTGCAGTTTCGAGGGCGGGAAGACTTTCAGGAGGGGAAGAAGGCCCTGCAGCTTTTCCCCTGGAGTGAACCTCCTCCATGTGACAAATTTCACACTGCTGTGAGAAATCCGCTGAGGCTTTAGATTCCCCAGCCTGTCGCATGCTGTTGCTGAATACCAAGAGATTAATTCATTTCCCCAGATGGTGCATGTAAGCAACTCCGAGTTCAAAACATGCAGCGTGCACAGTGCTGCTACCTGCCGCGGATCTGAAAGTGACAACAAGGGGTGATTCAAGCTGGGAGGCAAGATAACAGACAGCACACACACATCACACATGGAGATAGGTCAAGATGTCATAGAAATGATCCTGTTTTCAAATAAATCCTGGTCAGCCCAGGGTGGATAATAAGACCGCAACATATAAGGCAAGCAACCACACAGGGCTTCAAGCAATAATAATAATTTCATCAGTATCTTTATGATGCCAAATGCATTTGATAAAGCCAGGGAAATTAACTAGCATTAAACTTTGACCTGACTCTGCAGTTCTATTTTGCTTTTCGTGAGTTTCAGTTAATCGTTTAGCTGTTTCCTTCTTGCTCACTCTAATACAAGCGGAGTTATGATCTCATTACAGCCAATCTAGCTTCAACATTACTGTTTTTGTCTGACTATCAACACTGAAGTTTAAATAGGAAATTTTCAATTTAAATGTTAATATGTCCACACTTAAAGACACTCTTAGGACTTCTCAGCTTATTTTGCAGAGGCGTCACTTTGATACTGTTTCATGACCTGGAGACAAAAATTAGATCAACAGCAATAGTATTTTTCTTCATGCTGAATTTTAGTGTCTGTAATTGACTAATTTACACGTCCTTTGGTCCTCTCTTCATCTAACCTGCAAACCGTGTCTTCTCTGCCACGGTGGTGGATCTTTCACTTTGGTAGATGAGCAATGTGGAGAAAGAGGATCAAGGAGAGAGTCTAAGAGTTTAAGAGAGACTTTAAGTTGCCAAATCAAATGACTGCATTGTGATTTTCCATAACTTAAAAAGCTAATTAAATGTTAAAATAAACTCATGTCTGTACATTTTTTAATGTGGGGCTCCCTTGACGTTTCTGTGAGTGGGTTTGATGAGTGAGACAGCTGTGCTGTCACTCTAGTCCACTGAAGGGAAGGATTTCTTATTTGTCAAATATTCCTCTGTTTTCCAGTCTCTTCCTCCCATCTCTGTTTCAATTATTCTATGGAAAGAGCTAAGAGACAGCAGCTAAAATGACATATTTTCCCCTCTTTAGAGTTGGTGGAGTCCAAAATAGAGCTGAAACCAGAGGTGGAATGATACGTTTAAATAATCAACATTGTTGTCTTCTCAGTGATTCAGTTTCAAAAGTTTACCCATCACCTTTGAAGTGGTGATACCACTTTTTGTTAAAATTCATTGCTAATATAGCCGAGAGAGTTGGTTACCAGGGTTTTTTTTCTTTAAAACTTCATTGCAGTTGCAGAAATATGTTACCAGCATGAAACTACAAACGTCTCTTCTGAGTGCTACATGAATTGAGAAGCAGAGCCATCAGGTTTCTTTTTAACATCATCATGTTTTTCACAGGAGAGCTCAAGCAACGGTCAAAGTGCATTGAGAGAGAAGTTTTAAAGTTTTCTGTGAGAGTTTGAACTTTTTAAAGATAAATCTGTAGTTTCATGTTCAAACCCACAGGCTAGCTGTGGTTTTTGTTTATTCCCTTTTAGTGAAACTGAAAAGATAAATATTTTACAGAGGAACTTTCCAGAGTAATGAGCCTTTATTCAGCTATCTTTTCTTGTGTCAGTGTTTAGAAAAATCAACCCTTCTGTATGTTTCGCTTCTTTTTGTGTTTTGTTTATTTTGTTTGTTTTGTTATCCTTTTTTTTTGCTTTGGTTGGTCGGATGGTTTTGAGTATGTGTACTCCTGAGGGTTTGTGTGTTCCTGTGAGACTCTGAACAAACATAAAGGAACAAACACTTAAAGTGGTGGACTCGGCTTCCCTGCTGTGTCCTGTGAGACAAAAAAAGGTCAGCAGGCAATGACACAAACACACAGACTTCAGCACACACTAAAAAAACTGAACAGCTATTGAAAGTCAAGAAAATGCTAATTAAAGTGAGCTGTGAAAGAGGGATTGGGGTTAAACACTCCTTCACCTCTCAGCAGGTGTCTTTGCTTGACTGACAGCAACTGTCAGGCTGAGCACCAGCAGGGAATATGAAAACTCATGACCGTCATATCAACAAAATTAATGAGTTGTAAAAAAATTAACATCCCCTGTAAAGTGTGTGTGGTTTGTGAAAAGAACTCTGAGACCAAAATATTATTTTATACAAGCTTGTAAACAGTTTGCTGTAAGGATCTTTTTTTTTTGTTTGTTTTTTTTACAGGCATGATTTTGATTCCTGGCACTTATGTTGTCAGTCTCAAGTGGACGTTTGGAGAACTGCAGTTTTTAACGCTGTCATATTGGTTTTATTTCTCATGGCCAGAAGTTTCTGATTCTGATTGGTAGAGATGCAGCAAAGTGGTTGAGTAGAATGTTTCAGTAGCGAGAAAATGTTGCAGCTTTTCCTTTTCACTTCATGTCTGCACCAAGTAGCAGCTCCCATCTGTGTGAAATTAAGCCTATGCAGAAGTGCTGCACACTTGAGGATGGCTCCAGAAGTACCGGAAACCATATACACCAAGCCAAAAATGACAATTTTCACAACAGGGATAAACATATTTACAGCTTGGTACAAAAAGAGCAACTTCAGTCTGAATAGCTCATTCCTCTAACGCCACACACTATCAGGACTATACATTTTTAATAATAATACAGTAGTTTGGGAGATATTGAGACCATCAGTGTGCCCAATAACAAGAGCAGCTCACCTGGTATGAGGTGACTGACAGGCAGACACCTCGTACCTGTTAGTGAGTAGACTCGAAGCCTGCTCCTGTCAAGGATATGCTTCAAAACTCTGTCTCAGATATATTCATATATATTATACAGTCTATGTTCTGCACCAGAGTTTGGACAGAAATGCAATATCCTGTAAAGGTGCGTCTCATAAAATCAGTGTATTATGAAAGCAGTTGATCCATTTCAGTAGTTAAATTATAAAAAAAGAAAGAAAAAGAAATTTAAGTATAATACAGACTCATTACACAGAGTGAAATAGTTCAAGAATGTCATGAAACCCAAAGTTTGTTATCTCAGAAAATGAGAATATATTACATACAGACCAATAAAAACTAAGTTCTTATTCAGAAATGTTGGCCACCAAAGGACATGGCACCCCAAACCATCACCAACTGGCCTTGCAGTTGCAACTTGGATTCTGTGTCTCTTCACTCCTCCTCCAGACTCTGGGCCCCTGATTAATGCAAAAATCATTTCCAGTTTGAAAGAGAACTTTGGACGACTGAGCTATGACAATAATGACATAATGAAGGAATTACATATTCATTTAGCAAAAACGAGAACATGATAAACAAGTGATGGAAGGTGCATATAAAAACATATTTTTCAATCTTTGGAAAAATTGGAACAAATAAAAAGAACAAAGGATGAATGCTCACTACTTCATTTAGAAAACAAAGAAATGGACATTCCTTTGTCTTTGTCATGCGTTTGAAAGACAAGTTATGAAATGTGATCTGGTTGACATTTTGTATCGCTCCTGCATTTAGTTGCATTTTCAGGCAAACAATTGAATCTGCTCTGTCAAATCCCCGTCACGAGCCAAGTTACAATATTTACTTAGACTGGTAGCGTAAAGCTGGAAACAGTCCTGATGTGAAAGTCACACTAACAAGACGGGGAAGGCAAACACTGCCGGTGTATGCGTGGTTGTGAGACACTGAGTGCCAAATGAAATGCCATGGCTATCTGCACCCATTTACCAAACATTCACAAATAATTGGAGGCTGTTGAAATGGGGAAAAGCATTTCAAACAATATTTCACACTCTCAGTAAATGAAAGAGGGGCCCAATTATAAACAGAGGCGGAGCAGTCTGTGACAAATGGGTACCAAATTGATTTGCATCTATAAATGATTAGCTTTTATCAATTATTTGTTAGGGTTTTTCTCCTCTGAATGGCAATTATAGATTTGAAATCTTTTCTTATCAGTTGGAGATAGCAGAGAAAAATGATTGGGCGCTCCAGCACCTTTTGTTTTCTGGGAAATGAATCATTGCAGAAATCCCACTGTACCCACAGGAAGTGAGAGGAGTTGGTGAAAGTCAAGGGTCAGTTCTGTGTAGCTTCTCAACAGGCTGAAGTTTCCATGGTGACCTAAAAAAGGGGGGAAAGCAGGAGGCTAACAGCTCCGTTAAAACAGAGAATCACCGTCATCTTTCACCCCGCACTGTCTACTGATGTCTTTTTGTCTCTGTTTTTTATTAGCAGTTTATTTTCTGTGAGTAAAGATGCTCTCTGAGGTATCCTCCAAGGACAGACAAACAAACACTACAGTCAGCTTCCTCTTCTGGAGGAGCTGCTCAGGTCTGCAGATAATGAGAGGCATCATTCAATGTGCTGCCATCTTTTTATCGAAGTACACAACGCAATCAAATGACAACTTGATGAGCGCCGCGCTGCTGCACAAATCAGAACGACACAGACACACTTTACACACTTTGCATATTGAAATTTAAAACTCATGAAAGACTCTGACTGAACTTTGTCATGTTTGAAATACAGGAGAGCTTCTACTTTACTGCAGCTCCTTGTGACACCCAAAGTGAGTGTGTGTTAATGCCTGCAGCATGAAAAGTGACTCAATACTGCTGAGGATTGGGCGAGTTCTCCTGAGGGTAAAGGAGGGAGGAAGCACAGGGCTTTTGGAAGCACATTAGCTGTTGTCCATCAGTGGTTTTATAGGTCTGCCTGCCTATAAACGACTCCTCTCAGCATAGCTTAAACTGCCTCCTTGAATCATACGTATACCATAAACTGCTGCTCACTTTTCCCACATTGAGATTCAATGAGCGTTCAATAGCAGATGTGCACATTGTGAGTGAATCACCATCAATGTGCATCTGAACCTTCTCCAGTTGGTCGTGAGCCGGTCTGGCAGGTTGTTTACAGGAACCAAGCAGAATACATAGATCAAAGGTTCGGCGATCTTTCTTCTTCGTCTTTGGACCTCTGCGGGAGAATTCCTTGAAGCTATAGGCTGCTTTAATACATTAATGTTCTGCACAGTGTGGTGGCTCTGTGGTTGTTCAGTGCAAGGAGGTTCCTGAGGGTATCAGAATGCATTATGGGACATACTGTACTGTAAGTCCTTTACCTTTTATGTCCTAAATAAGAACACACTGGCTGCCCAAATGTTGTAAACTATCAGTGAAATCCTCCCTTTCTCTTTTTCTTTTTAATTCAAATGAACCTTATACAGCATCTTAAAAGAGCAAATACTAATGTGACATTTTTCTCCCTCTTTGTGCAACAGAGCAAAGCCTTATAAAGTGCAGTCAAAGCTCTAATGAGGATTCCTTTTTTTTTTACTGGTTTTGATGAAGACTAAATTTAACAGTGAAGCCTCTTGATGATCCACAATTTAAAAAAAAAAAAAAAAAGCTTAAAAAAAGACTGACACCCCTGCTATTATAATCTCTTATGCCTGTAATCACTGTATGGGGAGTAAGTGTCAGATGAGATTTACAGCTTAGTGAAGAAAACCTTTTTTCCCCCAAAAGACAAAACTCAGATCCTTAAATGTTAAAATGAAAATAAAATAGACTATAGACAAGACATCACAGGCTGAAACTGTTTTCAAAATCATAAAATCTACCTTACTCTAAATTAGTTTCCCAAAACTAGTTTCACTCGTAGTTAGACAGCGACAACAAACACTTAACAAGTTGTTTGGGCCTAAAAAACCATGAGGCATATCTCCCTCACCTATTGAATTACTACACGTTAGTTACATGCCTATGCACGTTTTCACCCCCAAGCCCAGTTCATATGGCCAGTGTGACTGCAAGTGTGCCACGCTCAGGCACAGTACACTTCTGTAGCTTTGGCACACTTTGGTGCAGCATGTTTTGGTGCAGTACACTTCATGCACTAGCACGTCAATGCAACAGTAACATGACATATGATCCATGGTGTATTTGCTGTGACCACTTTAAGGGCAAAACAGATGTTAAAGTCGAGTTAAGTAGTTAATTTCTTTACCCTGATGCTGAAGTGAGGGACAATTTAAACATTTGGGATTTTTATTGCCCCATTGTGGGTCTTTTGGGGAGATTGTGGTTTTTCAGCTGACGCTCACTGATCAAAATAGGAGGAACCTGATTGATCCAAGACAGTTGCCTTTTGTTGACTCTTGTTGTAGGATGCAGGGGGGTGGTTTGTGGAATTTTTATTGCTGTAACCCTGACTGCATACGAGGACACAGATTTTAACTATCTGGAGAGGAAACTTTGCTGAAGTCTCCTCTCCATGCTGCATGATTAAAGGCTCTGATTCATCACACTGTGGATTGCAATTTTTTGAATTAAGAATTTGTGAGTTCGACAGAGGAAATTTCCCTGACACCACTCCTCCCAACAATCATTTTAAACAGTGGCAGGGATGTTGGAAACGACTTCACATAAGCCAAAAAGTGAGTCAAATCATAGCCATGTTCTATATGTTCTTTACTGGTAATCGTGCTTGAGTACGGCACAATACAGATGGCCAATGTGACTGCGCCCTAAGTCCATCACTTTGTCCACAGGAGGCACTGATTTCAACACAAACACAAACTCATATACAGGAGCTGTAATGATGTGCAAAAGTTGAGGTTTGGTTGGGTTCTTTGGGATGAAAAATGGTTCTTTAAATATCTAATGTCCTGTGGTTGCATTTATCAATTCATTCAAAGTTTCTGTGATGAACAGTCTGTTTAACTTGATTTTGGTGCCCCCTGCAGATAAAGTGGTATGTCCTGTTTCTTTACTGATCGTGTCCTGTACAACATAAATGAATCATTGCTGACCTAATAAAACCAAACATCCACAAAGCTTTGTTTTCAGGGTGAATAGTAACACTCACTGTGAATGTTTGCTACGTAAAACGTACAAAGTGTTCCCTTCTCCAAGGTACTTAAACCTCCTCCTTTGATACCTTCCCTGTGGCAGGAGTTTAAAGCTTTTAGAGTGACTTTTATAGAAATAGTCAGTCATGTTAATGACTGCTCTGTTTGCTTTTGCAGCTCATAGAGAGACATCAGCATAATAAACCCCTCACAGGAGCTTTAAGTGTTTAAGTGAGTTGCATCAATCGCAGGCACCTTGAATTAAAATGAATGAAATCATACATTAAATATAACATTTTATAGTGCCAAAAAACACACAAAAGTTACTTTCTTGTCACCTGACTGCTTTCCTCTGATTTGAGTTGAACAAGAACTGCATATTTCAGACTCAAGCTCAAGTTGAATTTGGCAATAGCAGCACGAGGTGCAACTTGTAAATATCACAGGAGAAGTTTTTAAATAGGAGTGTGATATGAGTAAAAGTAGCTCCCTAACTAACAGCCCACATTTTTATTCTAGGGGATATGGAAAACCGCTGGCCTCACAGCGAAATAGAGAGAGGAGTACAGTGTTTGGTAAGAGAAGCACATACAGGCTCAGAAAAAGAGACACAGCATCAGATTGAACTCTTAGTCAGAAAAGTTGTTTTTCGGTAAGTTTTTCACTTCATGGCCTGTAGGAACAGGCTGAAATGAGGGAGGCTGCTGTATCACAAAAACAGTAATGTGGATCCAAGTTTGTTAGCAAAGTGTTAAAACCACAGGACAGAATTTACGTCCACGTTCACCTTCGAGAAATAAAACAAATCTGAGAACAAAGTTTTACCCTTGGGGTGTTATCTCAGCGGAGAAATGGGACTTTGGAGCAGGGACCGTCTGACTTTCTCCCTCTCTCATTCATCCTCTGCTATTTATTATGCATCCTTTCCCTCCTTTTTTTCTATCTCAACCTGTGCAGCACACTCCGGCAGAGTGGAACTCATTTGTCTGTCTTCAAATGCTAATAGAAGACATAATGAATGCCACTCAAAATTATCTCCCCCCGCTGATATCAGTGTATAATTAAAACAACACTGTCCTTAATAAGGTGTCAGAGGTGATAACACAGAGCGCTGATAACTCTTTGAAGACACACACACACTCTTGCATGCAAGCACACCCCTGCCCCCACATGCTCCCTCGTTACCAGGCAACAATAGAGTTATAATGAGCGAGGCCATCAGGCCAAAACTAATTTCCAAGTATAAGGACTTATGCTGTGATTGCTCAGTGGCCTTTCATAAGTAGGTTATTGTCTTTAGATATTTACTATTTTAATTAACCTTGCCCCCTAAACATTATTCCTCTTAAGCTTTAAACATTATGCTGAAGCTGATTTAAAAAATGAGAATTTGACTCAACAGTTGTAATTTTGCACTTGTTTTGAACTTAAAATAAAGTGATTACATAACGAAGAAGTTGGTCATAACTCCTGTGCAGAATCAGGTTTCTTCTCATGACAGAACTAAAGTGTTTCCACGAAAACTGATTGAGAATTTGTTCAGGCAGGTTACAAAGTCAAGCTCTGCCTACAGAACATCAGCTCATTTTAACATCAACTGCTTTGTTACCTGTCTCCACCCGAGCACCTGATTAAACCATCCTCTTCTGTATTGTCCCTCACACCTGCTGTATCCTTTTAACTATAGTTCTGATAAATGTAGCTCTTCTGTGCATGGAAACATTGGAATTACACCATGAGAGGAAACGGCTAAAGTTGAATGCCTTTAACTCCCCTTGTGGCTATACTTCGGTTGCATTGTGGTTTTTGCCTTCGTGTCGTGGCTTTTGTGATAGTGCTGTTATGTTTGCATTCATGTTGTAGCTGTTGAATTTGTATTGTGGCATTTGTATTTGTGTCATGTTGTGGTTTTTGTGTCCTGTCTAACACGCAATAGCCACCATAGTAAAGGTGAATCAGGGAAATCACAAAATGATTCTTCCTGAAAATCTTTTGCAATTTCCCTTGTAACTGCTGTAAAAGCATTTCATTTAGGTTACATCTCCTACTCCTCAGATGTCTCTCACTTGTGTGAAAACTGTGCCAACTGGCAGGCACTTACTTGTTTCTTTAAATTGTAGCCTATCCCATATTAAATTTAACAAATCTCTCTGCTGTTGATGCTCCATTCTGCCTGTTAAAAAATATAAAGCTTTTTCCAGACTTCACTGAAGTTTCTAAGGATTTCCCCCCTCTATGACCCCAAAAGGGCTCTGTAATATCAGAGTTGTGTTCTTCATCAAACATGCATGAAGCTTTAATGCTCCAGCCTCACAGTCTTTACCAGCTGCACCATGACTGATTGCCTTTAGGAATAAGGTAAATAGTATAAATTAGCTTACAGTCATATTCAAGACTTCTTAAATCTTAACACACTTCTTCTACAAAGTTGTGTGGAAGCTTTACTACGACGTTGTACTTTCACGCTGAACTCCACAGCTGTATTGTTATATTGGTGTTCCAGTATATATTTTCACATGCTGATAAAGCTTTGCAGAAGCAAAAGAAACAGCGTGAGCTTGATGTGCTGCGCTGTTCTGTTCTGACAGCTTTGTTGTTTACAGAGACTCAGTTTTACCCCTATAAAGCAGGCTCAGGAGAGAGGCAAATAGTCCTGCAACGAACAAATAGTGTTAAAAAGTGTAGTTATTTTTAAAGTTATTGGGGGTATTTCATTTGATAGTATGGCTGAGGGGAGGCAGGAAGTGTTGAGTTTCAGCCAGCAGCTCTCATGATGAGGTATAAAGTCTCTGTACATGGGCTTATATTTCTATCATTTATCACAGCAAGCAGAAGAGTTTACAGCTAAAAATCTGGATAAATAGCATCATAGTGTTGAGTGTTGGTGAATTTTAAACCCTGACAGTGTTTTGAACTCACAAAAGTTTCAGCAGCTTTGGTGGAAAAAGCTGTAACAAATACAGATTTTTCTCAGTATGAGAGAAACACACTTTTACGCATGGTGTCGACTTACAGAAACTAATAGAACAGAGGCTCACACCCTCAATAACCTCCAAATATCAGGCCATCAGGGATATTGTGTGAACTTCTCTGCATTACATTGCTGACAACCTCCTGGGTGTGAAAGGAAAAGGCTGTTTGCAAGATTTAAAAGACAGCAGTTCTGAGTCATGTGAGGGGTCAGAGCCAGAGCTACAACCTAAGGCAGTCCAAGCAGTGTGATGCGCTCTTCCATCAACCTTGTTTTCTGCAGGTCTGACTGAAAACATATTGCCTGCTCCCTTAATTGAGCACTGAAGTGTCGTTTAGGTGAGGGGAAGGGGAGAAAAGTTGGACCTGAGGCGTCCTGCGGGGGCAGACAGCAGCATCTGCCCACAGTGGAGGTGGGAGACAGGAGGAGCATAACAAGCTTCCCCAGCTTCTTAAAACAGGTGTGTCCCTGCCAGCTCGAGGACAGAGAGAGAGGGAGAAAAAAGAGAGACTGGACTGATAAGACGCCTGACAACTCAGTCGACACTTTGACTCCAGCTCGGCTCGTCTTATCAGAGGAGCAAAAAAACACTGACCAGCAGAGAGTAAACAAAGAACGCAAAGCCAATTTACTTCTTCAGACACACCTGCCATTCCCTGCTGTGACCACACACACACAGCAGTGAGTGATGTTCTCTCCTCTGTGTGGTTGTCTGAACATCACTCACTTAGTGACGGTGCCTGTTCTACCTAATGTCTTTGTGAGGCCGTATGACTGATGAGTTTAATTTCGTTTCATTAAAAAAAGAAGAGCTGCGTTTCGCTCTGTGTGAGTGTGCAGGAGATCAACACGGTGAAATGTCCATTCATCCTGTTTGACATATTTAAACTATCTTTGTTGACATCTCACCTTCATAAAGGATATGATCGTTCACAGGATCCTGCTCCTCACATCTGAATCAAACTGGAATTTAACATTTGCCCCCAGGGCCAACAGCTCTTTACACCTGAAAATGTTTGAAGTCACAGAATAATGAGCAGTATTAGCTTGTTAAAACTGCTGTTGTACATGCAGAGGTGAGGCAGACTAAACTGTGGTTTGACATTTGCTTTGCAAAATAAACAACAGTTGAGTTAATTATCAGGAGAACAAAATGAGAATATTGTAGATTCCGAGCCGCAGATATACACACTCACCAGTCATTTCATTACACCTGTTATTACACCTCGGCAGCGTTTAAGCATGTAGACATGGTGAAAATGACACGTTAAAGTTCAAACAGAGCATCAGAATGGAGAAGAAGGCGAATGTATGTGACTTTGAATGTGACTTGAAATGTGACATGAGTGTTGGTGCCAGATGGGCTGGTCTGGATATTTCACTAACTGCTCATCTACTGGGATTTTTACACACAACCGTCTTTAGGGCTTTAAGAAAATGGGCCTTAAAGGAGAAAATAACAAGTGACTGGCAGTTCTCTGGGACAAAATGCCTTGTTCATGCCAGAAGTTAGAGGGTAATGGACAACCTGTTAGAGATGATAGAAAGGCAAAAGTAGCTTAAATAAGCACTCACTTCAACCAAAGTATGAGGAAGAAGATCTCTGAGAGCACAACCTTGAAGCAATTTGGTGAAAGAAGCTGAGGACCACACTGAATGCTACTGAAAACTGAGGCTACAATTCACTCTGGCCCACCAAAACTGGACTATAGAAGACTGAAACACGTTGCTGGATCTGATGAGTCTGGATTTCTTCTCCACATTCAGATGGTAGGGTCAGAATTTGGCATAAACAATGTGAAAGCACAGATCCATCCTGCCTTGTTAACGGTTCAGGCTAATGCTGAAGGTGTACTGGTGTGGGGATATTTCCTTGGCATCATTTGGGTCCTTTCATCCCAACTAAGCTTGGTTTAAAGTCAACAGCCTATCTGAGTATTGTTGCTGAACATGTTCATCCTGTTATGACCACAGTATATCCATCCTTTGATGGATGCCTCCAACGCTTCAAACCAAAAATCATCTAAAACTGGTTTCACTGGAGTTCTCTGTACTCCTGTAGCCTCCATAGCCACCAGATCTCAATCCAGAAGAGCTCTATCAGGATGTGGTGATTCTCATCATGGATGCTCGGACAAAAAATGTGCCACAAGGTTGTGAGATCCAGGTCTGAAGGCAAAAGAGAGTCTAACCCAGTACCATCAAGGTGGACCTGAAAAAGTGACCAATGATGAACTTAATATTTACTGCTGTGCTTGAGCAGAGTACAAGAGTCAGATATTTGGAGCACAGATGGCCTAGTGGTTTAGGTCGTGCTCCGTGAGGTTCGCCCTTGCACGGGTGGCCTGGGTCCAAGTTTGGACTGTGGCCTGTTTCCTGCATGTCACTCCCCACTCTGGCCCTGCTTCCCATTCTATCCATTGCCCTCTCCTATCCCGTTAAAGGCATAAAAACCCTAAAAATATCTTTAAAAAATGGTTAAATATTTGACATGAAATGATCTCCAGTGAGATTTGGTTTGCATTTTAAAGCCTTTGCCCTCATTTCAACAAGAATCATCCATAAATAAGTTGTTAAATTACAGAATATCTCAAGCAAACTTTGATGATTTGAAGCTCTTATTTTATCACTGAGAAAATTCTAAAAAATTGACTTACAGGGCCAGGGCATTAGCTTTGCATGAAATTTTCACTGAGCGAGGCCCAGAGATTTAGAGCTTTCTGTGGTGACTGGCTGCTGTTTAGGTCGTAGATCCTGACTTGTAGATAATTTCTTTCTGTCTTTTGACGCCTTTGTTTAGAGAGAAACTGAATAGAATAGGAAACAGGCTGAGAGTAGGGGGTAACATGCACAAATGGTGCTGCAGGTTGGATTTGAACCAGGGGCGACCACTTGAAGGCTATAGCCTCATCAGGCGCGTGACCTAACCGCTAGGGAAAAGAGTCATCCAAATAAGCAGATGTGGCAACATTGTTCTGACAATATGCACAACAAATGTCCCAAATGGGAAAATGTTGCATGCTACAAAAGGTTTTTGAAGGTTCTCATGCAAGAGCTGGAAAAAAAGAAAGCACCCGAAGTCAGAACAATTCGTCACTGGGTTACTTTTAATTGAATCTTGACTTTTGCAGCGATAAATAAATTAGGGACATTCAACATTTCCTTCCAGGGAGATCATTTAAATTGAGCCAAATTAGTGAATTTGAGTCATCATTCATATTTATGGTCTCCCTAGTCATTTTGTCCTCTCTGTTCCCTCTCTCCTCCTCCCCGTCAGCCTGTAAATGCCTCTCTATCTGTCTCCCAGCTCTCCTGTCAGTCTGTATTGTATTCTGTGTGGTAACCACAAAATGTCATAATGATAATCTTTCAAGAAAGAGCAGCACGCAGAGCAGCCAAGGTCCCAACAAATCAACAACACAGTACAGGCACACACATGCACACACAGAAACACAAACACATAAAATCCACACCATTCATCAGCCACTGAACTGTGGCTCCTGCCTCGCATTTCTGCAGACGTGCTGTTATTTCCCACAGACACATTAAAATGAAAAAAAAACAAAGAGAGAAATCGCTGCCTGAACTCAGGCTGCAGGCCAAGTCAGAGCCATCGCTGGTTAACTGATTAGCTTGGTAATTGCAGTGGAAATGCCAGTCTGAGGTTGATATAAAAGTGCAAAGGCACATCCAGGAAATACTAATCAGTCTCCAGGCTGTTCTCTCAGGAGGCTGTTGTTGTTGTGAATGCCATCACCACACCGCACAACAACACCTTCTTTCTACGTGTGAGTGTGTAGCTTTGTGCTTTTGATACATGTGTGCACTTGTTTCTGATCTTACAAGCGAGAAATGAATTTCACCCACCTTCTTAGGAGTTTTTCCTCAGACAATAGTAAAAGCCTCTAATAAAAATGAGGAACATTTGGGTGAGATCTTCCCACGTTTAAAAATGAATGCCTCATTATGGCCACGTCAAAGTGAGACCTCCTTTTTCCCATCTCCCCCGATTCATTATAACCCTCATTTTTTGTTCCCACTAACATGCCTCCAGCTTTTTTTCTCGTCTTCTCTCCTCTTTTTTTCATTCATTTGTCCTTGCCTTGTTCAAAGAGAGTTCACGTCTGTTTCACACCCGCAGCGATTACAGTCTGCATCTTCACCTGTCCCTACAACTGCTGCCATCTGTCTTCTCTCACCTCGCGCAGCTCTGCGTCCATTTGTCCGACCTTATCACACACAAAGTCTGCACTCAGTGTTTCCGCATTGTGCACAAAAGGCACGGGCAGGCTCTTCTTAAAGCAGCTGTCTCTTCATCTTCTGTGTGTTTGTGTCTCTGTCGGCTCTGTTTGCACTGCTGAAGGACAGTTTGATTGTTTACAGGTGTTAGTGCGTGTCTGCAAACATTCACTCTGTTTACAGTACATGTTCATTCACAAAGAAGGAGTCTTACACCTTTGTTAGCGCTTGTGCATCCCCGTACATCACCATAGAAATCCTCTCCTTTCTTTCTTTTCATGACTGTGCTTTATTTGTTTCCACTCCGTTGAACAATACCTCCTCTGTTCAGCTTGCACATGCTACTGGGCTTCATTAAAGCCAGATCACATTCATGCTGAGTGAAATATTCAAATCCAGCATGTCATGTTTTCATGGCTGGGATGTTAACAACGAATGAAAACATTTTCTGATTGTGATTCGGTCTGACATGGTAACCGTGGAAACATTCAATCCCGGCCTTGAATTTAACATAACCTTCAAGGGGCTTAAACAATGTCTGGCTGCACAGTCAACCATCCTTAACCCAAAACAAGCATCCTCCCAGACTCTAACCAGACAGCAAAAGATGATGTTCTCAGATCTGATCTAACCTTAGGTTAAAGTACAGATGGAAGAGTGGAGAGTCTTCATTCTGAACAGGATTTCTGAACTCAGTGTCTCAATACAAAGGTAGGGAACCAGAAGAGATTCCCTGGTTTTGCTGCATTCAGGATGTTTTTGGAATCAATATTTCAGCATTTTATCTTTGGTGTCACAGGGTCAAGTTTAAAAGTGTGAGTCTACAATTCAAAATCAACCAAATCTACATTTTCTTTCAAGATGCAGGAAGATGAATAGAGATTTGGCAGAAAAATATCAACAAAAAGAGATGATACCATGACCCAGCTGCTGTTTGCAGCATTTCTATAGATCAGGTGTAGCCAGGAAGTAAGATTTCCCTTTCATAGACTCACAGCATAAGCCATTCAAAATTATGACTTCATTACATCTTTAATCTCAGCCTTTCCTTTTTTAGTGTCATTCTTGTAACATTACAACTATTTTGTTTTTACATCAATCAGGTAATATTATGTTATTCTTCCACTACATGTTGTTGAACTACAGCTTTAATCTTGAACACTATGGTAACACAACTTACATTTAATGAATAAAAACTTTACTTCATCTTTGATTCCATACATGACAAGTGCATCTGATTTTTCTTACTTGTTGTATTTTAAGCATGACCCATATCCTTTTTCATACCTCTTAAAAACCACAGTGGATATTCATTTTTGATATGTAGTTTCATTTTTGATACACAGTTTACTGCTTTTGCCTTATTGAGTCTGTCAATTGTGTGTTCTTGTCTTTTGTCTATGTGATAGTTGTGCAGCTCACCTGGCTGTAAAGCAGATTGTCTCTCAAGGATGATAAAGAAACCTTTGTTGCTTGATGTATCATCATATATTGCCACACTGGTACATGTTTTTTGGCCATTTTCAGTTTCATTTAACAAGCTCCTGTAAGGAACTTTCTGTTTGTGTTGATTTTGGTGCCATCCTGTGGAGAAGCTGCATCACTTTGCTTGTGTAGTTTTCACAAGGATTTTCTAGTGCGTAAAATCTGATCCTGATTTGTAACATTCGAGAATCTTTAAATCTAAGAGAACAAGGCTGTATTGTTCAGCATGCTGTTAATTTCTTAGTCTGACACAAATCCATTGAACCTGGGCATTTGTATTTTATTACAGGTAAGATTTTTAGGTGTATAAAACAGGGACAGAGCAAAGATTTCAGTTTCGGGAAGGCCAAACAAATGTTGGACTGGCCTTATATTTAAAAGTAATTGATCACTAATTAAATCAATAAAAACTATTGGCTGATAGACCATGTTACTATTTGTAATTTTAAAGCTGGCTGCTCGTTGATCCTTAAATATTTGATGATATTTTTATAGCATTTTTGTGAATCAGACAAATCTACCTGTGATCACTTTACATGACACTGACAAAAAAAAGAATTGCTCCAATACACCACCGGGCTGCACAGCTATAGCTTCCCATTTATTATAGGCTGTAAGAATGGTGAAATCAAAGACAAAAAATCAAAAGTCTTTATCAAAATCATGCTCAAGCTCCACGTATATAACATGAGACCAATTGTCCTATAACTGTTTTTTTTTTCTGAACGGATAAAAAGATTACCAAGCTTGACTGATGTAATAGTCACAAGAGGCATCAAACAATAAGTAACTTGAAGTGACAAAAGTTCCCATATTTTTATCATTTTTTTATTTTCTATTTCAACAAAGAACAGTTTTAGGTGGGCCTATTGAAAAGTCAGTGCTCCTGGAACCACTGGGCGCATCTAGAGCGCCATCACTGGTGTAAAATAAAGATCAGTGGCAGAAATCTTATGAATTGGCTCTGAAGATGTCACATGGTTGAGAAAAAAAATGAAAAAAATAAAATAAAATTAAAAAAAAAACTTAAAACATGGGTTAAGGAGGAAAAAGGGAGTTCACATCATCTCTGTTGCTAACTAATCATCCTGGTTTGAGGTTAGCAGCTTGAGGACACATTAGCCTCTACTAGTATGACACACATTAGTCTCCAATTGAGCTGTGAGCTGCAGAGCTGTATCATGAATAATGTAGATACTTCTTAAGAGAAGAGCACATGGTATGAATTAGATAATTTCTCAGAATCTACTGTATTAATTTACCCCCCAAAATAATACCACCATAATGATTCTGTGGATGTTAAAGCTCCCGTGAGTAATTTTAAAGTTTAACGGTGTGGTGGCCTCTATGGACAAAGAGAGAGGTTAATGTTCTAACTAATCTTTTCTTGTACATGTCAAAATGGCCAAATCGCATAAGTCATGAAACTCACAATGAATTTTCAGTGCAAGGAAATTACAAAGAGGCTGTCATTATCAGTTTCACTCTATTTCGAAACCAGTTAAAAAACTTCTCTCAAGAGCTTCATTTTTCATAAATAATTACAAAGTAGTAGTTGTACAGTCATGTTGGATCTAGTTTTCTGTTTTAATCGAAAAAGTAGTAGCTTACTTTATTTAAAACAGTAAAGTGGTTGAGCCCACTCACAAATTATCTGAGGGGTCATGGGCTAATTTATGGAAGAAAAAAAATCTTTGACCATTTATAAATACATTTTTTCATCAAGTTTTCATGTTTTATAGAAGTTATTGACTAAAACAGACAAAACATTGATATATTCCATCTATCTGGCTGTCATCTTCTTAACTTGTGTTTCAAGATTTAATCCTCAATATCATAGCATGTTTTCTTAGTGTATAGATTAATACAAGTTTCATGTAAAATCTTTATTCAGCATTGAAGCAGCTTAAAATGGAAACACCTCTGAGATTGCACTCAGAGGGTAAGTCAGTGAGGAGTCGTTGTTTCTCCCAGTGAGTATCAGGAAATCCACAATCGGGCTGATCTGAGGTCAGGTGAGTACAGAAGGGCTCGACTCTCTTCACTGCTGCATCATTACTCCTGACTATCCTCATCCCAAACTCCATCCAGCAGCCTGAGTCACAGCTCGCCATTTGCCCGCCTGCCTCCAGCCCACACAGAGCCCAGCCCTCAAGTCACCTGCACTAATCCTCAGGATAAATAAACCATGTGCAGAGCGCTGCAGCTAGCCCAGGCTATTTTCAGCCCCGCTGTGTTTTTTCCCCCCTACTTCTCCCATGTCCGAAATGTCTTCACAAAAAGCGTTTCCCCCTCTCAGCCCCGGCAAATAGAGCGTGCTTGAGCAGCATTACTGATCCGTCTGGAAACCAGCTGGAGTCATGGAGACTGGGTGTGGCTGTTCTCTCTTAAACTACAAGGGGAATGATATCTCAGAGCTTTTAAATGAGCAGATTTGTTTGGTTTTATGAGGCGGCTATTAAAGGGACTGTGAGGACTTTCTTAGTGATCTTGAAAAAGTCTCATATCTAGATATATGCCTGATCATTATAAACAACTTAAAATGAGATCATCAGCAACAAAAAGGATATCACTAATTGTTATTTCTCAGCCTCATGATCGGGTCGGACTAGACTGGATTGATTTACAGCAAGTCGAACTCTCTTTGACAACACCACACCAGTTGATGAAGTTTTGCAGTGGAGGAGAGATCTGTTTTTCTCTGCTTAAAAAATTTTCTGCGGGTAGTTATAAATGTCTAGGAATTATAGTGGACACCGGAGCTTGACTGCTTGACAGAAAAGGGAAAGAAGAGTAGAGAAAGCTAAATGGGAGGGGGATAGGGCATAGGCTGAAAGCTAAAACACAGGCTAAAGGCTAAAATACAAGCTACAGGCTAAAATACAGGCTAAAGGCCAACGCACTGGTTATGCTGTTTGTGGTAATGTTTATCCCAACCCACATGCAGCAGTTATGCTGCACTGCACTGGTCTGTTCACACCTGAGAGTTCATCAATAAAATGAGAAGCCAGGTTACGTTTGCTCTGTTTGGTAGATGAGCACTGACAGGACATAACCAGAATTCATTAACGTTACATGTTACAGATACGTCTGCACGAGCACTGGGCTGTGAGCAGTGGTAATTGTAGCCAGCTACTAAACTTCAGTACAAACTTGCAAAGTTTTCTGTCATGTTTCAAACAACAGTGCTGTGTAACTGTTGATAGATACATGACCTCAAAGCATTGTATCTGGTAAAAAGTTACCTTGAACAAAGACAAGTAGTATTAAAAGGAAGATCCGATCTAACGAACAAATGGAGTTATGACATCATGACAGTTTGGTTGAGTCCTCTGGCTGAAGGAGTTGCTGTAATCCACTTCATAAATATTTAAGCTTGGAGAAGAATTATTCAACTTTTAGTATGCAAAGAAAACTGGTGATGTTTTGAAGCTCAGGTGATCAGGCAATTTTCCTGTGAGTGATCTAATGAGGCAACAACTCCTCTTATCTGCATGTGATGATGCTGTGAACTCCTGTGTGGGTCAATTTTTGTAACTTTTCCAAAGATAAAAAAAGTTTTTTTTTGTTTTGTTTTGTTTTGTTTTTCTGGGGAACTGACTTCAACACTAAGAGACAGGGTTGAGGGGAAAAAATAAAGTGGCTGTTTTTTTGTCCTGTGTCTTTGCTCATTTGGTGGAAAGTTTGTTTTTAAGCACAAAAATGCCCCCCAGTACCACAAGAACTGAAAATAAATCATGACACATCACTGAGATAAAAAATCACTGAAGACTGAAACACCAGACCAGTGGATTTTGTAGCCACCTCAGATTTCACATTATTGTCATCCAGTTTTCTCATTACCCTTTCTTCTTCTTCTGCAGCAGTCTCAGAGAAATCTAAATCGGGAAAGGCAAGGTAGGAGCCATATTGGCCAGTCCATCTAGTGGACTGCGAGCACACAGCCAGTAATGTGGGGGAAAGGGTGTTAAAGGAAATTGACCGTCTGGCTACGGTCCATTAGCTGTTGGAAAGTCCCATCTGATTAGAGGTTTCAGAGTCCCAGTCCTGTGGTCTGCACGAGCTGTGGTTAGGGTTAGGTCCAATGTATCCATGTCAGAAGTCAGGAGGGAAATGAATATCTGTCAAACCAGAAAATAAAGGACTGGAGAGAAAAAAAAGGAGAGAAGAAAAGGGTCAGGGAAAAAATGGGAGGAAGAAATCTCAAGGCCAGAGCTTCAAATCGTGATTTAATAACACATTTATGGTTCCAAACCAATGTCACTTCCCATTATGCTACTGCCACACACAAAAACTGCCAAGGCTACATTTTGTTCCCAGTCCCGTCCTGGCAAACAGAACTAAGAAATCCTGCCAAACTCTTGTCTTAGATCTGATCACGTAGGTGTTTTTAAGTCCACTGAGAAAGCTGGGGAAACTTCCTGCAAGCTTTTTGACAGTTTCTGCAGAAAGCTTCTTGAAGTGGTTTGGATAATTCTTTAAAGTGTTTTCATGTGAACTCTCTGACCACCACAGAAATAAGTCTCAGGAGTGAAACCGTGCCCATATTTCTGAGATAAGGTCCTAGAAGTGGGCAGCCTGGGTCAAACTTAAACCAGTGGCATTTTTCTTCCTTTCCCTCAAAAGTTTACTTTACCATCCACCCTCCTTTCTTCACCTTAATGCATAAAAGCTCAAAATGTGGGCTTTAATGAAAGAAATGCGTGTTTTAGTGAGAATAGTGAGAACTATTGACATAACCTGGATTCTTCAGACTTAAGGTGAAGGTACAGTTCATGTTTCTTTGGTAACTTGTTTAACTTCCAGACTTTAATTTGCCCAAGATAAGAGTTTACATAAGTTGACATCTCCTCTCTTAAGCCGCTGCTGCCTGAATTAGTTTGAAATCATACAATAAGAAAATGAGATGTTTGTATTTTTTAACTTGAATACAGCACATAAAATAGAAATGAGACCCAAAGGCAACATAGGGGAAGAAAAGATAATATGATGCATTAAAGGGAATGATAAGAATAGATGTATTACAGTTAAATGACAATGAATTTGTCAAGTTTGGCCCAAAGTATCTATTGGCGCTTTCCCACTATACAATTCCAGCCCTACTCAACTCGACTCGGCTCTACTTGGTTTGGTTAGCTTTTCCACTAGCCCGACTACAGACTCTCGGTGGGCGTGGATCTTAAAACACAGCTGCGCTAAAGTGCTGCATAGAAGTGCGTGCATGTCATCTATAAAGTGACACAAACATAATTGTGTACTAACATATGTGCCACAGTGGTCTTTAAAGGAAAAAAAAGCGTTCAAAAGATTTTATTAAAGTAATACAGCGGCTCAATGTCGGGCGGCATGACAACGGAGGTAAGCAACGGCCTTGTGCTGCATACACGCAGAGGAAAACAAAGGAGCTGCTTCCTGACATTAACTCTTTCCTGGATCCAGTGAGATCACTTTAATTTTTTATTTTTAGGCACGGCATACCAGTGATTTTTTGTTGATCAATCACTCTTCTTTGAACTGGTTTTTATTTTTGGTTTCCTGTGGATGAATGGACTGATTGGTGCTTAAAGACTCTTGTGGCAGACAGATCGCTCCTGCGCCGACGAACTTTGATTTAATGGAAAAGATTCTTTAAACCGAACTATCTTTGCTGTTAACTTCTTTTTCGCTTAAAGAGGACTTTTAACTTATTTAGAATCATGAAGGTGCATTTTAGGGCTGTATTTTGTGTTCATTCAGTGTGGTTCTGTACCGTCGGGTTTAAATGTCATTAAAAACCTGTCGCTGACTTATTCGTTTGCCTCTTGTAAGTGATTTGTACAGAGTCAGAAAGTGAAGCTGCGGTGACGACATTCTCTGACCAATGAGTTGCCGGCAGTCCGTTGACATCACCTTTCAGTATCGGCTCAGCTCACTTGGAACCAGGGTAGAGTAGGTTCTTAAAACTGGTGTCTGACGCGTAGTACCACGCCTGTGACAACACAACACAAACGAGAGTAGAGTCGAGTAGAGTCAAGTAGAGTAGGGCCAAGACGGGTCAGTGGAAAAGGGCCATAAGCTCCTTTACCACTGTATCTCTATCTGACCAATGTCATTCATATTGTCACAGTAAT
This sequence comes from Thalassoma bifasciatum, assembly GCA_008086565.1. Classification (NCBI taxonomy): domain Eukaryota; kingdom Metazoa; phylum Chordata; class Actinopteri; order Labriformes; family Labridae; genus Thalassoma; species Thalassoma bifasciatum. The sequence continues at coordinate 408,352 of RPOG01000061.1, forward strand.
GCCTTGCTCTCCCTCACTCAGACTTTAGCATTCCACATATAGGCACTTGGAAGGGTGTAAAGCTCCCAGAACCGAGCCATGCAGCTAAATGTCACAACTGCATGAAAATTATGGAAATGACGAGTTGTCCTGGCTGAGCTGACTTGGAGAATGTATGTATAAACTATAAAAGGGTTTTATCTGCAGGTGTGTAAAGGAGAATTTAAGATGATGTCTATCAAAGTTTCGATTTTTCAAATACAAAAATGAACTTGAGCTCCATCTCCCACCGTGTCTGCTGGTCCCACTGCTGACAGACGTCTTTCCTGCACAGGATTTTTCTCCATTATGAGCCCTGAGTATTCACCTGCTGATGTTGATAATGTGGTAACACGGCCCCTCAATCAGTCTTTGAAGGTGGTCAGCACTAAATATCCCTGGATCAGCACTGTGGGGCTGATATTAAATTTAATCCTCTTAAGTGTGTTCAAATGTTTATCACAGCTCTGTTGTGGGAATTCATTTACCAGGCTATTTAAGTGATTTCCTGTCCTAATATCTGCACCTATGCTCTTCATCAGGACTATTTTTACTTGTGCTTTTTAAACACTAAATCGGATGAGAGGGAGATGTCATGGGACCAGACAGAACAAAGGAAAGGGCAAAGAAGTGAGAGAGGGTGAAGGAGAGAGAGAGAGAGAGAGAGAGGAGCAGAGAGCACGACATGAAAACATAATGAGGGTTGTCATGCCCATGGGGGTTGATGTGAGGGAAGCACAGCACAGGGGTTGAGACGATAGAGGAATGCAGAAAAATAGTTTAAGGAAGGAGAGGAGACAAAGCGAGGATAAATACTGTGACCGAGAGGTGACATCACTTTGCAAGCTCAGCGCCGCAGGATGTGGGGCAAAGTTGGACTGACCCACATGCAACTGGGTGGTTTGGGTGGTGGCAGCGCCTCAGCTCTGTCGCTTTAGGCCACAGGACCCCAAGGAAATGCAAGACTCAGAATGAAATCTTGCCACGGGATAGATGGGCCATTTCCACATCTCCAAGAGTCGGGCTCTCCTCCAGCTCCCAGCAGAGCCAGAGCTGTCTGAGAAATCTGAGCTCATTGTCACCCTCTGGGCCGCTTTTAACAGAGTCAGGTTAGGCTAAAATTGGAATCGCTACATGGCTGTACAGCGGTCACAGCGAGGGATCACACATGATGAGAGCACACTGGACAGGTCTGCCACTGCATCCCTGCACTCCAATGAAAACATCACGGTGCAGGAATGAAACTGTATCTGGGATTTCACAGTGGCACACTGGTTGCTTTGTATATTTTATCCCATCCCTTGGGAGTGAATTTCAAATTTCTGCTGACCATTTTCCATAGCATAGTGCACAATTTACAGTCCAGACAGCCTCTAGATTCAGGTTATGCCAAGTTGCTCCCTAAAATCGGAAACCTGCCAGAGAAAGGATAAATCATCTCTGAAAATTTCATCTACTTTGTGATCTTATGGTTTTTAAGTGACTTTTAACCTGCATCTCAACTAATTCTGGCTTTTCTACCACACGATGCTTCAAGCTTATAACTGATTAACCACAAGGTCAAAATTCATCAGTGACACCTCATTTGAAAGATTAACATCTCTAAATTCCAACCATTACAACCATTTTTGAAATTCATTAATTTCAAGATGCTTTATGCCAGATGAGATATTCAGTACATCACTTCTACACCCTTTTATCTATATCTAGGCGAAATTTTAGCTTATTAGGTAAAAACTTGTAGGAGTTAGAGAGTTTTTAGTCTGAGGTGACCAAACACAAGGCAGAGTTATACTCACTGTCCATGGTCTGGTCTGAAGACTCCGTACAAGCAAAACCAACTTCATTCAGTGCTCAGTGTCCCCTTTTCAGTCAACTCTGCTCTCTTTATTGACTTTTTTTTGCCAGAAATCATCAAATAGTAGTTCCCAGTCATGGACTGTACCTCCTCTGTCACGCACATGAATATGAATGAAGACACACAGCAATTAATAAGTCTCGCCAACGATACAATGGCTACAGTTGGCTTTGTGTGAAAGGTAAGGGGATTGGCCAAGTGTTAAGCCTGGTTTAGGCTTTCCTCGTCTGTGTGCTCCGCTCTGCCCCAACGTGGAGAAATAACGTAATTTTCGCACCCACGCCCCCTCAAGCGGTCCCCCTCACGCGGAAAGTTTCCACGTCGTGCACCTCCGAAAATGTCTAACTCCTGTGCGGAGACGCAAGTGTCAAAAGTGCGAAAATACAGGCATTTATTTGAATCATCACACAGAGATTACCTTGTTAACTGTGTGATGACCATTCACTGTGGTCACACTCTACAGAGAGGAGGAAAAGGCGAAAAAAATAATGTTTTAAACCGTACAAACAAAGGTGGACTTCTTCTACTCCAGTTAAATGCTCTGATAGACGTTTTCTAGCGATTCAGCGCGGAAAGCACAACCCAGACTTTACAGTGATTTACAGCTCTGCAAACAAACAAACGACCCTCTGACAGTGCTTTTACACTAGACCACCGTGTGCTATTGGCCAGTCAAGCAATAAGCACTTTTTGCCTATCACAAGCTGTCTTGGGATTACAACTCAACAGAAAATGATAGGGTCACTTTTGTCTTGCAGCTAGAACCATAAGAAAAGCAAATGCTCCAAGCGTTGCCCAATTGACATTGAGGAGGAAATGCTATAAGACTATGAAGCTGCAGTTATTTATGAGAATTGGACATGACAGACAGACAGACTTTACTGGAGCAATTTCACCACTTTGATTAATTTTATGAAACAACACTTTTGATGTGTTTGAACTCTGATTTCCTCAGGTGGTAAGGAGAGTGAATATTCAAGGTACGGGCTACAGATATGGTGTAATGACTCCTAAAGAGGTAGGATGTCTCAGTTGTTGTAATTGTTGTCCAGGCAATTCTTTCACTGATTTAGTTTTGTTCGTCAAAAAAACTGTAAAACAAACTCAGTGACAGATATGTTAAGAGTCTAAGCTTTCTAAAGCCGTCTAGCGTTCTGATGTTTAACACAGGTTACAGTTTACACTTTCACAGAGTCTTACAACTGGCAAACAGATTTTCAACGATACGGTGGAATGTATGAGGCTGCAGTTGCATTACCAATCAGCGTTATAATCAAAAATACACAGAATTTGTATCAAATAGGGTAAAACATGTAGACACTGTATTAACAGGGTTATGGTATAGTTCCTAAACAAGGCTTTCACGGCTTACAAACAATACGTGTAATACATAATGCTGTGATTTTCATACCAGCAGGCCGTCTCTTTTTCGAGGCAAAGCATGTCTTCCATTCTGTTTGCAGAATCTACAAATGCATGTTGCCTTGTTGAGACATGACAGCAGCGATCACAGTACAGAAATTATGACACAACTGTCATGACAGGAGTGCGCTGGGAGCTTGCAAACACCCATCTATTCCCCGGGTAGAGCTGTCAAAGCCCGAGTCTGACAAAAAAAAGGGTGAAGCTTTAGACCAAGGGAAACGTTCGTCAAAGAGGGACTCTGACTCTGTTCTCCTGTACTGCAGTTCACTGGTGGGTGAGTTTTTCAATTTTTTTTAAACAGGCACAGTCTCTGCCTACTTCAGAAATACCTCCGAGTCCAATTAGCAGAGATGATTCTCTCCAACTGTTGGGGAACAGAAAGGAGCGCTGGGTGCTTTCGATAACTCAGTAATAACTGCCAGAGCCATTTATCCGTTTCTCAAAGTGCCTCTCTGAGTGAAGACAGTTTTTCACATGAGTCTGGATGGTCTTTTATTCCACTGTCATATGAAATAAAATTAATTAACCCAAGAATACTCTGTTAAATTCAAAGGGAAAACACAATCCCAGCTGTACAGAAAAAGTTCTTCCGAATCCAATACAGGCTTACCAGCTACAAGCTCTAGCCTCATATTTAGTGTGCGGACATGAGGGTGGACTGTCTTCATAAACATCAGTTTCTATATCAGCACCATAGAGGGACAGTGTTGTCTCCATTTTGACTTCCTGTTCTGGCGTCTTCCTGTCTTGTTAATTGTTTCCAGCTGTTTCACTCACCTCTTGTCCTACACCAGTCTGTAGCCTTCCTGATAGCGACCATGTTACTGCGTTATCCAAGTTAAGTGTGTTATATCTCCAGTGTTTTGTTTGGCTTCCATTCACGTACTGCACTTTCTGTTCAGTTTTCTGCTTTTTTTCCAGATTAATATGATTCTGTTTTTATATTATGTAAATTAGATTTAAATTTCTCCAGTATAATGTGAATAGTTGTTTGTACACAGAAACATTTTTTGAAAATATTTTGTTTATCTATCTTAACTGAATGAATCCTCCTTGTTTCTTTATTGCATAAGGTCATCACATCAATCCACCATTTTTGCTGAATAGCTTTAAGAAAATAGCTTGTGCAATGTAAAATACTAGAAGTCTGCTATGAGAACTACTTGACTATTTCAGGTAGAAATGTGTGGCACATTTTCAGTTGAATAAACAAGTTAATAAATGAATAAAATAAACTAAACGATGGACGAAACATTAAACCTTTAGAATTCTTGAAAAAATGCTTCTCAACAGGACAGTAAATACCATATGAAGAGATTTCAGTTGATTATGAAACGAGCTGAAACTGATAGTAACTCTCTAACAACCTTAAAAAGCAAACCAGACCATTATCATCAAGACTGATAGTGTCTGTTCCTTCTCAAGGGTAAATGCTTGGTCCTTTCCGCTCCTCAATTAACAACCCCTCCAAACACACACACACACACACACACACACACACACACACACACTCTCTCTCTCTCTCTCTCGTAGTGCGATTATGTTAAATGTCAATCTGCTACAGAGGCTGAGGAATTCAATAAATTTGTACATTTCCTCTGTTTTTAATTGATTATTGATGATTTAAAGAACTTAAGGCAAAAGATACAAATTTGCAGTGGAGAACCAGTGTTAAAGCATTCATATTTCATGAATTTGATGTCACCATCTGCTACAGAAACTAAGAACAAGGATTCTGTAACACTTATTTCCTGAGAAAATTTTCAGAAAACCCTCAAATTTTAAGTGGTTGCTACCGAACAGTTTCCAAATTTTAGATGATGGTTTTATTTGGCGCTATGCTTCAACCACTTCATGTCAGCAGTAGTGTCCAATTGGGCTTGGAGTTGTTAGTGTTACTTCCTTTTATTGCTCTGTCTACATCTCTATCTGCTTGTGTTGTACTCGCTTTCATTGCTTTGGGTAAACACGACTGGTGAGTGAAACTGCAAACTTTATATTCTTTATATTCTAATATTGCAGGAATTTGGCTGTTGCATAAATAGAGTGAACTTGTGGCTGAGATACAATTAAGTGACAGAAAAAACTAAACTTACTGAAATACACCACATGCCAATTGCATTTCTTCAAAACAGAGATAAAAGTTGAGCTTCTGTTTACAAATCTTTAAATTACTTACTTTATTATCAAAAGACTTTCTATAAAACTATGTTGGAAGAATTTTGTATCATGTTTTTTGTTAGAATAAAATTGAAATCCTCAGAAGACTGCTGTCAAAATGACTCCTAGTTATTTTAATTAAACAAATCTTCAAAGAAATTTTTCTAATTCCCCCTTTGGGCCCAGTGTTTACTGCACTGGCAAGTTATTGAAAACCGTTTCTGCAGAGCAAAAGAAAAAGCTGGAAGTCTTTGAAAAGAAATGACAAGGTAACGTCAACTTTCCACCTGCCATCAGATGGAGAGGTCTACCCCTGAGGTATCTCACGGTTGCAGACTCGCTCTTTTGTTTTCTACCTGGCATTAAATCATTTTTTAAAAAAGACAGAGATGCTGTCAATCCAAATGAGTGCGCGTCTGTATTCTAACCAGAAACAACCTAAAATAGTTTCTTATCAGCCTCTTCTCCCCCCTCTTTTGATCTTTCTACAGAGCACAGTCTGCTGGGATACTCCTCTTTTCTTATTCATCAAGCACTTTGCAATGAAACAATGAAAAGATTCACAACGCAGTGCATCAAAGAAGAAAGTCTTCAAAGGAAGTGCTTTTTCCAGTTTTCTGGAGCCGTGCGCCGATGTAGATGGCAAAGGGAAGTTTGAGAGAAGAGAAATAAAGGCCTTAAATCTCTCCAGGGAAAACACCTCTCTGCCGCCACTACGTTCTGGCCAGATGCAATTTCTTGAATGCCGCTCTGCTCTTCAAAGAGAAGAGAAATTGTTCCATCACAGTCGACTCAGCGGAGAGCAGGGAGGAGGAGGTGCAGAGGGAGGTTAAGAAGCTGCCTAAGACTCCTGAGCTGCATAAATTAACCACTGCATGAATTATCCATCCGCCTTAAATTAGACCAAAACTTGGAAAGGTCAATTCGATGCTTGAGCCTGTGATTGGGCTTTACACACACACTGCAAGTTACACTGTAAACAACTTTTTACACGCTTGATATGTTTGAATGTAACACTCCAACTCTGGCATGAATTATTGAGGCAGCACTAACTAAAATGTTTGGGAGCATGTGCTCTCAAATCTGATCAGGGGAAGCAATGATGTAATGTTGGTGTTTGGAGGAATGGGCAATCTGCCTGCCAACAACAGCAGCAACAGTAAAGAGCAATGAATTCAACTCTTGCTCAACAGGGCTGTTTGGTTAAAAGTGATTTTTTTTCTTTTTTACTCAAGCAGTAAAAAATTGAAAGATATTGCCACTAGGTTTCTGACATGAGGCAGGTGAGGCAACTTAAAGAGCAAAATTGAATGGTTTGATTGATGGTTGGATGAAAGAACATCAAACTTTTCTCTGAGGACTCTGGGTTCGACAACCTGAGTGAAATCAAAGATGATGATCATATATGTTGGACCTCAAACTCCAACCGCTCCACAACAAAAGCGTCACTTTGTGTGGCTTCTCTTTATCTTCTGTGACACGTCAAAGTGTCTCCAGACGTCACTCTGCCTAAATCTGCCCAAAGCCACAAAAAGTGCTTCAGCAGCTGGTATGTAGATTCTTGTAAGACAAATCTGCTCGAATTAAATTGCTTTGGATAAAAACAAAAACAACCCCAGAGAATACAAACCCACAGATCTGACTCCTTGTCTCTTAAAGCCAGTTTAATATCATTCTCTACTCTTTTAAAACCTCTGTGATGCTCTGTTATGTGTCAAACTTAGAGCAGAGAGGTATGAAATAATAAGATGGAAGAAGATTTTACTCATCCCCAGAGGGGGAATAAACATATCTAGTACGAAGAAAAAGTCTTTAGAGGCAGTTAAAGCTCTGTTATAGAAGAGAGAAGACAACACATAAAGACAGCACACTGCATTTTGAAACTTTTATTCTGATACAGACTTTGATTTATGCTTTGCCTGTGCAAATGCAAAGTGAGTTAACCGTTTATATGAAACACCTGGATGAAAGTAGTACAAAAGTCTGACAGTGCATTCTGTCATAGCACATTTAATCTGATAATATGAAGGATTAGATTTTTTCACAGCGCTCTGCCACTTTTTCAATCACTTTGGAGGATGTGGCGTGAAGTGCTGTTGGACTGAGTTGTATTACAAGACAGTGCTTTCTTATTTAGCTGATCCTCGTCAACATAAATGAAGCTGACACAAAAATCAAACTGTCAAACAGGTGTGTATGTGTAGAAGTAAAACTTCACCTCCAGCTTGACAACATAAAAACCCCCCTGACACTGATTTAAAGCCATTGAAACCTCTTCTTTCTTACTCAACAAACTGGTTAGAGTCTAAGATCTCCATTCATAAATCTTATAATTATATCTGTCTTCAGCCCAGCCACTTGTTTATTAAAGTACAAAGACCAGACTTTATAAAGACAGTTAACAAGGTTACCAGCTCAGCGGCAAACACCTTGTGACAGTTATCACTTAATGACTGTTTCTGTGGTTTTCACACTCTTCTAATGAGCTTTTAATGAGGAGGAAATCTGCTGTGAATCACAGCCGAGCTGACAGATACCAGCAGAGCTCCACTGCTTAAAGCTCACGATTAACTGAATGACTGTGACTCAATAAGTGTCATACTGAAATCTGAATCATTTTATATAACTTAATATAATGCTGCGAGAGTAAAAAGGGATCATTTTAAACTGATGGAAACAGTAAAGATGGTTATATTTCCTCTCCTGCAATGAGAAAGATTAAGGCAGGAAAGGAAAAAGTAAAAGTTGAATCAGATTGCAGATATTTGGACAAGAATTTCAGTGCTAAGGTTGGTATCATGGGGTGCAGATTTTTAAAGCAGGGTATAAGGCTTTCCCATACTTCAAACATGGGTCCAAAGAAAATGCTGGATTTCCACGCTAAATGTGTGAAGATTTTTGAACTGCTGAATTTTCCTTTGTCATAGAAATCCTTGAATCTTTCTGTAAACTGCTCCTTTTGTTTTATCTAAAAAAAAAGGTGCAAGAACTACATGAGGCTTACTGAAATGATGAGGTCAGCATATAAGGATCCCCTGACTCAGGGTCACAACTTACATGAAAGGCACTGAGCATACAATCTTATCACAATCTTATCACAAAGGCCACCTCCACAAGGCTGGCCAATTAGAAGGAAGGGGTGTGTGGATCAGGGAGTCTTAAACCAATAGCAGCTATAACAAAAAGGCTGAAAAAAGTACTTTTTAAAACACCTGAGCAAGAAAAATAGGAAATTTTAGAGCTGCAAATAATGTAAAGCAGTCAATACCAGCACTCAAGGGTTGGTAGAGGGTCTAAAAAGAGAGAACAATACCTCCTCTTTGTAGCCCCTGATTACAAAATTCCAGTCTATTTCTTGCTTGAATTGTATGTCACTTTGGACAATAGCATTTGCTTCATGAAAGTGTAGAATCATAAAATTTGTCTTTGTCTCCTTAAGTTCATTTAAAGGTTATAATTACACCAAGGAAAGAAAAGTGAACAATTCTGCGCTGTAAAATCTTTCATGTGTGAGCAACTCAAAATATTAAAAGCAAGTTTCCCAAGTGTGGTGTCTCCACTCTGTATTTCGAGCATTAGCCAATCACTTGAATGACTCAGTTGGTGACTATGGGACCTGTTTAATAAGAAAGGGATAAGTAATGGCAAGCTGCCACAAGTAAGTTATGATCAAATATGAATTATGTCTGTCAACATTAGAAATGACAATCCAACATGTCCATACACTAATGAGCAGAATTACTGTCACCGTCAGGATCCAAAACAGACAGTTTCATTTCCTGCTCCCCACTGAGCAGAAAGAAATGAGCTGTTTCTTCATGAATGTCTTCTCTTTTTTTAAACTAGCCAGCTGACACGTCTGACAAGGTGAAAATTAGAGGTATATTTTGATCCAACCTTTCATAATGAATATAAAACCCTCTCAATGCCGTGACCACCGGGAGCAGAAATAGGTCACAATCACTCAGTAACCGAATGAGAAAATTACACTGAACAGATGCTTGTTTGAAGTACGTGGAGAGTTCAAGTGTTTTAAAGTGGAGTCTTAAGCTCTGAACAAAAATTAAGTTTGTTTGAGTTCTTGGTGGAAAAAAGAGTGATGGTGAAAATCTTTGGTTTGATTATGGCAGCATGTCTCATTTAAGAGAAGATCTCAGTGTAGTCAGGTATTGAAAATCTAAACTAGATATGCTCCAAACAAAACAAAGCTCAAGCCAGGTTTATATGGACAATAGGTCTTCATTTTGATTGAAGATATCAGTTTACCCCTCTCCTCTCTCGGTTCAAGTGCAACAGACCTCTTTGTTTGATCTGCCCTGTCCTCATGATAGATATCTGCTGTCAATCAGCAGAGTAACTGCTGTTATTTTCCTGCTTCTGTTCAACAGCTTAGTAATCAACTAAGCCTCACTGCTACTGAAAGAAAGTGAGGGGAAAGAGCTCAGGAAAGATTTTATGGTATTGCTGCCTGGTGACACATAACCTCCACTCCCATGGCCTATAGAGAGCTTTGTCAACAGAGCAGTAACATGAGGCCCATCCATCCCCAACATATCTAATGTCAACTCATCAATCATCAAAACAATAATTCTCTAGAAAATAAACAGTTATGAAGAGAGAAAAATGCTGTTTAAGTGTGCTTTGACTTTGTATCCTGACCGATGCTCTGTTTGTTATAGGGGAGGGGACAGTTTCCAGCAGCAGCTCTAAAACATTTAGCTACACGTTAGAGGGTTGTGTTGTCAGTATTTTACACAGTTTATGTCTCTATTAGCACAGGATAAGTGTCACCTGGGGACCTCTAGTAAATAGTGAATCACCCTGATGTTAGTGGTGTGGTGCATGAACCTAAGTCTGTCATTTACTCAGATTTCTGATTGAAAGCACTGAGGCGCTACATGACATACGGCTCCTCTCCAGGGGGAGCATCACTCTCTACAGCTGGAAAGTCCTGGAAAAAAAAAGAGGAAGATGTCTACAGTTTGCAAACATCCACAAACACATACAAGGAAAAAAACTGACTGAAAAAAGGCACTGGATATGAGAAGAGACTTCTTTCAATTCCTGTGTGAAGTGAACTGCATTATCAAAAGCAAAGTAATGGAATGATGAAAAACCAAGCAACAGAATAGCAGCTGCTTTGGTGCATGTTTCGGTGCTTTGCGATCAGGAGGTCCAGTAAATGTAAGCTTTCGATAAACATTCCCAGCAACTACATGGTTCCAGTAGCCCACTATTGCCAGTATTTCCACCACAATCTGAAGAAAATCAGGTCCGCAACATACCAAGAAAAGGATAAAGGTAATTCCAAAACATCTGCCAAGCCAGTAAAGATCAGTACGACACCAGCAAAGGCCATTCAGCAAAAATGACACCATAGAAGAAGACGAACAAGCAGCCATTTTTATGGTTGTGTCTCAAATTGTGCACCCTTTAAGTCCTGTAAGTATACATGAAGTGCATTGCGAACACTTTGCACTCATAAAATATTACAGGGTACTATTGTCCCATATCAAACACAACAGCTTCACACTTGCTGGAAATTATGATTTCATTCACAACTGTTCACAGATGTTCTTCTGTTATTCATCCAACGATCCTGCCCCTTCCTCTATGTAACCAATATGGAGACCACTATGTGAGAAGTGTCCACACTCAACTTTCTGACATTTTTGAGTGTGCCAGCTGTGAAATCAAAGCGCACTGCATTTCTCCACACTGTAAGTGTGAATGGGCTCAAAATAGTAAGTGTATGCGCAGAAGTTTGTGTGCAGAAGCATATGTGTAGAACTGCAGTTAGCTTGTTAGCATTGAGGATTTCCAGCCTGTGCTGGTTTTAATTGTGCTTCATTTCAAGCAGATGGATTTATTGACACTTGAATGGAGTGAGCGCTGGAGGCAAAGCCATTTCAAAAAGCTCCAAACAGCTTCGACCAATGAAACACTGGACCGTGTTTGGAATTGACAATGATCTGACTGATAGATAACTTTCAGCCGGATGCATCCTTTACAAACAATTTTAGATTATCATGACATACACGCTGTAAGAAGGATATTTTGACATGTACATGTAACCCAATTAAGATGTATTCTGGAGGACTTCTCCTGAGTCTCAGCAACTGGTGTGAACTTGATATCTACTGACACATTTAGCTGAAAGTCTCCGGCTTACAGGGTCACTCTTTATAGTGAAATACATTCACACTATCAGGCTGTTGTTTCTGTCTGAAACGGAGACCGGCAAAGCAAAGTTTTCTTGAAAAATACAGTATTTCTAAAGTAAGTCACTTAGCAGTTAATACACATAGTAATTGATAAATTACTAAATGCTAAACCACTGCAGACCTTTGGTGTCCCCTAATCTTACTTTACAAATTACAGACACTGTTAAGTCAGACAAGGTTAAAAACACAATGCTCTTTGCAATTATTTCACATTATCACTGATCCCTAGGTCACACTAATCCTGTGTGAATAAGGTTTACAACCTGTAAGGAATGCATACTTGGGATTAATGTTGTATCCTGGTTCCAGACAGTGTGTGATGCCATCAATTTGTCCCACTTCTCGTTTTCACACCATCTCAAGCCCTCACAGGCTCATGCACCGACACGCTGCACACCTCACGTCATTTCAGTCTGTGAGGATTCAATGTTTAGGCTTTAGGCTGGAAACTAGGATGGGCATATGTTCAGGGATACAGGAGGGAGGCTTTTACAAAATGAAACAAAAATGACCAAACATGAATGAAACACAAAATAATCAAGAGGATTAAAGACAAATGTTGCCCACAGCAAGCAACAACCAAAAAATCATTAGAGATAGAGCTCTTAAAGTGGTTACAAGATAATTAATTAAATTGAAAATGTAAAAGGAAACTATTCAAAGAAAAAAACTGTTTCTTAAAAGCAGAGACTTATAATAATTGAGCAGATCTAGACACATCTCACTCCCTCAAACTGCTCGCAGAGAAAAAAAAAGGGACTTCTCATAGATTCCTTTCTACTGGGTTAGTAGGAAAATAGTAAAATTGCCCACTAGCAGAAATATCACTTCAAAGCCGCTTTAGTACAGCTGCTGCAGAATAAGTGGCAGTGTGCAGAGCCCCACTTTTGGTGTTATTGTGCGTGAAAGTGTGCATGAATGTTCCACTGACAAAAATAAAACTCTAAAGCCGGTGCACAACAACTCTTTTGGTAAAATCCAAGTGATGCTGCACAGCTCATACACACGTTACTGATCATTTAATGGATGATGTGAGCTCACTTCTGCACCACCACAGTGGAGAGGTTTTCTATTTGGTGGAAAATTAACTACCACATAAGTTAATCTAATCTGTTCACGGAGCTGCAGCAAGGAATGATCAATGTTCAGCTTCAAATTAAAAATCACATCAGATGCCAGTGACCGTTGGCAACAGAGCCGGGGTGCACCAGCAGTGACAGCAGGGTTTTATGGCACAGACGTTACAGCCAAGAGAGCTTCACTTTCTGCTGAACTTGAGCATTACTCAGTCAGCTGCACATACATAACGTTAGTCGCCTATTTAAACACATTCCTCCGACCAGCTCCACATTTCTTCCACAAGACTTTAATTATAAAGCAGCCTTTGTGCTTCTTCTTTTTTTATGTAGGAATAACAACAATACAAGGATGAAGAGGTAGATGTAAGCAGCTCTGTAAAAAGCCGTGGGGATTAAACTAAATAAATAAAGAGCTGAAAACAAATTTAACAAGGGATGTCAGTTCAGATTTGAAGTATGTTTCTTTTGCTGGCTGATATAAACAAACCCTCACGCCATCATGATAAACAAAAGAAGAAGGTATCAGTCACTGAAATGTAAATCTGACTTTGTTTTGTATATGTCAGTCAGTACTGGTGGGAATAAAACACATCTTCAAAGCAGGAACATTGTTTATATTGTGAAGCATCCACAGACACAGACAACGCAAAACAGCAGGCTTCCTCAGGTCAAAAAACAACATGGGTGGGTTCACTCAGAGGTTTGCTGTTGGGGGGTATCGTCATTCTCACTATAAATAGACAAGCCTTTGATTTATACAGAATTCGTTGTCCTCCCTTTTCCACACATTACAGAAAAATCTCAGTTAAATCTTTATTTTGCAGGTGTAAGCTGATAATCATGTTTGTCATATTGTATGGATTTGTCTCTCCTGAGTAAATAAAGCTTTAAAAACAGGGTTGTGTTCTGGAAACGGAAAAAGTGAGCTTTTCATTCTCACCAAATTTTAGTCAAAGTAGATTTTGCTATTTTTTATTGGGCAGGGAGGACGTTTTTATAGGTAGTTTTTAAACCTTAGTGCTTAATTTAGTCTTCCCCGAGGACAACGTCTCTGTGTGACATCTTGTTTTATTTATGTGCTTTCATTTATTACCTGGAGAGTCTTAGAATAAATTAAGTTCATTGTCTATCTTGTTCACAAACTGCAGTGTTTTATAATTTATGACTTTAGAATATTTCACCACACATCAGTAGTTTGAAGAATCACTGTAATTCATCTTCTTTTAACTGTTTACAAAGACTGGATTGAATTCAAATATTTACGTGAAGAGCTGAGCAGAACAAACAACCTCAGGCATGTCTCTTTAAAGAACCAGCTGCACAGTTAGCAACAGCAGTTTTTTTCGAGAGATGGTTTGAGTTTTTGAAGTGGGGTTGTAAGAGGTGCTTGTCAATAGTAAGGGCGTAACCTGTGGGGGATCCTGGTCAGTTCAGCCTTTTAGGTTTAAAAAAAACTGGATGGAGACCCAGCAGGAAGGCCAGACTATACGAAACTAAAAAGCTAAAAAAGTTCAACCCAAACGTCTGGGTTTATCCAAGTGAACATTGCATTACAACATTTCAGTACTATGCCATCAGGAAGTACTTTGTAAACATAATGACAGCGATGGATCATGCAACATTAAGCAGCAATCTTTACTCTATAAATATGAGGTAAGTGCTAGAATCTGCTAGAATTTGACTTTTGGAAGATTTGAGATGACAAGTTTATCCATTCAGAGACACAGCTCACTTGACCAATGGACAAGCGCCAAATATCTGTTGGTCAAGTGACGCAAAGCTTATTTTACAATATGGCCCGCGCAGATAATATGTTTCAAAACTCAGCACTAGAAATAGGTTGGTTTTTTTCACATCCACATATTATACAGTCTTTGTGCAGCACATGTGTTCCACTGCCTGCAGCTAGAAAGTGTAATTCAACTCAGCTATAACTTAGTAGACTGAGATACTGAAAAATTGTGGCATCCTCTGCTGTTAATTAAGTATCATGGTCTCTGCCATAGTCATTCATCTTTGTACCTCAGTCTCTTGGCATAAACAGCAGATCAGTTGACTACAGGCAGGAGAACATGTGTTACATCAAGGAAACATGCAAAACTAGAGTATCTGATATAGAAATCTAGCGCTACAAATGTTCTACATATAGTTAATGCCTGCACCAACTTCATCTTTTAGTCTGACTTAAAATTAAATAACTAACATGCAGTGATTGATAGCCTCTAGTGTAACAGGTCAAAAATTTTTGTCTCAAAAATAAAGTCAGATCAAATAACAATCGACAAATGCCAGATTCAGCCTCACTTAAAAAAAAGGAAGTCGTCTGAACTACATTGACCAGTTAAAATCAGATGAAACTTGCATTTTGTGCGTTTACATGTGTTTAAGTGCTTTGTGGATGCATTGAACACATTTTCTCTGTTCTTCTTTTCCCAATGCTACCTCCAAAAATGGCAAGCATTTAGCAACATTGAGCAAAATTTAGCACAAGCAACGAAAAACAGAAATAATAGCAGTGCCCAATGGCCAATGAAATCTTTAAGTGCAACATCATTAAAGTTTAAACCTTCCTCTACATCAAAAAGATGAACAAGTCACCCAAGGTTAAGCAACACTGGTTAAGTGTCATTTTTTGCTTTCAAAGAATTTGTCACAAGTACCAAAAACCCTCCTCAACAGTCTTTGTTAGACTCACCACTTTGAAGTCCTCTGCTCTGCACTCTGTGCCGTGAAAGTGACAGGACAGCAGCATGTCGTTGATGTCGTGGCCGGTGCGGTCATAAAATTCTCGCATGTTGAAAGGCCGGGGCTTGAAATTATGAAAGTCAGTTTTGACTTTAAGGCTCTCAAGAACGCTCTCCTCCACAAGATGCATGTCTCTGATTTCATATCTGAAAAACAGACAAAGAAAGAGAGGTTATGAATTTTTTTTTTACAAATGCTAATCTTACATTCAGTGTTGTAATTCAGTGTAGATTAAAGAATTCCACTTTAAATTCCAGCTTTTAAATATCCTCTGCACATTACAGGACAGTTTTACATTACCAGAAAACTTTTGCTCCACTCACCCAGAGCTAAAAATAACAGTCCTGAATAAATCAAAGGAGACAGAGAAAAGAGAGTAAAATGTGTAAGGAGATTTTTCTTTGACATTTTCTGCCTATTAAATGATAGTGCTATCAGAGCGTATCAGTTTATAGTACAGTAAGTAATAAAGTTCAGCACGGCAGCGAGCTATAAAAATCAGTCTTCCATTCACTGTTGATGCAGCAGCTTCAGGCTACACCGTACTTCATCGAAATCCTCACTTATCTGGAGTCAAACCTGGAGAAAAATGTGTTTGTGCTCATGTTGACTCGGTTGTTTTTGTCAGGGGTATACTGAAACTGAAATCATTTTAGTTATTCGTCAGATATCGGGAAAAAAAATGCAGTTCTTTATCAATAGAGAATTTTTCAGCACATACCCAGGCAGATATATCTCAGCACTGCTTGACAGAGTGCCAAAGGGTTTGAATAGAACAGAGAGAATATCCTTTTATTGGGTATTTTGTAGTTTGGCAGACACTCATAATCCCATCCATTAAAACTTTAAAACAGGGCATGTTATGTGTTCCCATATTCAAACATAAAAATGCTGGATGTCTACACTAAACATGCAAATTTTCAAACATCTACATATCCATAACTTGAAGAAATCCCTGAATCAGTCTGTAAACTGCTCACTGTTGCTGGAACCATTATAAAAATGGCATGAGATCTTCACAGGATCTTCACAAAATCTTAACAAGATCTCACAGAGACAGTGAGGAGAATCTGTATGAAGTGGATTGTGGCGACTCCTTCGGCTTCCTCAAGACAATTTTTTACCAACATGATGCAACATGATGAGATAATGTATTTATCAAAAATTATGCTTTTGTTTGAAATGTGACAACAAGCAAACTTTGAAAGTTTGTACCTTAGTTTAATGACAAGCTACATTAGTGCTGCTCTATCACTCTCTTGCTAAGCTTTCTTCTGCTCTTCTGTCCCCTCTCTGTCAGACAGCCAAGCCCCAGTGCCCACTGAATAAATCCAAAAAATGATTTTTAGCAGAGAATAATAGATCTCTCTTCTCACTGCTAAACTCTATCAGTAGGAGTGGCATTGTCATAGGAGCACTGACTCGCTGTAAATCTATCTGGTCCAGTCCAGCCAGATCAAGAAGCTAGGAATTAGCATTTGGAAATAACCTGTTTTGGTGCTGATAATCTTATTTAAAGTTGTGGATTATGATCAAGAGTATATTTAGAAGTGAGATTTTTTCATGATCACTCTGAAAGTCCTCACAGTCCCTCTAATAAGATCCTAACAAGATTTGCTGAAATTTTGAGGTCATCACATAAGGATTTCTTTACTGGTTCATGAAGCATTGGAGAGGTATACTTCAAAGACCAAGGTCTGCCAAAAGCCTCGCCTTCAACAGGTCAGTGAGAAAGCCAAAAGTGTTTGGCCCAACAGATTTACTTTTCTAAAGATTACATAAAGCTTCTCAAGTGTACCAGATGGACAGTATGAAGCCTAAAAAAAGAACAATACCAAATATTTGCAGACTGCTGCACTAACATTATGGAGATGATTTTTTTTCCACTGTCCTTGGTGTTGCTTTGACTTCTCTCTAGCAGCACGTCAAGATTGACTTCTAAGGATTCAAGTGTTGTAACGTAGTGGATCGGCATCTTAAATAGACACTTGACTGTGCAATTTGGAGGCTTTTGGGCCACTGGGAGCAGCGAAGAGTGTTTGAATGAAAGTGAATCAGTGTTGTGCAATGAAATAAGTGGTGTCTTTGTTTGGTTCCAGCTGTGATATGGTGTCATATCACAACTAGTTGCTTCTGAACAATCTTCTTCTATCCCTATAAATCTCCCACAGCTATGCCTGGAGTATCACCACATTGCTGATACTTCTGTACTTATGCTGCTTTTTTTCATTCATTTCATCTTCTTTGTCGCCATATTTTTTGTGTCTGTGCTTGCACTTAGAATAAAAGCATGTGTGTATTTTAGCAGAGAACCAGACAACCCACATCACATCCTGCTTTATCCAGGGCACTGGGAAATTTCCGTTCATTTAATAGAGCACACAAAAATCTGACCATGCTGCCTTGCAGTGAAAGGGAGCAGAGTAGCTGTAAATGCACCCACTCTCTCCCCTCACTGTGATCTCCTGCTGTGCTATTATTAAAAATGTCACCATTTTAATGGACTCACCAAAGAGCAGATTGGATTTAGAATTTTTTTTTCCCTCTGAGCTTTGCCGTAAATTAAATGTCTTTTGGAAAATTTTCACATGAATGCAGACGCTCTTTAAAGAGTGTGGTCTCTATCGATCTTTTGTGTCACATAAAATTGATGTTTCGTGAATTACATGAATAAGAATGAGATTAATTGTATTTAAACAAGAGCTGGAAGTATGTGATGTATAATCACAGGTTTATAGAGACTATAAAATGACTTGTAAAGCTTGGACTCAGAGCATTTAATGTCTTGTTCTACATTTTTTGGGAGGGCAAAAACACATTAAACAATCCAACTGAAATATTCTAAACATTAAATCGATAATACCTTGTCTCACTCAGGGTAAAAAACTAGCTCATTGATTATTCTGTGACATAAGGATTCAGTCCGAGTGTTTCTGTCTGATTGAGAGACACTTTAATTGAGGGGAGTCACTTTCTCCCTGTTGTTTGTGTAGTGGACAAACCTGCCAAGAAGACACTTACCGGATAAATCCCATATGACAGAGCCGACAGGATCTGTGAGGGCTGACACTCCAGCATGTGTGCAGCTAAAATATCATGCCACAAGACATTTCCCATGCCAGTGAGTCCAAACATGAGGAAGTAGGCAGAGAGGCATCTTAAATGGATTTCATGCCCTGAGCACTTTGGTTTCTGGCCGGGGGTATAACAGCTAAGTGTGCTGTTGTGTCGCCTCTCTACCTTGCCAAGGGAGGAAGGATAATGAGCACTAAACCTACTTCAGAGTGTGAGAGTGGAGATGAGAGCAAGGGGAAGGAAACTTAGAAGGAGATTCAGCCCTCAGTGTGATTTGAGCTCCTACTTTGAGATGTTTTTTGTGATGTTCTGCCTGGAAATGTGGGATTGGATGATTTATGTCTGCAAAGAAAGATCCAGATGGCAAGTTGTGATTAACACTCACTCTAATGTTGGAGAGAATTCTATTTTGTTGATTGATCTGGGATCTTCATTAAAGATTCAAGGAAGCCATGGCTTCATGTGAAAGGCCACATAAAAGTAAAGCCCCCATCAGCGATCTCTTCAACTGACAGGCAGAAAGTCACATCATTTGAGCTCTGCGGTTTTTATCAGCAGGATCAAAGACACTGCTCAGCTCTCTCTTCTCCTCAAATACTGGTGGCTACTAAACACTGTGAATGATTTTGTCTCACTTGCTTGTTTCATTATCGGCGCCTCTGCTGACATTCGAAACGATACAACAACACCACAGGGAGAGCAACATGTTTATCAAACAGCTTTCAAGGCCACTATTAGTCACAGTCTCACTCTCTCCTCTGCCTCTCGGACGAGCCTCTGAGTGATATTAATCATAGAAAATGTGTGATTCCTTCATCACTGTCCATTTCTCCAGCCATCCAGTGAATCAGGATTTGTGACAGCCCAGAAACAGAGTGGTTTTCAAGAGCAGTAATGGAGTGTTTTGCAGCTGAATCAAAGTTTCATAGACATGAGGAGAAATGTATAAATGACAAAAATACCCACAGCATCTGCTATTACACTTGGAATCAAAGGAAGCAGCCTCTCCACATCTTTTCCTCCTGAGCATACAGAGCACACTGCAGCCAGCTCCAGCATCCAGAGCTCTCAGCTGCTCTGACGAGAGCCGGCTGGCGTCCTCTGATTACAATGCTTCAGTTAATTCCAGCCCGCTCTCCAAACCGCTGCATGACTCAACAAGGTAGAAACTATGAGAGCTCCTTGGATGAGTGAAACACAATTGCCAGTGTTGGATGAATGCCTCTCAGGTCATCAAGTATCACTTTCTGACTGTACCCAGAATTAGATCAGCGTCTGGAGAGGGTGCTCTCGGTCACCGTGGTCCTGCTCCCTGAAACAAGCAGCCTGCTGAGCCAAGCTCCATGAAAACTGTGTCTATAGACAAACCCAGGACCTTTACCAGATTTATGTTATAAACCTCTCTCTGTCTCTCAGCTTTTGTGAGTGTCTGGGGTTTGTTGTCGGTCATTTTGTGAGAAATTTTAGGCTTTTTATTGTTGAGTGGTGCATTGTTGGTTATGTTGCAAAGTGTGATATTATCTCTGAGAATCTCATGCTCAATCTTCCTTCAGGGACAAAATGTTCAGGGGTAGAGCCGAGTATTTTGACGACAGGGTGACCAAGCTAGGGCACAGGCTTTTGCATGGTTAACATTTGGGCTTATCCAAAAGGGGGTGGGGAAGGGTTATCCCCAAAAAAAGGTTCTTCTGAATGTCAACTCCTCAGAATACCTTTCTTTTTTTTACTTGAGTTATCTTAACCAAGTAGAAAATTTAACATAGGACTGAACTGCTACTCATGACTGAATTTTGCCCATTTTAGTCCTTTTTTAAACTGGATACATTGTGATGAGGTCATGTATTTATCAAAAGCTACTTAACACTGTTGTTTGAATTTTGTAAGGTTGTACCGTAGCTATATTAAGTGCGACAGAGGAAGCGTAACCTGGCTCTTTGTTTCATTTATCAACTCAGATTTTAACAGACCACTGCACATGGGTTGGAAAGAACATTATCACAAACAAATTCACCCATGTTTTTGCCTGTAGCCCGTGCTTTATCACTGCTGTGTTAACTTGGTCATTAACATGCAACAAGTGTGCTGTTGGTGCATCTTCCTCATTTACATAACTCATAGCTTTCCTGTGTGTTTTTCATTGACAAAACTTTTAAACTAAATCTTCGTCACAGCTGAAATTCAGTAAACTGACAAGCACATCTGTCACTGAAAGTACATTTAGGTTTTCATGAAATTCCTTTTTTTCACCAAAAACATTTCAGTTGTACCTATATTTTATTTTCACCCCATATGCAGCCAACTGTTTTAGTTGCTGTGCACTGTTTTTTTTAATTTAAAATGGCTGAGTGAAGCGTCATGCTATCATTTTCTAGAAAAGTGTTACATTAATTATTATAAATTATTTTGGCTTTTCAAAATCCTTTTTTAAGTACAACCAAAAACAAAAACAGTCAACAAATGTCTGCTTTGTAACTAAAACCTTCCGTCTCTTTCTTGGTATAAAACGTTAACAAAGAAATCAATAAAACAATTATGTCTGTAAGGAAATAAAATTCTCTGAACCGAATTGCCATCAAAATTTTCATCTCCTCTCTCTTATCCTCCATTTTTCTTGACCTCTTCATTTCCCTGCTCATTTTGTCAACACAGATAATGCAGAACATTCCTGGAACCAACTTTTTCTGGGCCCAGATGTGGCCCAACTTTTCAGGCTCCAAATCAACTCTGTCCTGGTCTGAACACGCCGTCAAATTTGGGTCCAGTAGCTGAAATCATCAAGGTACTGTGTCGGTGTGAAAGCCCCCCGAATGTACAATAAAATCACACAGCCCTGGCCAGTCATACCAAAGTGAAGGTGGAAATGTAGAACAGTAGAGACACAAATATATTATAAATTCCACAGAAAACTTTACTTCTAACTGTCTGAGTTCCAAGAACTGATAGTCAAATAAATGTGTCAAAGAAAATATGATAATAACAACAGGGTGTTAAGATTATCCAGACAGAGTGAAAGTATATCTTCCTCTAGAGTCAGTAACTGTCATGACATAAGAACACAGGAGCAAAGTTTGTTCTTCAACTTGCCACAGTGTTTGAGTAGAGACACTTCATTATAATAACTTTTGGGGCTCTAAGCTGTTTTACCAGTGATGAAAGGGAAAATTGAAGGCCTTTTTTTTATCAGAGGGGATAATACCGTGTACACATAATACAGAGAAACAATGCATGAAATAAAAAACTTCACCGTGCACTTGCACTAGCTGTGATCTGCCTGGTTACCTCTGGTTGAGCAGGGCCAGCAGCTCTCCTGCGTGGTACAGGTCGTTGCGCGTCAAGCGGCTGAAGCGGAAAGCGTTAAGGTTGCAAAAAGTAACCGCAGGAAACGTCATAATCGGAGTCGTGACCTCATCCAGTTTAGTGACGTGCGGGTACTCGAGGTAGAAGTGGATCCTGTCTACGCACACGAACAGCAAAAAGGTCAGGGAGCCCAGAAAAAACACGACCCACAGGCAGCGCTTGACGCAGAGGCGCTCATAAGTAAAAATGTGAGAGATTCCGTGCAGAGTCGAGCTGTGCGCGAAAACTTCTATGGGTGGAGGCTGGTGTCTGTCCATTTCTTCAGGCTCTTTGAGATCCATCATGTGAAAACTTGATCTGAGTCTGAAAACAGCTCAAAGACACTCGCTTCAGTCAGTACTCGCTGGTCTTCATTCACCTGTGGCATAAGCTGTCAATATCCATCCCTGTGGACGCAAACTTGGAGATACGCGCAGGTGGACCTGGTGTGGTTTGGTCTCCATTCCTCATGGAGACACATTAACAGACATTTTGTACTTCCCCGCGTTTCTCACAAGTCATCCGAGCAGGGATTGTGTGCAGTAACGATGCATTTGTCATGAGCAGGCGCGCGCAGACAGAGACTCGAAGGCGTGCAAAAGAAAGATGTCAAAATAAAGGTGCATGCTGTGATGTTCCGCAGGTTTCTCACTCGGTTGCAGGGCTGCAAAGAAAAGGGATGACAAAGTGTGTCATCGGTCTGAAACGCTGGTCGATAAGTCCAGTGAAGCGCGCTTCAGTTTTCTGCACGCCAACCAGAGGAAACCCGGAGTACAAGGAGAGGAGGAAATTCTTCTGACACTTCTGCTCATTTATTAAGAGTTCGTCTCGCAGCTCCGCTTGACGCATGTCATTTTCAATCCGCAGATTTTTGGGTCAAGTCGGGAGAATTTCCGTTTGATTCTGGGGGATTCTGGTCGGTGGATGAGTCGTGAGCTTTCCTCCAGTGGACGGCGGAGGAGAGTAGAGCAGACTGACGCTCTGCTGTTCACCTGAGAGTTTCTGTAGTTTATACATCTTTAGACCGCAGACCGAGAGAGAGAGAGAGAGAGAGAGAGAGAGAGAGAGAGAGAGAGAGAGAGAGAGAGAGAGTCCTGGAGGGACTTTTAGTGTAGCATGTGATTAGAGTTTGGCATCCTCTCTGTAAATTTTTGTACAGGGAAATAGATGAATAGTTGGAGCCACAGCAAGATAAACTTTCAGGAGTTTCAGGGACCTAACAGAGACCAAGACTTAACCAAAACCTGAATGCACGAGACAAAACCAAGACCAAGACTTTTGAGGGACCAGACCCAGACAAGACCAAGCAATAAAAATCTATTTAAAAAAAACTCGGATAATGTTGACCAGTTATGGAGCATTTTCTCTTAAATCTAGTTTTCTTTTGAACACATTTGACGGACAAAGGTCAGGCGTCTGCCAATTCTAAATTCTTGCAAAAAATAAATCCTCATAGTTATTTGAAAGGCACTGATAAGTCAATAATTGTTGTTAAATATCTGAAAATTAGATTTTTATTTATCAGGGGACTGAAGCCTAAAGTAGGTGTTCAGAGGTTTTTCTGACTAGAAATGAGATGGACTCATGTCTCAGTTTCTGCAGGTGTCTGACATTAGGCACAGGAAAAGATTTCAAGGAGGCAGAACAATAAGTGAGCCAACACTGAATGTTTAAGGTCAAGATACAACATTAATCAATCAGGAAGAGTTCAACTGTAGATTCATCTTTAAATTATTATCACATTAATGAAGCTGAGTAATAGCAGGTCAGTGCTGGTCTCGACAGAAAATCCAGAGTCCACGTCAGAGTGAAAATGCTCTCAGGTCTGAAACAAGACCAAAACCTCCAACAAGACTGCCAGCAGTCTGTCTCCTGCAGCAAATAATGAGCTTGTCATATTAGATTTTTATTAATCTACCCAAACTCACCAAACCTCTCTGAAAAGCCCTCGTCTCAGAAACCTTATCAGATCAAGCTACTCTCTTGCTTATGGTCTTAAATTCAGTAGGATAACAGTTTCTAATTTTAAAGTGCCTCTCCTGTATCAAAAAAATAAATGAGAAAGAAACAGGCTCACTGTAATTTCTGCTGAGTGAAGCTCTTTCTTGGCTAAATTTCATCAGTTTTACTTTGTCTGAGGTTGGGATTGTCTAAATTCAGTTACGGCACCAGGATGTTTTCCTCTGTTGATTACTACAAAAGACATTAATTATCAGTTTTCCAGAGGTAACAAGTTAAAAATCGGGGCTCCCTGGCTTAAACCGCTCAGACTTAGTCACACAAAACCTGAAAATTCTGTATAAACAGACAAAATAACACCCAATGCAACCTTGGAAGAGATATAAACAAGGCAAAACTGAAATACTGAGAAGACAACTCTCTGCAAAGCCAAAACATCATTTGGTATTTACTTGGGATTAAAAATTGATGATTTCGAGCATGTCAGTGGCTGAGGGAAAACAACACATGAAAATTTACTGAGCCCCTTCTAAGTCAGTCTCTTTTTCTAAATTTGAATGTATAGTCCATAATTTTGCTCTTATTATCACATATTTAATCATAATAAAGAATTATTTCTCATGGCTGTAATCTGATCATTTCCCGTACTCATCAGTTTACTGTTTGGTTTCCAGACTTATTGACAATGCATTGACTTTGGTGCATGATGCGGCTCAACTCTGACTGCATTGATTTTGATATACTGGTGGAAGTAGACCTCGTAGGAGTCTTTGAGAAGTCAGAAAGAATGAAGGCATCTAAATAAAAACTAGACAAAACAAAGTCATTAAATGCGGTACCACTGAGTAAAATAATGAGAGCTGCCTTGTTGAGGTCGGACCATATACAAACAATGACATTTAGTCCCCTGCTGCTGGGTACTGCGGTGAAAAATGGATCTGGCTGTGCAACAGTGCTGAATCATGTTTTGTTAATACAACAAAATATTTATTACTGCTTGCCATAAAAGATGCATTGCTCTTTAATCATGCATGCGTCAGCGTGTTGAGAAAAGATCTGTGACAGCTGTTGTAAAATCTGGCATAAAAAGCTATAATTATTGAGAAAGGGCAATAAAGTTTTAATGTGTTTACAACGCCCCCCTTAGGATGTATGGATGTAGACATTTAGTAAAACACTATTTTTGTCTGCTAACAAACGGATGTAATAAATTTGTGGTTTGAAGATAGAAGATTCATCTACTCTCCCACCTCCCTTCATTGCAAATGATAAATCACATGGGTTTCTTTCTTCTGTCACAGCTAAACAGAATCTCAGATTTTTCCCTTTTGTTTTACACAGCCAGACTTAGTCATTTTTCTCTCCAATATCGTGATGTGGTATAAATATGGAATTCCCATTGTTGAGGGATCATCATCTAAAGAAAGTTTCAAAAGAAATTTTCATCAAGTTTAATTCATGAATTGTTATCTCTTTGTACCTTCACATTTTTGTTCTTAATTTTCTACTATTTTTATCTAACTATAGAATTTTTTTCTTTTTTTTTTTGTTTTCTTTGTAGTTAATCTATTCAAAGTTTAGTTACTTGAATAGATTAAATTGTGTTTTTGTATTATTATTGCTCCTATTTGTTTCGATTCTTGTATTTCTTATGATCTATGAGGTACTCATGTATATATGGCTTCTTGACTTATGTATTAGTAATAACCACGGGCAAGGTATAATTGTTACATATCTTTACCCTGTCAAAAAAGTAAAGAACCTCACTGCCCTACAAAAAGAAGAAAGAGAAAAGGGAAAAAGACAAAAAAGAAACAAACCGATTAGTGTACAAAGTTAAACTTGATGATCGTAAAAATGTATCACTTTAGCTTACATAAGCTGTGCTCAATTCTGTTTTGGGTTTTTTTCTTAATTTTGAGGGTGATTTTGGTTTTAAGGACAAATAAAAACGAGGGATGACTTTGTTGGTCATTTTTAATCTTCAGTTTTGACTGGCACACTGGCTGCTGTCCGAGGTGCTGATACCTGAGGCCTGATGTCGGGTCTGGTCATTCACCTCCATACTTGCAGGGGGCGATAGAGCGCGCGGTGCTTCACTGACCAGAAGAAGGAGGAACTACAACATGTGAAAAACAGAGGCAGCAGTGAAAACATGGCGTTACCAACTCATGCAGCCCGTCTGAGTCGTCTGGCAAGACGGACTGTCACCTCTCTGTCACTTAAAGACAGGAGAGCTACCAGCCTGCCGACGAGGAGAAGTTACGTCTCCACCTCAACGCAAAACAGTGAGTTTCTGTTAAAGCTGGTGTTAGTTTCTGAGCGGAGGCTGCAGCTCTGGGGTCGGTGTCCTCTCAGCCAAAGCCCTCAGACAACGAATAATTTTTTTACTGCTCCGAAGTATTCCCAACACTTAAAAGCTTGGTTATCGGGTTTAAGCCCATGTAAAGAGTTGATTGAGACACAAGAATTTACCCGAGAAAAGGCGAAGAAGAAATCACAGGGGACTCTTTGCTGCTTTGTTGGCTAGTGCGCATGCGTGCACGTTGTTTACGGGCTTGAATCCGAGTTTGGTCGATGTTTGAAACTTTACTGAAGAAAATTTAAAGCTCGAAGTCTGGTTAATACCAATACAGAAGCCCATTTCTGCCAGGTAAAGAAAAAAAAAGTTGAATCTTAGCTGTGTTGAGAGATAAAGTTTAAATTTTGGGAAAAGTATCAAAGTTATGAAAAAAAATCCAAAACTTTATAAAACGCTGAATTATTTAGACTTTAAGCCAGGATTGAAAAAAGGTCAAAATTATGAGACGATAATGCCAAAATTATGAGAACCAAAGGTCAAAACTTTGAGATGAGAAGTTCAAATTTTGACTTTTGACTCGTAAATATGACTCTTAACTCAAAGTTTTGACTCAATATGAGGGAAAAAAAGATCTTGTCAAAGCCAGTTTTTAATTTATTTTTATAACCAGGGGAAATTGAGTTCCAGAGATTAATATAAGTTTAAAGTACATTACATCTATGATATCTTCCTCCATTAGAAGGGTAGAGGGGTTTTAAATTTGTGTGATTCATTTCCCTCAAAATAAGTTTAGCATTTTTCAATACACTCTCAATATGAGCTGATTTGACTCTCAAGAGGACTGTTATGAGACACATATTGTTGAATGGCTAAATTTATCCTTAAATAATCATTTCCCCCCCTCTG
The DNA here is from genome assembly GCA_008086565.1 of Thalassoma bifasciatum. NCBI lineage: Eukaryota > Metazoa > Chordata > Actinopteri > Labriformes > Labridae > Thalassoma > Thalassoma bifasciatum. The sequence continues at coordinate 435,439 of RPOG01000061.1, forward strand.
AATCTTTATAGATGTCAAGTTCAAGCTAGATGAGCAGACAGCCCACAGCAGCCTCGATCTATTCAAGAAAGACACTGCTGTGATTTATCGGATGCTGGGGGTGGACCCAAGCCATGTGCAGAACAACCCAGAGCGCTTCAGGGACTGGGCCGTTGTGTTTGGAGATGAGAAAATCAGCAGTGGGCGACACTACTGGGAGGTGACGGTCAAGAAGTCTCAGGAATTCCGTCTGGGTGTCGCTGAGGCCCTGATGTCGCGGGACGACTGTGTTGGTACCAACAGCTCCTCGTGGGTGTTCGGCTATGCCCAGCGCAAATGGTTTGCTATGACCAATAACAAGATCGTTCCTGTGACGCTGGTGGGAAAGCCGGACCGTGTGGGCATCCTGCTTGACTATGAAGCGGGCCTCCTGGGGCTTGTGGACATCAAAAAACCCAGTATCATTCACACCATCAAGGTTCATTTCAAAACTCCCCTCTGCCCTGCGTTTGGACTCTGGGATGGTGAACTGCTCACACACTCAGAGCTGGAGGAGCCAGAGGGTCTGAAGTGACGCAGGATGAACCGTATTACCGACGACCAATGTGGACATGAAAAGTGACACGCTTGCATTAAGAACCAAGCAAATTTCATCATAATGGTGCTGGGATAAAAGCAATACCTGTGTGGGAATCAGCTACAGCTTTTTTCCAGAAAATGGTTCGTTTTCTGTGCTTATCATCATGCATCTTAAAATTTCAAGTTGATTCTTTCTATATGCCATCCAGCCTCAGGCAATCATTTTACATATCCTGTTTTTGTGCCTACAATGTGAATTCTCAGACTAACAAATGAGAAAATGTTTTTCTTTTGGTTGGAAAATCACTACTCATATTCATAATGTATATTGTTTAATAAAATAATTTCACAGTAGCGCCTCTGCTCATCTCATTTATTTACAAGAGGATAATACATATTTACAGTGCAGGAATCTTTTGTTCAACTGAGTGAAACGGTGAATAAATTCCTCTGAAATGATCCATATAAGTCCAGTTACAAGATACTTAGATCACATAACTTGGTTGGTTAAAATAGTGGTCGGTATCTTAGTATGCTACATACAAAATTACAAAAGACTTTTCCTTTGTCCAATAACCACCTAAAACACATCTGTTACTTGGTTGTATCAGAAATGTTACAGTTACTTGACTAAAATAAATACAGCTCTTATACTTCTCCATTACCAGGGCCCTAGATGTGTCTGATTACCCAGAAACTCAGAGCTCACTCATATTTTCCAAGATAGTAAAATAACAAATGCAAGGTAAACACAAGCATCGACTAAAGTGGCTAAAAAGCATAGAAAAACTGCTTTGAACTACAACCAACGTCTTTCCAGAATTAAGAAAGACACAACAGAAGGACCTCCTGCTGTGGTAGGATAATAAAGTAGCAGTTTTAGGAATATTTATACAGCCATTAAACAGGGGGCATAAAATCCTCTGATTAAATGACATATTGATGAAGCAACAATAATTAAACGTTTAACATCAAATAAGCACAATGAATAGTTATTTACATATTTGAATTATTTCCGCTCATTAATGTTTTAACAGATACCAAATCATGACTTAATTTCATGACTGCCGGTGAAAACACTCCTGTATTTTTACTCTTAAGTGATTAAGTGCTCTTTACAGAAATGCGACACAGGGACTTCATTTAGCCGTCCAATGAGTAAAATGATGACCTTCGGATTATTACTGATGTTACATTAGTTATGACACTTAAAAAAATCCATTAATTCATCTTGCTAATCAACCACCCCGTGCCCTTCAGTCCCCTTTGATGCATAATTAAAATGGCTCAATTACCACTTTACACTCATGTGATTCCCTAAGCGGTGCTCTTCAGCGTATCAAGCGTAGCCTTCTGCTCCTCTGTGCTGTCAAGGGACTCTCTTCCATCGTACATACTCTGATACTCTTGCAGAAGTGAAACAATCACTTCATGGCCAAACTGCAAGGCGTCATCTACAGGTGCATTTCCCCATCTGGTGGACAACAGAATATCATTTAAAGAACTGAATTTCCAACCACTATTAACACAATATGGAATGTGAGCAAATCACTTTTCTACCTGTCTTTCATGTTGGGATTGACTTTACAGATATCAGTGAGGAACACGACAGCCTCCACATGACCTGAAGCAGAAAAGAGAGCAACCTGACCTTAATACATCTACTCAAAGGAAAAACTTCAGAAGCATTAGCAACATTATCATGATATGTCACCTTCTGCTGCTGCAATGTGGAGCGCAGTGCGAGAGTCGTAGTCTGTCTGCTCCATGTTCACAGCTGAAAGGGCAAACCTGGACAGGTGAGGAAGGAGCAGAGTAGAGGACACACATGAAAAGGTTAGCCTTGACAGCAAATAGACAGAAATCTTGAGATGCACAGCGGTGACGCGTGTGAAGAAGTCTTTGTTAATTATAAAACAGGCCAATGTGCAATGGGAGAGTGGGCGCACTGTCCAACTTGTTTATTTTTTTACTTTTTCATGTACAAGACAAGGCATTATTCATTCGTGAAGTAAGAAACTAGAAGACAGAAAGTGAAGAAACACCTTAAAAATAATATTATACAGCCTAGCACTGAACAATTTGCAAAAATAATTGATGGTGCACTTATTTTCAAGTTCCCTATCTCATGTGTTGTCATACAAACACATTTTTAGAGAAGAACATCGACATTGATTACAGCATGATAACAACCTATGGAATTTTTTTCAGCTACTTGTGACTGCTTTTTGCGCATTTTTGGTCACTTTTCACTCCTTCTTTGCCACTTTTGGACCAATTTTGCTACTTTCTGACTATTTTCAGTTTTTCTCCCAATTTTCTTGCCAATTTTTTGCTGCTTTTTGGCCATTGTTGTCACCTAAGACTTAGTTTAATGCTACTTTTTGCTTTTTTGCCACTTTTGACCACTAAGATTATTGCTCTTGCAAAGGTAGTTTAGCTATTTGGATGAGCAGGGTTGTGTTACACTGGTGGAGAGCATAAAACATCTGCAGCCAAAAAAAATGTATCGGTATTGTGACACATTTGAGGTTAAAGAACTATTGCACTGTCTGCGATTAGAATATTGCAGCAGGCCATATTGTGTTTTAATCCAATATGCGATTAACTGCCCAGCCTTAAAAGAGCCACTCCAATCATAATAGCAGAGACAGGTGGCTAATCATTACAGAGAGAAATTACAGAGTGCTTTGTCCAAATGTGACCCACTGTTTGGTTCATCTCAGTGCTGACTGTTTCTGAAAGGATCAAATCAACTTAAAATGCCAATTTTCTGATAGAGAGAGAAACCCCAAAACTTCAATCCACATTACGTTTGCGCAGCTAAGAGAATTAAAATGTATTTAAAGTGAATAGATTTGTACGTTTTTTATTGTCTCTATGAAGACTGTATCATCATTTAGAGCAATTTTGTGATGAAAACTGAGATACAACTCTATTCTTGCTTTACCTTCTTAGGGCAGCAACGTCCCCTGCGTAGGCTGCAAACATCAGGGTTATGACCGACTTGTTCTACCAGTGGAAAAGAAATTGTTAGAGTTGATAAAAAAAAGCTTCTGGTCATACAGTTGAAGCTCCTCAGCTTGTTGAGCTGCACTTACAGGGTCGCCGTCAGATTTTCTCCTGGGGTCATGTTTCTTCGTGAAGTGTCTCAGGTTGTCGTAATTGTGGAAGTTGAAATAAGACACCAGATCCTAGAAATGTAGAAGTTTGTGAGACATACAATAAATGATACAAAGGTGCCAAAGACTTAAACAAGGAGATTACATACCTGACAGAAGTGAATGCCACGAACGCTGTTTCCTAGACGATCTAAAGGAGGGGACCAACACATCATACCCATGACATTGGGGACCACTAACAAGACAGCACCTGAAACTCCAGATTTAGCCGGCAAGCCCACCTGAACAAGAGGAGGAAGCAGAACATTAGATTTAAAACTAATTCCAATGAGCTTCGTTAAGCATCTTATCAACTGTTGGAAAACATTCCAGAGGGAGTCTCGAATTAACAGTGACTCACATGAAAAGCAAACTGTCCGGAGAAGTCGTACATGCCACAAGAGTGCATGAGACTCAGCGTGTTTCGAACTGCTTCGGCACTCAGCACACGGTCGCCTGTGGTCGGACAAATACCCCCGTTGGCCAGTGTGGCAGCCATGACACTTCCTGACTCACAAGTCACCTCAATGGAGCATAGCTGAAACGGTTCAATAACAATAATCATAAATACGAACCCAAGGGGCAGACAAATTACTGTTATACAGAGAAAGTTTGTGAACTTCAGAGAATAAAAGTAAACTTTTTGCCAAGAATCTGTTCAAAAAGATCTATACAAAATATCTCAAAGTTAAGCTCAGCAGAGAAACCAAGGCCACAGCGATAAAGCTTAGCAAATCAGCCTACAAACACATCTATATTTCATAAATTAACACATTAATTTTTGAGCTGTACAAGTCACAAAGAAGGCTGTTTGAAAACTTAGTTTCTTAATACTGTATTTTGACCTCCTGAGGCCTTGTTGGCACATTGAGTTACCAGTTACCAGAAGCCAGTGGATGCTTTATGGTAACTTGAGTAAACTGGCTCCTTTTCTGGTTTTACTTTGACACAGAACAAGCCTGTTGATCTACAGTACACTATAAAACTCAAGACTTAGAGCGGTACCTGAAAGTAGAAGTCCAGGGCTGCAATCATGTCAGAGTTTTCAGGAAAGCACTGCAAAGAACAAGATTTAAATTAGAGTGTCAGAGAATTTATCTCTCTCTTTCTTTTATCACTTGACAAGCACTTTGTGTTGTTGTCATCTCACACTCACTTTTTTCTCTTTCAGGTAATAACCAATTGCAAAGTTTCTGTCCCCGGTCTCCCTCTCTGACTGGAAACTGGAGATAAATGAAAGGTATGAGAGAGTTGTATTCAAAAGGTTAAAAGAATAAAACTTTGCATTCTTTAACAAAGCCCACTCACGTTGCGTTATTAAAGCCCACAAACTCTCTCCCGGCCATGCTCTTCAAGAATTCCATCACCTGCACAAAAAGATTTACACATGGTTAAGTTAAGAGTCCATACACGAATTACATTCAGTGAAAGAAACCAGTGAAAGAATAAAGGTTTTACTTACATAGTCAAACCTCTGGGCCTTTTTTGACTGAGGCTGTTTGAAGAAAAGAGAAAAAAAAGTCACTTTCTGAAATGTAGAGCTGCTTTGTTCACACAGGCAGTGAGCCCCTATAGATGGCAGTGTTTGAGTAGTTAAACATCGTCACATGGTGAATCCAGTGAGTCTGTGGGCTTTGAAGTATGTTGTGTTCATGCTCCAGTGCTTGTCAGTTCATGTGGCCCACCAGCCTGAGGGCTGTTTATGGCCCTGCTTGAATTTCACAGACCAGTAAAGGTTCTTACCAAGTCGTAAAGTTACCTAATAGGTGTGGTCGTCACATTTATTTTTTATTGCTCCACATGATTTTAAGTATTACTGTGAGATGAAGAGATTACCTGGGGCATCATGACCAGCAGAGGACTATTTCTTTTTAAGTGTTCAATTTGCAAAACACCTTTTCAACATCAAAGTTTCTTATTTAATCAAAGTCTTTGTTACATCAGAGGGGCAGACATTCAACAACATCAACTTGATCTGTCCTTGACCTGTGTTTAAAATATCAACATTGACCTCTATCTAATGTTTACATGTTATGCACCAAATGCCCCTCTCCATGCAAAGGCATGTACATGAGGGTGGTCAGCACACCTTCTGCTCTGGGGCTGCAATTGGTCAGAAGCACACACACCCCCCACTGTCAGCCCAAACACAGAGTCCCTGCCTTTTTGCTAAACCTGACCCACATATGATAAGAGGTCCAGAGTATCTCCTGCGTCAGCTAGAAAACTGCCGGATGATTTGTAAAATACACAGCCTTATTTGACTTAGCTCCATCAATACAACTCACATCTAAGCTAAAGCACAGATAAGTGAGGTTTTGTCAGTTAGATGTTGGTGGCCATAGTCCAGAAGCTGACACTGAATGACCAGCCAGTGGTGGTGATTAGCTGGTGTCAGCTGGCGTCACACTCCAAGGGTGACTCAGTTCACAGATTTTCAACACACTCAGTATAAAAATGATGCTTCCTATATATATATAATTTTTACTTTAATTATGATAAAATACATAATAGCTCCAGCTCTAATTAACTCAGCTTTTATGGCATCTCACAGGGATTGTACACAGCCTAATGGTGCAATTGTTTCGGGAAATAATCCCTAAATGACCCTTAATACTCATTAAAACTAGAATGTTTTCAGCACTGTAAATTGTTTTTTTAATGCTCTTTTTGTTCTGTTTTATCCACAAGAAAACCAGCCACAAACTTCACTTCTTCACCATGGTGCCAGTATTGTGGGGGCGTGTAAATGACATGTGAGCACTCATACCACTCAGACTGCTAACAGTCTCAGATTTCACATTGATTTCTTGCGGGCAAATTTTTAAAATACACGTGTGACTCCTATAAGGGTCTCACGTGTCACAGTGCGGGTCAAACATATGCCGCTTAATGTGGTGGGTAAAACGTGCCAATGCCAGAGCAGGGGATGTCTTTTCATATTGAATGTTACAGTCTTTCATTTTGCAAACTCAGGAAACGTTTTCTCTCCAGATTTTTCTGTTTGCACAACTCTGTGTCAGATCAGGGCAACGTTTAAAAAACCCATTGACTTGAGGCTTTATCGATCGCCTTTTTATTTGCAAACTTATGAAACTATCCTGTTTAGTTTCTTTTTTTGGTCATTAATTTCATGAACTGATCGATCACCACTGGAAAGAGTGAGACCATGGAATAAGAAGCTGCAGCACAATAATAGGTAAAGGGAAAAATCTATAACAGCTCAGGACTTGTAAAGGCAGCTTATTTCTTGTTATAACCACATTACTGTGAGAAAAAATATCACACTCCGATTCGCCTTTACATCCTCAAGGGGGACGACAAGTTCATTTTAAGCGTCAATACTCTTCAGTGAAAACCTCTGCATTCAGAGGCAAGAGCTGTTTTCATCACTGACTGTATTTTAGATTTACCTCAATTAAAGAGCTGATGACAATGGCTCCAGCGTTCACCATCGGGTTGTGTGGTTTAACTGTAGAGAGAAAGACATCACTCATAGGTACAAAAACCACAAGAGAGATAAAATGCTGAGATTAAAGGATATATTACCAGAGGACAATATTAAAAAAGCCAATGATAAACTCAAACACAATTTGTCTACAAACTCATTCAGGTCTTTGTTTTTAATACAGGTTTTCTACCTTTTCATTTGCACCTGCTGAAGGTTAGTCTGTTGAAATAACTGTTCAAGGCTGTAACAAGTCTTTCCTGTGGTTTCCTTCCTTACAAATCGAGGATGAATCATTGAAACACTCACTGCCATTGTTTGTTCTGCTGTAAGGCTATTACCAAACACGAAGTAACAGTTTAGTTCCAACCTTCACTTACGGTCATCATTTAGCGACAGTTTGTTGAACCTGAATCCACTGGGCTCTTTGCCCACAAAGTTGTGAACGTGCTCGCTGCCCAGATCGTTCACAGCGATGGCGTACTCCAGAGGCTTCACACACGACTGCAGACAGAAGGGAACCTTTGTGTCACCCACAGAGTGTCTGTTTGACATGAGGATGGGATGGGGATGTATGGAAACAAAAAAAAAATACAAACAAGAAACAAAAAAAGTTAAAAATGGTGAGGTGTTAGTGAGGTCATACACACAATGGAGTTTTTCTGAATGGAAACGTGCACTAAATTAAAAATGTCAGTGTACCTCTGGCCATCAATAGTGCACACAGACACACCCCAGAGATCAGGGCTGAACTTAGCCAGCTGGGGGATGTAGTCAGCTACCTGCATGATGAGAAGAAGCACATGTTAGAATATCCTTAAAGGAGTAAATTAAGAATAATGCGCGTTTGTGTGTGACTTACCTGTCCAGCTTCCTGATCCTGTGCGCTGTCATGCATCTTATCAATCTGCTGGGTAAACTCCTCAAAGTTTGGGATGATGAACTTCTTTTTGAATGCTTTAGTCAGAAGCATGATGTTGTTGCCCACACACCTACAAGGGGGGAAAAGATTGAGCTGATGCTGTAAGGAGGATTTGCAGTTTAGATTTAAATAAATATAAAAACAAAATACAGGTGCAAAATCTGAGATAACTATTTTTAAGTTTGTGTTACATCAGTTCCTGCTTTTTGTGAAGGAACTAACTCAAGTATGTTATCTGCTGAGCAGGGCTGATACAGGCTATAGGCTGTATTGCCTTTTTCTCTGGAGTTCACCAAAGAAAAGTATAGCTGCTTCTTTGGCTAAAACACTCCTTTGGCCTCAATCTCTAAAATCTGTTCTGCCTGAGAAATGTTTGTATGGCTCAAACTCCAATCAATTTCAATTTATTTGAAAAGCTCAACTCTTTAAAGGGCATTCATCATTTTTTCATCATACTGAATTCAAAGGGACATGCCTCTGGCCAATAAATGTACAGTTAAAAGGATAAACAACCCTGGTGGCCTATGCCGGACAGGAGGTTCAGACTGTTACAGATTTTCATTGCTATAATTGGATAGCAATGCAGGATGGCTCTTAGAAAAGGTATGTACATTCTGTCACAGCCACTCTGTACTCAAAAATCTGGCCAGCAGCCCTCACCAGTTCAAGGCAGTGCTAGCGTGAGAGTTTGGGACACAAGGAGAGGAGAGTGGAAAGGACTTGTATTATTCATATGGGTCATTTTCTAAAAAAAAAGTGGAGATGGCGCTCTCTATTTCTAGATGCATATTTATAGTGAGCTTTTAAGTGTTCTTCAGGAAAAGATAACCTCAACAAGCTGTGAAAAAATAGAAAGTTGGCTGCAGCCAATTTAGTTTGACAACTGACAACCAGACTGTGAAATCACCCACTGTTCCAGGCCAAAGGACGAGACTCAGTGTATCAGATTTATGAACGATACTGTCTACCAGGAAGTCTGCAGGAAGCTCTCAGAAATGTCAAGTCTTCTATTCAAAGTGTCAACAATTAGTTGAAAAATCATGCCATTTGACTGAGTTTATCAGCAATTTGTTTTGATGAACTGATATCTCAGTCATCTGTTAAAGCATTAAAGTTGCTGGTTCAGCTTCAGGAATGTAACAGTTTTCTACTTTTCTTTCTCAAATATGTGAATAAATATAAAGTCTTTGGGTTTGAAAAACTAAAGCTGGACAAAGGTGAATATTTAAATCACTGTATGCTTTTGGAACATTTTATTCAGATTTGATCTATCACAAACCAGTAATATAACAGGCAGATAAATTGATATTGAAATAATCATTTGTTCCAGTTCTATTTTGATGTAGGTGCCACAAACTAGAGCTTAACCAGTCCAGTTGAGAGACGCCAACTGTCCCGCTTTACCCTCTACTGCTGTGCCTGGCACTTGAAAACAAGGATTTGGTTAGTGGCAGCTGTTAGCCATAAAACGCCGTCTGTGTCAGGCTCTTGGACTCAAATAGCGCTGAGCACAGGTTACTTCTCCTGTTACGCTTTTACGTAACTAAAAAATAATTATCTTGTACTTCCCTAACCGTACCTAAAGCTGCAGCTTTTATTTTTCATTTTACAATTTTTAGCCCTTGTGTTTGTTTTCTCAAGTATTTATAATAAGATTTGTCTGAGGACACATGACATGTGACTGACATGTAAACATGATGTTCTGTGTACGTCTCACATGCAGACAACGGTTACAAACTCGACCTCTACGTGGTATGCATAACTATGTCTCCGGAAATAAACAAAGCTTTTCTCACCTTCTGAACAACTTCTTGTCCATCATGACAGGCCCAATAGAGTCACGTGTGGAGCGCCGCATCTGGTGGACACAGTCACGCAGTCGTGGGTCAGACGTCAACAAACCTGTTTTTCTCAAGGCCTGAAGCAGAACGAGACATTGGGTTATTAATACAAACAGAAAGGATTTGTCATATTCTGTAGGTTATGCACGTGGTCTTGTAATGTGTAGATAGCACATACACTTTTAGCACTCCAAATGCTGAGGGGTGCCAACATGTGACTTAAAAAGAAGTAAGAGCGCAGATCCAATGACTGGAATCTCTCTAATAAGTCTTGCATCAGTCTGGCAGTCACTGTCTGAACCATATGCTTCTATTTTTGGGACGTCATGCACATAACCTTACCAACTAATGAGGCAAAATTTTTCAGACATCTTATCTGAAAACTAATTCAGGAAGCATACAGAGCAAAACACACATGGCCCCATGTGTTCTCTTGTTGTCACTGAAGATCTGTGAATGACTCCTTGCTCCTGGGTAAGATGTGCCAAAATTAGGCTGGACTCATTGAGTTTTGGTGAATGTTTTGCTTTTATGTTGCTTTTGACAGTGGGTTTCTGTCTGGATAAGTGAGTAGTTCAGACTTCATCAATTTGTGATTCACACAAACAAACCTATATCAGCCTTGTTAGTTTTTGCTTGGCCTGCAAAATTGAGAGTTAAATTTAATATTTTCTGATAATGAGATACAAATTTTAATGTGTGGCAGAGATTATCAACCAACTAAAGAGTCCATTCATCTATCAAACTCTTTTAAGAAAATAAACTTAAAGAGAAAGTCAATGCTTTCTTTTCTTTGCCTTCTACTACAGCAATGTAGGATTTAGTTTTCACTTATCTACGTTTTAATGAATCTTAATTCTCAACTTTTCCCCTTGTGGTTAATGGAACAAACAATTAATTTCTCCCACTTCAGAAAAACAATCAAATTTTTAAGTTAATTGTGATAAAATTTTGTCTCTAGGTTTATCTAATAAATTTATTCAAACAAACTTTAAAAATGATATGCTATTTTTTCAATAAAGTTGTTTTGTACAACAGATGAAAGGTGGATTCACTAACCCCATATCTGGCTTTTAAAATATGTATGTCTCATTTACTTAAAAAAATGTGACCAGATATATGGAACCTCAAAGACTTGAAAAAACAGTCTTCTTTGCAGTTGGCTTCGTGCACAGGTACAGACACTTTCACAATCTGTGAGTGTCCTAACCCATTTACCTCTTCAAACACATCCAATCATCCATGCTGTGACAACAGGCCACCTGTGTTGACACACACCTCTGTCATAGAGGACATTCTCTTTTTTTCAAAGATGACTGAGTTTCCATGGGCACCAAGGTCACCAGAAGCCTGTCTTTAAAAAAGGACTTCCATAAGGTGTCAATGGTTTAGCAACATGTTGGTTGGTAAGGTACAAAACACGTCACACATTGTCTGAGCTATGTACAATGTGAGTGCTGGCTCAAGCAAGACCCTGAAAAAACCTGCAGCATGGTCCCACAGAAGCTTGACATCTGTTGTAATGAGTGCACATGTGTACGTGTGTGTGTGTGACCCGTGTATGGGGATCTGTTGACCTACATTCCATTTTAGTCACTATGCAAGCTCTAAAGAATTATTGTAGCTGTCATTTTAAAGTAAACACGCCTCAAATCCAATAAAACTGACAAAGGTGTCACCTGATTCAGCTTGAGAAAGTAAAATATTTTTTATGTCTAAGATGACATTTGATAAAATGTGTAAACTGTCTGTTCCCTAGTGATTACGGCAGAGTCACACCTACTATATTTAGCTAGATCTGTTATGTAAGTAAGACTTGAACACATTTCAAACTTGACCCTGCATTCAGCTGAAGGCAGCCTGGATTCTTTAAGTGTGATCCCATGTCACCCACCAAGGTTGATTTCAAGAGCGTTTTGAGGAAATGTGATACTACAATAGGGAAGAGTGAGTTCATATGTATGTATGTCCCCAAATGCTATGGAAAGTCAAAACAGTGCAACTGAGGTGAGGTGAATGTGTTGTCGACTCACAGAAATAAACTGGGAGAGGGGGATCATCTCTTTGCCTTCAGTTATGGTGTAGAAAAGTAGGTCCTCCATGCTGGACATCCACCTACTCCTGCTAAAAAAAGAAAGGAAAAGCATAGGAAGTCAAACTGACTTCTATGTCTGAGCTAACAGATATGATCAGCATTTCACTGTTTATGTAAGAACTGAAAAAGTATAGCTGACCTGACCTACTTCCTACCAAATTCTGGCACAAGATAAATAAGCAGCATGACCTCTATGCCATGTGGATGCAAATACAGTATATGGATCCAGTTGACATAGTTTTTTTTTCTAAAGCACCTTCACAGTTTCGTAATGATATCACTGAATGGATATTCATTTATTCTCTGGAGCTAGATTATGGAGTGATGCAAGTTTGATCTTACAAAATTGTGATTTGCTTTAATTTATTGATTTACTAACTTATTGAAAACGTCCATAGATTCGCTTTTAAAGTTTGTGAATATAAATCATTCATCTGTAATTTATTTTTCTTACACTTTGGTAGCTTGGCTAAACCCCTTTTTTGCTAAAATGTAGGCTAGACTTGAATAGACAATTTGTTTCTGTTTGTGCCTGTTAAGTCACCTCTTAGTATGTGACTGATGCCTTGCTAAAGTAACTGTACTGCGAAATATTTCACTTGTATAGCGACCGATTATAACATTACAACCAACTGCTAAAATTTTAAATACTAAACAGTATGTGTAAATGGAAAATGGAAAAAATTGTACTTTTTTGTGCAACAAAGAAATCAATTGTCACTCAATTATTTTATTTGATTAATTAAGCTAAAATGTATTGGCTTTCTCAGGTTTGTAGCTACTTGTCAACTTGAGGTAAATAGTAATGCTACTTTCTTGTTTGCCGTTTAGCTTGATGGAGTAGCTTCGCATACAGATAGAAGCAGGTGGAAATGGAATTATTAGCCACATTGAGACACAAAATCTTAGAAAAATCGGTTTAACTTTAGACAATTGCTCAAATGAATATAGAAATAAGAACAATTGAAACGAATAACCGTACTTTTATGCGGCCATTTTTCAAGTGCGCAGTTTTTAAATTAACTGTCAACTCAGACCACATCGTTCGTTTGTACTAAATGACAAAGTATTGTGATCTAAATTTACCTCAAGACTGTAAAACTGTAGTTTCGCTTTTTTAGAGTTCAACAGAGCATTATAAAAGGAAAGAAAATAGATTTCCCGTTTTTTTTTTCCGTGCCGTTACCATAGACTGTATAAAACAGGCCGTTACTTATTAACACTCACACCAGTCCGACCGTTACTACTGTTTACTGAAGAGCCAACGGTTTATGAAGTAACAACTCTGGTAAGATATTTTCCAGAATATTTTTTTTAACTAATGCTTTACCTCTCCAGTCTTGCTGCATTTTTAGAGATGATTTAATAGTTTGCTCAAATATTTTGTTTCAAATACTGTCTTTATTATTAATACAGACTCCATTTATAGATGTAACGTCCATAACAGCTACCAAGTCAAGTTGCATTCATTGGCTCCAGGCCGGAATAAATAGGACCCGGATGACTGACAATCTTCACATATTTACAGAATTAGCCTGGAGTTGACAGGTTTGTTATAAAATTAAGCAATGAAGGATGAAAAGAAAGTTTCTTTTAGGTGTATTTATGGTGATTACTTCAGTTAAAGAGAGTCTCCTGGGACCTACTTGGGTTTCCCTTGGTCCTCATCGGGGTTGATCTGGAAGTGCACAGCCCTGTGGGTGTGAGGTGATGCTGCGGCCCAGCAGGGCAGAGGAACAGGTTGCTGCGTCCTGGACAAGACAGTGCCGTCAGCTCCAGCTCTGTTGGCGATTCCTGCATTTTTAAAAAGCTGCAAGACTCCTGGGTTAGCTGTCCTGAGACTTTTCAGGCAATGCATTTTGATAAGTAGGGTCTAATGTCAATAATTTATTCAATAGACTATATTTTCTACTCAGTAGCTGGTCTAGATATGCATATGGCTTGAACACCTTGGTCCTCAGAGCTTTAATAGCAGATGCTCACGTACAAACTGTTGCAAGTACTGGCTCCAACACCGGGGGCGGGGCTGTGTTTGTGACACTGACAGTTTGGTTGGTGGGGTCATCAACCAGGAGCTGAACTGAGGCCAAACCAGCATGACTTTCTCAGGGGCAGATATTTGATATAGAGCGGGAATCCCCTTATTCTCTTTTTGATTTAACTTGGACCATGTTTAATATTGCATCATGGGTAGTAAGTGTTTCATTTAATGATATTTGAATCCTTTAAGTCCTTTAATCAATATTGAAATAACTTTTGCATTAAAGAAAAAGTAAGAAACCCTACTTAATGTCACTTTAAACAGCCATTGTTTTTCCCCTACATTTTTTAATGCAGACTGAGCAAAAAGGCAAGGTTCAGCTTACATAAGCCTAAACAAGCTTTATTCTCAGAATAATACAGAACTCTGTTTGAAGTGGCCTTGGAAATATGGCTTCCTGCCAGTAACAGGTTTGTTTAACTTTTATCACAGAAATAAGGCCATCAGTTAATCTTATTTATAAATACTGTTATAACAATGTGAGGAAAAACATCATCACACTTCTTTGGAAGTTTTCTACCTTTCGGTTTAACAATGGTATTTACTGCTCTCTGTTTTAAAAGACTATATCTTTCATGGTGTGTCTGTGAAATATGCCAAATTAGCTGTCAGTGGTATGTTATCTCATATCAGGGATTTAAGCCAACCATGAGCTGGTATAAATGTTCTGATATTTGCTTTTAGTTTAGTCTGCTAAATAATGTAGAATGATTTTCTCATTCCACCATCAGAAAACCCTTCTTTTACTGTGAAATGGTGACACCACCTGGTGGTTTCCTTACAATGATACTTTTAATTTGACAGTCTCTCCTCTAGGTGGCGTGCTCGGTCCAGGACCCTGTACTCGGTGCAGTCTCTGTTCTCTGACTCTGTTGTTCTGTTTGGTGGACACATCACAGTTGGGTGTCTGAGATCCTTCCTCTCCAAAAGTCTTTCTTTCCTTGGCAGCTCTCCCAGTCCTTCAGACACAATTTATTTTATAATTTTTGATCTTTTGAGTTTGAGGCCTGGCTTCCTGTCTTTGAAGTTGGTCGCTGTTTGAGACTCTCTTTAGTGAAACACTGGCTGATATGATCAGGCCTTTAATGCTGACAAAAAAATCTCTTGGGAATTTGACCTTTTAGCGCAAATAATTAACTTTAAATCTGCTTTCTTACTACTGTTTGCAGAGCGGAACTTCTAACAGTAACAAAGATCCCCAGTGATAAACCATGACACCCATGCTCAGTTTCACAGCACACTTTCTTGGATTTTTCAGTATTTAATTAAAATTTACTTATTTATTGTTTTACACTGTGGAATGTCAGTTGATACAATCTTTGGTCCCAAATAACCAGGATTCACTAGGTCCCGGTGGTCTTCTGTGCATTTCTTGGTGTGTGACTTCTCCAAAGAGGTGCTTGCTAACCCATGGCCTCTTTGCAATACCTCTGCCGGTTGTACCTTCTCTGTTTTCAGGCGAAAATGTTTTCCATTCCTGGGCCAATGAATGCCACCTTTGTCCCTTCATCCTCCATCTTGTGTGAGAAAGCCCCCCTTGCTGCACTCACCAAGCCTGCACAAACTTAACCTCTTCCCCCCTCCACCTCACACAGGAAAAGAAACATACCGAGTCTGGTGCTTTGATTCGGGCTCAGTAATCTGGAGGTCTGGATAAAGCTCTATCTTAGGGGCCACTTTGCACTGCCAATTTTGAGGGGACTTCTGGAAGGAAGAGGTGCAGCAGCTGTTCACATTTCACTGGAATAGTGTTAGGATTAACGAGATTAAAAAAGTCCATATCAGGTGATATAAAAACAAATATTAGAATTAGGAAAAGATAGCCAAAGATGTAGGCTTATTATCTTTCATGCAAAGCTATCATCTTGATTAAAGTTATGTCAAAATTCATGCTAACAGACATGATTAGGAATATTTATTTGTTCAAAAGCAATCTGAAATACTAGTTCACATACACAGCCTGCCCTGTTCACATTCAACCAATTACTCTTGCATTTTCTCAGGACTGTTTTCCCTGTAAACCATAAAAAGCCAAAGCCTTTCTGGGCTCCCCCCAAAAACACTCTACTCACCAACCACATCCCACTTATAAGTTTCATCACTGGATGGACAGTGCTTAAAACACCTTAACTTAACCTACCTCCAGTTTTGTTCAATAACCAGATCCACTTAACCACTAAACCTAAGACAATCTGCAGCATGTGATCTACTGTCTGCTCATCTCATCCCTAACAAATGCCAGACTTGTTTTATGGCTTTCTCCTGATTACCTTAAACCAATTAGCAGCTTTAGCAGCATTTTTTTTTTAAAGGAACCAACCAAAAGCCAAAGATTTAATATTCAGGAATTTGCTGAGTAGTTCAGCACATGTCATTTAACTTTGTGGCATTGATGAGTGTAGGCAAGTTTTATTTGGCTTATCAACTTGTGCAAAAATTGACATCAGAACCAGCATTTACTGTTAATATGTCTAGAAAGAAATGTGTATGTGAGTTAGTTCTTGGGCATCGAAGTTGTTGGCTGAGGTCAAAACTTAATGGGGCACACACAATAGCAGAGATTCTGTGGTTATTTAGTGTCTAAAAAAATGAAATGGAGCATGAATTTAGAGAAAGTAAAGCTGAGCTGGCATGTCCTGAAATGGTCACTTTAGCAGCCTCCTTTTTGATTTAGTCTGAAAAAGTTTGTATTTTTAGCTGAGGTTCAGTCACAGTTTACATTTTCTGGCTAGAAAATTGTCAGAGTAAGTATAAGTGTATAAGTAATCCATTAAAAATTCTGCATATCTTGCTGTTTTTATGTCTGATATTATTTTTTTAGGCCTGTAATAAGCACGTTAACCTGATGGGGGCACTAGCTTGACAGTACAGATTTTGGGTTTCTCATTGAATATAAGTTTTGAATGTGTTTGAATTATCTATGTTTAGGTCCTTTACTCTGATTTGGAGTTTAGTACCTTAACAATTTGACTTTGACAGTTTTTCCTTATCCTCAGAACACATTGTGGACACTGCCAGCCTTCAGGACCTGTCTATTTTCTCCACTCCCTAGGCCAGTGCTGACTACCCTGCTGTCCCTGGTCTGTGTGTACACAGAGGACCAAAGCCACCCCTCCCCTGTGATGACTGGACTGAAACCTAGACACCCTCTAGACCCCTGGAGCCTCTGTGCACCTATACAGTTGTAAAAGGTCAGCCCCCCCATTTACCAACCTCTGTCCGTCACTGCCATCTCTTCCCCTTCCTTCAAACTAACCCCCTCCTCCTTCATCCTCCTCGCGTCCACACCCTTCCTTACCCACCAACCCCCATCCTCACCATGCAGCTATCCCACTGCCCTGCCATCTCGCAGCATTCCGCGGGCCGCGCACACAGAGGCCTATTGTGTGATCTGGGAGACGGTAGAAGGCAGCATACAGTCAGAGCACCAGAGAAAAAGGATGTGTGGAGCTCCAATGAGCTCAGCAGTCCTGTTAAACACTGATATAGACTTGTCGTAAAAGTTTTTACAGTTTTTAGTGACATTACTGCAACATGGCTGTAATGTCTAACAATGATTACTTTCAGCTCAAATCTGATTTGATATCATACACCACCTGTACTTTAACACTCTAGGCTATAAAAAGAGAAAAGCATATCTGTAGCTTCTCTGAAATGATTCCAGTTTCTATTTTCCCTCCTCACAATCAACACTTTTCAACATATGATAAAGTACCTGTGTTTTGCTTCCCTGGCAGTTTTGATATTAATCTATTAGACAGATTTTCCTTTTTATGCTGGGAGAAGCTTTTCCAGATTTATGTTCTATCAAAGTCTTTCTGTATCCTTCAAAGTAAAGCCCCTTCATACAAACTGCAACTTCATCTTTCTTTTTGAAGCCCAAGCAACCATGACTTGACCCGGCGAAGCAAATTAGATGCAGTGTTTGTGGCATTGTATACTCCCTTTATTGTCCAAAGGCCACCGATTATTGATTCAGCTGGAGAGCTGACTGTTTGAATTCCTGAAATGTTTTCATTGGTGGATTTATGGTGTCCCTTTTACTAACACCTAAAGATACAACAAGACGGGACTCAGCTGTCTGCTGGGCACACTTTATTGCCGCTGCTTTTATCATAATCTAATTTAAGCAAACCAAACAACTCATGGATCTGGTGGATGAGAACTTACACGAGGAGGGGTTGTTTGAATCTTTCTTTCCTGCATGTGGAATGAGGGGAGCTCCCTAAAAGTCATGACCCTGGAATTACTGTGCCTCCACTCATGACAAAGACCCCCTTTCAAGCTCTCTCACCTGGGCTATCTAGAAAGAGGTACATGATAAAGATCACACAGACGTTTCATCTCTCTGCTGGCTCAGCTTCACAATAGCCAATTCTGTCAGAGATGTGCTATTTTGTCAGAGACTGTGCTGTGCCTGTGACCTTAAGTGAATCCTATGGCAGGCCTTCATGGCAGTAAATGAGAATTAATTAATAGATATGAACAGAATACACAGCAGATAACCACTAAATGAGGGAAAAACTAAGATCCATCTGGGGGTGGGGTGGAGGGGTCCTTATATCCAAACAACAGCAGGATTCCTCTTAAAGGGATCTTCACAACCTCCTGTCAATGGTCTTTGTCTAAACAGACAAAGCTCTTGAAAGACTACTATGTGAACGTGACATAACTGCACTCTTGATTGGTTAACTCGACCCTCTCAGGTTGCCCAATAAGGTGTGGATTATTCTATAATCCGAAAGATTAGAAACAAACAACCCGTAGAAGCAAACAACCCGTCAAATCCAGTGTGGTGTAGCACCTCGTTTTCCAACAAAATATATATAAGCATTTAATTGTTGACCCTCTGCTTCTAATGCAATTATTTGAATGAAACGTGGCAAGTTAAATATGGAATTTGCGATTATTAGCCTTTTTTGGAAATAAAAGAAAATTCTAACATAAGTCAAAGTTTTTGTGATTATAAGTCCCAGATGCTCTAGTGTCATCTCCACTGTCACCTCAAAGCGAACTCACTCACTTAATTTGGACCTTGATTTCTATGAGGTATTTAAATCACATGTTGGTCATATCAACACAGAAAAAAAAAATTAACCTCATCTAAAGTTCTGAAGCTTTTTTCCAGTCACTTCTGAAATTTCTTTTTGGCATGTAGTCAAGTCAAAGCTTGACCTTTGTTCTGCTACTTGTAGCTCCTTCTTTAATGTGAAAGTGAAGGTGCATCTCTTGGCCAGGCCAGGCCAAGCAGGTCAAGGGAGGAAGGAGGGCTTGAGTTAAAAAAAAATCCCTGGGAGAGTAGATGCTGCTGATTTGAGGGGAGGGAGACAAGGTTCAGGTTTCACCCTGACAGGGGGTCTGGGGGAAGGACTGGTATTTTGGAATATACGAAGATCCATACAAGGCACAGTGGACATAAAACCGCGGTGCTTGCCCTGACGCGGTGGGTGCAGAGTGCCAGCTGGGGCCCCGCGTTGGATTCCACTTAGATTTTGGAGGGTTTGACTGCATGGTGCCATAAGTCTCTGGGAACACACACTTACCACTCCACTGACTGAAGCCTGGTCTCAATCATCACTTCACTTCTCACCCAAGCTAGTGCATGTCTAATAATTAGACATGTTCAGCTTTGTGGACTCAAGGACTGTTCTGCTACTTGTAGCATCCCAAGTTGTTTTACTTTCCATGGTCAGGTGTCAGGAAGAGGATGACCGTAAGTTGCACAGCTTTTCTGATTTCTTGCATTTTTCTTGGAAAACAATGTTTAATGTTACTCTGATGTTTTTCTGTGTGTTTGTTTTGCTCTAATCTTTCTTGCCTGACCCTACAGAAGAATACTGAAAAAAAAAATGACATGCCATTTGTGTTAGAGTTTGAAAACTGTGTAAAACTAGGATGCAGCTTTTTTTGTCACACTATTTACACTGCTGCCCCTGTTAATCTTTTTAGGTTAAGTTATAAGATAATGTATACACTAAACCAGAATAATGGCAAGTAGGTTGTAAGCCATCTTTACAAGTGAGACAGTTCACTTCTGTCCTCAGATAGATAGGGCTGTCAAGGCACATCTGTGTGGGATGGAGGACCAGGTGAACAAGTGCCTGTTTGTCCTCACCTGCAGAGCCCTGCAGCTCAGCCTTACTGCTGCTGTTTGCCAAATGCAACATGTTAATCCCTGAAAGAACTTTCTTTCTTCACTATGTAGCAGCAGCAAAAACATATAGATTGACAGAGAAATTAGGACTTTCTGAATATGTGAGTAAGGTATAATTTATTTTAAAGTACAAAGTGTGTCAACCTCAAAAACAGGATTTGGGCAGAGGCACTTTCAGGATTTTCATGATGTGACGTGATAGGGTCAGACAGGACTTGACCCCAGACTAGCAGGCTCAAAAGGTAGCGAGAAAAGGGGCAGGACAAGGGACAGGGTGAGCAGCAGGAGGTCAACAGATGAGGGAAGTTTAGCTGTATTTATAGAAATTTGTTTTTGAACGCTCAACATTCCCTACTTTTAATTTCCTCCCTACTAAACCATTAATCAGCTTCTAGTTAAACTAATAAACTGTGACAGGAAATAAACTGTGGTGAACTAGAAAGCAAAGATTTCAGTTACTAAGCAGCTAAACTCATTCCAGATCAGGCTTTAAGCAGCTTTGTAACGTGTACGTGCTAAGTATCACTTTCACTAATCTGCATTAAAAACAAATGGCAGCGAGAAGAGAGAAGAGGCAGGCCTAAACTGTACACATTTAACAAATCATCCATTCTTATTCTACCAACGTGTTTGCGCTGGCCCTTGACACAGCTATGGGATCCAGATGGAGAAATTTAGAAAGGACCCTGTGTTGACTTAGGGCAGCAGCTTGTCAATTGGGCACAGTATCCCCATAAGAGAGGTTCATTCATATGAGGAGGAGAGCAGGCCTGCAGGTTAAATATACTCAGCCAATGACGTGAAATACCTCAGCCAGAGCCTCAGACACAACTGTTAACTGTGGCTAGTGTTTACATTGCATTTAAAGCTACCATAAAATTCAAATCATGATAACTTGAAGCTTTTTTAGCCTGCTTCTTGAGAATTTTTTTACATATTCTGAGCAGAATTGTACTTCAGGGGTCAAAGCTGCACCTGTTCACTAGCATCTAAGAAATGAAGACACTGACTTTCTATTTATAAGCATCATACAGCCAAACTCATTTTATTCTTGTGTTATGCTTATTTTTGTGATTGTTTTACTGCCTGTAGACATGGAACTACATTTAAAGGTGTTTAAAACTTTTAATTGATATAAAATGTCTTTCTTTCTTCTACTTCCCCTTCATTAACAAAATCCTGCCCCTCCATCTTACACTCAAACTGCAATAACTCCTCCTATTTCCTCGCCCTGCCCCTTGACCCCCTTTCATCCCCTCACTCCAACAACACTGTGATAACTTTCCCTCAACCTCCCTTTCTTTTAATTGCTGCTCCCAAACCCCTCCTTGCCTTGCGCCCCCTGCTGGCCACCACAGAGGAAGCAGGCGGCTGCATCCAGGACGGCCATCAGTATAATGATAAGGATGTGTGGAAGCCCGAGCCGTGTCGTATCTGTGTGTGCGACAGCGGAGCGGTTTTGTGTGATGAGATAATCTGCGAGGACATCAAAGAATGTGCCAACCCTATCATCCCATCTGGAGAGTGCTGTCCCATCTGCCCTGCTGATGCCAGTGCACCCATTGGTTGTAATTTATTTATTCACATACCCATAAATAAATTACTCTTGTAGCTTGCATTTATCTCACCCTGCCTGACACTTTTGAACTGGGAACTACCTCAGGATCCTCATAACTGACCAGTCAGGGAATCATTTAACAGTGATGATACATTTCTGATGTGGTTTTGGCTGCACAAAGAAAAATTAGCTCTATACTTTGGTTTAAAGTCAACAAACAAGATTTATCCATTTACATCCTGAGGTTTCCCAATTCCAAAGGGGCTTTTTACATGCTTTGATGGGAACCAGGTTAGCAACATGATAAGGACAAGCTTATTTCCAATGAAAGTTCACAAGGAACTTCACTAAGAATAAGATGGATCTGACATGTGTTTTCTGGTTCTCACCCATATCAGTGCAAACATTTCTGCTTATTGTCACTTGATACCTTGATAAAAACTGCACTCATAACTTTTAGGGTCTTAATATATTTATTTGAGGCATCACCACCATGTGGATGAGATTGTCAAAGGTTCAAGGTCTCTTAAAGAGCCACTACACTCCTGTAGTGTCTGCAAAAAACCTTTATAGAATATTTGCCACCAGCTGGTTGGTTCCAACAAAAGAGGAACAAGGGATAGAGGGGTTTAGTGTGACTGACTTGACATTGAAAAAGCTTACATACTCTGCTAAGGTTAAAGATTGTTCAAAGAGATATAGAAATGTATGCGTTTGAATCAGTAACTTCTAAGAAAATATATTCAAGATACACAATTTCAGATACAACAATAAAAGTTTGAGCTAACCTTATTTGGCTTCAGCTTTGATAATGGCTTACACTTACCCTTACTTTTGCTTCTCTCACATTGGCTTAATGGTTACATCCTTGTACTTAACTCAGTCAGTGCTTGCTTCTGCTTCATCCCTCTTGGAAACACATCTCACTTTAATCACAATATGGATGGGTTCTTTGTTTTTTAGGTTTAGTGAAAACTGTGCGACCACATTAGTGTGTTTTGATTTCTATTCGAGTCACTTACCTAAGAGTCCCATGAGTCTTGAATGTTCACCATTTCTAATCTATGTTTTCCTTTATCCCCTCTTCAAACATCTTTCCCAACATCAGAGACAATTGGTGCTAAGGTGAGACACTGGGCTGCTGTAAATGATTTCACTTCAACAAGTAACAATATGAAATACTGAAAAAAACAAAACACATCTTCATTCTAAAAGTTTCTGATTCATAGTTTCAGTCTATTCATTTTGATTTTTTTTTTAACAGGGCCAGAAAGGTGAACCAGGAGAGATTGCAGATGTGAGTATGAATCCTCCACTATTTAATATACTGAAATAATGGCACTCAGTTACTGTACATGAATCTTTCTCTCAAAACAACCTGACACTCAAACTGACTATTTCTCTAAGGCAGGGATTTGAAAGTAATGACCCTATATGCTCCCAGTGCTTTTACTTAGACCTTATACTCACAGAAATTTTGTGAAGTTTAAATGTTTAACACTACACTCTCATGCTAATAATACTATACACCATGCTCATTATCCTGTTCTCATAATTTGGATTTTTCTGCAGTTTCAAACATTTCTAAGGGACAATTAGTACTGATAAGACTGGCTACTTTTCCCATTAATCCCTCATTGGACTTTTTATGTGAAAACCCTGCATTCCTGGGACACAATGAACCTAATCAAATCCTCTTAGATCCTCTCAGCAACTTTGCAGCAAGTGCACATGTCAGGTGGATAAAGTCAGGCCGACTGGAGGTTAAGAGGAGGTGATGTTTGTAGCAAAACTTGTGCTGTCGAATGAAATCCTCGTCTCATTATGTTTTTGAGCTGAATGTCTGCCATCTACAAAGTTGGAATGTGCCAGACAGAAAATTGTGGATTAGTCCTGTTGTAAAGAGAGTCATGAAAAAAAAAGGCACAGAAAGCTGACAAAGGCTTTTTTTCTCCATTGTGCAGGTTGTAGGACCACAAGGACCACCAGGCCCTATGGTAAATATCACACTTTTTATTTATTTGGTTGAAATTTTCAAAATACAACCAGGGAAATGACTTCATGACTATGAGTCTTCATTTTAGCAAAGCTGGATGAGGCTGTTTACTGATGCACTGTATCTGTATTAAAGCAATATATTTGTGTCTGCAGGGCCCCTCAGGAGAGCAGGGACCACGTGGAGAAGCTGGAGCTAAGGGTGAT
Source organism: Thalassoma bifasciatum (assembly GCA_008086565.1). Taxonomy (NCBI): domain Eukaryota; kingdom Metazoa; phylum Chordata; class Actinopteri; order Labriformes; family Labridae; genus Thalassoma; species Thalassoma bifasciatum. Next base: position 459,419 of record RPOG01000061.1, read on the forward strand.
AAGGTACGAGACAACACAATGTGTCCGAAAAACTCTCTTCTACTCATCTACTCAGTACATGACTGTTGTCACATTGATGGGTTTATCTGATTTCAGCACTGGCTCAAACAACAGCAGTTTATGTCTTCATTACAACCAAATTGTGTCTTTGAACAGTTTTAAATATAGACTAAACATTTATAAAAGAAAAATCACTTTAGTAGGAATAAGTAAAACAGCTGATCACTCCCATGAATCTGGAACATACTTCTCTGTTTTTCAGTTTTATGATTCCAAATCCTGAAGTATCCCTGTTGACAGATTAACAGGGGATTTAAACCCTCTCTCTCTTTTCCCAAGGGAAATCCTGGACCTCGAGGAAGAGATGGTGAACCTGGTGTCCCTGGAAACCCCGGACCTCCTGGGCCACCTGGACCACCTGGACTTGGAGGGGTGAGTCTGAAGCAAACAAGTGACCAAATTCAAATTTCCTTCTTAAAACTTAAATCAAAGTTCTACTCTTCTTCTACGTCTGTGTGGTGATAGCATCAGTAGGCTAACAGGAGGAAAGAGGCTCACAAACTGAACGTAGAGCTGACCTTATGGTAAAATTAGGATTCAATCAAAGGAGACAAGAGCATTATCAGTGTTTTGGTGTCTGTAAAATCACTACAGTGCATGATAAAGCCTTACATAAGTAAGAGGCAGGTGCAGACAGTGTTGTTCTTGTGATAGTTATGTAGTTCTTTTCAGTTTATCTTGTTTCTTTGCTGCCCTGTGTACAAGTCCCCTCTGCTCAGGCAGGATCAACGCCATGAACTGACATTCGGTCTCTGCCTTGTTTTGTGTTTTTACAGAACTTTGCTGCTCAAATGGCTGGAGGTTTTGATGAAAAGTCTGGAGGCGCTCAGATGGGTGTGATGCAAGGACCAATGGCAAGTAGACACAATGCACAAGTAGTACACATGATGGTGTGTTTATCACAACGTAGGGGTGTTTGGGTGAATTAAAACTTTAAAATCCACATTGATTCAACTTCATCTATGAGGACTTGTTATTTCAGTCTGGTCTGGGGATGATTGCAATGCTGCCACCTTGTGGTTTGGCAGTGAAACTGTTCTTACAGTCAATGGAGACCGTCCTAAAATTCTAATAATAAAAATGAAAAAAGATTTTTAAAGAATTTAAGGGCGACCCTGGAAATATGGCTACATAGATCAAGTCATGAGTGTAAATCTGGGTGTTTTTCTTGAAAACATACTGAACTTTTAAAGTCATATCAGCAACATTCCTCTCATACCATTTTTATAAAAGAAACATTGCAAGAAGGAGACCCCACCGCTCTTTGCAAGATGCTAAAACACTGACTTATTCTTTTTTTTCTTCAAATGTAAACTATTTGATGCTCTTTTTCTGGTTTATAAAATAAAAACCCACAACAACTCATTCAACTGAAAGGATTTTTACCAAGATCAGGAAGAGGACGCATAGGGGAACAATTTGTCTTCTTTGTGCCAGCTTCCTGAGGAACCAGCTGGATAGCTTGAGGAAAGTTTTTAAAATTATTTCACTTGTTTTAATAGTGAAAAATGGTTAAGCATCCTCATATCCAAACCCACAATGGCTTGTCACAAAAAAACTAACTACAAAAAGTTTGACAAGGCAGCTTCTAATAGCTGAGCACCAAAAATTCAGATTTAACCTCTGATCACTGAGTCTTTTACAATATTCTTAGAGTTTATACCCCTAAACAACTTCCATCAGCCACTGTATCTCTTTTAATGTTCTGGCTTTTTGTCTTTAATATTTTATATTTTTTAATATTGATTAATTTCTGACAGTTTTTTTTTTACCTATGAGGTACTTTAGGCTGCATTTCATATTATGAAAGGTGATTTCTGTATGAAATTACTGTAAATTATCATTACTATTGAAGCAGTCTTGCACCATATCAGCTGACCTTTTGAGAAAACTGTTGCTAATGTAGTTATGAGTTTTAACTTAAATAAATCACAGCATAGATTTTGCAAAGGTCAAACCAAACAACTGAAGAATATTAATGTCAAAACCAGAAGGATGAATGTCCTTAAAACCTCCTGAACCCAAACCTGAGATAGTTTGTCATAATTGTGTAAATGTCTTGTGTTCCAGGGTCCCATGGGTCCTCGTGGTCCCCCTGGACCTTCTGGAGCTCCTGTAAGTACATCAATTGCTTAATTTTGCTTTGCTTCAGACTGAATGAATAATTGCAATAAACATAGCTACAATTTTAAAATGTAGAAAGAACTTTTGGCATTCATTAAAATAAATTAATGGCATTTTGTGGTGTTTGTCTCTGTGTAGGGACCACAAGGTTTCCAGGGTGGCCCTGGAGAAGCTGGAGAGCCTGGACCAGCTGTAAGTACAAGTGGTTACCTTAGATAGCATAAGTTAGACTCAATACCGATCAGATCTAAATGAGCTGGATTTTCAGGGTTCGAAGAAAGCTTCCACAGAAATACACACTATACACACAAATGATTGGAAGTGTTTAAATTAATAGTGGGAAAATATTCAAATTAACAAAAATAATTTATCTTTCATTTTGCCTTTAACAGGGAGCACTTGGCCCTCGTGGACCACCTGGACCTGCTGGAAAACCTGGAAGTGATGTAAGTGTCAAGGTTTAATCCTCAATAACAATCCATTGTCCATCAGAACTGTTCCTATTTCTTAGTATTGCCTAAATTAATCCATCAGTTAGCTCCCTCAGACTCTATACACCATCTGCCACCAGGGGGCGCTGTCTCTCTGTTAATGTTACTGGTGAAAATGATGACTTCACGAAACACAAGCCACAGGGATATTTCTTCACTCATTACGTGCAACGCCTCTGTATGTTCCCTGAATAGATGATAACTCCATTTCCTGTTTGGTTTTAGGGTGAGGCTGGCAAACCTGGAAAAGCTGGAGAGCGTGGACCTGCAGGGCCACAGGTGAACAAACACAAAGCTGCTTCATCCTTAACTTGTCCCTTAGGTGCATCCCATGTCAACAGAAATGAGTTGAGCATTCTTATATAAAGATTTTGTGTTTGTGTTTCAGGGAGCTCGTGGATTCCCTGGAACTCCTGGTCTTCCTGGAATCAAAGGACACAGAGTCAGTGTTTTTAACTTTACTACATATCAGAGTATGACCTTCAGAGAGGTAGCTTCTTACTCCAATGGTGTATTCTTTGTGTTTTTGTAGGGTCATCCTGGTCTGGATGGAGCCAAGGGAGAAACTGGGGCTGCAGGAGCCAAAGTGAGACTACTATATTTATCTTTTCTAATGATGCCTGAATATTATGAAAGATTTGTTCCATTTACATATATCATCTTGTCCCTGTTCCAATCAGGGTGAGAGTGGTGCTGCTGGAGAGAACGGTGCACCTGGACCCATGGTGAGTTTGCAGTACTTTGCTGCACTCTGTAGTTTTCCGAGCATTGAGAAGTGGCTGACTAACCAAGAGTATCTTCTGTCATAGGGTCCACGTGGTCTGCCTGGTGAGAGGGGACGTCCTGGAGCTGCTGGAGCTGCTGTCAGTACCAAACTTAACTCTTCTTCTTTTCTTCAATCCATGAGCACAGCTTCCTGAATTTGTTTTTTACAACTTTGACTTCCTCAGAAACTCATTATAGTATTGTGACCTTATGACAGTTTACACAACTGACTGCCTACACTTTTACTCTCCAGGGTGCCCGTGGAAATGATGGTCTGCCTGGTCCTGCTGGTCCACCTGTACGTATCATGATGCTGACTTTGCACTAAATTCCTACATATTATACTAGTTTTTCCTTTGAAGCTATTCAAATATGAAACCCAACATGCTTTTCTTTCTTCTCTTTACAGGGGCCTGTTGGTCCTGCTGGGGCTCCCGGTTTCCCAGGATCTCCAGGAGCAAAGGTTTGTTTGGATCCACTCATCATTTACAACTAGGGCTCAACAATGCAGAAAAAGGATCTAATTGTGATTATTTTCCCCTATATTGCAATTGCAATTTATGTGTGATTATTTTTAGGTTCCCCATCTTATGTTGTTGATATCAGGTGCTATACTAAAGAGGATGATGGATGAGGGAAAAAAGGAGACATTTTGTACAAAAAATCCACAGGAGAAACTTTTAATATATACAGATACATCTAAAAAAAAATGAGAATATCATGAAAAAGTGAAATAATTTTAGTCCCTCATTTTAGAGGGTGAAACCCAGATATTATGTTGATACATTACTCATTGTTATATTATTATATTATTAGAGAGTGAATTATTTCAGGCCTCTATTTCTTGAAATGTTGATGATTATGGCCTGCAGATAATGAAAACCCGAGTTGCAGTGTCTCAGAAAATAATGACATTATACAAAATCAATAAAAAGGATGTTTTTAAAAATAAAGAAACATTTTGGCAGTTTTTCAACTTCCTAACCATTTTCCAAATTTTCTCACAATTTCTGCCCCTTTTCACCCATTGTTTCCTCCTAGGATTTATTTTTATTGCTTATTCTTGCTATTTTTGCCACTTTTCATCACTTAGATTGTTGCCCTTGCAAAGGTAGTTTTCAAAAATTTGGCTCTTTGGTTGAGCAAGGTTGAGTAACACAGATGTAGAGTATAAAAGATCTGCTGCAAGAATAATCATCTGGTTTTCTGGCACATTTTAGGTGAAAGAAATATTGCACTGTCAGTGATCAGAATATTGCAGCAGGCCATATTGCGATCTAATCCAATTTGCCATTCAGTGCCCAGCCCTATTTAAATCTATTATTTTTCTTCACCACATGACTGCCGGTAATCTTTTCAGTGTTGTATCATGACATCAAATATGCACACTCTTAGAGAATGAAGTTATACTGTCAATGTCAATGTCTGTTTCCTAACTCTGGTTACATCATCTAAGACTAGACATTGCAGATGCAAAACACATTTTCAAATATCACTTTCAGCAGTCAATTAAATGTTGACAGATTACTTTTTCCTCACCTGTTACTGACAGATTTATTGTGTCCACTTAGGGAGAAGCTGGTCCCACTGGAGCACGTGGAGCTGAAGGACAGCAGGGACCCCGAGGAGAGGCTGGTACCCCAGGATCTCCTGGACCTGCTGGCGCATCGGTTTGTTTGTCAACACTTATTTTCATAATCTCATACTGCAGATAAGTCATAGTTTGATTAATTGTTTACTCTTTTTGATGCTTTAACTCTTCTTCATCTACCTCCACAGGGCAATCCTGGTACTGATGGTATCCCTGGAGCTAAAGGATCTGCTGTAAGTCAACTCAGCTCTTGAAACTCCCTAAATACTATGCGTTTCAGTATAATTCATAATATTACTCTTTTCTGATTCTGATTTTTTGTTGTCTCTTTTCTTTGAAGGGTGGTTCTGGTATTGCTGGAGCCCCTGGATTTCCAGGCCCCCGTGGCCCACCTGGACCTCAGGGAGCTACAGGACCTCTAGGGCCAAAAGGACAGTCTGTAAGGCACTTGGAGATCATTTTAGACTTTTTCGAGCTCTGATAGTTACTAGATGAGGAACTGACCTTCTCCTCTTTTGTCATTTTTAGGGAGACCCCGGTCTTCCTGGATTCAAAGGTGAAGCTGGACCCAAGGGAGAGCTTGTGAGTTGCTTACTTATACTATATCAATCATTGACTGTTTATGCCATAACCATGAAGAACTGAAAACAGTAACTTAGGCATCTTGTACCTGTAAGCCTATTTAGCTGAACTACCTGAGCATAAACTTTGTATTTTAACTCTCCAGGGCCCTGCTGGTCCTCAAGGTGCTCCCGGCCCCGCAGGAGAGGAAGGAAAGAGAGGTGCCAGAGGAGAGCCTGGAGCTGCTGGACCACTCGGACCTCCAGGAGAGAGAGTGAGTCGTCAGGGTGAACAGTAATACCAATAAACAATTGGAGGCATCTTGTGAGGCACAAGGTTGTGCAAACATTCAGCTCATATCAGGCAAATCCTCATCAAACCTATTCCTGTGATTCTCTCCAGGGAGCTCCTGGCAACCGTGGTTTCCCAGGTCAGGATGGTCTTGCAGGTGCTAAGGTGGGTCTTTTATATAACTGCCTTAAGTAAACTGCACACAACTTGGTTTCATACAAGCATAATGCTTTTATCATAAACTAGCTGCTCTGTTTCTATCAGACTAAAGGTTTGAAAATTAAAGGATGACCTATTTTTGTCTTCTTTAGGGTGCCCCCGGCGACCGTGGTGTTCCTGGTGCTGCTGGGCCTAAAGGTGCAACTGGAGACCCTGGACGCACAGGAGAGTCTGGTCTCCCTGGAGCTAGAGTGAGTCCTCTAACCACCACCACAGTTTACTCCACACAGCTTTATTACCTTATTGAATCTTGTTGACTTGATACATCGTCCTGGTCCCTATTGTGATACCAGTGATCTCTAAATGTGGGTGTCTCTCCTAGGGTCTAACTGGTCGTCCCGGTGATGCCGGTCCTCAAGGCAAAGTTGGACCTGGTGTAAGTACAAAATTGAGCTCCGTATATTTATTTCCTGCAGACTTTAGAAGGGCTGCTGTAATTCCATTTTCTAAAGAAAGGAACCAAATCTTATCAGTCAAAGTAGCTCAGTAAATCAACAGACTGATGATTTTCTGTTACACTCATATTCAGTCTATTCATACTTCTACAAAACTTGAACTTTTTTTGCATTCAAATGCTGATTTGTATTTTGCTTTTTGCCACTGACAGGGTGCTGCTGGTGAAGATGGTCGCCCTGGCCCACCTGGTCCTCAGGGAGCCCGTGGACAACCTGGAGTGATGGGATTCCCTGGACCAAAGGGAGCCAATGTGAGTTTTTATCAACATGAAGCTCTAAAGAAGCACTCAAAATCAAAGCAGAGTAAAACAAGTCATACAAAGAAAAAAATCTGTTGTGGAGTGTAACACTAGTCAAATATCACTGCAGTCATAAGCGTCATTTACCTTAAATCATAAGGCAAAGACTCTAAACATCTTTTATTGTCATTTCTTTCAGGGTGAAGGTGGAAAACCAGGAGAGAAGGGTCTTGTGGGTCGCCCTGGTCTGAGAGTCAGTACTTTTTTTAAAACCTCACAAATGGATTCATCATCACTGTCTCTAAGTCATTTTATATAAACACTCTCTTCTGATGAACAGGGTCTGGCTGGAAAAGATGGTGAGACCGGTGCTGCTGGACCTCCTGGCCCTGCTGTGAGTATTTAGTATGAAAATACAGCCTAGAAAAATGTCTTACGATAATGGTTTAAAGAGTTTATTCCTGCTTTTGTCTTTGAGTGATTACACGTGTTTGTTTCCATCATAGGGACCTGCTGGAGAGAGAGGAGAGCAAGGACAGCCTGGACCTCCTGGCTTCCAGGTGAGTCAGTTCTCTCCTCAAGTTCAAAATGCACCAGTCTGGGAAGTTATGATAATAAGATGCAAACTTGATTATTTTGAACATGAGAACAAACTTTGGACAGACTGTTTGAATAACCTCCTCTGAGTCACTCAGTAAACAGCAGATTTATAAATAATGACAGAGTCTATTTTTACAGATATGATGTAATTAATCCCTTTGCTCTCGTTGAACAGGGTCTGCCTGGACCATCTGGTTCCCCTGGAGAGGGTGGAAAACCTGGAGACCAGGTGGGTGTTTACTTGCTACGTGGGATTTGTTACATCCTTAGTTCCTTTGTTGTTGACTAACCTCCTCAGCACTATGGATGCAAACTTTGGTGTCATTTAAGTCAGGCACCTGTGCAAATAAAGGAAGTGAAAAATAAATGAGAGTAAAAGTAGAAACTCTGCATTTTAAAAATAGAGCCAAAGCATCAGTATCTTAAAATCTTCCTGTTTCCTTGGGAACTTATTCATTGCTATTCTCTGTCGCAATACTCAGAAGAATCCACATAAATGTCTTCAGCACCAGTGCTTAAGGTTACTCACCAATTCCCTAGACTCTCAGCCTAGTCAGTGCATTGCTCCTAACTATTTTATTCTATTAATTCACTGAAACAGAATTTCAGTGAATGAATAGACTGCCTGCCTCTTGAGTTTTTGTGATTTTTATGAAGTGACTGTTATATCAATGTGTTTCAAGTGTTAGAAATCAATTCTCTATGCCAGTGATTCTCATCCTGTGGGTCGTGAAGGTATTGCAGGTGGGCCTCCAAATCATTTCCAAAACAGTATGATTTTTTTTTTTAATTTTCTGGCAAGTATTTGTCATGTGACAAGCAAATGAGAGATAGGAACTGTTGATGTAATGACTGGACCACTTTGCAGCGGGACTGCATTGCACCAGACTTGTATAAGTTTGAAGGTGATGGCTGAAGCTGGATTATAAAGATAGAAAGCTGACTACAAACAGGGAGAATTAAAATGAAATATAGACAATAGGTTGGCAGGTAATCAGTGGGTGATCTCCCCGCCATTAAATAAAAAAGAAGAGGTTGGAGACAGTACAGTGCAGGGTACTTAGCACTGGGGTATTTTGTAGAGGCACAGAAGCTGAGCTGTTACTGCGAAGCATTGTGTGCTCTGAGACTTTGTCAGATGAAGCCTTGAAGCCATGTAAACTGCGCCTTCACTTTGATAATAGAACATGTGCGGTATGTGACCAGGCCACTGGAGTTTTTGAGAAGAAGCTCAGGGGCTCCTCTTGTATTTAGTTCAGTCTTTGACTGTTAAGTCACATAAATAACATTTTAAAATCATCATAGTTAGCCATTTAATTCTGTTATGATTTTTAGAATAATGACATTAAGTGTAGTTTGTGACATAAATATCAGTCATGTTTCTGGAAAAAAAGGATCACCCACTTCATTTTTTATTCCATTAATAAGATTGTGTTGTATGGAATAATGGATGATATCATTAGTTATTTTAAAAACGTATTTTTTTAGTGCAAAAAGCAAGAACAACAACAGAAGTGTAACAACGGTATCATATTTAAGTAATTAGCTGACCTTTTCTATAGTTTTTGCAAGATCCAGAACAAAACAAAAGCACAATAAACTATTTATTCTCATGCTGAATATAAGTTTTGATGTGTGTACGTACCTCAAAGGTGGAAATAACACTGGTATCTTCTCTCTTTGCAGGGTGTTCCTGGAGAGGGTGGAGTTCCTGGTGCTGTTGGACCAAGAGTGAGTTTTTCATATTGTTATTTTCATCCATTTTAATGAGCAATAATGATCAGGATTCCTTAATTTCATGTGTGGATTTAATCGTTGGTGCTTCACCTGGTGTTGTGTGCACAACATACACCATTAGTTGTTTCTCCTCTAAATCTGGCGACTTTTTGTCTCCTAACAGGGTGAGCGTGGTTTCCCTGGTGAGAGGGGTGGTGCTGGAGCTCAGGGTCTTCAGGGACCTCGTGGGCTTCCTGGAACACCTGGATCTGATGGACCCAAGGTACATAAATTAGCCTTGAGTGCCTTGAGTGTAAAATTTCACAGTGTTGACAAAGATGTCAATCATTAGCCACATATGCCCTTAAACTAACTGTATGTAAATGTAAGTGGACTAAAGTTGTATGATTAAGGTATTGGTCTCTGAAATTTTTATTAGTATTATAGTCTTGGTTATTGAATAATACAATTTTGGAGCCAGGTGAAGCTGCTGGATTTTGAGCACGTTGCCAAGCAGCTGCTCAGCCAGTCCAGTATGTAATACCCTGTACAGCAAAGTGTGTTGTCTAATCACACAATATTACACTATGTATTTTTGTTAGAATTAAACAAGATTAAGTGTGTTAACTTGTCAGCTTCACTTATGCTGGCAATCAGATTTTGTTACTTGGGAAAGAGCTGCTTCTCAATGATTTCAGTTTCAACCTAGAGCCAAGCAAAGCTAACCATCTGCTTGCTGTGGCTGATCTTTACAGTGTAGACATATAACTATCTATGGATGTTCTTCTATTCTTGCAGAATGACTAAACCAACATGACTCCTGACTTTCATTTTCCACCTACTTCTTATTGGACATGCTGAAATGTCTGAAGTTCAGTTAATGTCAAGTTATGAGAAATTATGACCTATGTTTGAGGAATGATTAAACTCAAGAATCTTTACAGAATGGAAGTACAGAAAGACAGCTATTGCATAACCTATGCACTTCAAAGAGAAGCTAATTATTATCTACTTCATACAGGGAGCCATTGGACCAGCTGGTGCTGCTGGACCTCAGGGACCCCCTGGTCTGCAGGGTATGCCTGGAGAGAGAGGAACTGGTGGTATCCCAGGAGCAAAGGGAGACAGAGTGAGCACCAGCTTTTTGTTATTGTTGTTATTAAAGTAGACTTATAGTCTAATACCTAAATATTTGTCATTGACTATGGGTTTGTGTTGGATTAACACACAGATGTGCTCTTTCTCCAACAGGGTGACAATGGGGCAAAAGGACCTGAGGGAGCTCCTGGAAAGGACGGTGGTAGAGTAAGTTCAATATAAACTACTTCACAGAGGGAAAACAAGTTTATTCTCTATGATGTGTTTTCTTTTATTTTGATACCTCATCTTATGTTTCACACCTTTTACTTTTCTCAGGGTTTGACTGGTCCCATTGGTCCCCCTGGCCCAGCTGGACCTAACGGTGCCAAGGTATGGACCCTTAAGACTGACATGAACACTGTGAATCTATTTATATTTATATTTATCAACTCTGTTTTGCCATCCTAACTGGTCGTTTTTATTTAATCCAGGGTGAGACAGGACCCGGTGGCCCTATTGGTGCTGCTGGTGCTCGTGGTGCCCCTGTAAGTACTTCTTTCTTTTGATTGGTTCTTGTACATTCATTCCTTTGCTTACAAATGACTGAGTTAATGATAAAGCTGGATTTGAAGTTAGTCTTAAATTGTAGTTTTGCCTTTTATGTGCCTTTAATAGTAATGTGACACTGGGATGACTCAAGTGTCACCACTGGTATTGAAGCGATTGTAACTTATTTGTCACAAAGCAGTGAGAGAAGTGTGGTAACAGGACTGCACCATATTGTTTTTGTCTGGGATCTTCTGCTAAAAAGTAAATGTGTATTATGGACCTGATTTCCAATATGAAAGTTTTACCTGACACTAAGTCTCTTCTTTTCTCTTGCAGGGTGACCGTGGTGAGGTCGGCCCTCCTGGACCTGCTGGTTTTGCTGGACCCCCTGTAAGAAAAATCACCACAAAAGCGTTTGTTTGCATTAAATCACCTTCATGTTTGGCTCATGTTTCCTTTTTGTTTTAAATCATCCAGGGTGCAGATGGTCAGCCTGGTGCTAAGGGAGAGCTTGGTGAGTCTGGACAGAAGGGAGAAGGTGGTGCTCCTGGACCTCAGGGACCATCTGGTGCCCCTGGGCCTGTTGTAAGTACTTGAAAGATGATCTCTTTACCAGATCTGTTTCTGGATCTTCATCTTGTTGTTAAGTCCCCTTGGTGTGATACCATAATGACTTATTGTTGATCCTCTTTTCCAGGGACCTACCGGTGTGTCTGGACCTAAAGGAGCTCGCGGCGCTCAGGGAGCCCCTGTAAGTTACTCCGACTGTTTCTTTTTTTATCTTAACATATAAGTGGCTTGAAAATATTACAGCATAATATTAAGCATAAAACTTACAGACTAACCACTGTACACTGCATAAATAGAGATTAAGCTGTGGACCTCGATCGGTTGTTTTACGATTGCGAAAACATCCGCCCAACACTTTTCAAGTTAGCACCATGGTTTCAGAAAATGGAGACATTAGTTAGATAACAGAAAATATTTTGAAGATCCAGTGATTTCTGAGAGGATAAACTTTGGTTTACAGAAATTCTAATTGGCGCAGTAGCTTCAGCTTTTTTAAGGTTGGCTGAGCAACTGGGTCATTAAAAAGAAAGAAAACTGATCAACTGTTTTCCCTGGCATGCCAATTCAAATGTTACATGCACAGTTTAAAGTGACAGTCATTCTGATTAGATTTGTTTGTTAAAACCTTTCAGTGATGTCATCAGAGATCATTTTGCTCTATAGAATTTTTTTTTCCTTGAGTTAAATATACTTAACAATATAGCTTCCACCTTATAGCAGAGTGAGATTCCTCTGACACTGATAAATATTCCTATGACAGGCACTTTTCACTGTCATGGGCTTGGTCCTCTTTCTTCAGAATGTACTTTCCAGAGAATAACGGTGACACAATAATAAATCTGACTAATCAAGATTAATGATACAAGCAGTGCTTCTATGCAATAATAGCACAAAAGCTCTTTCCACAGCACATATTTTGACGACCCCGTGTTGTTAAAGTGCCTCAGTGAAACACTGAAGTGAGCCAGCATGCTCAACAAGAACAGTTAGAGGCTAAATGTCGTTCAACCATCATTAATCTACTTTCCTAATTTAACATCAGGAAGCTAATGAGTACTGATCTAAACATTTGACAGTAGATTCAATTTCATCTCTTTGATAAAAGTGCAGTTAACTGATAGGTGATTTTGTCATTGAACTTTTACGTCAGGCCTCAGATGAGACTACCTTGAATTAAGATGCATTATTCATTTCTGCTGAACTCTTCAGGTACTGATTGAGTTATGGACTGAGTAATATACAAACTTTCAACATTAGGTTTGTTTGCATATCCTGAACTTTTTGTCTCTTGCAGGGTGCTACTGGTTTCCCCGGTGCTGCTGGCAGAGTTGGATCTCCTGGTCCTAATGTAAGTGTTTCTTCTGTTTCAATTCTGAAAGGAGTGATCATTTCTACTTCAAGTTATACTTTAAATATTTGGCTTGTTTTTACCCGCTAAAATATCACCTCTTCTCATCTCAGGGTAACCCAGGTGCTGCTGGCCCTGCTGGCCCCGCTGGCAAAGATGGACCAAAGGGTACTCGTGGTGATGCAGGTCTTCCAGGACGACAGGGAGATGCTGGGCTCCGTGGACCCGCTGGTGCACAGGGAGAGAAAGGAGAGCCTGGAGAGGATGGACCACCTGTGAGTTTGCAACCCAACATCCATCAGTAGCTGAACAGGCACCTTGTGGACACATGCTGTGCACATTTTGGATTGGCACAGCAAGAAGAGATCATAGTTAAGTGTTCTCTTTCCTGACTCTGTAGGGTGCTGATGGGCCTTCAGGTCCTCAGGGTCTGGCTGGATCTCGTGGTATTGTTGGTTTGCCTGGTCAGCGTGGAGAGAGAGGTTTCCCTGGTCTTCCTGGACCATCTGTGAGTGCTGTTCCACAATGAGAGCTTCATCTTGCTCTAAGTTCATGAGATAACACTCAGACAAGATCTTTGCACAGAGTGTATTCACCTACTTTTATGACAACACGCCTTTGGGGTTGAGGGAACTTAAAATCTATGAAATTAAATCAATTTTCGTCTATAGGGAGAACCTGGTAAACAAGGAGCATCTGGTTCTTCTGGTGACCGTGGCCCCCCTGGACCTGTAGGACCCCCTGGACTTACTGGACCTGCTGGAGAGCCTGGAAGAGAGGTCAGAGCAGGACAGTAGAAAATAACAGTGATCGGACATCAGTGCTGTGTTACATTTACTTCCCTAAATGCCGTAGAGCGTATCATTAAAACATTTTTCTGTCCCTCAGGGTAACGCTGGATCAGATGGACCTCCTGGTAGAGACGGAGCTACTGGAGTCAAGGTGAGAGACTTTGGCAAGACTGATTTGAGTCTAAACAACTGCATATTATTAGTTTTCAGAAACTGTTCCTAACCTGTGTCATCATTTTGTGCCCCCTGTTAGGGTGAGCGTGGTAATACCGGCCCTGCTGGAGCTCCAGGAGCCCCTGGTTCCCCTGGTGCCCCCGGACCTGTTGGACCCCTCGGCAAGCAGGGAGACAGAGGAGAGGCTGTGAGTGTCAGACACAAGAAAAAGCATTTCGTCATGTTATTGTTTTTAAGAAGAGCTCACACTATCTTTTCTGACTTAAGGGTGCTCAAGGACCTGGAGGACCCCCTGGACCTGCTGGAGCCAGAGGCATGGCTGTGAGTATCTGACTCTCCAACAGCAGGAACATCATTAAGTTTTTTTTTTAGATTTTAATTAAATTACAGTAATTAAAAGTGCTACTTGTGCTGCCATGCATTCCAACACATGTCAAACTTTCAATCCAGGGACCTCAAGGACCTCGTGGGGACAAGGGAGAGTCTGGTGAGACTGGAGAGAGAGGACAGAAGGGTCACCGTGGTTTCACTGGTCTGCAGGGTCTTCCTGGACCTCCTGTAAGTAACCGAATTAAATCTAACACCCCACTTCCCTTCATTCATGTATCCTTGTCTCTGATCTGTGGTCGTTATGGTCCTGACAGGGTCCCGCTGGAGACGCTGGAGCTGCCGGACCTGCTGGACCAAACGGAGCCAAGGTGAGAAAACCGAGCAGAAGAGAAGGAAAAACTCTTTGAAATTCAATCCAGGAAATATAAGATACAAGATATGTGATGGTAATGAAGGGCACAGGTTAGTCCTCCTGTAATTCTCCAAACGTAGATAGGGACAGGAAAGGCCACTCTCTCTAATTACCCACCGCGGCGATAAGATGGCTGGCTGAGGCTTTTTGTAATTACTCTCTGCGAGGAAGACGGGCAGACTGACAGGAGGGACCGTGAATCGTGATAATACTCCTGCTGAGATTGTAAATGGACTTTTATATCTCCCCTTGATTAGCTGAGTGCTATTCATGATCAGAGAAAAGAAGAGAAATGTCACCATACAAACAGTTTTCACACATGTTAAGGCAAAGAGCCATGTGTGACCAGAAAACAGAGGGAAACAGTTTAAGTATTTGAAAGGTTTACACAGATGTTTGTTGATCTGGTCTCCATGGATAAACAAATAATAGTTCTTCTCTTTGATTCAAACACAAAACAAGATGAAGAGATTTTTCTACATTAATATGAACTCCCCCTATTTCTGTAGGGACCACCTGGACCAGCTGGACCTGCTGGCAAAGATGGAGGAAATGGACTTGCTGGCCCCATTGGACCTCCTGGACCTCGTGGTCGTTCTGGAGAATCTGGTCCTCCTGTAAGTGACATTCAAAAAAAAAAAAAGAAATCAAATTGACTTCTGATTTTCAGCCTGATTGATCTATTTCTCCCTCCTTCAGGGTCCTCCTGGTAATTCCGGACCTCCTGGACCTCCTGGACCCCCTGGCCCTGGTATCGACATGTCTGCTTTCGCAGGTCTGGGTCAGACCGAGAAGTCCCCTGATCCTCTCAGGTACATGAGGGCTGATGAGGCCTCCAGCTCCCTGAGGCAGCATGATGTGGAGGTGGACTCCACTCTGAAGTCCCTCAACAACCAGATTGAGAACCTGCGCAGCCCCGACGGCAGCCAGAAGAACCCAGCTCGTACCTGCAGGGACCTGAAACTGTGCCACCCTGAGTGGAATAGCGGTATGTGGAACAAAATGACCAAGAAGAACAAACCTACAGATTTTTGACCAGAAAATATAGTCATTTTAGGTGAAAGCATGAAATGTACATCTTATTTTAAAGTTTCCAGGTAATACATTTTGTAATTGTGTGAGTAACCAGGGCTCTAAAACAAAACGAAAAAACAAAACAAGAACAGAGAAATCAACCTTGAATCCTTTAAGCTTTGTAAATCACACATTTTATGTGGCGGAATAAAAGATGGCTGTATCATCACTGTTGATCGCACTCCTGCACATGACAGAATTAAACAGACAGCAGGGTGCAGTGTGCTACTTTTACTTTGATGTACATCTGCCTCTTGGTTCAATGACGGGGTATGTAAACACTTCCAGCCTCATAGAGGACATGTCAAAGAGATTTGTCTAAAGACTACAGGATGTACATCCCTTCAGGACCTCCACAGACCCCCTATGAAATAGCTCTTACTTAAACTGTCTTTAATGTCTTCAGGTGACTACTGGATTGATCCCAACATGGGCAGCACAGCTGATGCCATCAAAGTCTTCTGTAACATGGAGAGTGGAGAGACCTGCGTCTACCCGACCATCGCTAAGGTGCCACAGAAGAACTGGTGGACCAGCAAGAGCAAGAGCCGTAAACACGTCTGGTTTGGAGAGACCATGAACGGAGGATTCCACGTGAGTGCACTTGAATCTTGCACAAAATCGTCTGTGTAAGACTCAACATCAAAGTTTCTCATGTACCCCCTTTGCTTTTATGTGATCTTACAGTTTAGCTACGCTCAGGACGGCCCTGCTGCCAGCGCCGCCGGTGTCCAGCTGACCTTCTTGAGGCTTCTCTCTAACGAAGCTTCCCAGAACCTCACTTACCACTGCAAGAACAGCATCGCCTACATGGACCAGGCCACAGGCAACTTGAAGAAGGCTGTGCTGCTGCAGGGCTCAAACGACGTGGAGATCCGCGCCGAGGGCAACAGCCGCTTCACATACAGTGTGTCTGAGGATGGTTGTAAGGTGAGAACAGCACAAAACATCAACAAAGATCATTCAAGTGTTTGATTAGACTGCTGCTGACATATGTCTTACACCTCAATCTGCAGAAACACACAGGCCGGTGGGGCAAGACTGTCTTCCAGTACAAAACACAGAAAACCTCCCGTCTGCCAATCGTGGACATTGCTCCTATGGACATCGGAGCAGCGGATCAGGAGTTCGGAGTGGATGTAGGAGCAGTCTGCTTCTTGTAAAGTGGAATATCAAAATGGCCCCCCCAAAAAACACAGGAAACAAATAAACTCAATCATGAAACACTAGACACACTCACACTTTCACAATAAAAGAAGACTGGAAATTAGAAAAGAAAATCGATACTTTTTTCTTACAACGAAGTGCTCTCCAAGTCGTACTCCCTGGATGTTAGCACTGAAGGGCACCTGCAATATCCGTACACCACACCAGCATTCTCTGTCAACCCGCGTCCTGAGATCCAGTCATGTTTCCAGTCATGGCCCAACGTTGACGGGAATGAGTCCAAGCCAGGATGAAGAGGGACCAAGCGAACAAGTTATGGAGAACAGAAACATGACTTGATGTCACTTATTTATTTTCTAACCTGAACGGGCAGAGTTGAGGTAGGACTGGACAGGTTCACTTTGTAAGTAAGACAAGCCCCCTTTTTTTCCACTACAGTACAGCTGCACAGCCTCTGTCCCAGTCCTACTCCACCTCCCTCCCTGCTTCCCTCCTGACACACAAACATGGCATTTCGAATCAGTGCAGACTAACCAGTATTCTCAGTAAGTAAAATCCCATCCAGGTGCTCGAGGCCCATCCATTATGAGCCAGAGCAAAGCCTTAACTGTGTATTATAAGACCTTGGT
The DNA here is from genome assembly GCA_008086565.1 of Thalassoma bifasciatum. Classification (NCBI taxonomy): domain Eukaryota; kingdom Metazoa; phylum Chordata; class Actinopteri; order Labriformes; family Labridae; genus Thalassoma; species Thalassoma bifasciatum. The sequence goes on from RPOG01000061.1 coordinate 476,655, forward strand.
TCTATTGTTGTAAAAGTCTGTTTATAAACAACCAGATGGTTTATATATGTTTCCACATTATGTGTGTACATGTGTCTATATGCACACCAACACTTTTTGGAAAGTGAGGTCACATTTGGGATGTATGTTTCAGGTGATTGTCCATCAGAGGAAGGCCCAGCTCTCATCCAAAAATTAGTTTTAAAGAATTTGATGGATTTTGTTTTTGTTACTGTAGTCATCCAGATTGTTTAAAGCTACCTCACGCTGACAAACAAAGTGAAAAGTTAAAATCTGAGCTGAACAGAAACGAGCTTTCAGGTGGATCTGGGGCCGTCTTTGCTTTGGGTTGCTCTCCCCTCAGAAGGTGCTATGAGTTATGAATTCAGTTTCCCCAAAACTCATCCCCAATCCCATCCCCCTTATTCCCACTAGCCTCACACTACACACTCACACTCCACCCTGCAGGGGGGAGGGGGAGCAGTCGGGTTAAGACGGGGAGACGGGGGCTACTTTGAGGCCTCCTCTGGAATCCAAACACCCCAAACGTGGGACTCCGAGGGTGGTCGCTGGAGAATCAACCAGGGTGGGATGTCTGTGTGTGTGTGAGGGCGTGTACATTTTTTGAACTAATTTTATTATGATCATTTTTGTTTTTATTTTGTTACACTTCTAATTGATGTAAATTGGAAAATAAAAGGAAAAGCGAATGAAGAATGACGTTGATTTTTAATTGAGTTTTGAATAAAAACAGAAATGGTGTGGGACGCGTTTCCTCTTCCAACAGAACCATCGTGTGTGGTTATGTCTTTGTGATATTTGTAATTCATGAGGTCAGTAACTCTGAACTGTGAGTGCATAGTCTGTGTGTATGCGTGTGTGAAAGCTTAAGACTGTGATGCAAGTGTGTATTTTGATGAGTTATTCTCATAAAAGGAGCTTAAGTACTGTATTTGTTCTGCGGTGTCAGGGTGGGGTTGGGCTTAGTGGGGCCCTGTCTGTCTGAACTTTTAGGCATAAATAAAGAACTTTTTGTCAACTTGAATCAAGTATTTTGTAGAGTAAAATTCTGAGCAGCTGCATCAACTTTGACCAAGTTCCAAATATATACAATAACCAACAAAACATAGCCGTTCTCTTAAACTAATTGCCTAAGTCACCTTTGCAGTCAATTGATATTTTTGTCAAAGGCAGCTCTTCAGGATCCCTCCCACCTCTGGTGAAATGTTCAGCAACCTAATTGAAGAGGTAATACTGTTTCAACTCAGTATTCTAATGGCCTATATCAATATTGTCCTCTATTTGGTCCAGTTTATTCAGTTTCCTCAAAAACTTGAAAGTACGACCAAGACCATTAGCTTAAGAAAGCAATGCTTTGCTACTTTAAGTTTCAAAAGTATGCCAGACAAAAATTAGCTGATTAAGTTGTGATCAACTAAAAATATCTGCTAAAGTTTAGGACAGGCATCATCTGTGGATTTAATACAGTTTTCCAACAAAACCAGTGAAAAAAGCTCATTTTACTGCTTGATTTGAGAAATTTCAGACTGGATAACTCTCAAAAATGTGGCAGTAAAGGTCAGGAACAAGACCTGTTTTTTAAGCTATAACTCTTCTTGAGATTAAACCTCAGCATCAGATTTCAACTTGACAAAACTATTTTCCGTATCATAGCATTGTGGGTAATGTAGGGTAATGAGAGCTAACTCGAGAAATAACACTCAGCACAACACAAACTTTCACATATTTATTGATAATCCAAGATATGAAAAATTAACTGTTTGCACATGATGGTGGGGTGAAAGTCAGTCAAGACATTAGCTCCGTAAAAAGTGACTGATTGGCGAAGTCTGTAGGTCTTGCTTGGGGTTGTGGAGCAGAGGGGCTGCTGCTGAGGCTGTACTGGGGAATGCTGGTACTCAGGAAGTAAAAAGGCACATGTGTGATTCTCCCACTGGACCAACACTGAAAACAACAGAAAAAGTTTTTACCTTTACTGAACAGAACAACTGAAGACGGGGGGAAAGAGAGTGGGTGAGGACATGCAACACAGACAACAGCTTCTGTACATGGGGTGCACACTAAAAGTACTGCTGGCATCCACACTTGAGAGCTTTACAGACATGTTTAATATAAACAAGTTTATCAGAATAAGAATCACAATCAGGTTTCAGTGCCAAGTACTTATGTTTAAACATGTAAGTAATTTGACTGTATTGGTGTATTGGTGCTTCACAATCAACAAAGAAATAACAGAACTGGCAACAACTTAAATAATAGAATGAGGAGCTGTACAACATAAAATATAGTTTAAAAAGTTAGGATTAAAACATAATGGTATATCAAGATATAAGAAAAATAAAGAAATACAAAGTAGAAACTCGTGCAAAAGTGAAATGTAGGAGCTGTTCACGTCTGATTCTGCTCAAAGTATCATTATACATTTATTATTATTTTTTTGGAGTATTTTTGAGCAGTTTCAGAAATTCAATCCTACTAAGAACTCAAACATTATCCAGAAACTCACACTTAGAGTTTATACTCCCTGCTTCAGTGATTGACACTTCCATAAACCAACAATTATAAATGCATAGACACACAAAAAAATTGAACCTATCTAAAACAATAACTTGACAACATGAGAGAAAATACAGGACATATATAGGAGCTAACTTACCACAGTAAGCAGAGCTCCATGCTCAAACTTTGGGTGGAACTGCATGAGTCTGGGTTCTGCACCAGGCTCCCCTTGAACAAAACCACTAAACACAGAACAAGCAGAGTCAGTCTGTGAAATGCAACAATGTTGGGCTTTAATAACTAACTACTTTAAGAAATATAACCAACCACTTACCATGGCAAGAGCTCAAAAATCGGGTTGGCTCTTGTCTTAAAGACAGCGATCACTGCAGGCCGCCGTGCTGCCTGAGAATCACCTGAGAGAGCACAGAGACCAAGACCAACAATTAGAAGTGGAACACGGTGTAACACAGACAGTTTAATGTGTAAGAGCAGAAAAGAGATAAAAACCTTTGAGAAGCACAGCGAGTCTCTCTCCCGTTGGGTCCCAGGCTAAAGACTGGATCTCTCCTCCAACACTAGGGAAAGAGTGAGGTGAGTGTCACTGAACAATGAGTCTATCCTAAACTAAACTGATGTTGTGCTGCACACTGCCTGACAGTACTTTGATTTTTAAGTGGACAGGATGCTTTGTAAGTTTTCATTATGTACATAGCATTAAGGTCAAAGTTTTAATTTGCAGCTCTTACATGATGTCTCCATCTGGGGTGTTAAAGGTCGTCTCTGATAGGTTAGCCACCACTGCTGCTGCCTGTGCTCCTGCTGACGTGCATGTAGGTACTCCTGCAGAACAATCACAGAATACAGACCAACTCCTTCAAAGATACTGTAGGTCAATACAGGAACACATTATGTTTCCTGCTTTTTCACAAGCTGAGCCGCAAAAAGGATATTAGCTTAAGCCTGGTTGTGTCACAAAAAGGGTGAGGGAAGTTTGATGAATTTTGCACGAGTGCTAAAAACACAGAAATCCATTTGCTTTAATCATAAAGTGTGTACTTTGAGACTCAGGAAGTAAGACATGTTTGCCAACCTGGAGCATCGGTGAAAGTCAGAGCATAGATGACTGTTTCTCCCTGCACAGTGAAGAGAAGTCGACTTCCGTCAGGACTCCAACAGCCAGACTAAAAAACACAAAAACTTAAGATATTTAAAATGAAAACAGAAACACATCATAATTAAAGCACTAAAGCTAAATCTGTCCTCACCTGGCAGCGACCTTTGATGCATGGCCAACGTTCACATGTCCACATTCTGGTCTCCCAAACCCTGAGAAAAGAGCTTTTACTGATCCATCATACAAAATTCCTGCCCTCGCTTTATCTCTCTCACCTGATTCCAGATTGTGTCTCTAATCTCTGACACGCTTATTAATATTCATGAGAGGTGAGTGAGTTTTCTACACACACTAATTATGAAAAAAAATGCCTGAGCACTAGCAGCCTTCCATATCACGTTGATGGGATTTTCCTGTCTTACCTGAACAAGGATGATGGTGTAGAGGCCAGGACGTGGCTCCCATCAGGGGACCAGGACAGGAAGGTGACCCCGCCGCCTCCAACTCGCTGGAGTGGCACACAGATTTCTGAAGCTACATCCCAAACCTGAGAGACATTTCAGAGTGAGTATGAGTGCACCAAGACTGAAACACAGTAAAGTGATTTAATCATAGAAAGACCTGCAGTGTACCATCATGGCAGTATCCATGGGTGAGGCTGACACAAGGAGAGAGCCGCTTGGAGACCAGGCGATGGAAGTGACAGGAGAGTGACCGGGGTGAGACAAGACTTGAGCACAGCCTGAGGAAGGCCTGGAGGTGTCCAGAAAAAGAAGGAAACCGTGTAAAGATAAAGAAAATACCGTGTAACAGATCAATGTGAGTGAATCCAGATTCTATTAAATTGAGGCTTGTCTATTTTGAGACCTTTAGTTTGCCAGGGTCTGGTCCAACAAAACAGCTCCCTGCACTCAAAATCTGCTCTTACATCATTCTAACATGCACTTAAAAGATGTGTAGTCAGAAACCACATTCAATTTTAACCTTTTGGGGAAATTATTCAACATGTTTTGAAGCCCTGCAGCAGTCGAGTCCACATACCTGGTGGACAGTGAGCATGGATCCACATGCCAGACCAGTAAACAGTTTTGACAAGCGACAGCGAGGGCAGATGCACACAGAGGCTTCCACTGCACCGCTGCAACGCTCCTCTGCAGACGGTGCTTCAGGGTGGGAGTTGTGGCACTGAAAAACAGAACCAATAACTATGAACAGCTAGAGGAGAAGAGGTTCAGGGGCTGCAAAGTACTAACAGTGAGATGATTTACTTCTTAAACCATACTTTCTAGGAAATTATACCCGCACAAGTGTTTTTTTTTTTTCTTGTAACCATTTGCTCTGTTGTATGTTCAATCATCTTTGAAATACAGAGAGGGGATCTTTTTGAGAAATCTGTCACATTACCTTTTTGGATTGTAGATCTTAATGGAGTCATCCATGAGGGCAACAGCAAACTTATCTGTGTGTGTGTGCCATGCAAAGGCTCGCACAACACAGTCAGACCTGTTTGAGCAAAAACAGAAATGGAAAATGACTCCTGAAGTCTCTTCGCTTAAGTCATCTCTATTACTTTACTACTTACCAATTCAGGACTTGTGAAAACTCAGCAATCATGTTCTCGCTGCTCAACTATTGAAAGAAAAAGAAACACAGTGATCAAGTGCATCTCATTGTTAAAACAGTGTATATCTAACTCTTAGGTAAAACTCACTGTGAGATGGGGAAACAGGGAGCTGTGAAAAGAAGAAACTCTCTGCAGCAACGCCAGGATACAACCAGAGCTCACTGACAGCCATTTAGGCACTAAGAGGAACCCACAAGAGGAAATCAGAGAAGCAACATTAAAAAGGGGGATACAGGAGGGATCAATTAAGTGTGTGTGAAACAAAACTGTGTACCTTCTGTGTGTGAGTTTGTGATTTCAGTGAGTAGACCTGTGAAGCCACCATCCCGCCTATAAAAAGAGAAGATAAGTAATATTACTTTTTAAATGCTTGCACAAATAAAGACTGCTGGTGGTATTTTTAAGTGATCCCAACAGTAATGCACTCTAATTTGTCAATAATATTAATTCTACAAGTATTCTTGTGCCAAACTGCATAATTTTATACCATCTAAACTTGCAACTTCGTTTCAAAGAAGTTGTCATTCCATACTTTGATTCTTATAGCTCATCTCCATATTTGTGCTACATACCACGCTGCTGCACTCCTCATCCACAAAGTCTCAGAATGATCCAGGAAGGCTGCTTTGCTGCTGCTTTCCATGCGACTGTGCAGCTTCAGGGACTCCCTGGGGAAGTATAAACTAAGAGGACTCGAGTCCTGCAGGAAATACACAAGCATGAAAGATGCATTAAATACCTAGTAATGATACACAGTCAACAGTAGGGTGACCAAATGCCCTCTTTAGCCCAAAAAAATCTAAAATTTTGAATAAAAACCTACATTCCAAGTTAGAAGTTTAATATTTAAGATAAAAAAGACAAAATTTCGAGATAAAGGTAAAAAGTATGAGAAAAAGGTCAAATTTTGAGATAAAAAAGCTGTAAGTTTGACTCACTTTCTGACATTTTCAACTCTACTGGGGCAAAAAAGTTCTCATCAAAGCCAGTTTTTCATTTATAGATTTAATATGTGTGTAGATAGATGGACAGATAGAGGAATAGATAGGCAAAATTCCAAGAAAAGTAATAAGATTAAAGTAGAAATCTGGACTTTCTATCCCAAAATATTGACTTTACGTGGGCAAAAATGTCAGCAAAACCAGTTTTTTATTTGTACATACTTTACTAGCAGAAATGGGCTTCTATACATCATTTCTCATAGAAAATTTTCACTTCAAAAAGAAAAGAAGTGCTTTAAATAAATATGTATGGGTTATGAAGCTGCTTAGTTTTTTTTGTTTGTTTGTTTTTTTGACTATCCTTGTGTATTTTTGCAGTCTCTCCAAGAAACAGTGTATGGTTTCCTCTTTTGGTGTTTTTAGAATCAGGTCATCCTAGTCGAGAACTGAAGGATTCTATGTATTAAAGTTAAGACACTCGCTCATACCAGTTTAATTCCTTTTCACTGGTGACTTTGCAAAGTGTTTTCAACACTGGTTGTGACAGTGCCTTGTTTGTGTTGTGTTTGCACTGCTACTTCAACACGTATAGAGTCTCTAACGGATAAATAAAGCGCTTTAAGGCCTGAAGTTGAAGGAAATGTTGAGTCTCCTGGTAGCAGGTTTAATCAGACCTGTTTGAGCCGGTCTTCGGTGGTGCTGGTACCGGACAGCAGCTCATTGTTGGACTCGCACAGAGTGGTCTGTCCGGGGGGCAGCGGAGGGGGAAACAACGCCAAAGAACACATCTCAGACACGGAGGAACACTGGAAATAAAGGATGTTTCATTCAGGTAAGAAAATATCAACAAGGATGTCTGTGACGAAGTCTATATCCTTACTGAACTCTATACTTCAACACTGAAACAACTGTTTTACAAAGTTATGACTCGTCAACGGTTGATGTTTTTTCAGTTAGCTGTCTCTAGCTAACTCCCCTCTCGTCACCCTAATTGTCGCCGTAAAAACTCTTTAATATATATTTCATAAATTTCAAAACTCACCTTTAAGTGTCTCCTTTGTGATACAGTAAGATATTTGCCGTGTCTCCGCTCAACTCATACGAAATACATGTGAGGTTGTTATGACACTTTTGGCTTCCTCACTTCAACTCAATCCCGCCGTGTTTGGCGTACGGCACACGGCGAGGGTCAAAAAATGCGGAATGCAGCCTTAAAGCGGAATGTGCCGCCCTCTACAGGACAAAGTCTCCATCACACGGAGAACAGAGCAAACCATTGACTGTATCACACATTATTACATTATTACATAATTTTGCGCAAATTCAGTGGTGCTAACTATTTGTTGTTTACGGTAATACATCGAAAAAATCATCACAGGAAAATATTTATATATTATATAAATATTTACCTGGATATATTCAGGATATTTTAAACAGAAATGTCAGGCCTCTGAAAGGTTTTGATAGTCTCTGACTATTTTCCAAGATTTCTCCCAATTTTTGGCCCCCTCACCCATTTTTTACTCCTTTTTGACCATTTTTAGCCACTTTAAACTTAATTTTATTCCTACTTCTTTCTGTTTTTGCCACTTTTTCACTACTGAGATTTCTGTCTCGCAAAGGTAGTTTTGGGGTGAAAATTTCTTACCACCTATAAGAAAAGGAGTGTATAAAAGTATTGGCTATGAAGCTACTTTGTTGTCTTTGAGTATATTTGGGTGTTTTTATTGTATCTTCAAGAAGCCTGATAGGGGGTCCACTTGGATTTTCAAATTATTGTGACCCTATATAGTACAAACAGTTGGATATTGTTTTGATATTTTTGTTAAAGTCAGAATCAGAACTAGAATCAGAATCAACTTAAATTACCAGGTTTGCTTGAACATACAAGGATGTTATGGTATACTGTGCTCTCTTGTACAAGGTAAGGCATAAAAGGGAAAATAATAATAATAATTAAAAAATTAGCATAAAGAATACTATCAACAACTATAAACAGAAAAGAATAGCAAATAGACAAGACTAATCTTTACAGGCTAAAAAACTGATAATTGTGCAGTGGTGAGTAGTGCAAGAATGCAGATATTAAATGAGGTAGTTTAACAAGTTGCATAGTGGGTTAAATAAAACAATAAATAATAAAAGAATGTATAATCTTCTGTTACATTAAATTAAATACCCATGTGTTTAGTCACAGTACTGTTCTGGATTCAGGTTCTGAAAAACACCTCCTCTTCTAAGGACGGTGTCCCTCACTCTCTAAACTATAAAGTTTGCATATTGAGAAGTAAATGTGTTGCATTGAGATGTTATCATTTAAGAAATGTAGATTTATTACCACGTATGCACACAAAAGTACTGAAAATTGGTACTGTTGAGTACTGGTACCAAATCCACGGTACTGTTATTGGTCCAAATGTGAAAGGTTCCTGTCTCTAAAGGAGGCTGACCTTTTGATAACTCTCTGGATCAGAAATCCCTGAATGAAAACGAGCTCACAACGACACATTTCAGAGTGGAAAAGCTTGATGTACTGATGGATAAAACTGATAAGAGTCTGTGTATGTGTGTTTGTAAAGAGGAAGGACAGTGGCGCCCCCTTGCGGTGCAACTCGCATTTCCGTGACGTCAATTCAGCACTGGGAAGGAGACAGCTCCCTCCCCCCAAAAACCCAGCGCGCCTCACGTTGCATGGGTCCCCGGTTATTGATAACACAATTTTCCCGCTGGGATCCATCCCAGTAGCGTGGAAACTCGTGGAAATCGGGAGTGGAAATACAACAGACAGCGTGGGTCGAAGAACAACAGCGATCTGCTCATTATCAGCGACAAAATAGAAAGCCGAGCCCACCCCTTTCACTTGACAACGCGACATCAAGCAGGCAAAAAGGTATGGGAATGTCATACTATCCGGTTTAATGCCGATTGAATGAGAAATCAGGAATCTCGGGACCGTGGGGTTTGATGCCGTTGCTTGGTGCGGTAGCGTTCACGCCGCTCACACTGCACCACTGAACTGATGCTGCCAAGAAAGCAATCATCATCCATGAAAGCTAGAAAATCATATTTGTGCAGCAAGGAAGCCCACATTACAGGAGATTTGTCATGATGCCAAGGTTCAGTTAAATGTGGAGACGCTGCGGCAGTTTGACTTGGCATGGAGCATAGTGGGCATAGGGCTTGCGATTCATGCACGTCGGCTGTGATGCTGCTGAGTGTCATCATCACATCCTCAGTTATTTAAAGATTGATCTTCTTGCATTCGTGTGCGTGCGTGCGTGTGTGCACTGCTCCTTCCTGCACAGGCCTCGTGGTTGTTTATTGCCCCTCTTTTTTTTTTCACGCTCTCATTTCGTTCTCCTCGTGCAGTGGTGCAGTAGAAGAAATGGAGCTGGTGTAGGAGATGTGAAGTGGATACATGTGCTCTCCATCCTCTCTCTCTCCACCAACATGTAGACACATACACACACGCACGGACCTACGTATACATTCACACTGTGCTGGTTATGCAATTCATCAAATTCTTCATGTGCACACAATGCTCTTCTTCACTTAAGGCATGATGTTCCTCGTATGGGAGCTGCTGAGTAATCTTGCTCTCATGTTGTCGCACACTGCTGCTGCTGCTGCTGCTTCACAGGGACACTTTATGAGCAGGTGACACATCCAGAGCTGATGGCTGCTCAACCTCCTCTGTTCGGTTCATTCATAAAGCCTACCTCCACTCTGGGTGATGGCTCCACTGGGCATGCTGGTTCTTCCATTCATACACACACATACACACACACACAGACAGACAGAAGAGGCATGATTCAGACTGGATTTGGAGTTTAAAATGGAGTGACTGAGTGGTTTAACTGGGGGACTGGATGAGTGCCCAATTCACAGCACGACTCTAGTGTTTTGGTCTTTGGCACAGCTTGAATAAAAGGAAAATTGTTGTATACTATAGAGAGATGTGCTGATACCCAGTGCTGTAATGAAACACAGTACAAATACTTCCACTGTACTTAAGTAGAATTTCACGCATCTGTACTTCACCTCATTATTTACATTTTTACTTTTACTCCAATACATTCCCCTGAGCCAATCTTGTTACTCGTTACTGCAAAAATAAATCAAAAGAAATTTTAGTTGGTGACATTATGCCTGTTTGCCATGTCAACCACCAAGTGTGTCATGGAAGCACCTGCTGCAGGCTCCACTGTTAACCACTCCAATATAGAGTACTTGTGTAAAGATTCAAGGGTTTAACTAAAAAATGACTCTGAATAAGATAAAATCTCCTTTTAGAATATTACTGAATCTCCACAACTTTGAAAATCAGCTTCCTCTGACGATGAAGACACCTTTTGAGTTTTAGTTAATAACTTCATGCCAGTTGAAAGACTCATTCATTTTGTCCATGTAACACACATGGAGGTTTAGGGAGAGCCGGTCACCATTGATGATAGCAGAATTTTGATTTTTTTTAATGGTGAAAAAGTTCAAGCTTCTTTCTCCTGTGCCTGGCATTTCTTTCAGGAACTTCATGTAAGACTGCTGATACCATTATTTCCTCCTGACAGACCTGAGAAATAAGACTATCTGAGAACCCGTCTGATACGTACATCTGAATATAATTAATAGAAAACACTTACTGCTAACTTTAAAGGACTTCACAGTCTGATAGGTTGTTTTTTTTTGTCACAATTCATGTCATTTATCTGAAATTAGTTGATGCCTTGGGCTAACCTGTTGCAGTTTTAAAAAGTTAATGCCTGAATAGCAGTCATACATAGAGTTCTTGAAGGCAATATTTGAGTAAAAGTACATGTCTTAGCAGAAAATGACTTTAGTAGAAGTTAAAGTCACCTTTAAAACATTACGTGAGTCATGGTCTTAAAGTACCTGATATTTAGTGTACTTTAGTATCAAAGATAATTTCCTGATAAGTAAGGGCATTTCTAAGAAAGTGAGCGGGTGGACTTTTGATGATGGAATTTATTGCGGCTTCTTTACAGTAAAAACACAATATCCAGGCACAGGAGAAGGAGGCTTATCAATTATGTGACATTCCCACACAAGCAGAACTTTTTCTTTTTCCAGCCTGACAGATGAGATGACGAACAAGCAAATCACCAACTTAAATCCCGTTGAATTTTGTAGCAATAAGTAACGAGTAAGAACGATTGCAGGGGGAACTGTATTGGAGTAAAGGTATGTTTTATTTGGGAAATAGAGTAAAAGTTGTTGGAAATATAAATTACAAAGCCAAGCACAAGTATGTGAAAATTCAACTTTGGTACAGAAACACGGTATTTGTATTTCAGTGTTTATTATGTTTGTAGTGTAACAACCCTTCTTCAGCACAGTATTAAGGACAGCTCCCAACTCCAGAGAACTGGATTTTACTTTTGGAGCTGTCCGGTGCTGAAATTACTCCACTCATTCAATTATCCTTAAAAAGAATTAAATAGGCTTTTAACTCATCATCTATTACACAGATGCATTGTTTTGTGATCAACATTTTATTTTATTGTATTTTTCATAGAGACAGTACTAATAAGTATGTGCACACTGCAAAAACAGAGTACAGGGTACAAAACTCACATACCCACACACAAGGACCATGAATACAACAAACCAAAATAAAATAAGATTAAGAAAAATAAATGAATACAATAGTAGTTAAAAAAATTGAACAATATATGTAGAGACATGAGTTCATATGAACATACAAATATATATACATATTCACATACATATAATAATAAAAGTAAAAATCACAAACTCAAACCAAACATCATAACCCTAAATAAAACCAAACCATAGGATTATTGATAACCTTCATCGAATGGAGCTTCCAAGGAGTTAACAAATATAAACCTGTGTAAATAATTATAGTGTATTTGCCAATGATCAGGATTTCTGGATGCACACTAATGCATTATTATCATATTTTCTTTCTTCCAGGCTTACTTCTCACCCTCCCATCCACCATCCACCCTGACCCACTGTGTTGGGGAAACCCCTGATGAGTGGGACCTGTATCCATGAGCCCCGCGCCCCTTCCCCCTCCCTATCAGGCTTCAGCACCCCAATCTCAGAGCCCCCGTATCGAAGACTCGATGGAGACACCCCTGCGTGCACCCCCGAAACTGACCTGACCCCCACACAGTGTGTCCTCCGTAACGTGCTGTCCATCGACACAGGCGGGCAGGTAGCACCAGGCGGCAGCAGCCCCACTCCCAGCGATGGACCCTCAGCTCACTTTGACAACAGCGTGCTAAAACTACATGAACATGAGGCCTGCCAGTGCGGCGGGGCAGAGGCCGGGCACAGTCCGGAGGCCGGTGCTGTCCGCAGCCAGTCAGATAACATCCGGCTACAATCAGGAAGTGGAGGTTTTTTGGAGGGACTGTTTGGCTGCCTAAAGCCAGTCTGGACCATGATTGGAAAAGCCTACTCCACTGAACACAAACATAGCCATGAAGGTAAGTTAACAATAAATGTTCCACCTGTAGGCTATTTGAGTTTGTACAATAAAGTTATTGGCTGAAATTTAAAGCTGAATTGTGTACTGCTGCCGTGAACATGGAGTTAGACAAGAAGAAGCCCTGTTTTTTTTAAACTCTGCCTCAGCAAATGTATTGGATCAAAAGTGTAACTACAAGCTGGCAGAAAATATGACACCTTGAACAGACAACATTTGTAAATACTGTACTTGCTTGTTTGTTCAGTGCCACAGTAGATGGAAGAGGTGGATTATACATCAATATCTATTAAGTCCAGGGATCCCAAGCTGGGGTTCACAGCCTTTACAGGGTCAGAAAACCAATGAGAGTGGATTTAGATGCTTCAGTGAGTGATGGAGAGGAAAAAAATAATCACTACTGAAATAATCACTTCTCAAACAAGCATTAAGATGAAACTATCTGAAAAGTTTGGTCAGGAATGTCTCTTCACAGCTCATAAAAATCTGTAGACAGAATATACTGAAGCTGCAAACAATCTCTGTAAGAAACCACAACCCTTGGACAAGCAGTGTTTCATAGGGTTATCCTTTTTTGTAAACACTAAATCTTTATCTGAAAGGAACTACAGTTTCTAGTTAAAACCAGAAGTACCCTGAAGTACTTATTCCTTTGTTACTGTACAACACTAGACCTCAGCTCCTTGCTCTGTGATTGACCATCTCCAGCTGGCGGTGTGACTGTGTTCACAGTGCCGTCAGTCCGGCTCACTCTCAGTCATCAGCTGCCGTGAGTTTTCACAGCTGGCCAGAGGAGGCGTCATGTGCATCCGCCTGGGCTGCAGCAGCTCTCCAGAGATCTCGACACTTTCTGTGGACCTCATGAAGAATTGATTTGGCTGTCTCTTTTATTCTGCGCAGCTCGTCTCTCCTTAGTGACCGAGCTTTCACAGTCATTTAAGAAGAGTCAATATGACAGATGACAGACAAATTAGAGCATGAGTGGACTTTGTTTCCCCCTGATTTTTCTCTTATCTCTGGATAGAAATGTAATGCTCTGCTGGAGAAGTTGTCAATATACCATTTGTTAGAACATGACAGGTCTGTTGTATGATGTAATTTTGTCCTGCCTGCCTATTCTCATGTGGAGCTTGGAGCTGGCATTTGCTCAGTAAACCCTTGGAAGAGTACATGTAGACTTTTGGAGGTTTTTGCTAAGTGTAAGGGATATGATGTGAGTAATTACTCAAAGATTACTTGTTGCAGCACCTGTTTAACTCTAGTGTTTAGCCTCTTCTACTCTTTGGGCATAATTTTTGGGTGTTGTTCATCTGTGTTTAGAGTCCTGGGAGGTCCCCTTTGAGGAGATCTCTGACCTGCAGTGGGTGGGCAGTGGGGCGCAGGGCGCCGTCTTCCTCGGAAAGTTCCACGGAGAAGAAGTGGCTGTAAAGAAAGTGCGGGACATCAAAGAAACTGAGATCAAACACCTCCGCAAACTCAAGCACCCCAACATCATCACTTTCAAGTGAGGAAACTCGGGAGATCCTGCGGGATCATGTGTACTTTGATTTCATGAATCTCACTGTGATACCAAGTGTTCTCTGATTGCTGTGCTTGCTTGCAGGGGTGTGTGCACCCAGGCTCCATGTTACTGTATCCTGATGGAGTACTGTGCCCAAGGACAGCTGTATGAGGTGCTAAGGGCGGGCCGCAAAATTACCCCCTCCCTCCTGGTTGACTGGTCCATGGGTATTGCTGGTGGGATGAACTACCTGCACCTCCACAAAATCATCCACAGAGACCTCAAGTCTCCAAAGTATGACAAAACACCCGAAGACACAAAACCTGCAAGTTCATGGATCATAATTTTCATGTAATTCTGACCTGTTATCTCACCTTCACAGCATGCTGATCACACATGATGATCTGGTGAAGATCTCTGACTTCGGCACCTCAAAGGAGCTCAGTGACAAGAGCACCAAGATGTCATTTGCTGGCACTGTAGCTTGGATGGCTCCAGAGGTCATTAGGAACGAGCCCGTGTCAGAAAAAGTGGACATTTGGTAAGCAGGAAAAACATTTTTCTTAAGCACATTTTGCTTTTGTATTACTGAATTCCTGATTATTCTTCCTGGACTTCATTTAACTCGAAGGTCCTTTGGAGTGGTGCTGTGGGAGATGCTTACCGGAGAGATCCCTTACAAAGATGTGGACTCGTCTGCCATCATCTGGGGTGTGGGAAACAACAGCCTGCAGCTACCTGTACCTGAGAGCTGCCCTGATGGTTTCAAGATCCTCCTCAAACAGTGCTGGTGAGTAACACCTGGAGATGGACAGCTATAGAAAGGAAAAGGGCAAAAAGAGTGGATGCATGAGGAGTCTTGAGTCTGTGTTTTAGGATTGTATTGATTAGCTGTTTTCTTTCACATCTTGCAGGAACTGTAAGCCCAGGAATAGGCCGTCCTTCCGTCAGATCCTTCTTCATCTGGACATAGCCTCAGCTGATGTGCTGTCCACTCCACAGGAGACCTACTTCAAGTCTCAGGTATGGCAGCCCCTGTCTGAAAGAGAGACACTGATATCTGCATCAAAAGATGACAAAAAGTGTATAAATTCACATCAGAACTGCAAAATTTGACCCTTAATATACAAGAAAGAAAACAGACTATTTTGGTGGGAAAAAAAATAATTTCACCCGTTTGTCATGAAGAAATGTTAAACATTGTCTATCTTCAGAAACTTAATTGCAAGAATTTTCTGCCATTTCTTTGTCATTTCTTCCAGTTAATGAGGAGTCTTTTAGTTTCAGACAGTTAGCTGAATAAAAGATGCAGTTTAAAGACTTCACTTTGGACTTCAGGGATCTGCGGAGAACAGTTTTTTGAATTACTTGTCATTTTGTGGGCTTGAAGATTAACCATAAAAATAATGGGCACAGAGAGCAAAAATGACAGTGACGGTTGGTTTGAGCTCTGAATAAAATGCAGCTGACATGTAAAAACTGAAGCACAAATAGACAGATAGGTAGCCAAACTGCACTAGTTAAAAGTTAGTGTCCTCTCCACAGGCTGAATGGCGAGAAGAGGTGAAACAGCAATTTGAGAAGATTAAATCTGAGGGCACTTGTCTCCACCGACTCGATGAAGAACTCATAAACCGCCGTAGAGAGGAGCTCAGGTCTGTTTTTGACTTTTCTTTTCCTCTCATTTGTATAATTTGTTGGTGTTCATCCAGTTGATGATGGTACTTTTACTATCAGCCTACGTATATGAGACCACTTTCAGTGTGTCACATTTCTAGATGCCATGCCTTTGCCTGCCCTTGTGCATGAAATTAGTGCCCTGAGTGCATGTCTATTGCGGAGGATTGGGACTCTGTCATGTGGATGCACAATGACAGCAGCCTTTTTTTCCTTCTCAGGCATGCACTGGACATCCGCGAGCACTACGAGAGGAAGCTGGAGAGGGCTAACAACCTCTACATGGAGCTCAGCGCCGTCATGCTGCAGCTAGAGCTTAAAGAAAAAGAGCTGCAAAAGTATGGAAGAGAAAACTATAAACTAGGGCTGGGGAATTAATTGCAAATTAGATTAAATCACAATATATCAGTATTCCAATCATACACAGTGCAATATTTCTTTAACCTCAAATGTATCGGAATACCAGTTAATTATTTTTTACAGCAGATGTTTTGTGCTCTACACCAGTGTTACTCAACCCTGCTCAACCAAAGAGCCAAATTCTTTAAAATCACCTTTGTAAGAGCAACAATCTAAGTGGGGAAAACTGGCAAAAACAGCAAGAGGTGGCCATAAAAAAAAGTTTCAAGTGGCGAAAATTGTGAGAAACTTGGAAAGAGGCAAAACTCTTCGGTGACCTGACTTTTCTGGTTAAAACATCTGTTTTTTTTTTATCTTAGCTTTAAATAATTTAGTCTATGTTTATAGTGGTAGTATAGTCTATATGATATCTTGGTTTCACTGTCTGAAATGTGTCATCCAAAATATTTAACTTTTTCATGGTATTCTAATTTTTTAGATGTACCTGTATATGCAAACAGAGTTTCTTTTGTGCATTATTTTCCCTTTAATACAGCAATATGATGTCAACAAGACATAAGATACAGAATGTAAAAATAATCACACATTAAATCGGAATTGCAATAGAGGCAAAAATAATTGCAATTAGATAATTTTCGCAAATTGTTCAGCCCTACTTTAAACGCAGGTTAAGAACAGTTTAAGTAAGCAACAATACACTAAAACCTTTGAGTTCTTTTGTTTTCAGGAGGGAGCAGTCTTTGGATAAAAAGTATCCTGGTTTGTTTAAGCATCACAGCTCCAGACAGAGCAGCTCCTCTAACACCATGGACAAACTCATCAAGAAGAGAAATGTCCCACAGAAACTGCCCTCTGGAAAGAGGTGTGACATGTCATTTCGTTGTTATTTGGTGAAAGATTAACACAAGAGTGGCTAAATGAATATTCATTAGGCTTTTGTTGACTAATCCCTTTGTCTCTTTCAGGCCAGACATCCTGAAGTCTGAGGTCATAATTCCCAAAATGGATTCCTCTGTGATGCAAGTCACTATCCCAGCCTGCCCCAATAGAGGCTCCACTTCCCCCAGCCGCTCTCGACGGGTAAAAACCCGCCACCGTAAGCCTGGGAAGGGAAGCAGTGGAGATCTGGCTGGACTCAAGGCGACCCAGTCCTCACCTAATAGAGACTGTGCTATACAGGCTAATGGTTCCACAAACAACACCTCCAAGCAGCTCCTGGAGCCGTCTGCAGCTCTGCGAGGCCTCAGCCACGAGCAGCAGCAGAGACAACTCTCTTCCTCCAGCCCCGACCTCATCTGCACCACGCTGGAGGCTGAAGGCCAGGGCAAAGGGGAGACCTCAGTTGGCGGGCTGGAGAGAGGTGGGAGCCTCAGTGCCTCTGCGGGATTAGGGGGGTCGGAGGTGGGGGCAGCTGGCCTGGATGATCTCACAGAAACTCCTCCACGCAGCGACACACCCAGCGAGGATGCCGCGTCATTTCCGTTCTCCAGCAGCCCGGACTCACCGTGCGGGAGGGGGGCGGCAGCGGGAAGAGGATCTCTGGGCTCTCCACGTTTGCCTCATGACGGGGAGGATAAGGAGGATGGAGCAGGTGCTGTGAGGCTGCCTCGAGGGGCATCAGGGGGGATTGGGAGTCAGCACCTCACACCTTCAGCTATCCTGTACAGAGCAGCTATCACACGCAAACAGGTACAGAGACACTGATCCTTAGCTTTCCTCTGGTGACACTTTGAGCAGTCTTACATGTGCATTTTGTTCCAACTACAGAGGCGTGGAGTGTCATCAGAAGAGGAGGAGGGTGAAGTTGACAGTGAGGTTGAGTTACCACGGAGACGGTGAATAACTTGGAGTTTTTTGTCACTTGAAAATTCCCTAAAGCTTCCTCTTTCTTTGACAGGAAGATGAAGAAAACTTCAGTGATTCTTACACCTGTTTTTCTCTTTTAATCACTCCAGACGTCCGACCAGTATCACAAAGTGTCAGTCTGTGTCCACCTTCAGCTCAGAAAACCTGTCAGTGTCAGACGGAGAGGAAGGCCACACCACTGACCACTCTCACAGCGGCACCCCTGATGTGGTCAGCACCAACACGGACGACAGGCTGGACGACCGCAGCGATGACCTCCTCTCTCAGGGGTCCGAGATCCCGGCGGACAATACAGACCCCGCGCAGGCTTCGGATGGCTTGTCGGAGCGAGACGGAGTCCTGGGCCAGGCCAAAGCTCAGCTGGACGGTGGGCAGAATCCTAATGAGGTAAAAGATCTCCACAGAGGATCTCATGTGTCAGCTTATGTCATCTTTGTTGACTGATGCACAAACAACTCAAAATAACAAAAAAAGGATAAGAAATAACATTTACTCAAGAGTTACTTGTACCTAAGTAAAGCGGTATCACAACTATTCCATTACATGTGCCTAACAGACTGAGTTTGTGGTGGCTTTAAAAATTAAGATGTCAAATAAAAAATCCAATGAAAAATAAGATAAATTATTAAAGATTGAACCAACCAACCTTTTTGGCTTTGCTCTTTTTCAGTAACAACATCAGGTTGGTGCCATTCATTACTTATTTATAGTTTATTTGTCCGGGACAGACTGTATGCATAGACAAGCTGAGCACAGTCATCCAATGGATTATCAAAGCTTAAAAGTAGCAAGTGATAATTCGCAATCTAACAGTGAAATTAAATAGAGAAATAAAAGGTACACAGGGTTCATCATGAACAATAAAACACATTTTACAAGACGTAAGAAGATGCCTGATCTGCTGCAGTCTTTTGCATTTACATAAAGGTTAAAAAGGAGTTGAGACAATCTTTTATATGTAAAATCTTTTTTTTACCTAAGGAGGGGTGAAATACTTAGCTGTGTTTTAAACATTGATAGAAAGTCACAATGATATTCATACCAAACATGTACCAATTTTGTTCAAATGTAGAAATCCCTCAATCTTAATGGAAAATGCTCAAAAAATAGCCCAAGATCTTCATGAGACTTGGCGATGTTTTTCAACTTTGGGGTCGCCTACAATTTAAATGGGATCTCCTGAAATGTCTAGTCATTGGTAAAAGAAAGGGGCTAATATATCTATATATATTTAACAACAATTATTCTTGTTAAAATTAAAAACCCTACAAACAATTTTATAAGCAATTTCAACAACTGTATTTTATCGTTTCACTTTCTGGAATAAAAATCTAGTTGTGATAAAATGCAGTATATAGAACTACCTGAGGTTGGGCGTCTTGACCGACAGCCATGATCACGTGACTGCATAGTCACTGCTACCTGACTTCCCTCAAACTTAGATTCAAATTTCTAAGACAAAAAGTCAAAATTTTGACTTTTTCTGAAATGCTGCTTTTGACAGTTGAATTTCCTTTTTTTCCTCAGAGTCGGGCTCTGTGCGATGACTCTGACTGTGACAGCGCTGAATTGGATCAGTCAGGCAGCGGAGAGCCCAGCCGCCCCCCCAGTGCCGGAGCATGGGTCTCCCCATCCCAACCCTACCAGGGGTCTCCACAGGCACCTCACACAGGACCTCCGTAGATCACTAGACACAAGCAAAGACCTCCAACTACCCTCGAGTGAACAACCATCACAGGCGTACACCAATCTGTCAATGCAGTACATTACTGTTGTCAAGAGGTATCACACCTAAAACACAGCTCAGATTATGACGAGTCCACTTATGGTGTCTCATGAGTTTGTTTCTGGCAAACCTTCATCAGATGACATAAGACGTGTGTCATAACCTGACATCAGATTTTTTGGCAGCTTGTGACATCAGATAATGTCATTTGAGTTCAGTAGGGTTTTCTTAGGCTAAATAGTTACCAAGGTAACCTTAACCACTGCTCCAGTTCAGCAAAAACCCTCCACAGACACTCGCACGCACAAGATACCACACTCGTTGTCCTTTAAACACTCTAATCCTCACTCTGGGAGCATCCTCATGATTCTCCACACACTAATGCATCAAATACTAATGAATAATAATGTAAATATCCATGACATACCACATGAGAAATATCTAACTTTATTTTGTTTGTAAGATAAAAATGTAAGACTAAATGGTATGCAGCCCTGTGAACAAATGCATGACTACATGTTTATAATTTATGGTTGAATGTGTCAGTTTTATATTTTGTGAGAGTTTACACTTTTTTAATCCTGGAAGTATTACTTCAGTTATTTTCTTTTGTTAATAAATGTAAGCACTTAAGAAAAAAAAGTCAGAATGGAATGAAACTCTCACCAAGACATTGATCATGATGCATAATTAGGATTCTCAGTAAGTGATACATATTTTTTAAACCCTCCTGCTACTGAGTTTCAGATGCACAGGACATGGTCGAGGTTTTTTATGAAGCTTATCGAATATGTGACTCCATGGAAAACTTTTGGGTTCACTAAAACTGCACTGTTGTTATTAATCGTGTTATGGTGCTCAGAGGCAGAACAGACTGTTTTGATGGGGGGGTCAAACTGGGGCACTGGGTAATGCAGGGGTTGCATTACATACATGGGTGCCTTTAAAAATAGGATCACATTTTTTTCTCTTTTTTTTTTTGTTTACCCCTCCGATCTCAGCTAATCATAACTACTTTGATTGCTGAGGTTAAATATTTTAAACATGTATTTGCACACTCTATGACAGTTCTCTGTGACACAGACCCCCAGTGATATCAGTCCTAGCTGCACTATGCCTGGATGCTTAGCTCATACACTGCAGTTCAAACATCTCTTTGTTGATACCCTAACTTTGTTTGACACAAAGTGCACATTACTTTTGACTTTTAACCAAGTCATTTGTTTCAGTTTTTCACGAGTGGAGTATACCATTTAAAATTGCAGTGGTGTTGCTATTTTCTATCATGGCGGTAGCACGAAGTAAGAGGACACTGCAGCAGCTTAAAGGGACTCTGAGGACTTTTTAAGTGAACTTGAAAAAGTCTGATATCCAGATGTATGCCTGATCATAATCCTCAATATAAAATGAGATTAGCAGCGCCAAAATAGGCTATTTCTAAATGCTATTTCTCAGCTTTCCGATTGGGTCGGACTGGACCAGATTGATTTACAGCATGCCAAAGTCTCTGTGACGACACCACACTGGCTGAAGTTTAGCAATGAGAAGAAAGATCTGTGCTTTCCTCTGCAATTTCTGTGATTTATTAGTAATAATAGTGGACACTGGAGCTGGACTTTCTGACAGAAAAGAGACAGAGGAGCAGAAGAAAGCTAAACAGGAGAGTGATAGAGCACAGGATAAAGGCTAAAAGAAAACACACCTAAAGGCTGAAACACATATTAAACTGTTTATTATCAACCAAAGAAAAGTAGTGTTGAATGGAAGATCCTATCTACTTTCACTTTCAAAACAAATATAAGAGGACAGTTTGCAGGAGCCAACTGGCTGTAGGGAATCGCTGCAATCCACTTCATACAGGTTCTCCTCAGTCACTTTAACTACAGTGTGCCATAAGGGACAAAATAGCACACAATTGAAAATGACATTAATTTCAGACCCTTTATAAGGTGACGGATTATGATGGTAATTTTGTCACTGAATTTTTTTGACGATTGTCGAAAGAAATTAAATCTTATGTCCTCAAAAAATAGTTTAGGGTGGAAATTTTAATTTGAAAGTATTTCAAAGTGTAGCTTGATTATGATTATGGGTTAGTGCTGACTGCTCCTAACATGGAGACATTTGAATCTTCCTCGCTATAACACTGAAAGTAGGACCCAATCTCGATGTCCCTGAGGACTTAGGGCTGTCCCACTGTCAAACTGTAAAGTGTGTGAGGGCTCTCACGCTGACTTTTTGAGCCCTCTATGTACCCTTCCTGTAAGTTGGTATATGTGCTGACTTAGCATGAGCGAATTACCCACAGTTCATGGTAATGTGACGTGAAACCACAGAAACACAGGGTTCCCAGGGGAAGCCAACAAACACAACAGGGTCAACAAACGCTTGACGTGGAAATAAACAAAATATTAGACCAACAAAACTCATAGAAATTAAAATCAATATTGATGTTCCAGAAATATCAGAGTTTATCAAATTACTTTAATCTGCTTAACTCTTTAAATCTATATACATAAATATTTATGTGCAGTTTAATTGACATATATATGCATATTTTTAATATATTACCTTCAGCTTTGTGGATAGACTGTTTTGGCTGATAAGGGTATTTCACTGAGTTTTCAATCATCTTAAACTAAAAGTTGTTCAATATAATTACTCATAGTGCTGCTCAGGTGAGTGACATGATAACATGCAGGCTGAATGAAAAGTGTCAAAGTGCTGTCCCAATCTGAGTCATTTCATTTGGAGCGAACTCACACATTCAACCACTTTCCAGAGGATCTCAATCAAGTCCGTTAGGGCTCAGGATTTAGGGGAGACATTGACACTCTGCCAAGGAATGTCTACAAAGTCACATTTTACAGTACTAACAAGAGGAAATGTGCCAAATTAAGGGGCAAAGAAAGTTACTAGCAGTCTCCTGCACTATTGGTCCAATAGCTGATCTGAACACAACTTAGGCCAAAGCAAACTGCCAACAAGGTCTTTGGATAAGGGAAGTGGTGGCCAGACATCCCCTTCAAATCCTTGATTTATGGACTGTTATAGTGGAAAGATTATTTTGGATGTATACTCTTAAAAATATCATGAAATTGCTAAATGATGTAATACTTCTGTAAGAAATACCATCTAAGCAGAACAGAACTCTTAAGAATTAGATCAGTAAAACCAGACTGAAAAAGGCTAGAAACTGTTAAAAGTGACTAAAACACTGCAGCAGACCCAGAGACGCTGAATTTATTGTGACATTAATTTTTGCTAAATCTGCCCAATGCATTGCCCATAGTTTGACACATTCAACGACAGCTTGTCGGTCCAGTCTGTACTGTAGTTGTGGCTGAACTTGCCAAGACGCTATGTGGACTCAAACTAGGCCACTTGTTTGAAAAAGTTCAGTGGAATAAAAAAGTCCCTCAGTCATATCTTGACCAACTTTCTGTATTTCACAATGTTGACAGGCTTCATAAAAACCTCAACCTTTCCTCCTACCCTTTAAGATAACTGCAGAAGTAGCCAGATAAAGACTAGAGCACTTCTCTGTGGTGGTTACTAGTAGAGCCGTAAGTATCATTTGGGTTTGAATAGAAATGTTTTGTTTTTATACAGCATTGCACATTGTACCTGTAACATAGGAATTATATCAAAAGCAAAATATTATGAGCAACAATAAATAATGTATTGGTTAAAAAAACTGTGTTGCCTGTTTGAAGACTGAGAGAGTGTCGTCATAGCTATAATTTGTTCTACTGCTCGGTTTAAATGAATTATAGCTAATTAAACTTTTGCTAACCAGGTGCTATTTCAAGGTTTACCCCTGTTGTTATGAAATTGAAATTGTCTTTGGTTTATGAAATCTAAGCCGATAAGTGAATACTTACAAGAAGGAACGGGGACTGTTCAAGCATTTCACATCTTTTTTTATTTCTGCATTTCATTTCTTCAACAATTTAATTGCACCCAGATCTACAATAGTTTGAAAACGTGCACAAAAACGTGAGTTTCTTCATCCTGCAAAGAATAATAAAAAATAAAATCTGACCCAGGCAAAAAAGAGATAGCAGGAAACTAGTGTTAATTCTATAATTCTCCTTCTAGTTAATCATAATTTAATACCTCAGCATAATATACTTATAAAGACAAATATGTCTTGTAGTTTTGCCCCTTGCAGCATTCCCCAGCCCTGCAGTTAAAAAAAATATTTTCTCTATTTAAAACAAACATTTCATTGTTATAATTATCATCATCATCATCATCGTCATTACTATGGTCTTAGTAATTCAGAGAAAAGAAAATATTTTCCTCTCATTCAGGCCCACCCCATGTGACCAAGGCCCACCCACCCTTATCAGAATCCAATACACAACAATGCTCAAAAGTCCTGATCGAGAAAGAAAACGGATGGAAACACAGGAATGACACCAAAACAATTACTCCGCAAATTAGAGGTGAGACATAATGTAGCTTAAATTCTCCTCCGAACCTCACACTCAACAACAAGGAATAAGTTACCTTCAGTCTAAAAAAAGGTATTCACCTGCATACGTCATCAACTTGAGATCATTTACACCCACTGAAACCCGTTAAATCCCACAATGCCTCATTCAGGAAGAACAGCCTCAAATAGAAGATGGCAGATATCAATGAAGTCTATCCTTACAATGAGCTGTGTATTAAATAAAAATAAATAGATATTTAAAGGAAGGGAAAGAACAGTCCATCTATTATGTTATCGTCTTTTTTTCTTCATTTTTTTCATTTTCTAAGAAAAATCTGACATAAGAAAAATGTTATTTATGCCTTTTCAGATTTTTCTAAAACTTTTTACCTATTATCAAGAAGATCATACAGATATACAGTAAAATAAGAAGAAAAATACAACAGAAAGTAGTTTTTAAAACTATATGCAAAGGGAATTTAAAAACATAAATAAATAAAATACCAATATCATGACGATGGTGTAATTACAACTGAGTAGGTGAATAACCAAAGCAGAGGAGGAACAGTGAGTTTAGAGTACTTGGTTTTTGCATTAAGTTCAATAAGGGACCTCTTGGTAAAAAGTAGGGGGAGGGGTTACTTTAGGTGCTGATGAAGATCCTCCATGTCAGTTGGCTGCGAGTCCAGTAGCTTCAGAAGACAGCCTGAAGAGGACAACACAAAACAGGATGACCTTAAAATATTAATTTATGATCTTAGTGCTCGTTCAGCATGCAGGGAATTCTGAACAACTGAACTATAACTAATGTGTCATAATGTGTCAGTCCTGAAGGATGATTTACAACTTATGTATAATTTACCCCCTTAAATTATGTCCTGATGTAAGCTTAACTCTAATTCTCTTTACACTGACATCACAGCAAACTGAATACTTTCTTTATCAACATGCATACCAGGAAGACTCAGTCGCTGAACAGCTGATTAAAATAACAATAAACTATGCAGGTTCATCATTAAGTAAAAGGCAACAGAAACCGAAGAAATAAGAGCATTGATGCAATAAATAACTGATAAAATTAACTTAATAGGGGCAATGTCAGATATCAAAAAAGTGAGGTAAGATCAACAGAGATTCAAAAAAGACTTGAAGAGCATGTATTTCTTACTGCTGTGTTTCTTTCAATCGAGGCTAAATGTGAAGTGAGGAGGAATCACACAAGCGTAACTTAATTGCTGATTAAAGGTAAGGTAATTCATTGCCATTTCATTCATTCTATATTTATTTTCCTATTGTCCTGCATTAAAATGAAAAGGCTTAAAGACACTTTACTTTCTAAACCTCTGGTGTTTTAGGTATTCCAGAACTTTAGATGAAATTAACATCTCATTAATTAGGAATTCTTTTTTGTCTGGGAATACATTTGAGCTACAGCAAGCACAAAAATTTTAGACATGAGAGAGCTGAATAATTCTCAGCTTTCATCTATCCAGAAAAAAATTCAGGGTATGTAACCACTGTCCACCTATATTCTATTTTCTATTATAGATTATTAGAGAGGAGGTCGACCTGTCCGTCAGTTACAAATTTTCAGAGGCACAACGCCGGAATTTTTTGTGTGAAAAGGACTGTGTCGGGAAGAGAAGCTGCTAAATTGATGCCATTCATCTACACATCCGAGCAAACCTCACGGGCATGTCAATCATAAACCAAGCTTTGGCCAGTTGTTATAGATGGATTTTGAACTAATTCATGAAGAAGAAAAACACAGGATGGACTACGCCTTACGTTTCAGAACATGACTCATTTTCATGTCAGAAGCAACATCAAAGTTCAGTATCTTTACATTACATGCACACAGAATCATCTCCCACTTAGCTCACAAAGTAAACAGACTCTGAACACCACTGTGTCCCCCTCAGTCTGATGCTCTGTTGCACTACAATAAAGCTTCTTACCGAGCATTGATCAAGTACTCAGCCAGGCTGATGCTGGCGTGGGAGCCAGTGATGGTGACCTGTCTATCAGTGGAGCCCTCCACCGGGTTGGCAATCTTGATCTGAGCCCCTGACATTTGACGGATCTCATTGATCTTCGCGCCCTGACGGCCAATGATGCAGCCAATGAGCTGAAGAGAAGGAGGAGAAGGTGAGATACCGACAGTAAAAAGAGCTGGCGTGGGAGCCAGTGATTGTGACACAGAAAGACAAACAAGCAACTACTGAAACTGATTTTCTGCTGAGGATGAACAAAAGAGATAAATGTTGCTCACATCATTTGGAATGGTCAGCTCGTGTGAGCCAGTTTGTGCAGAGGCATCCATCCCAGCTGAAGAAACGCAAAGAAACAACATGACAGTGTTGACACTTTGGTTTATTACAAATCTACAGCATTCTCACTCTCAGTCTGCCCACCTACCCTGGAAGCCCTGGTTGCTGTGTGCAATAGGGAAGGGGCTCTGCTGCATGGCCAGCTGGTGAAGTTTGGTGAGCTGTTGAAACGGGAGGAAACAACGAGAACAGCGAACAAGCAGAAAAACCATGAGTAAGGAAAAAAAACTGAACATTTGAAATTTTGTAAATATTTCCCTTTGGTAAGTGGTTGTAGTGATGAGAGGAAAAATGAAATGGATGGATGATGGATTGTGATTTAGTCTAAAAGGTAAAAGAAAAGGAAGAGTTAAACTGTTAAAAAATATATATATATATTAATCATAAATTGTTAAATGGGTATCAGGCAGTGGTGTTGGGAAAATAAAGAGTCAGGGGATGAAATAAGAGGGTGGCATGGCTTCCCAGGACCGAAGTTGCAAATATATTGGATCACTTACAGAGGGCCCTTCACTTACATCAGGCTGTGGAATGGCGTGCTGCCCTTGGACAGCGTATGCCTGCAAGGAGAGAACAGCACTTAGGAGGGTGTGGCAGTGTCACACACAGTGAACTCCAATATCCATCAGTCCCCTGTCCTTGATGTGCAATAAGAACAAATTGGGGACATGCAACAGACAGCACCAGAAACCAGAACATTCACAAAGCGTCATCTGATTTCTTTTTCAAAAACAATGACCAATGTGAGGCAGAACAGTATAACTGATACGCCGACAGGGACACAAAAATAATGCATTCACCTGACCACCTGCAAAGATGACAGGAGAGCCTGAGGGTTTGGGTCTGTACGGGATGGTCACTCCCTTGGGTGGGGACTAAAAAGACAGAAGAATCCAAAACTTAACATCAAACAAAAGCAGGACAGGAAACAACGTGAGTGGATCGAAATCACTGATCTCACCTCAAGCATGACGACACAAATCTGCTTGACACACTCAATAATGGACTGGGGGGTCCCTGCAACAGTGATGGCACGCTCTGTGGAGTTGGGCAACATGTCCCCTGCTACTTGTACCTGAGCTCCTGCTGACTGCAAAAGGCCATTGAAAAATACAGACAGACAGAAAGAAAGAAAGAGAGAGGGTTAGATCACTCAAAGAATATCTGAAGAGTTTGGAGGAAAAAAGTGACAAGCATGACAAACCTCTCTGATTTCCTTGATCTTGCAGCCACCCTTGCCAATGAGAGAGCCACATTGGCTGGCAGGCACAACAAGGCGCATGGTGACCGGCGGTTTGCTGGTGGCTGTACTGTTCGTCATTGAGGTGCTGATGTCCTGCAGGAAGGGTGACACAACAAGGAGAGTTAGAGGATTTCAGTTTCTCTACTTTTCATTATCCTCTATTCTTCCTCAAGTTGAGTCCAGTATGTGCACCCACTTAACACCAACACAACTTATAAGCCCTGGAAGATGGTATCATTTTGTGCCTGGCACTGGTGAGCACTACATGAAAAGACCTGATTTCAAGCAATTTCTCATTTGAAAATACTCATGGAGAATGAAATGTAAGACTAACATTGGGTTTCATGCTAAAATCATCATCTGAGAACAGCAGCAGCCTGTCATCTGCCATTAGCTTAGCTTGACTGTGGGTGCTCTGCCAGTTTTTATGTTGTAATCCTTCAGGGTTCATTATTTTAAGGTCTTTAGTGAATGCCATGCAGGAGTTTTTTTTCCCCATTAAGTAAAAAAAAAAAAGATAAAAGCTTCTTTGAGAAAATTTTCTTGATTGGTGACATTTTTGGCACCCAGTGGTACCTCTGTCACTTTCCACAGAACATGTGTGAAAAATGCTT
Source organism: Thalassoma bifasciatum (assembly GCA_008086565.1). Classification (NCBI taxonomy): domain Eukaryota; kingdom Metazoa; phylum Chordata; class Actinopteri; order Labriformes; family Labridae; genus Thalassoma; species Thalassoma bifasciatum. The sequence continues at coordinate 505,069 of RPOG01000061.1, forward strand.
TGACTGGAGTCCTATCCTTCTGTCCTTTTCAAATTCAAACATCACTTACTGCAGGTAGTCCTCGTGTAAAGAAAAGCTGTTACAGTAGCATTTAACACAGCTGAATCACACTATTGAAGCTTTAACAGTCACAAAAAATTACTGATAAGACACAGTCAGTCTTTGTGTTCATGGTCCTGTTTGCTTCTGTAGCCTGTGTTGAGGTATGGCTATTACTTTGTGTCAATTTCATTACCAGTCCTCACAGGAGCTTTAACTCAGCAGTAGGAATGAGAATTGTTAATTTTTATCAGTACTGATACCCTTATTGATACTCCTTAAGGATTTGAGTCCTTATCAGTACCATAATCAATATTTTTTGGTCATTTTTAACAAAGGACTGTGTTGAAGGTGGAGGTGAGGTAGGTGGTCTCGCCTCAGTCCAAAGATTGTCAAAGGTACTACACTGTAGCGCAGTGTTACCTTTGCGCTACTTAACACTGGTTTGCCCAGATTTCAAATGTATTCAAAAATGTTATTGAACCAACGATGGTGCACAATTGTTTGGGTTTAAATGACCTGAGTTAACTCGAATACAACAGTATGTTTTAGGGGGCTTGAGACTCCAGAGGAGCACAGAAAAACTCAAACATTACTGACGACTGGGTTTTTAAAAAAGTACTATTGATCCCCATTCCTAAGCAGCAGCATATCAACAATCAGAGTCTCTCTGATGCTCTCTTTTGGACACAGTCAGAGGTTTGTAGAAAACACTTAAAGTGACTCTTTCTCTAATAATATCTTGGTGAATACCTTAGTTTGTGATGACTGACTGTTGCATGAGGATGTAAAGAAATTAAATAATATTTATTTTGGTGTCAGATTTCACCCTCTAGCAGATACTTCTGGTTCACTATCATAAAAGAAGAATCTGTATTGTTACATCTCTACATGACACATTTTGTAGTGTGTAAAACTAACCTCTTCCAGTTTCTCAATGATCATAGAGAAGGCTTTAAAAATAGAGGTGGTTGGTCCCGCCAAAGTTATGATCCTTTCCGGGCAGTTCCCCTCTGAAATGTTGATACGAGCACCACTCTGCACAAAACAGGAAACCAGACATCCCATAACGCAGTGTTATCATATGATGAGGTCAGTGTGCTTAAGTATGAATGTGGACTTTTTTTTGGATTACTGTCATTTTCTCATACACTTAAAAAAAGATACTGTACCTCCTCTCTCATCTTCTTCACTGACTCTCCTTTCTGTGAAGACACCACAAATACACAATGTTTACAAAACATCAAAGGAGGGAGATGAGGATGGCATCATCATGGCAGCAAAACCAACTTACCTTGCCAATAATGCTTCCAACCTCCTGCAGAGAAGAAGAGAGAGAAGCAGAATTGTTTACGTTGGAGCTATAAAAGTACCCTGATGGTCAGTGGCAGAGGAGAAACTGAACTGCTTTGTTTTCTTTTTGCTGAGACTGCCTTAAATCAATTAAGAAGAGTGGTAGCACTGGTTTTAACCTTGTTACCAGATGTTTCATGTGAACACTCACCTTTCCGTGCATGAGTAGCCTGATAGTTAAGGTGACATTAAGTCCTCCTTCAACCAAAGTTGAGTCCATTGCTGCTGCTGAATCCAGGATTAAAACTGGCCAAAAAAGTGGGTCTTTGGTCACTGGTTGAATTTCTGTAATACAGAGGAAAATTTGACCATTAAAGGCAGATGCAGTGGCTGGAAACTATGAGAGCATGTCATTTGAAAGCCTTGTTTACAATAAAAAGCGTCTGTTAGTAACGATGAATGAAGTGATGCAGGCAGTTAACATGGTGTAGACACGGGCTTGCAACTGTACATTAACAATGTTACCAAGCCATTCTGAAAGAATAGGATGTTTCAGTCCAGTAATTGACATTAGACTGGCTTGAGTCCACTCATTCACACCAGCACAATGACCCGCTGTCTACGAACGGCTGGGTCTAATTCCTGGGATCGATTAGCAGCGGTGATTTAGCACGTCCCTTTCTTATGAACATAGCACGATTCCGAAGCATCTTCTCTGTATTGCAAGAACTTTTAAAGGCTCATAAATTTACAATGTGAGTTTAGATTCAAAGAAAAACATCGCAAGTGCTATCTATGGGGAAGCATCACAGCTAGGTAGATTGGAGAGCCGTGCTAGCAACATTAGCTCATATTCTAACCGTTGCTGTATTCAATATCAACTTCTGAAGATCGGGAAAAACTCAACTGTTGTGATATTCCGACTAGAAATATGTGCACAATTCATGAAAGCAAAATAAAGAAACTAAAACGCCTCTGAGGCTAGATACAGCTCGGTAAATTTCCATCCAGTCGCTATTGGTAGCAGAGCCTGATTCAGGAAATAGCCTGATCCCGCGGCCTACGGAGCGCACAGAGACACGCCGAGTTATCCCCGTCCTTCACTCCGAGAGGAAAAACAACAAAGCCGTATCAGCGGAGCTCTTACCCGAACCGTCCCTTGAAGAGTTTTCAGGGGGTGGGTAGGGTGGCAAGGGTGGAAGGGGAGAGGTTCGGGAGGGAGTTGTAAGAGGATCCGGGGAAGAGGGAAAAGACTCCGCTGTTCGATCCGACTCCACTCTTCTGCTTGGCACAAAAGACAAAATGAATTCAACTTTAACCTCTCAACTGGCCCGCCCCTCTCCGTGGGTCGACTCCGCCTCCCCGGGTCCACGGACGTGATGGATGTTTTTTTTCACTCAGGATATTCGATATTTTCCGAAAGATTGGTTTTGATGGGGTGACCAGAATCTAAAAACAAAACGAGGATTTCCCACTTGGCCCTTTGGATATACCGCAAAAATAAACAAGTAGATTCATAACCAATACCTTTATTCAAAACACTGATTTTCTGTTTGGAGCCCTTTTACATCAGCCCAATATTAACCCTCTGCTGCATGAATTAAGAAGGTCGGAGTCAGGATTTTTCCCTTGAGTGTTTTTGTTTGTCTTAAGGCAAAGAAAAAAAGTTTTCCATTTTTTTCCCCAAATATTTGTAACGAGCATTCAACATAATACAGTGTGAACTTAATGTAAATATGACCTTTTTTAAACTTCTTTTCTTTTTTTCTTTTTTCTTTTGGTAATTTCATTAATATATATTTTTTTAATTCTTTGCGAAACATTTTAACTCACTTTCATCCATTTTAACACAGAATAATTTATAGTTTATTAGCTTTTTCACCCTCAATTGTTTGTCTGTAACATTTTTAAAATTATATATATATATATATTTGTTTGGAAAAAAAATGAAAACGCGTTTTTAAGGCCCTAAGAAGAATAAAAATATCCTGACACGGGCTAATATGAATTTCAACCACATGAACCATTGAATTTGGGAGTAAATAACTTAAATAGGTGTCCACTGTTGTGACCACTATACAGCACAGGGTTAAAAGGAAAAATTGGCTTTGTTGGACTTTTTTTTATTTTGCCCATATCAAGTTGAAATTTTGAGGTAAAAATTAGAGATAAGAGTCAAAATTTTGACACCCCCCCCCCACACACACACACAAACACACACATATTTCAATCCTTATCTTAAAGTTTTGAGTATCACCTAGCCACAGCGCTGTATTCAAGTCCATAACTGGCAGAAATGGGCTTCCATAATAATGCATCCCCACATGCTTGAATAAAAAGAAAAAATTTATACACCTAACAGCCCCATGTAGCATGCACCAGTCTGTGGTTGTTGTTTATTCTTCATAAGGAGGTGGTGTTTCATTAATATCTGTTTGGCTGTTGTTAAAGCCAGAATGATCCGTCTTTATTTCCCTGCGATTTCCAAGAGAGACAAGTCTGAAGCACTGTATTCAAAAGTAGAGCTTAAAATAGTCAGTTTAGTAGATACTTGAAATTTATTTTTTGGTACTTCATTTGGAACATGTTGTCTTTGACTAAAGGACATGTCTGTCATCAGATTTAAATGCTTTTTTTGTTCGGTCTCCCTTGTAAAATGATGGTGTCAGTTTAGTTCTTACAAGTGTAAGTATTGGTTTTAACATTTGTTGTCTGAAACTTTCCTGGGATGAAAACCCAGTGGGCCATAGAAATGTAATCTGGTCTTAAACTGAAAAAAAACAACCAAAGACCCTTTCCTGAACCATCACCCTCCTCAGTCAGACTCTCTGCTCCTCAACTATGAGGCCCATGCGTTTTGGTCCCCTAGTGCTGCAGATATTTCTTGATCCAACAGATGGCACCATTTCTCTATTGGTGAGTGGCAGCTTAAACTAGAAAGTTATGTGTAAAAGAATCTGTATTTAATTGGTAAACATTTCAGGTGAAAACTTGATAAATAGAGGATAATGCTTATCTAGCTTCACAGGAGCCTAAAGGTAGGGTCTGCAGGATTTTCCTAAAAAATAAATGTCAACTTTTATCGGAACAATCCTGCTCAATTGTCATCTATGGGCCTCTTTAAAGTGTCTGGGTCTTCCTCAACCCCCTCCTCTGCCTGGATGTTGAAGTTTTGGTTGTCTGAACACAGCATACCCAGCACCAGTGACTTTGCATGTTGATGCTAGCGAGAGGGAGGAACTATCCCAAGTGGCTACGGTAGCAATCATAACACAGAGAAAGACTGATACAATATTTGAAGGATACCTCATTTACTTGCAGGAAATCAGGTGTGTGACTCTTAAATCTCTAGAAACAGATGCTGTGGAGGAAGTGGGTGTGTGCAGCTGCTGGCACTGAGCCAAGGAGGAGGATTCCAGTTTGAATGTTGTGTTTAAAAACAGCAGCAAAAATTCCTGCAGACCATACATTGAAAGCCACCATAGCTTCAGATAAGGGAGGAGTGAGGAGGGGATTGTTTCAATTCAGACTCTGACGGCTAGATCCCACTGACTTTTAAACCTTTAAAGGTCTCGTATGAGTTGTTTCCTGATTTTCTTTTAACTTTCAATCTTATCACTCCAAGCAGGTCTTTCCTGTGTGAAAATGTAAACTAAGCAGCATGCTGTTTATCTCCTCCTGCATCTCTGACCTGAGGGATACAGTAGGGGCAAGAGTAATTATGATCGACATTACCAGTCTTCCTGCTCATATTTGCTTTTATGAGCTATAAAATAGCATCAGTTTTAATTTCTGCATGTTTCATAATCAGCTACATGCTCCTCATAGGAGCTTCAATCAGTGTAATTTAATAGCCCCAATGTATTTAGATACTCTTTTCCACCAGTATCTCTGGGTTTCACCTTTGTCAAACTTGAGGTGGCCAATTCTGTAAAGCCAGAGGAAGAGGAGCGTATGGGTTAAATGTTGAGTCAGCCTAAACACGTTTGTATAACTGCTATACATGTGAGATTATCTGCACTACATTCAGGTAACATTTTTGATACAACAGTATTTTGATTTTAAACTCAATACCTCTGCTGTGTTTGAGCCTTAGGCTTTCACCTGGATTATATTTGAAAACCTGACACTGTGATTTAAAAGTAGAACTGCTGATACAGTATCAATGTGGCCAAAAGGAACAGTCCAGGAACTCACCTTGTGACCTGAAAATAATGAGCCTCAGCTTTCATATTTGTGTGTTTTTGTTTACAGTGAATATGATGGATGACTTTCTACTCCATGATGGATTGCTTTGTTTTCTGCAAGGCTGTTCTTTTGCTTTTTTGTCATATGATTGATGGGATAAATGAGGATCTTAATTGTCTGCTTGTGTTTATTTTGTATTAGGGGAGAAGAAACAAAAGCCTCTAGATTGTACTGTTAAAACCCGGTCTTTTATTATATTACAGCCCTATAAAAGTAGAGAGAGGAGATAGAGGGGAACAATACAGCCCTATAACCATGCCTTCATGGTCTGGTTGATGGTGTATTCTGCCTGATCTGACCAAGCACATGTTCATTAATCTCGTGCACATCACAGCACCCACAATACAATTAGTCAATGGTCAGAATAGCCTGCTATTGTCTGTAACCAATCTTCTAGACCCCTGAATCGTTAATCCCGTATAAATCCAATTCTCTATCAGGACTGATGTGGTTCACACGATGTTGTTTACAAGCAGGACTCATGAATCATAACCGTCTCGCTTTAATGGATTCAGAATCATTCTAGGTTCGATAAACTGCCTCGACGTGGGAGAAAGTGAGCACAGCTATTCTGAAAGCAGTTTGTCTCAGCACTTCCTGTTTTCTTTCTCCCTCCTCAAACATGAATCCAGGCCGTAGATGTTGGTTTTACAAAGCCATCTGCAGTGCAGCCTGAATGCTGGTGGCAGGCTTACAAGGGCTGCTGGTGTTTTTAAAATAGAAGCAGAGCTGACCAGATTTGCCCCAACCAGACACCGTCACGCTCCAGTAGCAGGTAAAACATTCACTGTAAGTACACGCCCTGCATACTGCATGAACAGGAATGGTCTTCGCCCCCCATAAGAGAGAACAGCGACATGTATATATTAAAAACACACAATGTGAAAGACAAAGAAGTGTTTTTTTTATCCTTCGAACAAAAGAGTTTTAATTAGAGTAAAAGTGCCAGTGTCTTTGATGTGAGGAGCATCACTGTGAGATGGATTATACAGCAGAGAGGAGGTGCTAGCTCTTCAGCTTTTCCAATCAGCCTGGCCTTTTATGTGCGTCTGCCCTGTCAAGCAATTGCTTACATAATCATCTGCTTACTCTAATCTCTACATCTGTCCCATAGTTCTGTGCTCTTTTACACGTCCCCACTTCTCCCTGTTGTACCCCCTTGTACCAAAACTCAATGCAAACCCTTAACATGTTTCCTGGTTTTCTCCTTCAGTGCTTTTATCTGACATGCCCACCGGTGCTCTCACCCTCTCTTCTGTTCCTCTTTTCCCGTCGGTGAGTGGTCATTGATTACTGTGCATGGATTGTATGATGAAATGCCACTCGCCCACCTAACACCCTCTTGTCAGCTGCCCCTGACATCCCACTGCCTCTGTACTGTCTTTGCTCGATGTTGTAGTACCTCTCCATGATGAGGGATCATTTCTCCATGTTTAAACCGTGAATCTATAACTAATACAGAAGAAAACCCTCTCATTGACAATGATAAAAAGAAAGAATAAATCCAGTTTATGCTCTTGTGCTGTGAATTGTGTGCTAATTTAAGTAAATGATGTGGATTACAGTGCAAAACCTGATGACACACTCTGAGCCAGACAGAGCTGCATCCAATTAGTCACCTCATTAGCAAGTGAATGTTGTTTTAAAAAAAATCAAAGGCTTTCGATATAATTGGTAAACAAAAGGTTAAACCAGGGCACACACCTCCAATCGTCTGAATCCAGCATCACGATGAAGTGAGAATAGTCGTTGTTTGTGATTTGTGACACCCAGTACTGAAACATTGGATGTGTGTGTGTTTGTGACAAAAGGAGAGGTTGGGATTCATGTTTGACAGAGCCGTGGGCAAGTTGTACAGATCTGTTAACTCACTAAAATGGAGACGCAGAGCTCCACGGTGGGGCTGAAGTCTCTCTGCAGGAGTGTGAACAGAACCAAAAGCCTGCGCTTGTAGGCTGACTGCAACGTCACTAACTTTCCACAGCCGTATTCAGACATCCCTGCAGGGTCGCACCAAGAGGTGACACGTGCCTGCATAAACTGTCCAGTCAGGAGGCAGAGAGGATGTAGAGCGGCTGTGGCTCCCAATCTTATTTTAGGAAGATCTTCCCCGAATAGGTTTGCTCCCACAGAGACAAATAATTGGCGTGATATCTCGGGGGCACAAGTATGAGGAGCAGTCTGCATTTTAATGCCAATACTCCACAGGAAGAACCCAGTTATGCATGCCACTGGGCATGGTCTCTGGAATCTGTGTGTTTGGGGGGACATGCTATCAGAGCAGAGCTTTAGACAGGGTATGGTGTCTACCGATATGGAGAAGATAAAAAGTCAAGTGTTTGATGTACTGATGAAAAGATGGTTGGCATACAAAAGACTTGACACACAAAGTAAATAGCACGTGCTATTGTATGTTGTGTTCTTCCATTAAAAGTCATTAACAAAGGGGCGTCTTCATATAATCAGTGCCGCCCTGTATTTGGGTCAGTATGGGAATTAGACTGATAAAATGTGCTTTTTGTCTATCACTGTACTTAATTCTGAGCATGGTATTTTCACGTTTCACAGAGATGTATTTTTTTATTCATTAGTCATTTGATCTTGGAAAGAGAATTGACAGCTATGAACACAAATGTGGGTTTCAGCAGTATTCAAAGAAAAGAGAAATAATGAAAAGAAGTGTAACACAGACACATCAGTCACTAACTTTCCATGGCCACCATCTGCTTCAAATCAATACAGTAATCTGTTCTGCGGTCGACTGTACCCACCTGAAGGATCGCTGATGTTTTGTTGGTGAGTTTCATGAGTATTTTGGTGAGTGGAAGGTGTGTGACTTCAGTCCAGGTGCTCTACTGGTCATGTAGCCTTGGCTCCATCATATTGTACATACCATGTCCATATCAGTGTAATAGTTTAACATAAACCAGACATGATTTTGTTAATTTATAATCTAGCTTTGCCATTTTGACCATGTAAGAATGCTGACATTTAAGCTCAACCTGACAGATAAGCTCCCATGGCTGCACTCACTTTGTCTAATTGTCTTCATATGTGTTAGATTATGCTAAATATGTATCTTGAATTGGATCTCTCACTTACTGAAGGTCAGAAGTTGGCAACTATAAACATGAGGAAAAGAAAACAACAGGTACAGCTCTATTGGAAGGCCCAATCTGAGAAACAGCTTTTTTGTCCTGGAACAAGTGCTGAATAGGGAAAGAGTTATGTAAAACAGATTGTTGATGAAAGAATGGACTGATCTGATGAGGCTCACCACAAAGCTTGGCAGCAGATGATGGAACAGCTCTCACCCTCCTCCAAAACACTCTCTATATTATCATACACTACTCACTGGGAGGCCATGGACAAAGCAAAGACTGTCCCTCTCTTTTCACTCTCTGCCAACAATGTGTCACGATTTTTTGTGGGTTAAAATGCTGAAGAGAACCAGTTAAAAACCTCATTTTGACACATTTTTATTTCAAAAGAAAATACAACTACATGCTCTTTAATCAGAGGACATTTCTGCATCTTAACTGACTGAACCACTCAAAGGGAAGAGTAGACAATGTTGGATGAGTATTTTTACTAATTCATTTTTTCTTCATCTGGGACATAAAACTAGGAGTAAGTGCCTTAATAGCAAATATCTTTAAGACTTTGTATTTAGACAGTAAAAGTCTCAGTAATTAGTTTGTTTTGCTGAAGCATGACCAAATCCATCTTGACTTAATGGCTTTAAGATATAGTCTGCTTATTTCATGAGCACTTTACGAAAAGGAGAAGAAAAAAACATTTCACATTAAAGCTGGTAAACTGTATTTAGCTACTCATCTGTCTTCGTATTCTACAATGAACTGAAGCAACTGATTCCTAATTTGTCTTAACCATAGCAGCTATTGGTTTCTGTTTTGTGCTGTTCTGATTGTGTAATTCTGTAAAGGACTGACCACCTCTACACATAAACATTTAAACTCTTTGTTCAGTTTTAGGGCTTTTTTCTTGTATGTCCAAGGAAAAAATGTTTAGCTCTCTCACTCCAAGTATAGACTGAACTTCCTAAACCAATCCACTTTGAGCCTTTTGTTCTATTCTGATGGACAGACAATGTGAGACCATTGAAGCGTTTTTAGATTCTTAAATTGTTGTTGTGTTGTGTGAAAAGCTAGTTTTTAGATGATTTAGCTCTGGCTACTTAAACAGTGTGAGCTACACAAAAATATACATATTCATCTCACAACATAACTACTGGCTGCTTTGGTTCCCCCTTGGATTTCCACTCTTGGATCAGATGCAGAGTTATTAGTCATGGTCCCATCCAATCAGCCATCCTTAATTCTTGTGCTACTGGGCATTACTGTCGAGAGGACAGATTGTCTTTTATTGTCAATTTGATTTCAAACTGGAGATTAGTCATATTCATGCTGCTGCTGGTGGCACATGTCCCTGTATGTGTGTGTGTGTGTGTGTGTGTGTGTGTGTGTGTGTGTGACTCAAATATTTGCATTTTTTCTTTCAAACATCTGTGCGACTAATTATTCATGCAACCAAATATTAATCTTAAGCGATAGCTGACCACGTCCAGTAAACAGACCAAGGGGCTAAAACCTGTTTAGAAAAATGAAGCCTGTACAGAAGTGCTAAACATTGCTGTTCAGTGAGGAATCTGCTTGAGGCTGGCTGCAGAAAGACCATAACCCATGTACACACCAAGTCATAAGAATAGACTTTTATGGCATTAAAAAGCATATTTACAGCCTGGTTCAAAAAACAGCTTGGGTCCGAAACGATGATTTCACCATTGAGTCTGGCTGTTCTCCACATGATCACAAACAGCCTGGCCCGTTCTTTGGCTTTAAGTGCTCTATGACTCTCCCATTTACTTTCTTTTTTTTTTTTTGATTTTCGGAAGAGAAAAGACAGATCCCTCATCTTAGCGCTAAACTTTGGTAGCTGGCATGGTGTTGTCATGGGGACTTCCCCTTCTCTGTAAACCAACCTAGGCGTAAAGGGAAACTGGGAAATGTCACTTAGAAATAACCCTGTATTAGCGCTGATAATCTCATTCCAAATCAGGGATTACAATCAGACATATATGTAGAAGACTTTAGCGCAGCAACCACACATGGCAATTGTTTCAATCACACTTCTGTGAAAATTCAAGGTGATAGAGATCATATCTGACAATCCATTACCTTCTAACATTTGAGGTTAAGTAGCTGAAATAAGCAATTCTCTAATTCCTTGCTAGAATTACTGTTTGCTAAACAACATTACTGCTAAGACTTTGCACCTTTTCTTTTATTTACTTGATTGAAATCAAACAGTCAGTTAGGAAGGCAGTAAGGATGCCCATGTTAAGAGTTCTCAACAGAAGCAAAAAATTTATCAAACTATTTTCTCAGAAATATGCCTCATTAGGCTTCAGTAAATTGCGTAGTTATTGTCGGATCAGATAGTCGGAAGCTCTATACTTACATTAACTATATTGAGTACATAGGTGTGTTCACACTAACAGCTTGGAAAAACATAGTCCTCAGACTTCTCTGCTGGCACATTCATCCATGGTCTTTTTTATTGACAGTATTTTTATGTTGCTTTTTTTCATACGGTCAACTAGTTGAAGTGGTTGAGAGGAGAATTAGTATGAAGTGGATTGTAGCGACTACCTTTGGCCGGAGGACTTGCACAAACTGTCCCTATGTATTTGTTTTGAAAGTGAAAGTGAAAGTAGATTGGAGCTTCTTTTTAACACCACGTTTCTTGGTTCAAAATAACTTTTTGCTGGATACCACGTGACAAAGCAAACTTAGTGAAATGGCACCGTTTTTTTCCGTACCGTGTAAAGTTATTGAATCCTGGTTACGTCCTACCAGTGCTCATCTACGAAGCACAGAAAATGTAACTTCACTCTTCATTTTATTGAGAGACTCTCAGGTTTGAATCATTATAACTTAGCCCGTTGCCCTCTAGCTTGTTTTTTAGCCTTTAGTTTGTGCTCTGTTGCTCTCCTGTTTAGCTTTCTCCTGTCCCTTTTCTGTCAGATAGCCCAGCTACTCTCATGGAGACTTCAGCAATTGATCAGGTCCAGTCTGACCTGTCCGGTCCTGATTGGTAAACTTGGAATTGACCTTTGGAAATAACCTATTAGTGCTGATATCCTCATTTTAAAATGGGGATTATGATAACGCGTCTAGATCTGAGACTTTAATAAGATCACCTAGAAAGTCCTCACAGTCCCTTTAAGTGAAATGGAGTTTATGAGAAGACTCAGCTAGATTGTCTATTCAAAAAACAAAAAATGCTTTTTGACTTCTCCATTTCATTAAGTGACAATGTTGATGATAGTTGATGAAGCCCTAAATTAGAGGACAAAAAATAAAAGTAGTTGCCTGACTTCAATTTAATCAATAAACCGTCACAATTCGCAATGACATAACACCACAGCCTGTATATTTTTGAATGAATTTTCCCTTTAAAGTCTCACTCCTCTCCCCTTGAATCATCAAACAGCGTCACTCAATAAAACACACTCAGGCGCGCACGCATGCTGCGTATCTGTGCGCATAATGATTCATCAACCACCGTTTGCTCATGAGACCGTGATTTCGGGTCCGATGAGTTCATATTCGGAGCTGAGTGTATCGTCGTGGGCCCTCAGATGCCCCCACCCCCACCGCCACCCCCACCTCCCTCATCCCGCGTCTCGACGGACCAAACGCTGCTGCAGCGGCATCACCGGCAGCCTCCAAACTGCGTTTTCCCTGCCGTGATGGATCCGTGCGTGTGCGCCGGTGAGCTGCTATCAGAGGACCGCTGAACTGTGTGGAGGAGGACGGACGGAGGAGCGAGAACCGCAGAGAGAGTGTGCCATACATCCAAAGGAAGAGAACAAACAAACATTAGACGCTGTTTCATGCAATGTTGTAGGACCGCGTTGTTTACCTTCAGACAAACAGCCGGTGACAGTGATATCACGGCCGACATGTAAGAGCTGGATAACTATTCCCGTGTGAACGACACCCATCCGCAGCTGCTTTCAAGAACATGAGAAAGGTAAGCTTGTTGACACGTTTGGGGGGTTACATCGGGCGTTGCGGGTTTTAGTAAGAAACACTGCCTCGATTTCAGCTCATCAGGCAGCATTTGACGTCGTGAATCCCTCCCCTTAAGTTGAAATGCTTTAATATAGGTCGCTTTTCACCTGTCGATGAGTGAGCATGTGGATAAGATACCGATGTGACTTGAGAATTTCATGTCAACATGGTTGGTTTTGTGAGTGACTGTGAAGCAGAGCTGCTGCCTCCAGTCTGCCTGAGCCAAAGTCAGTTTATATAAAACATTTTGCTTTCTGTAAGTGTCATCATGTAGAGTGCAAAATACGTAGGCTATGTGTAGGCTATTTCCTGTGCTGGACAAAGTTATAAAACCTGCTTTGAGGAAAGAAGACAATGAGTGGATTTGTGGAGTTTTAAAAGGAAAGAGCACATCTATTGAGAACAATTAGGCAAATCTCTGTCAGCTTTTAGCTCTGTACAGATTTTGAATTAATCAGCACTAAATTACCATTTACTTGTGCCTGGTTGCTTTGCTAGTCTTGGGCTTTTGATGAGTCTAAAAATCTCAGATTAAAGCAAAAACCACAGCGGCAGACTCCTTCTATCTTCCCTTTGAAGTTTCATCTCTCTCACTGCCGGATTAGTGAGAAAATGTTGCAGTTTTTAGAGTGAAAAAAATGTGAGAAATATGTGAGAAACATACTGTCCTCTGGATGGAGAAGGAGCACCCTACAGGATTCTCATTTGGATGTACACCAGCTGGAGACTAATCGATAGCCACTTTGTATCTGAGGCCTGTGTTTCAGTTGTTGTCCAACAGTAGTCCCTACAATTAAAAGCCCATTTTGTTAGTGGAAGGCTGATTAATAATTCATCTGCAGCTCAACAGGACCACAAATCCATGGACAGCAAAGTGAAGGCTGTCAGTGCAGCAGTGTATAAGCCTCTGCCTGAATTTCCAAAGAGCTTTACACACCATAGGCTGAATGGTAAACACCCCCCTTTTTTCTGTTTTGTGAACCTCTACGTGCTTTTTAAATGTGTGATGGAACTGTTTGCTCTGAGAATAAACAGCGGGAGAATAAAAGCATACAAGCTGAGCAGTGAGCGGCACAAACAGAGTCCAGGAAAAGCTCTGGGTGTCCTGTATGAAACAGCTCTGTTGGTGGTGGACCGCAGGCTCCCACTATAGGTGTCAATGTCATATCTGCTGCCAGGAGGCCAGCAGCCGCGATGATACTGTAGCATGGAGTTTGAAGAAAACCCAGCTGGCTCGGGTCCAGAATGGTGGGTGTTTTTGAAACTGGCTTAGTCAGGGCTACTGCAGGGAGTGATTAGACAAGATGCTGTTCAGTATCACACGCATCAGTGTGACGTCGAAGGACACACAGCTCGAAAAACCCTTTTCCACAGTGGGACTCTGGTGTTGCAGTACCTGAACCAGTACTGCGTAGACAATGATACTGATTACATTAAGTTGACACTCAGATGACTGTCATGGAAATTGTCATTGGAGGGAACTATCAATGTGTTTTTGTTCTGGTGCATCAACACTTGGAGCTTGTACTTTGTGATGAGATAAAGTCATTTTGATTGCATTGTTTACCAGCAATATCAAAGGATATTTCTAAGTATTAAGTTACTACAGCAGTTCAAAGAATAACCAGTAGAGTGAAGTGACACAAACAAGACATTTTCTCAAAAAACATATATTTCATCATGTCATTAGCTTAAAATTCTGCTCAAAGGTCAAGTATGTCTGGTTTTAGGCTGAATAACTCACAAAAATAATCTAATCGCAAGTATTTTTCTCGATGTTTCCTCTGTGATTTATTGTGCAATTACTTTTAGGTTTCCTGTCTTATTTGTCTTTTTGATCATTTTTACTGCCCTTATTGCTTCTTCAAACTATTTTTGCTCCTTTTCACCACTTAGATGGTTTCTCTTGCAAAGGTAGTTTTCAACAATTTGGCTCTTTTGGTTTGCAGGGTTGAGTAACAGGTGTAGAAAATAAAACATCTACTGCAAAAATGTATCTGGCATTCTGACACATTTTAGGTTGAAAAAAAATTGCACTGTGTGCAATTAGAATATTGCAGCAGGCCATATATCGATTTAATCTAATTTGCGATTGATTGCCCAGCCCTAGTCTGGTTTGAGATTCACTAGTACCCAGAACTACTTGACCGCAGGTTGCGTACAGACAGCAGTGGGTTTGACCCCCGCCACTATCCTTTTAGAAAATTAAACAAGCAAAAATATGTATCGTACTTTGGAAGGCAATGAAGTAAGAAAGCTCATGTTATTTAAGCTAATGGTACAAAACTGACTGAAATAATTTCAGATTGCTCTGCTTCAGAAACCAGACAGTCAGAAAGAAGAGTGTAGTTAATTTTTTGTGCCTCTCACCATCTCAAGCTGGGTATCAGACAAGGTGATCAAAAGGACACTGGTAAGAAAAGAAAAAAACAAGGAGGTATGGGATTATCTTTGTCACAAAACAATGTGACAAAGTGTCAGGGAGTCTTTTATTCCAGAGTGAAGGCAGTATCTCCTGTTATGCCATACTACAAATGTTATGTTTTGTTTAAAATTAGAGACAGAAATCAAATAATTCCCAACAACTTTTTTTATTTAATAGTTCAAATTGCATATTTTACTTACTGATTTTTCTCAGGTAAAAAAACTACAACATACAATCAGTTCATTTAAAGAGGGGCTAATGCAATGTTTATGGGCTTTATAATGTCCCTCTGGCACAATTCACACTTCACAAACCCTCTTCCTTGTGATTGGCCAGTTTTCTAGAAGCCTCTATGGGGCAGAGCTGTGGGCAGAGCTGTGGGTGTTTGAGGGCCACCTGGGTGGCAACCACCGGTGTGAAAATATGAGACAATGCAGAAGTGCTAAAATCTAGCTAATTTCACTAACGGCACACACGGTTTGGTCAGGGGGTTACTGACACAGCAGTTTAGACAGTTTTAAGTTTGCAAGTTCACCCAGTGGTACAACTCGACTCACTTGACTGATGGTCGCCCTGTAGCTGTTAGTGTGGAGACTTGTCACCCGCCCCATTCCAATATGGCTGCACCAGTCATTTTATTTCTACTACGTCCATTTACTAGACAATCTATGGGGCCACCCCTCCAACATGTCATGAACCAGGCAGAAGACCCTTATGTGATATTCTCATCATTTTACCAAGTCTCACGATGGTCTGGAGAAGATCTCATACCATTCTCAGGACGGACTGATATGAAAAGTTTACCAACAGATTCAGGGACTTCTTCAACATATGAGTATGTAGTGGGTTAAAAAACTGCAAGTTTAGTGTGAACAACCAGCATTGTGACTTTATACCCATTTTTGAAATATGGGAAAACATCATACCACCTCTTTAAATGAATAAAAATATTCATCACCTGTGATTATTCAAAATACTCCTCAAAATAGTATAAAGCTTGAAGTAGCTCCAGCTCAGAAGTCCAACTCATTAAGATGTGATTGAACATTGAATCCTCACACATGTTGAACTGATTTACCTTACATCATGTAATCAGGTCATCCTCGGGTTGTTGACCAATCACAATGAAGTATTTAACTGTCAAGCAGTAAGATGAAAAATGGCAAGTTATCAATAATTGAAATGAAAATGATAGCTGTGAGATATGAAAACAACAAAGGAAAATTGCAGGCAGCTGCAAATCAATATAACTAATGCCAGAGAGGAACACATACATTATAGTACGCTTATATTATGCTTTTAAAAACACAGCTGAGTGGAATACAGCTTATTTTGGATGGTGATGTGTGTGGGTAGGGTTAATAATAGGTCAAATGCATTACTCACTCTTTGCTTTAGCAGACTGAAAAGTTTATTCCAAATACTTGAATCATATTTTCAAGAAATTCTTCTAGCTCTGAAAGATTTTGGATGCAGCATTTCACACGTGTAGGAGTATTTTTACTTGTGTGTGTTTCTACTATCACTCAAGCAAAAAAAAATTACCTCTCCAACCATCAGCCAATGCTGTAAGAGGAGGTTTCAATCTGCAAGAGAAGCTGCACAAGTGTTTTAAGCTTCTGTGTCCAACCTTCTGTGTTTCAGCATCAGCATGATAAAGCCTCGTAAAGTATGACTGCGCATGCTGGGGCGCATTAGCTGTATCATGAGAAGAGAAAGAGCAGGAATGTCACAAGGTATTTTGCTAATTGGCGTTTGGATGAACATGGACAACAGTCTCTGGAGCAAAACGTCTCTTCTCCTCTCTTCTCCTCTCTTCTCCCTGAGTCTCCCATTCTGTTTTATTAACTCCCAGGCTTTCCTCTGCCAATCTCTGCACTATATCAGCCGTATGTGGTGGGTGTAAGGTCATCTGACAAACACAACAAGGTAATTACAATATAGTGTGCTCACCAGCCTCTCATGTCACTCATCAAGCTGTTATATTGAGTGATGGATGGATTATGTAGCTTTCTCTGTTATAGTTTACTACGGTAAAACCAGACTTTTGTAATTGATAAAAAAAGTTCAACTACAGAAGATATATTATTTAAGCTGCTGTTTCTCACCAGAGCAAACAGGCTTTGGAGTAACTTCACTTCAGTCGTGAGTACATTTCCGACAAAGTGTGTCAATGCTCCATCTGATCAGCGATTGTCTCATGGCGGTCTCTCAGATCTGAGGATAAGGAGGACTTGAATGGAGTGCAGAGAGAGAAAGAGAGAGAGAGGAAGAGATTTTATGACCTTGGTACAGCCGCTCGCTCTCAGTGCGTCTCCTGCTGGAGCTGATGGAGTGTTTGGAGCTGATTAGCGTCGGCCTCCTCTGATGGCGCTCTGCTGCTGAGTCGCTGACCTTTCCTGCCATCGGGTCAATCTGCTCAACCATCTTCTCTTTTTTTTTTCTCGCTTTTTCCCTCTGCTCCTTTCCTGTCATTTTATAACCTGACATTATTTTTCCTCTCCATTGCCCTCTTCTTCCTTTTTTTCCCCTCTCCTTTCTTGCTTTCCTCCTGTTCGGCCATATTTTCACCCTTTGCTGTTCTATCACCCTCCGGATCTCTTCCCTCCTCTCCTCCAACCATCTTTCCTTCCCCTTCTTTCTCTTCTTACTGACCTATCATCTCAAAACCTATCTCTGGGTTTTTTTCTCATCTCTTACCTACCACTTGGCTCCTTTTTTTTCCCTCCTTCTCTCTCCTGCACATATTTCCCAGGGTGCCATTTTTTTCTCTTGGAGTCTCCTTTTTTGCTCCTTCCCTTCTTCACCTTTTTCCTGTCTCAACACCTTTTTATTGTTTCCTTTTACACCTGTCTTTTTTCCTTTCTACTCTCATGTTTTCTTCTCTCTTCCCACTTTTGTTTCCCTTTTTCCCGACTCCTCATCTCTTTCCTCCTCTGTTGCCCTATCATTATTAGATCTCTTTTTATTTCCTTTCTCAATTCTAAAATTCTTCGCTCATTTCCTTCCTCACTTCCCTCTATGGACCATTCCCATCTCATTGCCTTCTCCCCCAACTTGCTCTTTCTTTTACCTTTCCCCCTTTCCACACTAACTTCATGTCACCTGACTCCCTTTTGATAACTTTTCATCCTTTGTCACGTCCTTTTCACCCTTTTTCTTCTCAAACCTGTATTTATCTCCTCCTTATTTTCATCTCCTGTCTCTCGTCTTAACATTATTCTTGTTATTCTTGTGTCTACTTCTCTACTCTCCTGTCTCCTGTTCTCTCTCCTCATGCCCTTTTCACCCTCTGCTCTACCGTCCTCCCTTCCTCTCCTGGTTCCCTTTTTTGTGTCCTTTCCTCTCCTCTTTTTTCCTTTGTTCTTCCCTCTTTTGTTCTTGGATCCCCTTTTCTCCTTTCTTTTCCCCTCCATTTCCTATACCCTTTTCCTATCTCTCGTGTCCTCTTTCCCCAATCCCTATCTCCTCCGTTCCCAATTCTCTCTGTTACTCTTTGTTCCTCTTCTTCCTCTTTCTCTTCTTATCTTGTCGGCCCCCTTTTCCAATTCTTTCATGTCCTTCTGTGTCCTGTCCTTTTATCCTTGTCTCTCATTTTTCTCCACGCCTCTCCCT
This sequence comes from Thalassoma bifasciatum, assembly GCA_008086565.1. Classification (NCBI taxonomy): domain Eukaryota; kingdom Metazoa; phylum Chordata; class Actinopteri; order Labriformes; family Labridae; genus Thalassoma; species Thalassoma bifasciatum. Next base: position 523,789 of record RPOG01000061.1, read on the forward strand.
TCCTCTTCTTTCTGACTTCTCCTATGCTCTTTCTTCTCTCTCCTCATTCTTCTGCCTATCCTTTCCTACTCTTTTTAACTTTTCTCTTGTTTATACCATTTCTGTTTTCTCCCTCCTGTCCCCTCCTTTTAATCAGATGGAACAAATGTACAGATAAACATTCAAATACCTCTCCCTTAGTCTCCCTCTTCATTCGTCAAGTTGGAACATCTCTCATTTTCCACTTCTTGTGTGAGAGCTGGAAATAGAAACAACTGTTTTACAGCGGGCTCCTGACAGGCCACTTGTTATCTCCCTGCATGTGTCATTTTACAATAAGTCCTTGCCCGGGCTGCGTTCGCTGAACCGATCCTCTGACACAAATTTGCATGTTAAGCTGAATACTCCTCACCAGGGACACTTAATCAGCACACAGCATTTAATGAGTGTGTGTCTCCTGGTGATTAATGTGTCTCATGTGTCCGATGTGAGAAAGATCCCAGCAACATCTGTTTGTTAATTTTAGTGTTCTTACTTTATTTCATATTTTCCTTTGGAGCAATAGCTTTCTGGGGGGTATTAGGCTTTAAATCTGACTTTAAATGAATGAAAATTTGAATGAGCAGCTAATGAAGTTATTCCGCTTGCAGTTTACAATCAAGTGCAGCTTACAAAAATAATTGTTTGCACTAGAAATCAAATTGAAAAAGCTGCCTTACATGACTGAGAGGCGTTTTTCGTGTGAAAGAGGAGGAAATACAGAAAAGCAGAGAGGATGCTGCGGAAATAATACAGGGTGAGATTCAAGGCTCAAGGATATTTTGTTTTGCGACTACAAAGAGAATTTCTATAACCTTCACTTGAATTTTTCCCAGGCTGTTCTTGGTGATTGTTTCAGTGGGTGGTTTTGTGTGTGTGTGTGTGTGTGTGTATGTGTGTGTATATATATATATATATATATATATATATATATATATATACACACAGCTTACAGGGTTCATTGAAATATCCACTGCCCTTGAATTACGAGCTGGCTCTAATGCCTTTACTGTAACCATAAGACAAACACATTTCAGCCTTTTGGTAAACAGCGTTCCTCCGACAGGTCCAAAACAAATTTATAAATATATGTACATATTCCAGAGAGCTGCAGGACAACAGAAGACTGCTCTCATGTTGACTTTAATGTGTTTATCACAAAGCATGTGGGAACGTTGTGGTAAACAAACTAAAAAATGCAGAGAAGATTGAAGGAGAAATTATACTGTGGAGGGAATTATGCAAGTCAAAGATCAATTCCTGCCTTCAGCATGGTTCTCTTGCATTAATGCATGGTTAAATCTGTTCTGTCGTTGTTAATTTAACACATTTTACCAGCTCACTACTCGATGGTTTGCTTGGCTTAAGCTTTCTTGTGTCACACCACCGCAGTGGCCTCAGTATGCACAGACATTAGACTGGATAGGGAGTCAGAGAGCAGATCTGAGCCCTCTGAAGATTAACTCTGTAGGACGCCTGCCTTCTGGCTCCTGCCACCGAGCACATCCACTCAAACCCAAGACCTGACCCTGGGTGTGCCTATGTCGAGGCCCTGGCTGGTCCTTGAGCACCATATGGACTCGGCATCTCGTATTTGCACGCCTGTTGCTGTCGCCACTTTCCAGTCACGGCACCAGAAGATTGTTGTCACCGCCTGACATTCGTAGCTCCACTATATTTCTTGCACAGATAGCTCTATTACTGCCCTGCATACAAGAGAGAGCTGAACAACAGTCATCTGTATTTTGTTTTGGAAGTTGTTACAAAATGATTTGATTGCTTTATAGCATCAGAAAAATGATGACTAGTCTCTAGTTTTGGCCATTCAAAAATTATATTATTCATTTAAATTCTTAACTTGTAATGTCTTGTGATAAGTTTAATGTAAAATATTTATCCAGAGTAATTTTTCCAAACCTGTAGTTACTTGCGGTACCAACTTGGGCTGAACAATTCATCACAAATTAGATTAAATTTTAATATGGCCTGATGCAATATTCTAATTACAGACAGTGCAATATTTATTTAACCTCAGATGTGCCACAATAACAGATTCAGAGTTTTACATTGTATTTTACAGTGGATGTTTTGTGCACTGAACCAGTTACTTAACCCAGTTCAACAGAAAAGCCATACTGTTGAAAAAAACTTTCACAAAAGCAACAATCTCAGTGGTGAAAAGTGGGGAAAAACAGAAAGAATTAGCAATAAAATAGGCTATCAAAAATATTGAATAATTTCATAATATTTTAATTTTTGAGTTGTGCCTGTATATGCAAATAGTTTCTTTTGGGTTTATTTATTTTTCAAAAATCTGTCTTTTCACCCTCATGTGCAGCTCTGGAAAAAATTAAGAGACCACTGCAAATATTCAGAAATCAGCATCTCTACATATCTGGCAGTCACTCCATTGCAGTGTCTGTTGAATTCCAACACAAACACACCCGTTTCTACCTAATAACGTACTGATGAGATGATCTCCTGAAACAAATCTTATTTAACTAGGAAATGTATAAAAACCATTGCTGTGGTCATCACTCTCCTCCGTGACAGACTGGTAGAGAACATGGCAAGAAATATGAGAGATGTTATTGCAAATCAGGGTTATTCTACCAAATATTGATTTCTGAATATTTCCAAATTTAAATAATAAGTAATGTGTTGTCTAAAATTGAATATGAAATTGTTTATTTTGCATTATTTGAAGTCTGAAAACAGTGGGATTTTTGGTATTTTGACCATTTTTAATTTTCTGCAAATAAATGTTCTAAATGACAATATTTGGGATTTAGGAGTAATGTTGTCAGTAGTTTGTATAATAAAATGTTTATATAATGTTTATTTTAATCAAAATAAATACAGATAAATAGCAAAATCAGAGACACTGAAAAATCTGCTGTGGTTTCTTACTTTTTTCCAGAGCTTAATGTGTTTTTCCTGTTCAAAGCCAGGATAATAATGAAAAAAAATCATACCCTTTCAAATAGCAAGTGATTTAACAATACTTAAGATGAAGAACCTGAAAATATTCACACAATGAATCGCAATTGCAACATAGGGAAAAATAAGTGCAGTCAGATTATTTTTTCAAATTGTTCAGTCTTAGTACCACAAAACATTACCTGAGCAGCTTTTAAGTCACAAAACATCAGGAGAGCTGTTTGTATTGTTTTGTTTATGGTGGAACCAAGCAACCTTGTTTCAGTCAAATATAAATGCAATCTGATTTTCTGCTACACACAGCATGAGCCCAACAGCAGCAGGTCACGGTAAAGTTGGTTACCTGAAGCCTGCAGCTGGATTACATGCCTGTTTCAGGGGAGGGAATAGCAGACCCCAGCACAAACAGGGAAAGTGCCATACAGAAACATGGTTGAAGCCTCATCACAGTGATTGAATACTGCAGGAGAAAACATCAGTAAAAGGATAAAAAAATTATTGAGATTCTATTAAAAGTTTTAGAGTACTACGATCTGTGAGTGCAGAGCAGTAATCAATGGACAATAATAGAGCTGATTTTCTGCATTTGGTCAATTTCACCAATTGCGAACACAATAATTGAATAAAAACTTTGGCCCAGCTGCTGGTGTGTTTGTCCCTCTGGCTCTTTCCATTCACCATCCTGTCTCACCTAATATCCTACCCACAACACTACCATGCAGCTGTTTTAAGTATCTGTGCTTAAATTGTAACTTGCTAATAGATCAAGATCATGTAAAGATTTTTTGACAGGTCGAGACACGTGATCAAGACTGAAATTGATACTGATGCCTCGGTAACAAGTTCAAAATATGGGCTATTGAGGGGTGGGGGGTTGGTGCTTGAAGGAGAGAGTATTGTCATCTTTGCAGAAATTGCCCTGTGAGACCTTTAAAAAACTCACATTAGTGTGTCTGTGAATGCATCAGATGAAACTCTGAAAAGACCAAAATGACATCTCTTCATGTAAATAAGATAAATGAAATAAAGCTATTTAGTTTTGTAGATAAAAGAACAAGGCATAGACCTGATCTATGGGACGGGTAACCTTGAGTTACACATGGCATGATCTGGCACTGTGTAAAATTGAATATAGAAATAAATAATTAGTAAAATAAAATTGATTTGACTTTCAAGGGGGCAGGGGACCCTTTACTCCAAATTTAATTATAAGGAAACATTGAGATGTAAACACTTGTGTAAGTCAAAAGAAGACGGAGAGAATGAAGTGTTTGTGTTGCAGAGATAGAGAATGTTAAATTAACAGACCACAAACCAGGAGTATGAGCCATTGTGTTAGAAAAAATAAGAAAATCTAGGTCTTTGTGTGCTAAAACGCTGACCTTTTTACTATGTTAATGTGTTTCTGCCACAGAAACAGTTACCAGGCATGTTACTCACCTCTGACTTATGTTCCTTAAATTCAAACCACACACACAGACACACACAGACACACAGACACACACACACACACACACACACACACACACACACAAGTGTTTAAGATGAAGAGTAAACACAAGGTGCAGTTGTCACGTTACGGCTGCACAAGCGGCAATCAAGCTCAGTGCTGTCTGCATTACCACCAAAGTAATGAGTGAAAGTGCAGCACTTTCTCTGACACATTCACATCTGAGTAAAGTATTTCAGGAAGGAAAACTGTAGCCCTGTGTGAACTGCAGATTAAACTAAGCTTGAGTCTAAGACTCAGAAATCACACCATGGCTTTGCTTTGACTTAATCCTGCCTGTGCACGGTGTCAGGATCTTGCATAATGACGTAAAGTTGGCGCCATAGCTTGAGATAACAGAAAAGTTAGAAAACTGTAGAGATAACCTTGCTTTCAACTGTAGTGGGAATTGATATCAAAATCATAAACAAACATGTAGCTTTTGATAACCCTGTTAATAACACCAGTGTCTACTACTTTTGTGGAGCTGAAAATGTGTAATGTTATTATTGGAGCTTAATTTTGGCCTCTTTGAAGCATCTTGAACAGCTGTGAACACATCAGTGACAGACCATTACTTCACACATTGAACATGGCAAATATGCTATTTTTATTTACCCACCAAACAGACAAAAAACAAACATATTAGTTATGTGGACTAATATTTCTGGCTGAATAAATAGATCTGTACTAAGCTTTGTCTGAAAGAGTTCTTTTTAAAGCCATGTTTTTACATATAACTTTTCTTTTCACAAAACAAATTAAGGTCGGCCTTATCTTTGCAATGCCAGGTGTTAATGATGCATGTCAATGTGACTGCTACTTGGACTCTGGATGTTGCTAAGCAGTTGCAAGTTTTCCCAAGATGCATTGTTAACAATTCCCCGCTGTCTTGCTTATTTGTCGTGCAGAAGTTCAAAGACATGAAATAAATTTTCTTGACATTTTGCTCAGAAAACACAGAGCTGCACAGCAAGTAGAAGAACACTTTAATCCTTCAGCAAACTTTATCCACAAAATTATGTTTGCATGAATGAAAAATGTTAAGCAAAAGTATTGAATTTAAATTGTCTTTGTAACCTGAGATCAAATTAAAACCCCATTTTCAGTCAAGACCATGCTCAAGAAAAAGAACTGAGTATTTGCATGCAATAATTTGACTTTGGCATTATAGCTCTGTTCCTGGTGCGCCCTGCTCGTCCATGTGCACACATGAAATATGAAAGCGTGAAGTTGGCAGAGCATACATCCCCTGACATTTTCGTGCAAACATGAAAATCAAAGGCAGGGAGAACAACATTGTTTTGTTCTCCCAGGGGGTAGCGGGCATCAGTGACAACACATGACACTGGTAATATCATGGCCATCCAAGTTGGATGCATGGATCAGCTGAGCTTTCAGGAGATGTTGTTGAAAGCAGCTGATGTTTTGATGAGCCTGTGAGCTTGATTTGGTTGCCTTTCTGAACTGCTTGCATGTTTGGTTCTTCTGCTGGGGACCAGGTGTGTTTCCTCTTGGGGTAAAAAGCTCATGATAAAGGACTTTTTATTGAACTCTGAGCTATGTTTTTGATCTCCACCAACTTTGTAGGTTAGCTTAATGTACCACAGTATCCAAGATGGCGCCATGGATGGTTGCCTCAGTACTGTGCTCTCTTGTACTTTGTGAGTTTTTTAGTGTTTTTGCTATCTTTTCTTCCTTGTATGCTTTTTGAATATACTTGGCAATAAAGGCGATTCTGATTCTGATTCTGATTCAACATTTGAGGCTCGACCAATATGGATTTTTTTTTAGGGTTGATGACTATATGGTTTTTTTTTCATCACCCAATGACAATCCAGGGTGCCTATTTCCTTAGGCTGATATTTGAGGAAATGCTGCTTTTGCTCCTTCAATTGACATAATAAAAATAACTCGATGATAAGAAATGTTTCGGGTCTCAATCTCAAAATAAGGAACATTTATTGAACAACATTTAATACTATAATGAGATGGCAAAGAGAGGTAGAATTTTTCGTAAACAGTAGGAGCAGCTGTGTTCAGCTTTTTCAAAGACATACTTTGATATGGTTTTGAAGTTGCTTCACTCTGCAGTCTGCAAGCAGAGGAGGAGTAAGGCATGGTCTGCACATGGACTGTAGTGTCTCCTAGCAACACAGAGCTGCCTGTGAATGCCTGTCTGTAAATCATGCTGGGTAAAATATATTGGTAACCCACCTGTGCATCAGGTCAATGGTGATACAAGTAAAAAAGAGCAAAAATCAGTCTATTATATCAGCTGGCCAAAAATTTGGTCTTCCTTTCCACTGATCTGTGTGACAGTTCATTTTGTCTGAAGAGATGCACGTAGAGTCCAAAAACAAAGGGAGGGACTTCACAAAATTACATTTTTTCAGAATATTTACACTTTTGAAAGGGGTCAATCGAAGAAATACAATCGAGATTTCTTTATCTTTTGCTCAATCACATTTTGAGCAATGAACCAAGAGTAAGATTATGTGACAGTATTTCTTTTTTTGCGTATGAGTTCTGTAGGAGTGTTTCCTCTGTGTATGCGGTTGGAAGGTTTCTTGTGTGATTAGAGTTGAATGTGTTTTTGTGGCTGTTTTGCTGCCCCCATACCTTGTTTATTACTTTGGCAACCAACCTGACCAACAATGTTTGGTCAGAAGAGACTCTCCTACAAAACCCACACAACCCCTTCACTGCCAGGGCCAGAAAAAGTCAAAAACAACATTCAAACCTGACACACAGGGAGTGATAGTGCACTGTGTCATCCTCTGTGGCAATACGTAGTATGTGTCCTTCTTCACAGATGAACACCACATTCTTCCTTTTTATTCCTTTAAACTAAGTTGCCACACTGTTAATTTCTCTCTTTATTATCTTAGCAATGAGCACTAAGAGCTTCACATGACAATTTGGTCACATTCGTATTCTTCGCAGTGACTGTTGCTTATATGACGTCTGCTTTTGCTTCCAGTTGCTGTCTTATATGCATTATTCACGGAGCAGCCATGTGCGTTCACACTGGCTGCACAAAGTGGAGCCTGCTCTGTTTTAGTAGCACTCAATGTTGCATGAGTAACAGCTAACACACACAGTTACATGAGATCTTGTCATACGAGCCTTTTCATCGATTATGTCGTGACCGGATCCTGAAATGTTTCACAGTTTAACAGAATGAATGAATATTTAGAGGATAAAACCAGAAGAAAAGAAGCAGAATCCAGAAAACAAACAGAGCTTAATTATTTGTTCCCTGTTCATTAACACAGGCTAATAGGCACTTGCTCTTTGTGTTTCACTGAATTTAGAGAGAGGATTCGTGATGTAATGGAAAAAAATTGTATTGCTCAGTCACTGCGGCAGGATTAGCAAAGCAGGCAAAGGACTGACTTCTGCAATTCCTCTGCTGTGTTCTGTTTGTGTGAACCTAAAGCACACAGTCTCCAGGCTGTCTGTTATGCTTAGATTACTTCAACGTGACTTGTCTCATTGTCATCTCCCAGCATTGAGTCGACGAGCAGGTCACCCTGAGATGTCTGCTGTGCAGACTTATAGCGATTACTGTAAGACAGCAGCTCCTCCCTCTCTACGCTGAGGTTATACGTGCATGTTTGTGTTCCTACAGGAAGTGTGCCCTCATTGTAAACACCGCTGTTGCATAATTCACTTCAGGAGGGAGGCAGCTGTTCGTGAGGGCTGGCAGGTAATGGGGCAGAGAGATGCTCGGTAGCCTCACAGGAGGCTGGAGGGCAAATCCTGTATCACTCAGAGATGTAATGCAGTTCTAGCCTTTCCCAAAGGGATCCTGTCTCGAAGCATGACTGTGGGTCATTGATAAAAGAGCTGTATTAGGAGCTGACTAATGATGGAACTAATATTAGGCCCAGATTTCACCACCTGCATGGAAAGCATCTGTCTGTCATCACAAGGCAATCTCACTCTTTATTAATCTGTTGGGGGTGGTAATGACTTTCATCTGGAGAACTGCAAAGGCTCCCAAAGGTCACTGTTTGCACTTTGGCTTCCTCTACTGCTTCATCTCTCCCTGTAATCCTCCCCTCTTCTATAACAATGTGCTCTAAGCGCCATCATGTCATGCAAGCAGGGCTTTGAACCTGAATTTTTTCCCAATCAGTTTGTTCCAAACAGAAACAGTATTTAAACATTTTTTGTTTTGGGTTCCACCCCAAACTTTACATTCTGGAACTGGTTAGAACCTAACTTTTTTTCCTGAACCCGTTAATATCGATCCATGTCAGCCATAGGACTTTAAGTTCATAGTTGTAACATTAACACTTTCTAATCAGTTGTTCTTTCTCACAACAAACAATTCACTAGGCCTCTGCATTACCAGACAAACTACTTTATCTTTTCTATATTCAACTTCCTTGTCAGCACATGTCAGCGTCTGTCTGCAGATTTGGCAAAGGGCTAAATTATTTTCTGCATCTTAGTCTGGTCAGTGTGGCTAAAATTCCCTGCCCGTTGGCTAACACAGGTTTGCCAGGATGTGAGGGAGGGACAGGAAGTGGATGTATTTGGGCCACATGACCAACAAAACAGACTTTTCAAGAATGAAAAAATATTAGTATTAACCAGTTTCCATTGTTTTTAATGTTCCAGTTCTGCTCTGAAACATAAAAATTCCAAAAGTTTCTGGTTTCATGTGTGTTCTGGTTCAATGCCCTGCATGCAAGCCCTTAAAATTTAGCAATGCCCTTATTGTATACAAGACATTTTCACGGGTGGGCCACACAAAATGTTTGCATTTGGAAAAAATAGCGCAGTATATTTAACACAAATGAAAAGAATTACAAGTTGTATCTCTATAGTTAGGCAGTGCAAATCAATGCTCCCACTTCAGTGTGCCAGTGCCTTTTCTCACTGCTCTGCCTTCTGCCAACACACCACATAAATTATTGCAGCATGAACACACTGTAGTAGCTTGACGAACTCGAATTTGACATAATGTAGACTCTGAGTAAGATACTGATGATACAGAATGGTTAATGTTGTTTTTGTTTAGATGCCCTGCTGTTGGGGATTCTGCAATGCGCACGGTGTCAGAACAGATTTATAGAATGAAGTTAAATCTCTGTACGTCTCTGTTGTCCCTCATCTATTCCTTTTAATCAAATCCTAAAGCAGGCAGTCAGTGTTCAGCTTGCAGCATATTCTGAACAAACTGACCAACAGCATTGCTTTCTCCCTGCAGTAACATGATTGATGTTTGGTTGTTTGCCGAGGCTGTTGTGAATGCTCGGTGTGCATCGTGTTAGTAAGAATATTTCAGAAATGGAGTGGACTGAGATGGAAAAGAGAAAAGAGCAAATAACTTTTTTCCTCCCCTGATTGCAGGAGAGAGGAGGGTTTTCCACGAGGCAATATGCTCTGTAGAAGCTGTGATTGTTTCTGCTTGATCCTCCTGCATACGCTCCGTCACTGCGCTGCGTAGAGTCTCATTAGTATGGGTGTCACTACCTCTCCTTCAGCTGAACCTGCCATGCCACTACTGTAGTAGAGCCTGCCTTCCTTCCTGCCTGCCTGCATGCCGCATTGTCCCTGGATGGCCGATGTGAAGCTGCCAGCTCTGTCTCCTCCAAGGATGACTGAAATGTGGGCGAGCGTCAGGAGCTGAATGTCATGATTCAAGCAGAGGAAATGTGTGTTTGTGTGTGTGTGTGTTGTGCAGCAAAGAGAGGCATGTTTCTATGATGTAGAATGAAAAGAGAACATTAAAGAGGCCTTCATGATTATCACTGCCTACCAATGCAAACAAGAGGCCTGCTTGAGGATAAATGATGACGGCAGAGGGCCAATTGAAATGCATGAGATAGAGTAGGACTGTATGCACATTTCTGGACTTTCAAATGTGATACAAAGTCAAAACGCCACAAAATAACCAAGCTGTGCTTTTCAAAGCGTGAGTGACACTGCATCCATAAGTCCTATGTGTATTTGTCTTATTTTTAAGCTGTTCCTTAGTCAGGATAGGATCAACAACTCTCAGATGTATAACACCAACAGCCTAGCATATTTGTTTGTTTACACTGACAGTTTTGGCTGAAGCGCTGCTGTATTTTTTAGTAGCATCACAGGTGTTAAAATACGGTACAGTCCAAGGACAAAATTGACAACAAGAAGCAAAGTGAAGACATTTATGAAATCCACACTTTGCCTAAAAGTAGCACATGCTTGTGAGGCAAGCCAAGCCTCTGGAAGTGGGAAAGATGGCAAAATAAGTGTGTGAAAAGGAGACATCAAGAGTCTAAAACACAGCAGCAATGATGACCTGAAGCTGGGAATCTCAAATCATTGCTTTTGAGCAAACCACAGAATGTAACTGTCCTGTCGTAAAATAGAAAATACAAAAGCCAGTCATAAGTCCTGTCTTTGAAACACTGAAACACTTAAGGATACAGTTTAGTCAAGTTTCAAACTTAGAAGATTCTTTAATGTAACCTTAAAAAGCCAGCCTGACAGAAGCTCAACAAGGACGTGACCTGGACACAACCAAAAGAACCTGATTCTCTGATGTGATGAAAATAAAATTGCTGGGTTTCATAGTGACTCAGCAGTTTTTAACTACACTGTACTTTCTCACAGTTGACTCAGAAGAAAGAACAGTTGATTCTTGCTGTCACTCCTTTTTCTCTCCTCAGTGTCCTTCTCCAACGTCCTCTTCATTTTTATATGCTTCTGACATGAACTCTGTACAAAAAACAGCACTATAACATGATGGATTAGGAAAGCTTGAACTTTTTACAGCCAAACTATAAAGGCATGACCTCTGAATAATGAAGTATGTGAACTTTGTTTTTTTCCATACAAACTGCTTAATGAGCAGCTGAACACTGAGTTAAACTGACCAACAAAAAGGACAGATTGGATTTAAAAACCTCATTTACACCAACTCCGACAGGCCTCCTAGTTCAGCCCTTTTTTAAACATGGTGTAAAAGTATTGTAGGAAAGTGAGGTTTATGCTGGCAATGAATAGAAGGAAGGAGTAATTGTATAAGCACGGAAAAGAGCTGAGTGGAGAGATGTTTATATATTCCCTCTCTGAGCACTTAAAGCCATTGTCCTTTGTCCCCCCTGGAGGCTGGAGGATAAACTCTCCTCTCACTCCCTGCTGCTATGTCATCAATCCTGGACTTCATTCAATCAGTATGACAATAGGATGAAACTGTGCTTGCCTTTGCAAAGTCACCCGTTAATGTAATATTCTGTTTTAAGCCTTCGTAGCACACTCGTCTATTCCTGTTGTACTGTGCTTCCAAACGCTGCACAGCACGAGAAATCAAACATAAAATTTTGTTATTATTAGAGGCTCACTCTGATATCACACTGATGGTTAGAAAACACTGGGTTTCGTTGTGCTGTGATTGAAGCGGGACCCTGCTGTGCGGCTTTCCATTTCTGAAGAAATCAAAACCACGATACCACTTTTTTTTTTTTCGTCACGGTACTTCAGACCCCTCCTCCCACCTGCTCATGTCACGCACGCCACAGAAGTGATGGGTTTTTTTTTCCCAGGCTAAATTTTGAGGCAGTGACACCCACTAGTTTTGTCCCTCATGTGCTCACAGTCAGACATATTGACATGTTGTCTCACTGTTTTTGATAATGCATTTGGTGCTGGAAGATAAGAGGCCCATATATCAAAGCTGTCAGGTCTGTGGAGCTGCAGCCTCACCTCATCACTTATAGTCTCTCATTCATCCTCCACTATATTTTTTGTCTATGAAACGCCAACGCATTACTGTTTACCTACTTTTATATTTTACTCTCCACCAGCATGTTTTCCATCCGAACTGTTCTTTCATTATTTATATTCTCTCCCCTCTTTTTTTTCCTCTCTAAAGTGTTTCTCCTTGTCTCTGTCCTTGTTACTGTCAGTTCCTTCTATTTAACGGTCTTGCCATCCTGGCACACAGTCTGTCGCACTGACTCAGTTCTCAGTTTGACTCAGACTTTCTCCTTTACTCCCCTCTCATTTCACTCAGGCTTTAATGAATGTTGTTTTTAATAAAGCTTCAATGATCCCCCCTCTCTCTCTCTCTCACCTTGCTGTTCCTCGCTGCCAGGACAAAATGAAAAAAAAAAACCCATTACACCTACAGAAGATGTATTTAATAAACAGGGAGGTCTGCATTGGAAATCAGCTGTGTTAGTGAGTCCTTGGGGTAAACTGGGCGGCACAGGCTCATTTGTCACAAGCTGAAGCCTTTGAGGCAGAGTGGACTTGGCTGAACAGGTGTATACTACAGAGGATGTAAAATGAACCAATGGTTGTTGTGACCCTGTAGAGGGGGGTGCTTTGTGGTCTATTGATCTAAATATTCTGCCATTCCTGAAAATAATGTAGCTTAGGTTGTCAAATACACCTGTCAGTTTCCCTTTAGCATTGACTGAGACCTTGATAGATTAGTCATGTGTAAAACGTCACATTAAAAAGGCATTTCAATCACATTTTTGCAGTGTAGTGCAGATTTAGTTTTTAGCTGTTGTTGTACAAACAACTATGCAGAAGCAACAGCACAGCAGGCTAAAATTTTTCAAAATGCCTCTTAGGTGTTAATCTCTCATGAGAGTTATTCTATAAGAACTGAACTGTTACTGGGGGTCTAAAACAGATTCATGCGGCACAAAGTATTAACCTGTCTCCCATGTGCTCCACCGTAGCAAACCCAGGTTAGCTGCCAGCTAACACTAGTTTAGCTCTGGAGCTCAGATTGTTTCAGTACTCTATGACAGTGTGTTTGTAAAGTATGCAGTATTGTGTATGTGAGAAATAATGACTTGGTAGGCCAGAATCTTATGGTGTAAGATGAGAGCTGACTCATCATATTAAACTGTGCCAAAATGCTCCCAGAGCACTACAATAGCAGAGCTCACCAGTTTGCAACAAGCGTTCAAATGTGAGAAATAGTTTTAAATATAGTTTTAAAAAAACGAAAGCAGCTATCAAACTTTAGCAAACTGTTCTTGATCTTTATACACTGCCTACTGGGGGTGCTAGCCTATTTATTGTAGCCTGCACTAGATATGCAATACAAAAAAAATTATTGCTTTTTACTAGTTTTGAAAATGAGAAAACAATCCAAGTATCATGAAGTGCTTTAACCCTGACTCTCCTATGCTTTGCCGTTTTGAAAAGGGGTGAAGAGTTTCAGTTTTGTTTTTTTTTTGTACCTAAATTAGAGCCAGAAAACTGGAATGTCTGAGAAGTCAGAAATAAATCAAACACAAACCAACAATTTTTTTTGTCTGGGATCATAGTCAAATAACTGAAATTTTTCAATCCAGAAATAATGACATGCTTTTCTATTTTTTCTTTTTCCTTTTGTAGAACAATACATTTTGAAATTCATGGATAACAGCACTATGATCTAGCATCAAATATGTCATTTTGTTCAAGGAGCTCGCACATCCTGGTGGATTATCCATTTGTCCATATCCATGTGTCAGAAACATAAAATGTGTTCTGGTAGTCAACTATATACTGTTAATTTAAGGCAGTGGTGGCAAATACCTCACACTGGATGGCCATCTGATAAATTTATTAAGAACTGTATGTAGAAAGTGTTGTGCAGTAGGGTTTGCCATTAACAGGATAGGCACAAACACTGAACGCAGCAGCTTACTACTTATGGCCAAAATTAGGGATGAAATTGGGCTCTGAATCGATAAGAGAGCACTCAGTTAACATGCAGTGTGGGTATGTGAGGACAGGTATGGCTCTGGTGTATTCCATGTGTTATACTTTATCTTCTGTAGGCATTAGCAGTAACGAATCTTAATTAACTAGCTAAATAAAATTCTTTGTTCCTTCCTCTGATATAGTCAAAAAGATAGTGTTGTTGCAATTGTTGGGCTTCTGTGTTGTGGTGTGTTATGAGTAGAAATGACAGAAAAAAAACTGTATTTGAAGTGGTAATCGTGCCATTACTTTGCTCAAAGATTTAGCCATTTGATGAAGCAAATTTTCACATCTCAATTTCTTGATCTTGTGGTTGAGGCACCCAGGCAAAAGTAATCTGGAAGGAAGATTGTTCTTTGACGTAAGCATAAGCAGGGGGACTGACCTGGTTGAATTCATGAGACATCTCTCCCATTGATTGAACCCACTTTGTTCTGAGATCAAGGCCTCCCCGCCGGCTCAACATGTGGTCAGGATTTGCATTCAGCTTTCTGTTATCAAAGACTTCTCTGCATCCAAAATGCTGATCCCTGTTTCTGACAGATGTACCCTTGAACATAGAAACTGATCTTTTTGCATTATTTATGCTCTAGGTCAGAAGTATGCTAATTGTGGATACTGTTGTTTATTTCTCAATGACATATGGCTGTTGTCGCACCAGTGGGACACAAACCCAGTTGACCGAGACCGATGGTGATGCTTTCGAAGGGAAAAAGGACAACTCATCCTTTCCTTTCTATTAATAAAACAGTCTTATGCATGTTTTATTCATTTATTAATTTAAATCTAGGGGTTATGTAAGGATTCGGATGTCACCTTTGCAAACAATCTAAAAGTCATTACTTTCTTTTGGATTCATTCTTAAATATGTGCTGTAAAAAAACAGCTCAATGAAGTAACCTCTTTATCTTATCAGGAGCCTCTCAAGATAACAGATAGTACATTAATCCCTCTCATTTCTTAAATCAGTGGCTTATCACTTAATGTATCATCCTCCTGCTCCAGTGAATTCTCAACAGGACCTTCTCTGCGATATGTACATAAATTTTAGTGTGCGTCAGAGCTAAATCTGAATCACCACCCTCTAACTAACCAGCCAGCCGGCCAGCTAACTGACTCACAGCAGCATGTTGTTTGAGGTGATCAACTGGTTGTGCTGATGTCAGGAATTATTCCTTGCAGCCAGATTCTGCAGTCACTGAATCACCAAACACTCCTCTCCCTCCTGTCCAAAGCTTCTGTTACGAGATTCAAACTGATGAGAAAAACTGTTTCTTGGAAACAATACTTTAAACTTAGGGATTATGTGTTTATGTGATTATGAATATAAAAAGAGTTTTAGTGTAGGGGCTTAAAAATGCAACATTAATGACTACATATCTGTTACTTGATATTAAAATGCAGAATATCACATGACACACGAGATATCACCAGCCACAGCACTCAATAGTTAATCTGAATATATATTGCCTCTTTTGTGTTTTATTAATGCATGTTCCCAGACATTATTTGTCTGCATTGCATGCAATAAAAGACATAAATTAATTATCAAACAGAAGCACATTAAGCCACTGTAGGCAGATATTGGCTTAGTCCTCTTCCTCTGTTTGAGGAGGTTGTAAACATGGCCGAAGCCCAAAAGAAGAGCGACTGCAGTAACAGTAACAATAGCTGTCAGATTATATATTTAAACCAAAACCACTTTGAGATCTCAGAATCGAGCCGTTTTCTTTTGTTTGATTGTTGGTATAAGAGCAATAAAAATGGTTTCTCACCCTTCTTTAGTCCCTAATCCCCTTAATGTCAAATCTTAGTTTGAAGTCATGAAAGGCTGAGGTTTGCCTCGTTAGGGCTTAATCTGGGGCTACAATGCAGAGTCCTTCAGAATAAGGTTGGGATTTGAGTCTTCTGTCCTGCTGAAGAAAGGAGCATCTGACAGCTCATCAGCTTTCGATATGCAAAACTTATTGGCCCATTTTCTTGTGATATCACTTACATCCACCTGCTTCCCACAAAAGTTTTTTTGACCCCTTTGATGCATCTCATGATATTAGTTGAATTTGTTTATGTCGCACACAGTTCAACTCAGCACAGGCCAATATTCACAAGATCCAATATAATGTTGATTGGACGTCTGTAACTGAGGAATTAGTCGGGGTAAGTGGCCCTTGGTCTGAAATAATTTGAGAAACACTGCCTCAGGGGTTGATTTTGGGACGTTTATTATTCTTTCTCTATGATCCATCTCAGCCACATAAAACAGACTTCTGTTTTTGTTTCCCTGCTACGCTGATGACACACTGCTATATCACCCTTTTAAACAGACTGCATCATCATGTTATTAGCTTTGTCACTACATGAGAGTAATTTTGCAGATGTGTTTGTCAATAGTATCACATCAACACATGGGTTGAATGTGTTTGTTGATGATTATCGAGCAAATTTTGCATACAGTGCAGAAGATATTAGCTTTTGTTTTCTTTAGTCAGAGTCATGCCGGTAAAATGTAATTTATGGGTTTATAGACCTCGCTCCAACTAGTGACATCTGTGTGACTTCAGGCAATTTCACGTCCCTTTTTAGAACTTTTCTGTCTTTGTTTTAGTTTATTTTTTTCTTTTAATTCCCAGACCTATGAACTTTCTTTTTTATTTTACCAATGTAAGGAGACTTATTATACTACTGAATTCTAGTTTTCTATCATGTTGTCATTTTTCTTACTTTTTGTGGAAAACCAAAGAATGAATCGTGATGGACAGTGCTTTATTTACTTTGCCAGCATGAGATCTTGTCCTGGAGTATTGGCTAGATACCAAATGTTTATTGTAGGGAAGGTATTTGCTTTAAATCTCGATTGTGTAACCCATATGCAATAGATAATACTAAACAGATTGTTTACTCAAGATCTTTGATACTTGTCTGTATTTTATATCTGGCAAATATTGCTGGGTTTGAGTCGCTCAAACTTGCTAAAGTCATGCCCAGTTTGATCGTGTCTTCTCTGTGATGTATCTATTTCCAACTGGTAGGAAAATTTGCCTGCCAGAATTTTTGGTTGGCTGACTGCTTTCTCCTGTAAAATGAAAGCTGGCTACAAGCTGATTCTGTGGACTACATGTATTTTTTCCTGATTGCTCTTTTACAAAATCATAGACAGCATCTAAAAGCATCACAGTGACACATCGCAGGAAGTGGACGAGTATAAATAGTTAGACACCAATCAACCACAACACAATGACTGCCTGTGCAATTCACTCCTGCGCGAACATGACAGCTCTGCAACAGATTTTTCATTCACTGAGCATCTCCATCTTTAGTTATTGTAGTCATACCCGAAAGGTAATGCTTTCACCTGAAATTTTGAATCAGGGTCAGGTTCTCTGACTTCAATTTTCAGAGAAACCTTTGGCAATTGTCAGAGCGCTGTACTGATTATACACATGCATGGGAGCACCCCAGTCATGCGGGACATACTGACCATAGATTGAGCTCATAAATCATTCACGAACTGCAAAATACGTCCATCATAAGTGGGTTTTTTTGTTGTTGTGAAATCTGCTTAATTTTGGCAGTCATTCTCAATGCAACTTTGTGAAATACCAGTGCTTTGTTTACTTAAACTAATGCTACCCTTTTCAACACTTATAAAATAACTATTTCTTTTCTTGTTTTTTCTTCATATATAATGTGATCACAGTCAGTCAGTCTTTAAATGGCAGTTCATTGATTATAAACCCAGTGATGAGTTGTTCTCAAGAGCAGCCTGTAGATAATGCTGCCTGTAACGTACAGATGATTTGTATTGATTACGACATCCGTCACTGTCCCGTCAGTGTTTACAATTCACTCTTAAAGCTGTAACTCAACAATACAGACAGCAGACTAGTGAGGGAGAGCAAGCGGGAGTGAAGCATCTATGCATCCATTAAGTGATTAAGATTCCTGACGTATTTAAGCGTCTGCTGACCTCAGTCCTGACAGTGGCTCCAGGTGTGAAAGGCTCAGTGATAAGCTGTGGTAGCCAATGTTTCCTCTGTCTGTCTATCTGTGTGTGTGTGTGTGTGTGTGTGTGTGTGTGTTGGTGTAGCCCTTCTGACAGCAGCATGATGTCCATGTGTGATGGAGTGCTCACAGCAGGCTGACCCGGGTAATGAGTAGTGCTCACAGCAGCTGATACTCCAGGGTCAGGCTCACCTGAAATGGATACCCACTCAAGCACCCACACAGCCACAACCTCGCCCTCATACAATAAACTTAAAGCGTTTTAGAGGACGCTCACACCACTTCATTTATCTAGCTTTTTTTGACCACCCTGCCTGTGCGTGTCAGATTTATGGGTGATGCTCTTGAGGCTTCGGTGATGTAAGCCCCTCTCCACTTTGTCAGAGATATTGACCAAGGTTTCATAAACGTTGCACAGAAAATTGACAAGTTTAAGAGAATCGCACCCAGAGGAGAGGAATTCTTTTCTATTTATCACGGCTGTTGTCTTGCTGAAGCTTGCATGTAGCTCCTGTGGTCATGGATACGGTCACTCAGGCTTACCGTCAGATCAATAACATGCTCAGAGCCATCTTGTGGATTCTCTTTGGACAGACATTTGATCAGAGGTGGTTGGTCTTTGATAGCTTCAAGAGGAGATGGGTAGAGGGACATTTGTGGGAGATTCCAGGGGTGGGCTGGCCATAGGGAGGTTTGGTAGGTTTACCGCGGGCAGCCAAAATGTGTTTCACGTTTCACCTGCAGCCACAGGTAGCAAGCACAGCCTGTTGCACAGGCAGTATAGGCAAATGCTAGCCTATGGGAAATTAAAATAACTTGATGATAGGAGAAAAAGTAGTTGATTCAAGTAAACAATTTTATACAATATATTTCTTCATGCTATTATCAAGGGGCAACATTGGTATTAGAAAAATGAAGCCTATTTGGGAGTGCTCAAAGTTGCTTTTCCTCGAGACTCTGTTCAAGGATGGCTGCAGAACAACCGGAAACCACGTAAACACCAAGCCATGAAAACAGACTTTAACAGCAGTAAAAGCATATTTGCAGCCTGGTTCAAAAAAGGTTTGGGTTTAAAATCTTACTTTTACTATTGGCACGCACTGTATGGAGGGTTAACTTTTTCCTAACTCAGCAGTTTAGAAGATGTTAGGATCACGTTTGTCCAATCAGTGGCTCAACTCAAAAGACTGACTTTGGTCCTATAACCTTAAGAAAAGAACTTCAAAGCCTGCATTATATCCAATCGTACTTTAATGATACTGACCGATAGTACCATATGAAATACAACTGAAGTTATGTCAATAACCTGTTTTACTATTCAAAAAAAAGCCTAAGGAGCCCGAGGGGAAAGGGAAGAGGAGGAGAAATGTCAAAAAGACAAAGGTAGCTAGGCCTATTGGATGTTGTTCGACTTTTACCCAGCTCCTCCTTTTTATGCTGTTTCTGATTCAACCCTCATCATATCTCTGTGACTTTGCTGTTGCTCCCCCTGCCTTCACTTTTCATGTATGCACATTATAAGAAACAGAGCTGTGCTTTACCCTTCTAAGGCTTTAGTAATCCAAATATGAACACATCCTCTCTGACACAGTTGGCTGTTAGCAAGTACTTACTCACATTTGTGATGTGGCTTTTGCAAACAGAATGACACCTACCGGCCACTGGACTTATTGGATATTGATGCCATGAAATGATAAACATTCTGAAAGATATTGTAGACGATGAATATAACTTTGATTTACATGATACTTGTTTTGCAGTGTTGGATAATTATCATCAAAGTCTTTGTTTATTGTCATAGAGAGAGTCAGATCAGCTGTTCTTCCTGAGTTGGAGTGGGATCTTACACCTTGTTGTAAGCAGCAGTCTGAACGTTTCCAAAGCACAGTTAAGCTGTGTCTCATTCGTTTGGACTGGGAAATGATATTGATGAGCCTTTCTGCTCTGCCAAGTCACTTCTCTATTAATCAAGCTGTCTCTGATCTTTTTTTGTCAGAAAATGTCTATTTGTAGTGTCTGTTGTGCTGTCACATGTGGTACAAAAGCCCATTAGTGGAACAAGACCATCTTTTTGAAAGGAGGCCCATCTGGCAGAGGGATCCACTGGGATCAAATTAAAAGTCAGCTCTCTATCATTTGATTATTTATTTATTTATTTATTCTGTTAACTTTTTGGCCCCAGTCACAAGCCTACAACTGTATTTAAAAGTTGAGCCTTACATATGTTGAATTTCTCATTACAATGAAGAAATAAATACCAACTTAAACATAGAAAAGGACAACAATTGCATTATAGACTGGGATTGGTGAAAAGGGAGATAAAATAGGGAAATAGGGGAGTTTTTCTTGGTCCAAACCCAAATGGGCTCGCTGTAGGAAATCATCAAGGTCCTTCATATCCCCTTGAGTCACATAATTCGAACGAGACCACAGCATCCTCCTCTTCTGTAAATTATCTATTCATACTGTTACACTTGAGACAGTGAGAAGAGCATTTCACATTGTGTTCTTTGAAAAAATCCACCAAATCCATACTGAAACGTATTTTGTTCATTAGAATTGTAATACTTTGCCACGTGTGCCTGAAACCTTTTGCAGTGCAGGGCTCATTGGCTTGTGTTGCAGCTCCCTGTCTCTGTCGAGCCACAGAACTTAGTGCCATACAATTCAGCTCATGAAGTAAGTGATCAGCAGGATGCCTGTGCAGCTCTCTGATGTTGCTAAGCTGTTTGCAGTCTGCTGTCATGTCCTCCAGTGTTGTGTCTTGTCTTTGCATTTCTCCCCCTCTCCTTCACTCTCTCTCTCTTTCTCTCTCTCCCTCTCTCTCATAGAGTCTGCTGCTTTCACAGACACCGTACAGTCCTGCTTTAAGACAGCTCAGATTATGGAAAACAGACAGAGCAGATGTGTGAACATCTGCTGTCCAGATGTCTTTATTATTTAAACTGTATTTTTATTCACATTCACTCAGTCTTATTCAAAATGATTGATTTCAGTGGCTTATCAGTGTTAGCCGAATACACCCAGTTTGATATAAGATAGACATGTAGTTAAACAGAACAAACATGTTTTGACTCTATAATCCATTAGTGTCCCACTTTGATATAAGGTATCCCGTCTAAATTTTGAGGTCTAGGTGTGACATTGCAGACAAGGGATGGCAATTTCTGTTTGCAACTTATACTGCATGCTCTCTCCTGCCAGGATTCTGCTATTTCAGCTATGTTATACTCCCAGTACAGAAATGTATAGATCCTTTTCAAACAATGAAACCATCACTGCTGTGCACACATACTTCTGTGCATCCTTCATGTAGGCATTGCTGTTTACTAATACATCCACCAGGGGGCCAAACATGGCGACTGTAGAGGAGGTACTGCTAATAGTATTGCGAGGTAACATCATACAGACATATTAGGTTGAAACAGCAACACAGCCTCCAAGGTTTCTGGTGGTACTGCTCCATTTGGCCCATATTTGAAAGCTTTATGGAAACATGCAGGAAAGGAATGGACAAAATGAACCATTCAGAGCACGGAGGTCAGGATTTAGTGTTGAGCATAAATGGACCTCTAGACTGAAATAAAAGCTTTCTGTTACCATACATGTGCAACAAAAGTACTAGAAAAATGCATATAATGCTTATGTATAGTGAAAAGGCTGCCAGATAAACCATTAACAAAACATACACAAGCCATAACATTTCAAAATAATAAGCCAACAAAATCGAAATGATCAGCTGGCACAGCTGAGAAAGAAAAGTTAACGCTCTGATATTCTTGACCGATCTTGTCTGTATCTTCTTTCTCTGTCCATTTTCAGTTTTCTCCAGTTTGTAGTCACCAATGGTCCTCATTTTCTGCAGACTTCAGTGTCCACAAACACCCCATCTTTTTTATGAAATCCCCTAAAACTCCCAATCTGGAGGAGGAACTCTTCTGGGGCTTCGGGTAGAGCACTTTACTTCCATCTGTCATCTCCTATGAGCCAAACACAGGAGTAAAGACCAGCTAGCTGAAAACCAGGTCTTCTTATTTTATTTCATCATATTTTAGCCTTGTGTCAAGAAGTTAAGATTTGAAAATTGTAAGTATGACTTACCATTTTTTTGGTATGTAGACAAATCAGACAAATGAACACAAAATTATCTTGATCTTTAACCTTTCCTTTCAAACCAGCTTCTTTAAGTGATTTCCTTGAGGTACTTTTGCACCCTTGCTTTCTTTCCGTCTCTAACCCCCAACAAGCAAATTCAAATCCACGATGCAGTTTAAGCCGTTGAAATATATTCTGTGCTTATTTTGATCTATCAGACTTTTAGCTCAGGATTTGAGAGTCTGTTTAAAGGATCAGTCACCCACAGAGAAGATAAAGGAATAGAGTTTATTATGCTGACAGAGTTTACATATCTTCATTTTGATGAGGACACTCGAAATAGAATCTATGCACTTACACACACACACAAACACACACAAACACACACAAACACACACACATAGTCTCTGCATACTCACATCTGCCAAATTCAGGGTTGCTGCTTACGTCGTACCTATTTTCTCTGAAGGGCAGTGCCGATTAGTGCATGATTGACATCCATCAGTGTAATTTGTTGCGTAATCTGTGGAAAGACAAGGACGTCGTTTTCTTTTCACTCTCTCTGTCATCTGAGTTTAGCAGCAGTTTTTTCTCCTTTGCTTCAGCACCGAGGGCCAAATGATTCAGTGAAGCCGTCACATGACACAAGATAATGAGTCGCCCGCACTGCTGCAGCGTGGCAGCAGGGAGGTCTGCTCACATACATTGCAGCAAAGTGTGGCTGAGCATCCAAGGACAACTTCAAAGTGCTAAATGCAGAGTGTGACATTGACACAATGTGTATGTTTAAATTTTGTTTGTGTGCTGTTTGATTACTTTTATAGTTTAAACATGAGAAAGTGTGTTCTCCAAGGATCTATACTGTGGCCTTCATACATAATGTGCTTTAATATACTGCCAAGGAGATCTGTCAAAGCAGCATCATTGTAACAGTGTTGGTGTCCTGCATCAATGTGAAGTTTGGTACAAGTTTTAGTTTGTTTGATCTGCATGTCTTAAACATTGTTAGAATGGAAAAAGGGTGTAATTGCACCCTCAGATAATTACCTTCTTCACTGTTTTGCACAAAAGTTACCAAATGTGCTCCTCAAAACGACTCATTTTACATGAAGCAGAGTGAATGGTGCAGGGTGTTGTTTTGATCGTGTCTCTGACAGCCACAGGGAGAATGATGTTTTCAATAAGACTTTCTCTCTGGTGGTTTATTATTTTGCAGTTACTGACTGTTCATCTGAGAAGGCAGAAGTTAAAGATTTTTCTACAGTACTCTGACACAATGATGTTACTGTCAATCTGCAGTATATAAACTCTTTTTCTTGACATGCGTCAAGTGAAACATTCAATTGAAGTTAATTAAAACAAACTAAATAGAGTGGTTGTTTTTGGACCAGATAATAGATAACAGCTGAAGAGTAATCCAGAATTTTGCTGCAGGACTCACGCCACAGAAATTGAAGGAAAAAATGGTTAAAAATAGATGCCGCACATCTCGTGGTTTACTGACCTTTAATCTTAAAATTGGGTCAACAGTGACAACACATCATCTCCCAAAATGCATCGTAGTGCTTTCAGTTAAGATGTTGCAAAATAGGCTTGAGGGGACAAACTAAAAGCAGATATTTTCAATGCTTTCCAAGAATTCAGAAAACCTGAACTGGGTTCAGTTTGACATTTTGATGAACACTGATAATTCAAAATCAAGCCTGGAAACACAGCGATCCTCCTTTTGTTGTCTTTGAAGGTCAGTTAAAGTAATCACTTATTGCTGTTCTCATTCAAGTTTCAGTTTGTTATTGGCCTTTCACAAACACTGTTTCTTATTAGAATTTCATGGGCACAAAAAAAAACAGTTCTTGACAAAGTAGATGTAATAGCAGCGGGACAAAGAGAGCTAAACCTTTTATAAATTTCCTGAGTAGAGCCATGAGGATTTTTTTCTTTGCTCTCAAAGTCGTCATTCAAGTTTGTTTCTAAAAGTGATCCAGTTTTTCTGAGCTTCTTCTACAGCTGCTAATTGCTTAAGTACATAATATTGTGAAAACTATGATATAGTCAATTTATATGATAAAATGCTAAAATCATGTTAAAATACAGGATGTCCATGAAGTATCTTTACAATTTGAAAAATATATTGCAAGGCAATTGATGTGATACCCTAATCAGATTTGTTCTATGTACTTAGTAGTTATCAATTTTATCTTTTTGTATTTCAAAAGAACAAGGGAAAATATTTGCCACAGTTTGAAGAAATTTTCTGGATGCCCTGTATATGAGTTTTATGAGATGAAATACTGATATTATAATTTAGTAGTAAATCAATTTCATTAGATAAAATGTTAAGATTATACCAATTTTGAGTGAAAATGTTAAACAAGTCAATATCATTAAATGAAATGTGAAATGTATTGTAAAGTTGATCAATTTTATGAGATTAAAGGCTAAAATTAAGATCAAGTAAGTCAAACTCATAAGGAATAAATGTTGAAGTAATGAGATTAAAAAAAATACTCATACTCATTCCATTACTCCCTATAATATTTATTGTTGACCTTTTTCGACAGATAAGTATGTCAATCAACACATGGTTTCAACTTCATCAAATACTTAAGATTCTACATAGCCTTGTTTTATTTTTTTTCTTTTATATTAATAACTTGATTATTTATATTTTCATTCTTATTTTTCCCAAGGCTTAGTCTCAGGTTTTTATTAATTAATTTATTTATTACTTGCAGAAATGGCCTTTCGCTGGTGATATTCAAAAAAACAACTTTACTGCTGACCTGATCACAACAGTTGTTTGGCCACCATGCCTTTGAATAATTTTTATGTTTTTAAAAACTCTAAAATTGAGTGTTTGAATTTTCAAGTGTGGTTTAATTGTGTAGCCATACCTAATTTATTATTCATTATCAACTTTATTAAATGAATAGATGCAGATTTACCAGGTAGTGTTGAAGCAGGTCAACCATATTAGGTCTGTTTATTTCTTCTCTTATGTATTTTCATTGTTTATTTAAGATTTGTGACGTTGTTGTCATCAGTTTTCATGCAGGTTGCTTGATGATATTATGTAATAGCCTTTTAACCCTTCAAACGGTGGTCTATTTTTGGCTAAATAAAAGGCTGAATGTAATAACACAAACAAGCAGCATCACGGAGTAATACTCTTTGAACTGAGACTAATACATACAGCATGGTGTAGCACTGGCTCAGCAGTAAAAGGCCACTCGTCACAGTGTTTTTCTGCCTTTGCTAACGCTCCAATGAGCCCTCAGACAGAGTATCGGCCTGTGTTCTCATAAATGTACTATACATGTCTGTGTTCAGCATCTCAGTCTTTTCCTGAGCAGAAAGAGCGGGGAAAAGATCAGTCTGGCCACTCATGTGTATTCAGGCAGAAGGAACAACAGCCGGGTGCTTTCTGTAGCGACTACGGTGACTTCTATCTTCCTCTCCCCATTTAGAAAGAGCATGCAGAATTAACCTGCCTGCTCAGGAGGTGAGCAGATCTTCTGTTCTCACATTCTTGCAAAGTACCATCACTCACATCAACAAACAGAACACACACACACACACACACACACACATTTATGGCACCAACACAACATAACACAACATGAGCACAATACAAGGTTGCATGCACGCAGCACGTGCACACTGCACACGACCCCATCATGAATATAGATAATAATGAGCTTTCCTCTGTATCTGGCTTCATGCTGCTGAGAAGGGATTGTCCCTTATGGCAGCGACAGCACTGTCACCAAATGAAGATATGCAGTTCATCTAAAATTGAATATCACCCTGGCTAGGATCCATAATTCATTATCTAAGTGGAGACGTGACTCTCATGAAGTGGATGAGATTTAAAGGCTCAGAGGGAGTGGTGGATAGAACAGCGGCCCATACCAGGTGCCCTCGTTCAAACGGCAGCTGAGATCACTCCCTTTGTGTCTCCCATAAACCTCCAAGAGGTGAAGTTCAAGGCTTGTCATTTCAGGAGGTTATCTCAGTCTTCTAAAGCGCTGCCTCAGTCCCTGCTGTTCTCTACTTATGCTAATGAGCATGAGGAAGCACTTAGAAGCTTTTAATTTACGCTGTTTGACACCATGCCATAGGTGATATGTCTAATATAAAAGCAGGCAGTCGTAAGCAAGGAGAAGAAACACGCACAGAGTCACAGTTCACTTTATTTGCATTTCTCTGAGCGTTCGTCTGTGAATTAATGTGGCTTTTCATGTTTGTTGTACTTTTATAAGGCTATTATAGAGAAGCATTCAACTTGTATACAAGGATTGTGCTGGTGTTTAAATAAGACTGCAGATGCAATGCTTGGCTTTATGAAGCTGCACCTGGTCTGCGGTTCAAAGTGCCAAAGTACCAAATAATGAGACAGTGCTTATCTGAAACTACCAGCGTGCAAACATTTTATGTTTAATTCTAAGCTTGGCTTTAGTGCAACTGAAGAAGATTAAAATGCTGTCAAGTATTTGGTTATAAACCAAATTGCCCATCATTCTTGAATTATGACCAAAAATAAGACAATTTGTGAAAGAACATGAATATACATGCCAGAATCAGAGCAATCTATCCAAATGCTGTCAAGTAATGAAACTTTAACCACATTTACCAACTACAGGGTGGTGCCAGGGTATATCATCTGGAAACTATGATGGACAGCACAGAAGTACAGACTTGGGTCGTGTAAAAAAAGAGACTTTTACTTGATGTGTAAAAACTGTTGAGATGGATTTAATAGGTGGATAGGAAAAATAATCATATCATTCACGGGATTTGGATGACTCCTCAGAAGACCATTAATATCTCTTAAAATATTTCATCAATATGCCGTATGTTTAAAAGAATTATACAATGTTTCTGCCTCAAACCAAATAACGTCCTCAGCCTCCATTTCAACCTCTTGGTGGTGCCAGGATAAATCATCTGGGAACTAAAGATGAACAAACCAATCTATTCACCGATCAGATGTGAAGATATTTCACATGCTTCAATACTGTTGAAGGATGTCACAGTCAATCTCTCACTGTTCTTTTAATCTTATTTTTTTTGTCTTTAAACACCATTTCTTGAAAATTTGGTCATTATTCTTCTTGTGGAATGAGACCGCTGAGTAAACCAGATACAACTTCTGTGTGCCATGAACAAAAATCCCAATCTGTCTCTAAGATGTTGAGATGTCTCACAGGGATGAGTGGGAAACTACAGGCTGCTGGAAAAAGAAAAACATTAATATACAGTCAACAGATCTGGACCGTTTGAGGACCGTGGATTTCTATAAAAAATTCTGCAGCAATATTTGTTAAAAATTTGTAAAAAATTTGACAGTATGTTTTCAGTGAGCTTTTAGTCATTCTGTTTTGACTGCGACCACATTCCCTTCTCTGCTGTCAATAGTGTTAAAACAAACAAAACAAACAAATGAAGCAAGCACTGAAAACCAAAACAACGCACTTAAAGAATGATCATGCTTACAGGTTTCCAACACTTGAATTTCAAGTACAATGGAGGTCATTTTACCTGCATATCTGGTTATTGACTTCATTGGTCTGAATTTCAAATAAGGGATCATGTTATTAATTAATATATTGATTTAGCCCAGCAACACATTACCTATCAGTTACCATGCATTTATATCAGAGACTTTATTCATGATGCTTATGGTGTATTTGCTACATTACAACAGTTTCTAAACCCAATTTGGCTCAAGCCTGGCGGTTGTTCAGTGAGCTATGATCTGTTGAGTGTATAGTGTTGGTGTGCAACTGATTTAGAAGTACGTCATTAAATATGGAGTGGTGTTGTAGGCTGGAAAGCACTTTTAAAACTAATTTAATTCAAGACTCCGGCTGTCTTTAGAGCACTATAGCTCATTAAGTATGATTTAACACTACGGTGAGTTAAATGGAGTAATCTACCTGACTGTTACTGTTACTCAGAGATTTTCCTCTCACCCTGTAGTAGCAGCTGACTCCAGTTTACTGCTATGAATAATTCAAACGATACACAAGGCTACATTTAATTTAGATATTCAGAGCCGCTATGTTTACTGCGTCATCCTTTTCTCAGTCAGCATTTTTTTTCCCCTCCGTTTTGTGTGAAGCTGCGAGCGAGGGGGAGGGTGCTGGGAAGACAATAAGATGAAAGACGGGGGAGAACATGAGGAAGCGTTTATGCAGGGGGGAAGATAAGAGAGCATTGTGAGCTGCAGCTCTCAGGTAGAACGTTGGAAGATGTGGCGCTTGTACGTCTGCTCTGTGCTGTCACAGTGGCATAATGAAACAAACGGGGAAACAGACAGAGGGGAGGCATTCACGCTGCTCCTCTAGTCCACAGTCTTGCTGAAACATATCACTGTTGGACAACTTAATTGATAGTCCTGCCCTCAATTAAAGTAGTGATTATACCTGCTGTGCTGTTGGAGCCATTTAACTCCTTGGGGTTAAAGGCGAAGTTCTGCCTTTGCCGTTAACCTCAAAATTAGCATAATGATGGTAATTACTTTGCGGTACAATAGAATAAATACTCATTGCCATTGGCCTACAAACTTACTTTTACAATAAGTTGGCTGTATTATCTGTGATCTTTTGGTTATTGTCAAATTTTCTTACACATGCTGAGATTAGATAACATTAAATTGAGGCTGTCTGAGTAAATGGGGTCAACAGTACGAGATTGCAGCAGCCAAAGTTGGGCACAGACGGACTTCTGCTTCTGTGAGCATTCCCCTCTCACTGCAGGACATGTCAGTCTGCACTCACAGCTTTAATTATCCAGAAAGATGTCTTTGCAGCACATCAGGCTCCAGCAGAACAGACAGGTGACGGACAAGCAGAGATGCACGCAGGTGATTCAGAAAACACGCACAGCTCACCCGCCTCCCAACCTCTCAACACGGATCCCATGTCAAAAAGCATTGACCGGAGAGGGATGATGGGACGAGAGGACTCGGCGGCCTCTTTAGCAACGCCATGTAGCCTCAGTGTGCTACGTATATTTGTCCACGTAATGACTGGCCTGTTTCGTTTCGAGCAGGTCTAAAGAAAGCTGCGATGACTCACACTGAGACTGTTGGCGCTCAGAGGGAAACTTTAATGGTTGAAGGCTGAGCACTGTGATGGAATTGACCTCTTCTGAATCAGCGCTTTTATCAGAGAATATTTCTGACCATCATTATTTTGGGAACATAAAAGAACTCGCCCTTTAAATAATTCAAATTGGAGCTAAAACAGACTAAAGTTTAGAGTTTGTCTAGAAGTTGACACAATGTTTTCCTAGCATAATGCTGACTTGCTACAACTTGTCAAACTGCAGCTCTGTTGGCACCTGTAAGCTGTTGCATCTGAAGACTTGTAAGCTCTTTCTCATAGCTTTGAATTGGTGATAAAGTTGTGTTTTATATATAATAAAAAACGTATTTTGTGCATTTTTGCTTTTATTGGATAGACTGGCTGAAGAGGAGCAGAACATGACTTTAACACCTTTATTCGTGAAGATAAAACAGTGGATAGTGACAGTGCTGGAAACTGGAAGAGAGAGTGAGGTAATGACAGGCAGTAGAGGGGTCTCAGCTGGAACTGAACTAGGGCTGCTTTTTTTTATTCACATGACTCAACCACAAATCAAAGCCCAAAATATTAATATTTTAATTAGAAAATCACACTTTTCTTTTAGAAACATCTCTACATCTCCATGCCAATTTGTCCCACCATGTCAGTACTTTGACGAAGATTAGCAGGAAGGACCCAGATGCACAACTTCCAGGGTAAAAAGCTCTTAAGTGTGAAGTGTACTCTGAAGTGATCTGAAATAGGAGGAGAGACGTGTCGGCAAAATAAAAACAGACATTACAAACACGAAAGACTTGACGGAAGCAAAAAGGTATGAACTTAACATAATTGACCTACTTCATGACACCATGTGGTGGCGCTAATGACAATATTAAGGGTAAGCGGGAAATAACTGAGCGCAGAAGAGACTGACAGCAACATAATATCAGAAGAAGATGACACAGTGTTGTAGTAATGAAATGAATTCAGGGAGGTGAACCCAAATCAACAATCATGTAAAGAAAGTGTGTAACTACAGGAAACTACAGGCTTCAAGAGAGAGAGAGTCTTGTGCGTTGCCCTGGCTCAGCATCACCAAGCAAGAGAAGTTTACAAGACATTTTCTCTTAAAAAACCAAAACAAGGAAAGAAAAAAAAATGTCCTGGCCCTCCTGAGGTAAAAGAAATATGCAACTACCTGCAAATAGAGCTTCATTCACCTGTATTGGGCGGAGAAGCATCCATGGTGCACAAAACTAACAGTGATGGTCAGTGGCAGAGGTTTGAGTAAAGGCTACAGAGGAATAGAAGCTGACATATCGTATCGTAAGTCACCTGGTGTTTCCACCTCTACATGTTGGATCTCACTTGACAGTGGAGTCCTACATCTGCTAAACTAATTCATGGGTTGTACCAAGTTTGTCTCCTTTGAAGAGGAGTTTGATAAACTGGGTGGATAAGTTTCTCATTCTTTTCTCTGTGTGCCGTGGCGTACTTTCGAAATACACATTCAACTAACAGAAAAAAAGGAGAGAACAACCTTTGCCTGTCAGAGTGTTCGTTGTAGTGCACAAATAGTTCTAGCCTTTGGCCCCATGAATAACACCAGTATAATGTGGAGCCGTCTTTACCTACAACATGTCTGGTCCGTGCACTCTGGCCCCACACATTACAGAGCCACTGTGTCAGAGTAAGTTTCTGTTCACACCCTTCTCTGTCCCTACAAGTCTCATCTCTCTGGCCTGCCCTGGGTGCTGCCAGATGCACTGTTCCCACCAGGTCTCACAAACTGTTAGATCAATACGCCGACCGTCAGAATCAATTTCCCTCCTGAGAATATATTGATATAAAATTACAGGCAATTTAAATCCTTCCTTAATAAAAACACTATTTCACTTGAACTTGAAAATCTGCTATCTTCTTGTTAAAACGCCACACCCCCAGCTGCCACACTTCCCTGTGACAGAGTGCCTCTTTAGTATGGAGGTGGGAATGGACAAAAGCGACTTGGGAACCCAGGGCTCAGCAAGATTTGTCACATTTTGACACTCGCTTTGCTCCAGTAACCCATGTCACACTGGGTCAACGTAATCCACCCCATTTCTGCAGACAGATATTTCCCGAGCAGATGGGATGATAGAGGTGGGTGTGCAGCTGGTGTCTTTATGTGAGAACCAAAGCTGCACAGGTAGCCAGATTTTTGCATTTGGGTGGGTGCACCATTGCAGTTTAATGTTGAGGGAAGTCAAAGCCAGCAGGTTTGACCCATGTTTCATAAAATACTCACTAACATTACACCTCTTAAGTCTTTTCCTCTCTATTTGTATTGTAATCATCTCATCACCTTTCAATTTTCCCTGGTTATTTATTTCAGTTCTTGTCCACAAATTGATTTCACACAACGCTATAGTATCCAATCAACTTTTCTGCAATACTAATAAGTCATCACAATGCCTCGATTAATACAATACTATAAAATGTATTGTGCCCTTGGGGAAATTTGTCGTGGACTCTGTATTGACACAGTGTTGTCTTTATAGATATAAACAAATATATAAATAAATACACCCGCACAATTATCTGCACAGTGGCCCAATGGTTTGGGCTGAGCAAGAGCATGAAGCCTTAATTCAATAGATTTAACATAGATATTAGTTTGTGCCTATAGACAGTACTATGACACACACGCACAGTGCAAACTAAGAAAAGATGTTTCAAAATTATAGATTTGCTCTTTATATCTGACTTGCTGATGATGAATTTGACTGAGAGGAGTGTCCGAAGACGGATGTCCGACCAAAATATACTCAGTACTTTCGTAATGTGTTTCATCAAAACAGCTTTTGAAAATCCTAATTTTCATCACAATCTTTTAAAAGCTGCTATTTAATAATCTGGTATTTAAAGTCCCAGCAATGTGAGAAAAAGCCTGAAAAATCTAGCTCACATATCCACACCTGGACCGCACACATGACGAGCTGCAAAGCTGAAAAAAAGGAACTTGGAGAAGCGGTCTCAACTGGCGTTATCACCTCCCTCTGGGATACTCTGATTAACTATTCCTAACCACAGAGATTTATGTGCCGCTTCTTTTACATAATTCCTTATCTCTGCCACTATGAATAATTCATGTGAAACTGGAGAAGTGAGAAGACATTGTGCTGGAGAGAGCTGCGTGACGAGCCAGGACATCGCGCAGGGTCTTTGTTGTAAGTTTGTGACCTGAGGTAAATACTGGGTTTATAATTAGACAGCTTTTCTGGGAGGACTGGGGATAAAAAGCAGCTCTGGAATGAAATCATGTCACCTTAGCTTTAGGGATAAATAAACTGTATCACTGTTTAGTAGCAAACTTAGTTGCGCTGTCATGTAGAGATTTCTTTGATTTAGTCGTGTAATCATACTCAAAACTAGGATAACCGTGACAGCAAATGAGCAAAGTCAAGACACAATTTCACCATGTGTCTGCTTCAGTGACTCAGGCCGCTGTCACATGTCCTCTTCACTCCTCCTCTCACCATGCACAGCTTAACTTTCAATGAACTGCATTTGCATTTTGTGCTTGTATTTGCACTAGATTCCAGTGTTGCCCCTGAGCAAGGTATGAACTCTCATTGCCTGGTGAGCTAGGTCTGAAACAACCCTGCAATATTTTTTACTCGTCTTCATATGTGTGACTGTGAGATGACCCAAATATGTATTGAGGCTGAATGACAACAAGTGGAGGGATTGTGAAACACATTTTATTCGTACTATCATTTGAGATATTGTCAGAGGCATTGGAGAAAACTTCTAAAGGAGCTTGTTATATGGATAATTTCTTGGATGTCTCAGAAATTAATTAAAAGGAATCAAACCCACAGAGCTGGCACAGCTTGGCTCCTCTGGGTGGGCTTCATATAGACAGTTTTTTCATGTTACAGCCACATTGATGCAACTCTGCTTACTTCCTTTTTGTAATGTATTCAGAAGAGTTTTGGTGAAAGCTTTTTTCTCTCCATGAAATCAATTGAAAGTCGTGGCTGTCAGTAAAATAGCCAAATGTTTTTTGGGTTTGGGCTAAGCCTGCTTTTGCCTTTATGAATTTTCAATCTCTACCTCTAAATCTTTCACACACACTTCTTTTCTCTCAGTCTGCCTGGCTCTGTCTTCTCTGCTGGCTTTATTTTCTTTTTCTCTGTTCCTCTCCTGCCTCAAAAGTCTTGATTCAGCTAGCTACCAAAGAAAATGTAAAAAAAATAGGGCTGGTGGAGACCTTGAACGTCTATTCATACAAATACAATAGTAAAAGCTTTTTCAAGGTCTCAAGGGTGTAATGTGATTGCATTTAATATTCTTAGTTTATGCACAATAGTTTTTAAGTTCTGAACCTGTCATTTGCAATTTGGTTTTGTGCCATTTAATATCTTGAATATTTGGATGCCAGTTTGACTGTGTGGTTAAATTTCGCACCGTGTGTATGGACCAAAACCTTCAAAGCAGGCAGCCTGGGTTAATTTTCCTACTATCTCCTTTTGGCTTTATTTCCTATCCATTTTCCCTCCTCTCTTTGGTATCAAGGCGAAAGAAAGCACAAAAACAAATTACAAAAAATAAGGATATGTATACTGAAGCTTTTTACATACACCAGATAAACATTTTAAAATCAGACCACCAGGAGGGTGCGTTTGTCAAACTTTATCTCCTTGATGAGTTTTTGAAATGTAGAAACACTTCAAAATATACACTTTTATTCAGTTATTTTTGAAAGTGTAGTTTATCAGCAACTCTTTCAAAGTCGCATGTGTGTGTGTGTGCAGTCTGTTGCAGTGTTGAAGTTTATCCAGTATTGAATGCCCTACATTTCCATTTGGCTTGTTTTAGTTTCCCTAAGATTGGTCATGATTTGTAGATTTTGGA
Source organism: Thalassoma bifasciatum (assembly GCA_008086565.1). Classification (NCBI taxonomy): domain Eukaryota; kingdom Metazoa; phylum Chordata; class Actinopteri; order Labriformes; family Labridae; genus Thalassoma; species Thalassoma bifasciatum. The sequence goes on from RPOG01000061.1 coordinate 558,016, forward strand.
ATTTGAGAAAGAACAGGTAAGATTATTTTTGAAGAACTAATATTTCTTAGCAGACTGCTCTGGATAGTTTAATGTTTAATGTGCACACTGTTGGTCCAGATTTTAAGTCTTTACAAAAGATCAAGTAGAACTAACATCAGTATAGAAGTTTTGATGCATTACTTAAAGAACTGAGGATTTCTAACTTTTTCAAATGCACTTTTGAAGTCATGATTGTCAGTTGACGCCTTCTGATATGTGGAGTTTTTGTGTTGGCCACACCTCTTTTCATTAAAAGAAAAAATAACGGAAAATCTGTACTTTTTGACCTCCTCTTTCCTCATAGTCCTCTAAGCCATATGTCTTTATCTTGGGAATAACTTCATTAGTCTAAAAGACTTTTTTAGTGGACTCATTATTCAAATTTGTTTTAAGTGGACTTAACTTGTCAAGGCTTACAATGCAGTTACCTGAATGATGTGTCCTCATTAAACTCAAAAGAAATGTGAAAAGTCTTAACTACAAACAACTACACATTTAACCATGTGGTAAAATGACCAGTTTCATGTCAGTCAGCATCTTTTTAGTGTACCAGTTATGTTTTTTCTGAGATAAGTAGAAATTACTTTTCAGGGAAAATGGTCCCTGTTGTACAGAGGAACTGGGTCTTTTTTATTTTAAGGCATGCTGATGTTGATTTCTTCCCTTGAAAGATGTGTTTTTGTTGTTTGGTTTACCAATGTGTGGATGAATAATTCATCAGTGCTGCTTCAAGAGAGTTCTCTCACTTCTGAGTGGATTTTTTTTTAAATATTAAGGTTAAAATTTAAGGTGTGGTTGTCTTGAAATGGTAAACTCTAACACTTATAGTAGACATTTCACATAGGCATGGCATGAAATCGCGGTGATGATTGATTTTTCAATCAAAAGGAGTAATTGAAAACACAGAAATATATTTCCATTGATGCATATTGTGCAAACTGAACAGTTAAGAGGACATATAGCACTTTTACCCTGTGTAAAGTCCGCTATCTGCACTCTGATTGAGCTTTTTGTAGGTATTAGACATATACAGGCTGTCGTTCACACTAAGCTCATCCCTGGGAGATTAAAATAAAAGCAGCTATCTCCAGATCTTAGTGTGTTGAAGAGACAAAACAGCTTGACCTCTGACCTTTTAACCCTGAGGCACTAAATGAGATACAGCTGGAGATAATGTGAGATCTGTAGCTGTGTTTAAGTCAAAGGTCCTGACTCCACGAAGGTTTAGAGATCTGTAATTATTGAATGCTTAAATCTCCTTCCACCACACTAACAGAAGGTTTTCTTGGAGCTGATGGGCAGAGAGGTTAGGGTTGATGGAGCTGTCCAGGGTCCTGACCTTTGGTGCTGCTGAGGAGGAGAGCATCTCTGAGTATTTTACAAGACTTCAGCAACTGAGCAGCGCAAAACTGGAGGCGAATGGACTGGTTTATTCTGAGTGGAGATTGAATTCAAGGATATTCCAGACGCATGAAGCTTTCTTTGGTATTCATTGAACTTAAAACAGATGCACCGCTCTCTATTACACCACCACACTGTTGTCATTATCCTCAATGACATTTCTAGACTATGATAAGGCTCAAAATTTTATTGATGCTGCATTTAATCAAGTATGAATTTAAATGCCTTTCAGTTGCTATCAATTAGCCATGAGTGACCTTAAAAAGCGATGACGGTAATGATGATAATACAAAGTACTTGATAACAGAAGTGTGGAAGTTGATCAAAAGTAAGCCAGCAATTAACAATAAAATACTAAGATCTAATCAACCTCTAAATGTACAACAAATACATAAAAACCCAATTAAAGCACAAGAACCCAACAACAGACTGAGAGCACGAGGACCAGAGGTCAGAACAAGTAAGTAAAAGGATGTAGAAATGGTTGAAAAGAAAGTAATGTAGTAGTAGATAGAAAAGTAGATAGATGGGTAAAGGAAAAAAAGTAATGATAATAATAGTTAAAGCCAAAAGTTGAAGTAGCAATGATAATTTTGCGGTAAATAGAATATTACAAAAGATAAAATCAGGAAAATGAAACTGTTCAATTCAATAAAATTAAAACAGTAGGACAGGGGTAAACAGGCAACAAGAAGATGACATCACACAATAGCTAGCTAAAGCTAATCATAAGTTGTAAGCTGATGTAACTTAATTATGTTATCACGCAGTGTAACAAAATTTAAAAGATACAAATCATTAGAATACGAGAAAAAGTTTATTTTTTCTGATTTTATCCTTTTGAAGAAATAAGGAAGAAATGTATACAACACACTTTCAGGAACCCAAGAGAAATATTGGTGGTGGAACCACACTTAAGGAATCTACAATTACAATTTTTGGCAATGTTTAACTCACCAAATTTTCTTGTTCTGTTGGCAGATAATTTTGCTTAGTCCAAGTAAAATACCCCCAAATTTTGTAGATTTTTTTTCTTGTTTTTGTGAAGGCTGCAGTTCGTGACTTGTTGGACTTTGGATGATACCTTGAACATTGAGTGAAACATCATTTGATCATTCTGTCATTCGCCTTTGTGCTCAGTTGCATCCTTACAGAGCTGCTCGCATGTCTATAGATCCTTGTTTGTTTAAGCACCCCATCAAAGCAATCCAGTTTTGTGTAATGGTACTTACAAGTCATACGACTAATGCATATTCCAAAAATCAGTGAAGCAAGAAGAGCCTCAGAGAAGAGTTGTGCTGCTTGTTTAAGTCTGACAGGCTAGTATATAGGCACACACTGGTCTGCACATCCCTGTGTGCGTTCTGAAGAATTATTAGCCCCAATGTGTCTTGTTCTTTTGCTCTGCTGTTCAGCCTGAATTAGCACCCCTGCTCCAGGCCACACTGCTGTTGTTCCTCACATTAGCTGTAGATTTGAATTTGTGTGGAAGCGACAAGGCAGGGCAGTCCTCGCAGAGCCGCGGCGCCACAGATCTTATGAGGGCAGCCTGTGTGTTGCTGCCTCCTCGGAGCATTGTTCCTATTAATCAGAAAGCCATTTGTGATGCTGCATTAAACCCTCGGATGTCTAAAATGTGACAAATGATGATTACCTGGGGGAAATCGATGATGATCACCGCACTATTAATGGTCCCTCTGTGAGAACAGCATCCATCGACGCACAATTCTGGCAAGACTCACAGGCAGAGAAGGAGCTTTAATTCAGAACTAGCTTTGTGTCAGGTGATTCATTTAATCACAGAGGTTGAAGAAAGGGGGCTCGGGGTACTTTATGCCTCTTCAGACATCAAACAGACTAAACAAAAAAAGGAAACAAAACCTGCATTGTCTTAGCCAGACGGTGTGAACACAATCGCGTTGTTCTCTGTGTGAGCAGCTGGTGAGTCAGACAGTGTCGTATTCAGCTGCAGATACAGACAGAGAGACGAGGGGAGGGGTTGAGGGCCTGATAGTGTATGGATGCTGTATTATAGTGAGTTTTTTCAGGGCCAGAGACACACTCATCACTTTCTGCTCTTGGTCTCCTTCAGGTCAGCGACGGGCAATGAGCTTGGTGGCATTGAGTGGCGTGTCAATGCAGCTGTGTTCATATGCATGCATGTTACTTTTTCTCCTGAGGATAAAGTCCATATGTCACCTGTAATTTATGGTCTGCTTCTTACATGGTCTCATGCATGAATATGTGATCGCACAAGAGAGTGACTAGCACTTTCAGTTGGTTAGACAAGGTTTCAGTGTGTGTGTGTGTGTGTGTGTGTGTGTGTGTGTGTGTGTGTGTGCAGGATCAGGTGTGTCTAGCACCCAAGGGCCATCAAGGTTGGGCTTTTATTTATGCATGAGGCAGCATTTTTTTGCAGCTGATCACTGACTTGATTTGTTGGGTACAAATGCTCTTAAGTTCTGTTCCTTTTGCAAAAGTTGTTTGAAAAAAAAGATCAACCTTAAAAGTTGAAACAAGTATTTTTGAATTTTGAACATCAGAATAAATTTGCACCCCAATGCATTTTTCACACTTCATGAAAATATTTGTTTGTTTGCTCAAGGATGTTTTCTCCTTTTCTCTTTTTGTTTAAATTGATTCAGCTGTTGTTCTGACCTTCAGGTTTACTTATGTTCATGTGGGATGGGATGAGGGTATTTTGCAGTTCAATGTTATTATCCAGCTGGTGTGCTTATATGCTGGTGTGCATCCAGAACATAAACGTTGGTTGTATATCTGGCCGTTTGCCTCTTCAGACACAGGTCTTAAGTAAAAATCCACTTTTGTGTGGGTTTCTCAATCTCCTTTTTGCAGTTTTCTTTGCATTTCGGTGTGTATGCATTCAAATTACTGGCATGATGTGTGTTTTGCATAGAAAAAAAAACACAGCCTGTATCCAGAAACTTCTCAGTGTGTCCCTTAATTAGAAAAAAAGTTTTGACAGGTAAAACAACGATGAAAACCATTGTTTGTTTCTGTCTTGATTTAAACCCTTTGTGCAATTTGCTGATTGAAATGTATGTGTGTGTGTTTGCATATGTGCTGTGTTCATCTTTCTTGCTCTTCTTTTTAAACATCTCTGCACACAAGAGGGGTGTGCTTGAATGTACAGCGTGTTTGTGTGACTTAGGTAGGCAGGGAGTGAGAAAAGGAAGTTAGAGACAGAGAGGGAAAATGAAATAAAGAGGGAAATGGGTATAAAAGAGAGGGAAGAGATGAGGAAACAGTGGGAAAGAAGGAAAAGAGGTGGCAGGCAATAAAGCGCCCCATCAATCTGCTAAATGAGTGTCCTTCCCACAGAGGGGACTCTGAGAAACGCAGCCCACTCTGTGTTCATCAGTCACAGGTTCAGCTCATCTGCTCCATCCCAGCCTCAGCTGCAATACTTCCTTGTTGTAGATAACTGAACAAATGCATGAGGTGAGGGTCGGTTTACAGTCAGGCCTCATTTACTAACAGTTTAAACTCGAAGGCCACCTTTGGCTCATAACAATGGTAAAGAGGATTTTTGGAGCAAATGAATGTCTTTTTAAAGGGTTGTTGTTGCTAAAAACATGCTGTATGTTGTTTCTGTTTCAATCAACCAAAATATGCTAGAGTTTTAGCTTTATCCTACAGTACTCTGTTATATGTGCTCAGCAAAGTCCCTGACTTCTTAGCTTATGGGGTCAAGCCCATGTAAAAGTGACTATGAGGAGAATCCATTTAAAGTGAATTGCAGCAAACCCTTTGGCCGAAGGACTCGCACAAACTGTTGTGACTCATGTATTTGTTCTGAAAGATGAATAGATATTGGACCTGCTTTTCACAGTTATTTTTTTGGCTTTTCGTGACTTTAATAGATAGAGGAGGACAGCGGATAGAGTTGGAAAGGGGGAGAGAGAATGGGGAGTGACATGCGGGAAACAGGCCACAGGCTGGACTCGAACCTTGACCACCCCATCGAGGGCAAATCTCATGTAGCGCGGCCTCAACCACTAGACCATCTGCGCTCCGGAGTTCGTTTTTAACACTCCTTTTCTTTGTTCAAGACATTTTTTTTTACCAAATACAACACATCAAGGTTATGTATTTTTCAATAGTTACTTAGCTCTGGTGTTAAACACGGGATATCAAGCAAACTTTGTAAGTTTGCTCTGTAGTTTCATAGCTGGATATTTAGTGCTTCTCACAGCCCCATGCTCTGCGACATAGCAGTGCCGTATAACGTTTGTGAATCCTGGTCATGTCCTGCCAGTGATCATCTACCAAGCACAGCAAACGTAACTTGGCTCTTCATTTTATTGATCGACTCTCAAGTTTGAATAGATCACTTGAATAGATCAGTATAACTGCTGCATGTGGTTGGAAATGAACTTTATCACTAACAACTGAACCCATATTTTACCCTTCAGCCTCTGCTGTATCACTCTCTCGTTTAGCTTTCTTCTGTACTTGTTTGTGCTTTACGGAAAAAAAAATGATAACAGTATTTGGAATAGTAGCTGTGAAACAAAGGGTCTTTACTTGTGCAGAAATCTTGGTTGAATTTTGATTGTTGCACTCGTCAGCATGAATCTGCTAGGAGGCAAACTGTTGTGGCCACAGATGGATAACTTCTATAAAAACTGAAATCTCCGAGGAGCCTTGGATGCACATTTGGAGAGTTTTTAGAGGCATTCTTTGCTAAATAAAACATTCTGCATATTTGAAAGCTTCTGAAATGTATTTTTGTTCAGAGTGAAGCAGAATGCCATTGTCAAGGCTGAGCTTTGTTGGTGGAATAGCTTAGTGATGATTTGATGCTCGGAGCCAAAGCAAGCCGGGCGTTTGTCATTGTTGTCACGAGTATTGTGACTCGACCACACAATCCCATAGGCGTTGGTGGTGGTGATAATGTGGGAATCAGTAATACACTTGTGAGAAGACTCCATTCTGTGCTCACACAATGATGATGAGTGTCAGTCTTACATTCATAGAGAAAAAAAATTAAGTACAGTTTAGAGTTTAATGAATGGGGGACATTTCAGTTTTAGCTCCATTCTTATGCTTCTCACTGTCCTCTTTCTGTGTTATAGGTTAGCGTTTGTAACAACATTTGTCTCAACATTCTCAGCTGCTAAAATTCGTCTTTCCTCTAACCACTGATGAAAATGTGTGTACTCATAACAGCACAAAAACTGAACGAATTTTTAAAAAATCTAATTTTTCTCCCCATGAAATATTGTTGAAAGTATGTCTCTGTAATTTCTACTGGATAGCAGTAGATCTGTGTACTCCTCATAAAATATGCTTTTCATCCTCTCCAGTCATGAGCTTCACTGCTCTTTAAACATTAAATTTATTTAAACTTTTAAGTTGTTCTTAAAAGCTTACATAGATCTTTTAAAAACAACTTTATTTAATCTGTAAGATTGGAACTTTTCTGGGTAACACCAACTCAAAAAAAGGCTTCCCTGTTTTTGAAAGTAAAATGTGATGTTGATGAGTTTCTCTTGTTTAAGCTGTAAATGTATAGAAATAAGAACAGAAACTGCACTTATTTTTAGGGTCCCTTTCTTATGTGTACTTGATGAAATATTGCTATATTGAAGGGTGTGATGTTATTCTATATTTTTCATTTGAATAAGAAAAATACTTACATGGGGGAGAAAAGTAGGATTTTTGAAAAAAATAAAAAATAAAAAAAGAATCCACATAAGAAACTTTGTTTGCATGTATAGGCACATCTTAAAATATTAGAATATTGTGAAAAAGTTAGAAGTTTTACGACTTTCTGATCATTTTCCAAGCTTTCTTTCATTTTTCACCCCTTTGCACCCACTTTTGCTGCTTTTTGCCACCTGACACATTTTATTGCTACATCTTACCATGTTTGCCACTTTTCACCACTTCATTTGGTTCTCTTGCAAAGGTAGTATTGCACTGTCTGCAGTTAGAACATAATAGCAGGATATATTCAAGTTTAACCTAGTTTTCAGTCAATTACTCAGCCGTAGAGGAAACCCTGGGGATTATTTTCCTTATGGAATGATTTCACCATCTACAGCTTTAACTGTAAAAAATGTTAAGAGAAGAAGGCTGCACTACCTTTACACTGAACTATAAAGGTCACACAGATTGATGTTCAGTCATGTTCAACAGGGATCAGATGAAACTTTTTCTACCACTTAGTGACGTCAGCTCATGCAGATGTCTGCGCTTCTTATAAATGTTTCACTGATAACAGTAATTTACCCGATGCTGTAATTGCCTTTAGTAATTACTGTGTTCCTGTGGCTCACACACCTATCCACAGCGCATCTCTCTGTCTCTGCGCCCAGCCAGCCCAGGGAGACAAGAGAACCCAGGAGATGAGCCCTGCTGAACCCGGCTCTGTCCTGCAGTGTTTAACTGTCCCGAAGGGGAGACTCACTTCACTTTGCTTTTCTTTTAAAAGGAGTCGCTCTGGGCCATCTGGCTGCAGATGAAGCAGGAGGAACCTGTCCTCTGCTGTGCTCTGTTTCCCCTTCAGCTTCTGTCAGTTCTTTAAGTTCAAGAGAAATTAATTAGCTTCTTACAGCATATGTTATCTCAGTAAATAACCTTGACATAATCTCCATAAATAATAGAAACTGAAGTAATGATGTTCATATTTTTGCATACAACTATAGTTAGTAGTCTCTAAATGAAGCTCTTATGTTAATTCAGCTCATCAAAACTGTGTACAAAGAACTTGAGTGTCTATAATGCATCCATAAAGTATCCACAGCACTTCACTGTTTCCGCGTTTTGTTGTGACAGCAACAGTAGAAACGTAGCTAATAGTGCGCTAATCTTATTTAGGCCTGCTCGTCGTACTTACTGTACGCCTCACCTCAACTTACGCTACAAACTGAATTCACAAAGCTTGCTGGTTGTCCCATTTCTACAAAAGTTTTATATAACTGTTAATAAATACCTTACCTCATTGTAGCGCATCCAGTAAAAAGTTGTCTTGGACAGAGAAAAGTAGTGTTAAAAAGAAGACCTGATCTCCATTCAATTTTCAAAAACAAACCGGAACTAACACGTTTAAGCTCATCACAACAGTGGGGAGCAAAGGGTTATAGGTAGCGAATTCTTTATTGGTAGTCTAATGCTAGCTTCTCCAGAAAGTCTTCATAGCTAATTTAACTGAAAGGCTTTTTGAGAAACAGAGCAGTATTCTCCCATAATGTGAGTATTTTATTTTATTTTTTTTGCAGTGTGGTGTGACATTATGTTCGGGCTCTTTTTGTATGAATCAAATGCATCTTTTAACTTTTTCCCTCAAGGCCAATTTCCATTAAAGTACATAGTATCTTTACTAACCTGATGATAATTTCATAGTCTTAGTACGATGTTAACCCCGTGCCTTTTCAATGAAAGAAAATGCTTGCAATACTTTGTATTTGTTGGCGTTAGAGTCAAGATGACTATAAAAATGAAACCAGAATCTTTATTTTATGCCTTTTCTCCATTCTGTACCCTTTTATTCCTAAGGCCTTGACTATAAAAGTCTTTTTCTTCTATAATGAAACAGCCCTGCCTTTCATCACTGGGGGAGTTAAATATGTAGATGCTCTACTGTACTATAACCCGAGTGTGTTGGCAAGCACATCGTGAGCTGTGAAAGGATACAGTGTATATGAAGGTGAGAATGAGGATGAGTCAATCTGGTGTGTGACACAGTTGGGATCACACTGGCAGGCTCAGTTTCTCTTCTATCAGTGCAATATGTCTATTAGTTGAAATCTGCAATACAGCAGGTAAAATATTGACAATTTGAATTCTTTCCTTTGCCTTTCCCCAAATATGTCGTGCTATCTTTAATGCTAAAGAAATTTTAATGTTATCTTTATAACCTGACTTCACCAGCTGTAAGGCACTTCACATTCAGCCTCTAAACCTAGAAACTTTTCCATTTTCATTTTACCCTCTGCTCAGGCTTAGACACTCATCTCAGCAGCAAGATGACAGCATAGTCAAGGATAAATTAGTCTGACACTACATTGGCTAAACACTGCCCATCATACTCTGTCTTGGTCGCTGCCTTGATCCACATTTACTCTGCTTCATGTCCTTTGGTGTCAAGAGCACATTGGATCACAGTCCAGCTGGAGAGAGCTGACTGATAAGCTTTGTCAGCGTTGAGATGGCAGCAGCAGAAATGGCTGTACTTCCAGCACTCCCCAAAGAAGACAACACTCGTCTCTGAAACACTTCCGGTGCTTTGTCACTTTACAAACTGCTTGTTAACTGGTTTTAAGGTCATGGAAAGTGTAGAAAACAATAGCCGGAGATCTTGCTGAAAAGGTCTCCACTGTGAATTTTATCAAACACACTCAAAAGACTTTGCTGTATTGTGTTCTTGTGCTGGAATCAGACTTCACATCATTTCAATTGGTCTTGACACCTCCATTGTTCAACCCAAAGACAGTACAGATCCTAGAAAATCCAGCCTCCTTACCCTAAAACCAATCCAGCCCCGAAGAAATATGAACAACATGACAAGTTTCTTTTCTTTCTGAATTTTCTAACTTCTTCTAGGCCAGGGGATAAGACACAGTGTCACTGCCTATGAGGGGAGATAAATGTAGAGCCATGGCATTAGTTATTGTGCTTCTCTCTAGCCTTCAACCTTGCCCAGCCTCGGCCCAGCTGGCAGAGCTGCTCTGCCCTGTGACCAATGCTCCCCCTGCTGAAGCTCCACCGCCCCAAGGCTCCTTCAGCATCACCAGCCTGTTCTCACAGCTGACAAAGACAGGGCCTGTCTCATCCCCAAGCAGCACTGACTCTATTCTAAAACATCTTATGAAGGCATCTGATGTTGAGGAAACATTTTCTCTTTTATGTTACAATTCATGAAATCCATTCTTTTGAGCTAAAAATGCAGGAAACATCTGGAGGTACCTACTCTAATGTAACCGACATTTATAGTTATTCCTGTATTTGACCCAAGACAGGCCACATAAGATATCACCATTTCTATTACGCTGCACAATATACTGTTTCAGTATCGTCATCATGGTGTCAAAGTGTTCATTTAAATCCAGACTTCCAGGCCACCATCAATGAAACACACAGGAAAAATGAGAGACCTTTGGAACAGGATATCATTCTCTCACTAAATATACACTGTGTGCAAATGGACAGTATGATGTATTTTCAGAGAGAGAAACCATTTTCTTCCTGTAACCCTGCCAACACATAATTTATTGTTTCTACCTAGCTTTACAATTTTGAAGAGCTGCACAGGCTGGGGTTGAAGGCCTATTATCTTGCAGTGGAGAGAGGTGGAGGGATCATTAGGTAGCTGGATGGTCTTCAGTTAGAGGTGGGTGGTCACAGTTAGTGCATCACAATGAGACAGATAGAATTATTTACATATTTTTCTATGGTTCATGTGTTTAAAGGGGACCATAATCCACTTTGCTCTGGTTTTTCTGAGCTGAAGGACACAGAAGAGCCATGTGTTGTGGTTTTGTCACATTAAGACACAACACTGCTGTATTCTTGGGACTAATCGTGGGATCCTCTGGCTTCTCCTGATCAGGTTACTTTTGTTGCTGGCTTAACAAGCTTTGATGCTCACCCTAATTAGACCACTTTGCAGCACTTTTTAGAAGAAAAAAGTCCACGCATACTTAATATGACCTTGGTGTAATCCTCACTACAGCCCCTTCTTTATTTAAGTGTGCCTCTTAATGGACTGATATTCTCTCCTCCTCCTGCAGCTGTTTCCTCTACAGCCCCCATCCAACCATGGTTGCTGCTCTTTTGCTCTGCCTGGTCATGTGCAGTGCACACTCAATCCTAAATCCTAATACTGTTGCACGCTCTAATCCGCTCACATTACAGAGAGCAAAACAGCATATTAATTTCATTTTGTTTTTTAGAGCCAGGGCCAATTTGGGCAGCCAGGGACAGCTGCTGCACGGCTTGCTTGATCTTGCCTCCCATAGGATTTATGTGGGACTATCTCTAAGAAATCCATTTAAAATTACACCTCAGGCTAGCATATGATGCAGCTGGAGCTGTTGTGGTTTATGGTAATGCGAGTGTAAACCCCCGAGTATCAATATGTTGTTTATATTAAAAAATAATTACACAATAGGTCAGATTTCAGGGTATGTTTTCAAAACATTGTTTTCATCTAGTTCTAACTTATATCACATTTATCCTGATCGAGAGTTAATTTCGCTATAGTGATTGAAAAAAAAGGAGAAAATGCCTGAAGTGAGCAGATGAAAGCTCAATGTGCACGGTTTAATGATCTAACGTCTGTGTCCTGCTAAATATTGGAGAAAGTCCACATCCACTCTGACTGTAAGCTGTGTGTGGTTTATCTCTTTGAATGCTAGCTGACCCCCAGAAGGATAGATTTAATCCAGCCTGCAAAGAATTAACCCCAATAGTTTGAAAATGGGTTAGCAATGCAAAGATACAGTTGTGCCAGACAGCAGATTAGTTCAAAACTCAAACAAAGCTTGAACAAAGAAACTGTGCCACTTCCTATGGTGCAGTATTGTCTCTTTTGCCTTTTCTGTTTCCAGAGTAGACTGAAGCGTTTCCTCTCTCAGCCTGAGCCCGTGGGACTATTAAAGCTCTGACAGCATTTTAAACGAGCACTGGTGGAGGATTCACCCTGGCAGCGACTAACCAATAGCGTGCAATAATTCCCTGGGGCCCAGGGACAGTGCACATGTATAGAAAATTTGCTTTAACAGTGTCGACACTGAGCTGTGTGTGCTTAGTATGCATGACAAAACTGCACATGACTGTGGAGGTTAATGTGTAGCACGCAGCTTATTGGGTACTTTATGTCTTGTTTCGCCTGAGACCAATATAGTGTCAAAGTCATTTTGTCAGGAGAGAAGTCCACAGCTCTCATCATTTGCTGCAGCAGAGACATACAGAAATGCACACATTCAAAACGATGTTTCTCTTCCAACTTTGATAAGTTTTTTTGCTGTGGCCTTTTATTTTTACAAGTAAGTGATAGTAAAGATTTACTCAGCCTTGGATTCATTTTTTATCACATAGAAAAAAGACAACATTGAAATTATAGCCTTGTCCATTAGAAAAAAAATTATTAATGTTGATGCTTCTTTTACCATGACATGCAGTCATCCAGCAAAGTCACTGGACTGGATCCCCATAGTCAGGCTGCACTAACACAAGATGTTACCGAATGAACACATGCAGAGAGAAACCAGCAGCAATACAGTGAGGATGTTAAATTGCCCTGGGGAAATATGCATCCTCCCCTTCTAATTACACTTCAGTGCGTGCACCAGTGAGCGAGGTAGAGCGCTGCACTGGGATGCTTTAATGGGCAAAGCACTGATGAGAATCCTATGAACGCCGAATGCTCCTACCTCTGAATATTTCAGCAGGCTTCACATTTTGAGAGCTGCAACCCCCCCGTGTTTTACAATGTGAGAGGGAGATGCTTTCAGTTTTTGGAAGGCATGCGTGCATGCCGTTAACAAAGTTCCCTCAGTTTCCTGACAAGCCAGTTTCTGAATGAGATGAGCAGGTGTTTTGGAAAGCGTCTACCTACAGGAAATACATGCGAGAGGTGCAAAAGCTGTCAGCTGTTCAAGCTTGTGCTGTAAAGTAAAGTCCCCCATCTGCTTGACAATCTGGCTTTCCCATAGACTTAACAGACTAACTACAGTGTGCTTAGAAGACCTGAGAGGCTCACATTATTAACAATCTGCACTTCGTGTCAAATATGCTATCAGCTTCAAACATGGACTATAAAAGTGTGAATCATAAATGTCAAACAAAAGGTGCTTTCCAGAAAAAGCCCAACAGAAATGGCAAACAACTTCAGGTCCACTGAACATAAGAAGGACTATTACTCATAGAGTTAAGGAGCAGTTTTCCTCGCTGATGTTGATTCTTTCTTCTATGGTAACAACCTCTGCCTTTTTCCTTAATGTGATCCACCAACATATGGCATTAGATCCCTACTACAGAGAAAAACGTCTAAGTGAATCAGGCTGCTGGCTGAAAGCTGTTTCAATCACAGGCTTGATTGAAATGTACAGCTACACTGTGATTGTGGGAGACCATACACAGACAGATCAGAATGATTTTTAACCAAACTCCAAACTTCTCTGCTACAGCCCCCAAAAGTAGCACTGCTACTTTTGTTGGTAAGTCTAACCAGAAAAAAAGGCTTCAGTTTTCTAGGGAGCACAAAGATTGGACTCTGGAGGAATGAAAGAAGGTCAAGTGGTCTGATGAGTCCAGATTTACCCTGTTCCAGAGTGATGGGCGCATCAGGGTAAGAAGAGAGGCAGGTGAAGTGATGCACCCGTCATGTCTAGTGCCAACTGTACAAGCCTGTGGAGGCAGTGCTATGATTCGGGTTTGCTGCAGTTGGTCAGGTGTAAGTTCAGCAACTTTACATGCAGAAAGAATGAGGTCAGCTGACTACCTATATATCCTGAATGATCAGGTTATTTCATCTATGGATTTTTTTCTTCCCTAATGGCACAGGCATATTTCAAGCTGACAATGCCAGGATTCATCGGGCTCAAATTGTGAAGGAGTGATTCAGGGAGCATGAGACATCTTGAATATGATGGACTTTACATATTTAATAAAGCCAAAGACAAAATTTCAATGAGGAATGTGCTCATGTTGTCAAGTTAATCATCACATATGGTCAATCTGGCCTATCAGCTATACAATTACTAGGTCAATTACTAGTTAACCATCATCTCTTGCGTTATAGCTGTAATGCTGCCCATTAAAAAGCAGATGGCAACTCCAAGCTTGTCATGGCTTGCCTGTATTTTGACTAAAAATAAAGTGAATTAAGTTGTATGCAGGCAGTGTCTGGTTAAATCTGCCTAAAAACTGATGGTAAAACTAAAGATGAGGATGTTAAGCAACCTAACTACAAAGTTGATGTGCTCAGGACCAAAAGACATGTAAGGACTCCATTGGGCTTTATGTACTAGTTAGCACTATTGTCTACACAAATAAGTTTAAAATCTTTACTTTCCCAAGGCAAAGACAAGCAGCATTTGCAACAGTGAAGAATAACACTTGTGATATCCACAGGAAGCCCCGATGACATAACTTTGTGACAGAAACAAGCTATAAGTAGCTTCTCACCAGACAGTGGGGATAACGGATAAGGTTGGCTCATCCAAAGTGTTAATATTGTGAACTTGGACGTTGTACTTGTTGTAGCTCTGAGGAACATTCTCAGTGATTATGAAACAGAATGGTCTGATTTCATATGAGTATATGTTTCATGGGTAAAACTGTGTCATACAGGCTTGGGTTAAAGCAGGTCTGAGGACACAGAAAAGTGCTAAGCTAATATATGCAATCATTCAACACTGTAGACTGTTGTGTAATGTAAGTGTGCCCGACAGAGTGGATGAACACGAGAAGAAATGAGAAAGAAGGTGATTATTGAAGGAGACTGCAAAAGCCAATACCCAGCAGCTGTATATTCACCCTTAGAACAAGGAGCGAGACCCAGATCGATATTCTCTCTCTTTCTTCAGCATCCCTCCCCCTCCCTCTGCTCCTCACCCCAGGCTGCAAGGAAAGTGCACAGCTACAGGAGACATTTATTACAGGCCTGAGCAGTGGCTCTGTGGTGCACGGCACTGTATCCCCTGGTTCGGCTTGTTAGCAGACCTCGTGTAGATATAACAGGGGCTGTATGTCAGCAGCACAGGGGCTGCGTGACATCACCTCCTATTGTGTCAATGATGGAAAGACTGGACAGAACTGGAGCAATTTCTCAGGCCTGAAGAGGATGGTGCATTTACGTTCAAGGCTGATTCTTAAGTTGTTAGATTCAAACAAATCATGTACACAACTGATCAAAAATCTTAAGACTTATTAAAAAATTGCGCAAATTTATTTTTTTCTCTATCGGATCTTAAAAAGATTCTAAATAGAGTTTCAGAATGCAAAAAGAAGAAATGGGAGTAAGGTTAAAAAAAAAAAAAGCCAGCTGCTGTTTGACGCCCCTGTACAGCCTGCAGCTCAATTGTTCCATTGAAGGAAAAGCAGTCCAGATCATGATGCTGCCCCCTCCACTGTGCCCGGTAGAAAACATCTCAAGTGGAATTCCCTGTCGTACCAGTGTCATTGGAAGCCATCAGGACCATCGTGGTTAAATTTTAAAGTAAAGATTAAATGTAAAGTGACCTAAAAAAGACTAAAATTAAAAAGTTTAAAAAGAATATTATGCACCTGAAACTGAGATTGAGACTGAATTTAAAATAGCCACCATTATTAACACTGTTCCCTTTGTCATTCTCAGTGTCCTCTGTGTGTCACGATCACAGAGTCCTCTACCTAGTAATCATTTCACCAGATGTAATTAGTTAATAAATCCCAATAGAAATCATCCACTTTCTCAAAGCAACATGATCCATGATGAGGTCATTAGTTCAGACACAAGAACCCATGAATTTCTTGTGTTGCACTGAATCACTTTGACATGTGGTAACTGCCCAACGATAAAACTGTTATAGGACCTTGTATGGCGGTATAGTGTATAATTAATGGTACACTGCAATGCAATCAGACTGGGGTCAGTGATCATTAGCATTCATGCATCTGAAACAGCATTATGCAAACAACAAAGAATATTGATTTTTTAAATATAACTATCTTTAGCAAAATGAATGTCCCTCTGTTCAAAATTTTCTCTCACTTTTTACTATTCATATTTCCTCACACTACTGTTGCCTGCAGTTATATCTCTTGTACCATCTGTGTAGTATGATTATACGTGGGTTAATAATGCAATTTTTGATATTTTAGGATTTAGAAAATTTAAGTACTTCAATTTATACACAATCTAGCATGCCCATGTGATATGACCAAAAGCCACCCGGAAAGTCGCTGTTCTTTTCCAGATAATGACATTTGTTCCACTTGCAGAGCTGTATCTGCAGTCAACATTTGTGCTTGTTTATTGTTCGTCATCTGGGTCTTACTCTCCTACATCATAACGTGTGGCACTAACACTGTGTAGAAGCACACTCAGAAGTCCCAGATCTCACGCAGGCCCACAGACCATAAAAAGTGCTACATCACTGAATAAATGAGTGGGTAATTCAAGCATTAAAATGCCCCTAAATGATTAAAATTTCAGTTTGGAGACATGAAACACCTCTTTCAAAGGAGTAATGAGCCAGTAGATTGCATTACATCAGACAGAAAAAGGAATGATTGACCCTTATATTTATATCTTTTTCAATATATAAAGCACTTTTATCTTAAGATAGATCATTTCATTGAGCAATAAAGAGAGTTTAAGCGTGAGTTCATTACAAACATATTCAGAGAAGTGTGACAAACGACATCGTTATAATATAACTGCGTTAAAGGTGCTGCAAAGTCAAAGACTTTGAGAATCATATTGGTGAATGGGTTAAAAAAATCATCATTATTAATAGATCAATAATCAAAATGTGATATTTTTCAAGCAGATTTTCAAACACAAGGGCAGTTTGTAATTCAGCTTTCTTTTTAGCAGTGCTGACTCTCTGTTATGACAGAAGTTTTTCCACCTACCAGAATCAAGCCAGGTTATCATAACGTTAACCTTTGATGATTTTAAACAATAGTTGGGCCATTGATGGATAAGACTTTTAAATAGACCATTTTTGAAATGCTAAAAATAAGGCTATATTTTTGGCCATTGTTCAAATATTTGGAATGTTGTGTACACATGAATTTATGGGAAAAAAAGGTTAAGAAATGTGTCTGGTCGATGAAATACCCTGTCCTTGAAGTGGTTAAAAAAATTGAGTCCCCAAATTGTGTCTTGACGGTTGATCCGGATGGTATTTCATATAGTGAACAATTTCAGACAACATTCAGTTGTATATTATGATGGAAAAATGAGTGCAAATGCTTCATAATTTTGTCAGTACATGTGAAACATGTAAGAAATTATGCCACATAGGGCGATGGATACATTTAAACAGATTTAAAGTGATTTTGAACTGGTTCAGTTGGACAGAAAAGTAGGCGTCACGTCGTTTCTGTCTTATAGTGTCACATACAGATGCATAATACAGCTGTCATTTTGGCCTGTTATCTGATGCTGATCATGAACGATGGGGCATCAAAGTCCTTTTTGACCCACAGTAAGCTAGATCAAAGCTCACTGCAGAGGCTCTCAGCTACAATAAGGTTGCCTCAGTCAAACCTCTTTTTTCATTATATTTAATGGTGATTGAGCTTTGCCACATTCACCTTCATACTCCAATCAACCAAATGTTTGTACGGAGAGCTTTCTGCCTCAGAATGACCTTAACAGGAGCGGGATAAACAAACTATCATAAGATGACTCTCTGTTACACAAACTGGTTTGGGTTACGTTTCGCACCATATAGTATAGAGTTGATGATGTAGGTGCCTTTTTTTGAAGCCATACATGTGTAGCTGTTGGTGAAAGAGACATAACGTTGTTCCTGTGTCTCTGTGAATGTGAGAACTCCCCGGGAGCTGGTTATAGCTTCCTGGCTGTGTGTGTTTGTGTGAAGCGGAGAGATATAACACCACACGACGTCCAAGGATCTTTTCACCTTGTAAACACACTCACAGGTGCAGTGAACCTGTGGCAAAATTTTATGATCTGTGAACATTATTTCGTTCTCCCCTTGCCCCTGTGATGCTCAACACTTGACAAGGTTTTGTTAGTAATGGTGGACGTGTGGGTTGGGCAGTTAACGCGCTAACATGTGTGTCAGCGTGTGTTGGTGTGTGAGGATGTAGGTGTGTATCAGTTTGTCAGCAGTTGCGCCTACAGGACATAAACACGTGGGTCCACAGTCAGCTCAGGTGGATGAATTACAACGGGCTGCATGGTTGTAAAAAAAAAAACACAGAGCGCTGGTATATTTGTCAGCACACCACCGCGCCCGTCCAGGAACACTGAGTCAGATAAGTGGCTGCTCTCACACTGTACAGTGTGTAGGGGAGGTCAGAAAGACGTATGAAGTGGCAAGCCAACACAGTAGAATGAAAATGTGTTGAGTTAACGCTCCACATTCAGCTCCCAGGCAGGATTTCATGCCTGCTGTGGGAGAGGGCTCTTACCATTGACTGATCAGTGACTCACTCCACTGTGATACACACAGCATCTGTTAGAGTGAATTTAATGCAGCATGGGTTTGTGCTGTGTGAATTATGAGTTCTCATAACCTTGATGCGATATTACTGTCAGCTCATTGTGAGCTTGGAGAAAGAGTTGGCACGTGATAGGAAAAGACAACCCTGCTGCCTTAAATCATCTCTGCCCCTTTATTTTCTCTGCATGTTGCGAGTATTTCTTTGGATGTGGTTATCCTGTTTGCTTCTTTACCAGAAATGCATCAGAAACTGTAAGTCCCATTTAGACAATGACACCACTTAGATTCTGTTTTATCCCAGGAGAGCAGTGAGAACGGCGATTAGCTATAAATCGAGACACAGGCAGCTCTGTGTCAGCTCTGAAGTGATCTGTGTTCAAAATCTCACTGAAGCAGAGCGTTTCCTATAAAATGACATAAACATAAGGGCTTTTTGAAAATAAAAGGACAGTTAGGGGAATATTCACCTCTTACAATGCATCCCTATAATCATGTAAGTGCCTCTGAAATATTTTCTGTCACCCCAGAATTCCCCTTTTCTTTCTGAGCATTAAGGAAGACTTATTGTTCCCAGTTTAAGTGGATTCAAGAGGATGCCGAAGCACCAAAGAAGATTTGTGAGGAAACGAGGCTTTATTTCTCTGGAATAAATAGTGCTCCTTAAATATAAAGCTCATTTACATGTATGAGTCACAAAATCGCTCTCCTATGCATTGTCAGCAGAGTGACTGCAGGCCATACATCACTGTGGAGCCTGAGCCTGGGCTTCGCTTGTCTTGTTTCCTGCTGTAGCAAAGCTGCTCATGCAGTCAAGTGAAAAGTCTGTCCCTTTCAGTTAGAATAATATGTGATTTGGTCTCTTTGTCTTTGTAGACTTTTTTTATTTGCCTCCATGCCTCAGTTATTCTTATCTGTTAAGAGCCAGAATGATGGGGAAGGCTTTTTTGCAATTGTATTATTCTGCATTTAAAAATCAAAACACTCAACAACAACACATTTTCTACTTTGCTTATCATGCAGCGTTGTTTTAATGTAACAAACACTGATGACTTAAAGAATACAGACAACTCAAAACACAAACACAATTCTCAGACCAGTGTTTTCCTTCTTGCTGCTGCTGCTCCACCTTGTGGTCGTCTGTGTTGGGAGTCATGCGAGTTTACAGTGGAGGATAATGGCTCTTTTCGCCACATTACTCCATGCCGTGTTATGATGCAGCAGAGACAGTCTATTAAGTCTTTTTTAGCACACTTACTGATCTGGAAATTCAAGGACACACTGAGAAGAACTCTCCTTGATGGGCTTTAACTCTGATGTTTCATTAACTTTAAGTAGTGATGTGGAGAGCTCCCCCCTCCGAGTCTTGTTTTCATCAAATAGCTGTTTTACTGTTATGCACTGTTAAGTATAATCTCTATAAAGGGACAAACACTATTACAGAGCATACCTGAGAGAGTAAGTGGCAGAAGTAGAATATAAAATGGTGGTCAATCAGACAGGAATATGCCTTAAAGTGTTATGTTTAAAAGTTTTACATTAATTTGTTCACTCATGACTACACTGTAAAGTGCAGTTTTACACGTTTGTTATTCTAGCATATTACACTTTGCCAGTATAACAAAAGATTACTGAAATTGTTGTGATAACAGTTTATTATAAGTTGACATTGTCTCAACTACAAAATATATTTCATTGTCCAAATAAATCAGTAATGCAAGTCGACTTGACAATCATCCTAGCCTCTTCCAGCTGTTTAGCAAATCTACAGCTTTCAAGAGATACCCAGAATGCCTTTGTGAATTTTAGCCTAACAATTACATCACATATGAGGGGGAAATGTAGTGGACATGACACCCTACTGCACTTAAAAGATTTGCTATCAAAAGTTGTCATAAAAGTGGCTGTCTGAGCCCCATGGTTTACAAAACTAAAAAGTTCTATCTAGATGAAATTAATGAGTTATTAAGTGAAGTTAACTAACAAGTCTTTATCAACCAAACCAAGACAAGGGTTGACGCAATACATTTTATTTAGTCAAGTTAACTTGTGTTGGTGTTGCAACAACAATATTATTTTTTTGACCTGATATGAAATTTTAAGGCAGCCCTTTATAACATATTTTTACGTTGAAACAATCACTAACATTTAACGGTGTAAAAGCATCAGAGATGTAATCCCACCCTAATTCAGTAATGTCTTCTCATTGCAGGATGAGCCCTTCAGATCAGTAGACCCATTCTGATTGGAGACATGTTCTAAGGTCGACCTCTCAGCCGCCATGAAAGGGTTAGGAGCAAATCGCAGCCGTCACCTATCTGACTCATGTGAACCACCAGGCTGCACCCAGAAGCCTCTCTGTCCCTTAACATCTGACCCTCACAGCTCCTTTCTACTGAGTCCAACCATCAATCACTATGGCACCCTGGACCCTCATCTCCACCAGTGCCCTCCCACCAGCCCCACCTCCCTGACCCCAGACTGCCTGCTGCCTTTCAGCCAGATCTCCAACAGCAGCACCTTCCCTCGTCTACACTTCACCTCCCAGGCTGAGCAGGCAGACTGCTCCCAGGCATGCATGGCAGGTGGAGGTGGAGTTGGGCAGGGCAACAGACCGAGCGCACTCTCCACCTCCTTGTCTATGGGTATGGGTTTAGGTTTGGGCCTCACTGGAGCGCCTATGATCACCAGCGGATCAGCCACCATCTCCTCTGCAGCTGCTGCCAAGATGAACCGGCTACCCGCCAACATTCTGGACCAACTGGAGAGGCACCTTCCCCTGCAGCGAGACGGCTTCAGCACATTGCAGTTTCACAGGGGGCGTATGTCAAAACAACGCAGTGAGAGTCCGGGACGCATTCGCCACCTGATGCACTCTGTTCAGAAGCTCTTCGCAAAGTCCCAGTCTCTGGAAAACTCTGCAATCAAAGGCAGCTTAAATGGGCGTACTGCAGGAGCAATCACAGCAGGAGGCGAGGATGGAGGAAGACCAACACGGAGGAGTAAGAGTAAAGATAGGGCTAAAACTGAAGGGCCAAAGCAGAGACCCAGGCCAAATGCACTTGGCCTCTGGGGCTCAGACGACGCCCTGGACACTGACACCACCAAAGCTAGCACCATTGCTGTTGGTTACCGCAACCCGCTGAGCATGATGACTCTGGGCAGAGCGGTGTCAGACAGCCAGGCCAGACACATCCCACAGGGCTACCACACCATTTCTGCACACTCTCTCAAGACCTCGAAAAGCAGCAGTGACCTCAAGTTTCTGGCAGCATGCCCAGTGACGCAGGTAGGATGCAACAAAGAAGAGGAGGGAAGAAGCAGAGGAAGCAAGGATGATTCACTGGTGAAGAGGGGCTCCTGGTCCACTCTTACCCTCAGCCAGGCCAGGCAAGTGTTGCAGAAGGGCTCCGCTACCGTCAACAGGACGCTGCTTAAATCAAAGTCATGCCATCAAGATTTGGCACAACAGTTTCTACAGGTAGGGAAGACAGTGAGTATTCATCTTCATCATCATTCTTTGTAAGTTTGCATGTTTCTTTTATAATTTCTCTGAGATTTGTTGATTTAATTGATTACTTCAATCTCTTCAGACCTGAGTTCTTGTCTGGAGTTAAACTTATAATTTGATTGGATTGATCTTATTCTATTTTTATCACATATGGTTTACTTTTTATTATTTACCCTACTTATAAAAACTCACATTTATATTATTTTTCCATAAATCACAACTTCTTTGAAGTCATGTCTTCCAAAGATGCATAATAGCATTTGTGCAGACAATAAACAAAATTGTTCATTAAGAATGAAATACATATAAATTGTGCCTGGGCTATAAGCATTCTATGAAATACCAGTCTCACATCAGTATACATGCAACATAATCCAGGTCCCAGGGGAAAGGGCAGGAACTCTGGGACGCAGCCGGGCCAAAGGAACAGAGATCCCTTGTCGGAGGATGCGCAGTGGTAGCTACGTGAAAGCTATGGGAGACATCGAAGACAGCGAGGACTCAGAGGGAAGCCCCAAACCTTCCCCTAAGTCTGCTGCTCGCCGCCACAGCTACCTGAAAGCTACCCAGCACTCTCTGAGTGAGCAGCAGCCGCCTCCTCCTCCTCGCAAGTGAGTGCGACAGAGAATAAATTCCATTACACTGGAGCTATAACCTTGATTACCATGCTCATTGTTTTGCCATGGTGGTGTTTGTGCTCTTTTACTTCACATTCATTGAAACAGAAACAGAGCCTGAAGAGGTAGCTGTTAAATCTGTGGGAGGATTTTTTTTCCCACTGGCCCCTTAGGTAGTCAGCAGGTGGCAGCATCTAGTCACAAATAATGGTCTGGAGATGCAACAGCACGTTAAAAAAGGCACATCATGGAGCTAGAGTCATTTAAATTATACAAAATATATTTCTTAAGTATGAAAGCAGTAGCAGATGAAATTTTGCCATGTTTTTTACCCCTACATCCACACATGCAGGCCTCGTTGCTACGCTCTCATGCGGGAGGATTATCTGTGGTCTCCGCTGCAGAGTGCATGCTCTATGCAGCATCTGAGGTCAGTGTCATCCTCAGGCAGGCAGTGTGGCCCTCCACCCACCCTCACTCCTCCCTCACTGCCGCAACCAACCACCTATTTTTGCCTTACCCCTCCGGTACTTTTCCCCTCTGCCCTGTTCTCCATCTCCCTGCCTGAGTGGCGTGTTACTACCCTCACCTGCTTCCTTAAAGTCCTGATTCCATAACATGCAAATTTCCCATGAAAATCACCCCACCACACCCTGCTGCTTAGTGCACACACTGTTTCATTAACACCAGGTGCAAAGAGACTTCCCAGGTCAGAGGAAACTTATCAACAAATACCTGCATCAGTGTATGAAAGCATACTCAGCAGTTTTACTGTTATTGTTTCCTCTGTGCTGGTATTTCAAAGAGTATCCCCACATGTCACTTTCTACACATCTCAGCCATATTTATTTTCAAAACACCCAAGGGACTATTTTAAAGTTTAGTTAAATGTTACTCCTAGATTCATCAGTTAAACACATCCTTTACCTTTTCTCCTCTCTGACTTCTGAGTGACTGGTTTTTGCATTCACACCAACAGCTCCCTGCCGTCCCTGAAAGAGCTGTCCACTAACCGCAGCCTGGATAACTTGGACTGTCTGGTGAGCCCGCTGGAGGCCCCACCGCGCCACAGGAACAATAATTTCAGCCAATGTGCCAGCACACTGGGCAGAGGCTCAGGCACTCAGGTATGTGTATATTTCACCAGTTGTATTACTGTAGTGACCACACTGTTATTCCTGGGCTAAATATTCCTTTTTCTTTCTTTTTGTTTTTCGAGCCACAAACAACCAACTCTTTACATTCAACAACTTTTTACATGTGCAATTTGAAACTCCACCTAGTTTCATAGGGTCTCTCAAGAAACAGCTCGTCAGATTATTTTGGACTGGTTCCAGCAGCCTCAAAATAAGAAAAATGTGATCAAAGCAGAATCAGCTAGGGAATGAGCTTAATTATTCCACACACTGACATAGCTCATGAGGTTTGGAGTTACTGTGAGGGGATATGAGAGTGTATGTAAAGTCTTCTGGGATGCTTCATAGATAAGCCAGCAGGGAATAGAGGAGCCGCCTGAACATGACTGCAAAGTGGGACGTATATCTTAGTGTAAACCTGAGGGAACTTGTTGTAAATCTTTATCAGCAGGATTGCTCTGGGACGCAGAGCCACACAAGTCTAATGCAAACATCCTTTAATGAAGATGCATCAGTCTAACATGTGGGAGCTTTTACATTCATAAGAGGATGATGGAGGGATGCAATTCCTCTTACCACGACAGTAAACTCCATCAGATTACAAAAACTGTGACAGATAAAGTAGAACAACTGACTTCGAGGTATTATTATTCATGTTTAAGAACCATTCACAATAGATTCAGATTTACGGCTCAAATGTCAAACACAAAAATACTTCTTGTGGTTCACTCTCCTTCTTTATGTGCCGCTTGCTCAAACATTAAAGAGAGCACTGACTGTCATAGCTTATTTCCATCATACTGGGTCAACACAGGTCCATGCTGCCAAGAGGTACTACAAAAAGCTATTTTTCCCTTACTAAAATGCTACAATATGAGTTTTTGGAAATATTTCTAGAAACTAAGTACATTCAATGAAATTGGAGGAAGTAATTTGATATCGCAAAGAAATGTTTGAGTACTTATATTGTTTAACTTGTCTTCTTTTTCTTTTATTATATACAGAGAGTAATCATACTCCCCTGTAGTAATCTCACCGCAATAAAAAACTTTCCAGAATGTGATTAAACCATTAAAACAAATAAGTGTATAAAAAAGGATGCATTGTTCAAGATTAAGCAAGAGGTTTGGAACCTGTGAGACTTGTAACTACTCACACTAAAGTGAAGTTTTACTGTCTTGTTTTAGACCCAGATATGGAAAAAATTATACAAAAAAATATGTAGAAAACTTGTCAAAGTTAACAGTATAAAAACTGTTTAAAAACAGAACATGTTTTACAGGATTGATTGATTGATAGGACAACTAATGCCAGTGAAGCGAGTGAGTCATCAAACATACCATTTATCCAATAAAGGAGGCCCAAACCCCTGTTTTTTTTATAAATATTGCCTAAAACTCAACTCAGCAAGTGTAGAAAAGTTCTACATATATATTAAAAATTTTATTTGAAGAGATAATTGTTAATAATGTACTTAGAAGAACATCACAGGGACATTTTTTCTGAAGCATTAATACTTCACTCATTTTACATGAAGTAAATTCTGTTTGTAACGCACCTGTAATCAAGTGTATTTTACTGGAATAAAGATTCAAGTGCATCCTGCTATTAGGGGTGTGATTTGAGTGCGTATAGGTTTTTACAGTCTACCCTCTGCCCCCAGCGTGTGAGTATGCACACGTTCTTTCAGGTATGCGGGCAGGGCTTTGGGCACGCAGTACCATACTGTGAGGGGGAATCGCAGGCAGTGGAGGCTCTGGATCTGCCTGCACCTACGTGCTTCCGGTCACGCAGCCACAGCTACCTGCGGGCCATCCAGGCTGGCTGCTCCCAGGATGATGACACGGCCTCTGTGGACTCAGACTCACCACCCCCAACCACAACAGGATACAGCTCCAAAACACGTGAGTAGGAGAGTTGACAGAGAGATGGTATCAGAAATGGACCAAGTATGTCATTAATAGCCAGTGACATATGTATTAAAAACTCACTTTAGTCAGAAATTAATACTGCCCTAAAAGACAAAAAAGGACATCTTGGGGTCTTTATTAACTACAGTGTAAAGCATATTTTCTTTTTGCAGAAAAAAATACTGACAGATTCATATTATATTGTTCAATTTTTCTGCTACTGGTTTAATTATGCCCCCAAGTATATGATGTTTGACACATGGGATAAAGACAAGAGATTACACACTGTCTGAATCATAATGACTGTCACACTGCGGTCCAAAGACTGTCTTTTTTCTCTCTTAACTGTGGCTCTATCAGTGAAGTCCTTGACAGAACATTCAGCATCAGAGAAGCAGAAGTGGGCTACATCAGCCCTCCTCTGAAGTGATGACTCAATTAAAGTAGGAGAAAACTGAGAACTTTTTCAATTAATCATAGCTATTGTGAATACTGGAATTTCAAGGTTGGATTTCATTCAGCCTTTAACTATCATTTTCTATGGTACATGCACTGAAGAGTGATAAAAGACTGCAATTTCTAAGAGTTAAATTGAATTTCTATCATTACTCTTTTTCTAACTGATCTGTTTTCAAGGCTCTGTCTGTAAAAATGTCTTTATGCCATAGATTACATGAAGAGTTTTGAAAGGAAGTCAAATGCTGTTACTTGAAATAAAATGAATCGTTTATTTCCCTGGTTTCATTCAAAGTCAGAGGCACCTCGATGATCAACACATTCATCAACACATTGCAGATAAACAGTCCATACTGTGATAAGTCAAAAAAGGAGAAACTGCCTAAGTAACAGCGAGTCATACAATGAGTCCACCCATAAGTCCATTTTCTAAATGAGTTATGTACAAATCTACTGCATGTGTTTGATGTGAAGTAGATTTTCTTAAAACACAAATTTTCTAGATAATCTTTCCCTGTATTTTTCAGGTGTTTTTTTCAAAGAAATAAGTGAAACACGGAATATTACCCCCTTTCAAAAAATCAAAGTGTCCCATGTTTTAATACCTAAACACATCCTTGTGACTGTGAGGGAGTGGATGAGTAGGTGATTTTTCCATGCTTGACATGGACATGGAGTATACAGGGCTGGGTTTTGATTGGTGCATTATTAAGAAACAACACTGCATTGTTGTAGTTAAGTCAGCAAGTTGCAGGTAATTTTAGTCAAGGATTTTCATGTTGAAAAAATTTGTTAAATAACTGCAATGTTATGGTACGAACAGTTGAATGTTGTTTAAGTTTGTTTAAGTTAAAGAGAAAGCAATATGTTAAAATTGAAATATTCTGAACAAATTAGCATTTCTTACAACATAAACACACAAAAAAGTACCAAAAATTGGTACCACTGAGTACGATACTTATTCCAAGGTACCAGGCATTGGTACCATATGGGTTGAAATGTGAAAGGTACCCATCCCTAGTTGCATTTATATCAAAAACAATTTCAGTTGTAGTTTATCAGTGATAAATATACTAGTTTAAAAATGTTAACTAAGTGGCCATTATTTATTTTCAACAAATGACATAAGCTCAACCCAACAGAAGACTGTGTGAACTAGTTGCCTGACATTTGAATGAAATATTTACTCATTCAAATTGATGCTTGGCCACATAAAAGCAGGGGAGTGATGGGGTTTACCCCCCTTTATGTGGGGCTCTATTGTTCGGGTCACAATGGATCGAATATGTATGAGCTTTATGTCAAGACCCTGTCTATTTCCCGCGGCGTCAGACAACAAATAAAACGCACCTATCAAGAAAACAGACACCGGCTACGGTGCAGAGAGACGAGAGCCAATCAGCGTGTAGCTCGATTAATTCACTGAACACAACTGTCCAATCAACGACAGGGAAACGGTTGCGAGCAAAAACGTGGACTCCAATCCTCGTCGTCAAGGGCGTGTACTACAAATCTTTTCTTCACAGCGTCGCTTCTGTGTATCTCACGGCAGGACTCTGTTACCCGTCTGTATTTCGTCTGCTTCTATTGAATGACTTGAAAATAAGGATTTACCCGTCCGCCATCACACAGTAAGAATTTGTTTCATCGCTTTTTTTCTGACCACTCGTGAATTCTCCCACTGACAGTGTTGGTTGGTTAGCAACAGCGAGCTAACGAGAGCTAATGGTGTGTTAGGTAAGCTAACGTGAGCTAGCGTGGAAGAAAGGGAATGAAACACGGATAAGGCTGAAGCAGGCGAGGCGCAAAGACAGTATCGCGGTTGCTGTGGTGATAACGAGGCGAAAAGCTACTAGCAGCAACGTGCCTTTGTTGGCTCGCTATTATCTCGGCTTTTTTTTCTATCTGCCCCCGGCTAACGATTCTCAACGTTAAATACTCTTGAGTGATCTCACGCTGTAATGAGGCTTTACTAACACAAGCTAACAGCAACCGAGTAAGGACAGCTCCATAACCGGCTAGTTGGGCTAACCACACCGTCCACGTCTGTCACAGGAGTCAGCCAACACTGGCTTCTGCAGGGAGGAACAGGAGCCTTTTAATGTGGCGAACAGTTGTGAAGACACGTTTCTCAGATCATTCATAAAAAGGTAAATTAGATTCCCCGGGTTTTCTCTGTGAAGTCACATTGGTTTCACCTGAGTTGGTTGAGTATTTACCTTTACGATGATTTATAGGATTAGCATCAGCTTTCAAATGAAGCTAAGTAAGGTTAACAGGTACTGCTCTCTAACCCAGGAAACATCATGTGACTGTAATGTGAGCTCAGAGACTTGAAGTAAACTATAAATCATACAAAAAAAGCTTCATTACCAAAGGTTAATCATTCCAGATCTTTTACTTCCCACTGATAATAGTAAAACAAGTCTCTGCTGGCATCAGTGCAGATATACAAGGTGTCCATAAAATGCCTTTACAATTGAAGAAATTTTTACAAGGGTAAGTAGTAGATATTTGAGTTGTTAATTTTTCTTTTTAAACTAATTCAGTGAGAGGACTAATTTTTCAGAAGAACACCGAAACACTTTTCTCACATGATGGATGTTTTCCTCAGATGTTCTCGGTCATCTGCTCCTTCCTTTATACAACATTGTCACTGTCTCCATTAAATTTCATGTGTCAAACACAAATTCACAGACCTGACAGTGGATCTCTTTCATACTTACTTCAATTCAATCAACAATTCTTATTCAGATATCTCATCAATTGCCTTTTGTATATATTTTTTCAGATTGTATAGAGACTTTGTGGACACCCTGTATTTGAACTACTTAAGCATGGACCCCAGTTTAATGTGCCATTTTTACTCAGTAGCTTGCAACCATGTGTTAGGAGACCTGAGGACACAATTTATTATTTATTGCCTTCCTGTCCTGCATAGTGCTTTGCAGTTCAGAAATGAGTACACTTAACTTGCTTTTAAAGGGACTACGAGAGGAAATGTTCTCATGATACAACATAACATCAGTAACCTGGTCTACCCTCTTTTTATATGCTTGCAGACAAATTGTTGGTGTCACTGATATGTTTTTATAAATTTCATCTGATGAAATTTCCCAGGCTCCTTAGTATCACCAAAATCACTGGCTTCGAGGCTTCATTGTAGTGACAAGGCGTGTTCATTGTACCCAGCACCATATTACACAACACATGGTGTGCCTGTAGATCACCATGGATAGACAGTGAGTCATCTTTCACTGTGTTACACACTCTTCCTCTTACCCTCATTGATGAGGTAATCTCTTTACTGAATGGGCGAAACAACTGTAGTTTCACAGTAAGGTCAACAGACATGAGTTTTCCTGGTGATGTGGTTGGATGGTAAACTGGAAGCCGGAACATTTCCTGTACCTCAGAACTAATTAACATAGATGTAAATGTGTCTTTTTTCCTCATAATGTTTAAATACGATATGGTTTTGGATTATGTATTGATATACATCCTATGTGTTGTATCAAAGGAGATTCTGATCGTTTGGAATTTGGTGATTAGATGAATTTTTAGACCTGGAGGAACATTTTAAGATGCTTTCTTTAACATTTATCATTTGTGAGATTTTAAAGGTAAAACTAGGCTGATGTGGGTAAATGAAAACATTTGAAAGGCAGATATAAATATGTTCAAAATAAACCCCCAAAACAACCAAATAATCACAGAATGGTATCAAAACTCATTCATAAGCTAGTTTCACATTCTCCAACTTTTGACCTCAGCACTCACCACGTGTCTTTGCATCAGCTGATAAAGATGAGACCCAGACTGTGGCTCCAGGTCAGGAGGTCAGTTAAAAGACCACACGAGGCCAAAAGGATCTCACAGTTCACAGCAGAAGAGAATGCACAAAACCACTCTTCAGTTCAGTGGAGGGTAGACTCAATTTTCGACTTGTTGTCTCAGTCATGATGGCCCTCTCTAAGCTTTTTACTGAAGGATATTTTTTTCAAAACAGCACTTCAGCAGGATTCATCTGTGAAAGAAATTGGTGAAATGTTAATAGAAAGCTGTGGCTTCATACCGCCTTCTGTTAAGGGTGTTGTCACTCCACCAAAAAGAAGAGAATAGGCAGCCTGCCTATCTTTCTGTCTCACCAGAGAAAGAGAGAGAGCTTTTCATGAAGTCTGTGCACCCTGCCTACCTTTGAGCTTGTTTCTCTTATTCATGAGGCTATTTTGGGAAAATGGAACAGATTCCATGTTGGAAATCTTGAAACAGTGTCACACAAATGAAAACCAATCCTGTAAAGCGATAAATTGGCAAGCGATATCAGCAGAGGGAGAACCCGAATAATGTCAGCTAGTTATTTACTTCACAGCCCTATATGATGTCTTTGAATGATAATCTTTTTCTTTAATTTGTTCATTATCTTCTCTGACTTTGCTTTTGCATCAAGCATAAGACAAATCCTGACAAGTGTTATTCTTGATGTTCTTAACATGAAAGTCTGAAGTCACCTTTAAATGTGTGTCTGGGTATAATCTGTCTGTCTGACAGAGATTCTGCCATTACTACCTCTTTTCATCATACTTGGATTGAACCCAGACGTCTGATGGGTTTCTTTCTTTCCTCTTGTTTGCTGGGCTCCACAGTAGAAACCAATGTTGAGCCACAGTCTCTCCTCTTACAAAGGATTTCACTCTGCTGCTTCATTAACACACTTAATTAAGACCCTTTAAGATCACTCTGGAAGGAGCTCAGCAGTAATCAAGACTCCTCAAATCCCAAACCAGCCACCTGAACAGGCTCACCAAAAATATAAAAGAGGCTGCCTCTGCTTTATTTTAAACCAAGTGCTGAAATAGTGAATCATACTGTAACTGTACACACTCCAAGTTCTTCCCGCCGTGGAGGGCCCATTAGAGGTCATCTGATACCTTTCAGACAAACCTGACGATGGAGCCAGAGCATATCCTGGGTGAGAGACTGCATGGCTTCTGTAAGTGGTGCAATTTAGGGGATCAGAGCAGTGTTGACAGGATTGTAATTGATCCAAATAGCTTTTGCTGGAGCCCCTGAAAGAAGTGAGCCATAGTCAGCTACTGACTACAGAAGTTGTCAACTAAAAGGTGCAGAGCTCCTTGCATCGTTTATTAGCTTAACTTATAATCTACAACTTAGACTTAGAGTAAGATAATCAGAAAACCAAACAGGTTATTTCTGAATTTTGTTCAGCTTACCAATCAGGTCAAACAGGATCAAAATGATTCATGGCGTGTCAAAGTCTCTATAAAAACAAAGTTTGGCGATGAGAAGAGAGATCTGTATTTTTCTTTACCTTTTCTTTTTTATACTGACCACCTACATCCAGGGAGGGCTGAAAAAACTTCATTTAGTTTTTACTCTTTCTGTCTCTGTCTCTGTCAGTCACACACACACACACATGATACCTCGCACACACTTTTCTACTATCATGGACTATTTCCATATCGATATAATCAACAACCTAGTTTCAAGTGATTAACAGACACTTCTGGAGGGACTGTGTGTGGAGCTGCTGCTTATGTCGACATAAAGTTATTTAGGACTGGAATGTTATTTACAATTTCAGGAGCCTGCCCAAACTTTGCCTCAAAACTTAAATCTGCTCTCTGGAGCTTCTCTTTTCGGCAAAACTTTATCTCCTCTTTACTGTGTGTGTAAGCATCGTGCATGCACAGCTTTCACTGCTGATTGGCTATTACCCGTGCCCTGGCTTTACATGTAACCAATTAGCAGTGAATGATGCTGTGGGTGGAGAATTAAGCAATGAGAAAAGAACACTTTTCTGTCCGAAAACTAGCCAAATCAGTTGTAGCATCCCCACCTTTAATGACCCACCTTGTATCAGTGATAAATGACACTTTTAAATGAGTAAGATGAAGTGTTTCACTGATGGCTGTGAGCATGCCCTGCCTCAGAAATCTAGGATCTGGGCAGCTTATCCTCCTCTTAATCACCTCTTGGCAGCGTGCCCCATCTGTAGGTAGGTGATGTTGAGTCAGCCCTCACACTATATGCTGCGTTAAGGTGTGAATAATCTGCATTTAGCCCACTTCACTGTGACTGAGTGCTCATGTTCATTATTCAGACAGTTTACTGTTGCCTGGATCTCTGGTGGATGTGTCATTAAAGGGTTCTTAGCAAAGAGGAGATGATTTATTACACAGTTGCAACATTTGTGAAAGCTAAAGACACGTTAGAGACTCAGTGTTGAAGCCTGGATTCAGTCATTAACTTGAGGAATGTCATGCATCTCAGCTATGAGCTACAACAAGTGCATCGTCTGTTGGAATTAAAGTTCTGCCATTGGATGGTTGGATGACCGGGTCGTCACCAAATTCCAGGGCTGCATGGAGAGGATTCCACATTCATGTTTGTGTATGTTCGTGGGATTTAATGAGGACTTACTGGTGCTGTGAGTCACTGGCTTATGACGGAAGCGCAGCACCCTCCCAATTACAGGGTGTTAGGCTGCTATTTAGAGTGAAACCACCACCAGAGAGCACACACAACAATTCATTAACAATCTAAATATAAAATAACTTTCTGGTCAGCCACTTTTAAAGACATCACATCTTGTATTTATATGTGTGCTGTAATTGGTTGAAGATATTTGTCTGCTTTCCATATTGCAGCTCCCTCAGTCAAACAGTGAGCGTCAACCAGCTGTGTAAATAGCATCTGCACAAAATCCCCTCAATTCCAGAAGAAAACTTGTGGTTTTTCCTGGTTTCTCATGTTGTTGTAGTTCTGTGGTTAACTCTGTATTATCCACTACAAGCCTGAACTCAAGACTGATGGCAGGGAAAGAGGCACCAGCCCCGTTCCTTGTGCCTGAGTCAGTCGGTCTGGTCAACTGGTTATCCACTTTCAGACCTCATTTGAGTTTCTGTGGAAAAAGTTTGTGAACCAAGAGTTTGTATTTGTCTTTCAGACACTCTTCTCTGGCTTAAGTTAGCAGATGAACATGTTGGGGAGTACTGCTTAATAAAAAAGAAGAAAAAGAGCACAGTAAAATTTAATTTACAACAATTGTTGATGTGATGAGAGAAACAGGCTAAAGCTGAAGCTAGGAAAGAAGACTTGTAGATCGTGAAGTTCACTTTTGCTCTTCTGCAGGTCTTCATTTCATAACATCCACTTAGGGTGCCACCCTAAAAGTCAATAATTTCAATAATCAGTCCAGGATCTCAGTGTCCAGTGTCATTTTACAAATCAATTATTCCATTATTTTATAACAGACAGAGTAACACAGGATAACTTCATGCCTGATAATCATCGCTTAAGTCTTTTGTTGGCTATCTGACAACAAATTATTCATAATATCAAATTGAGATTAAAGAGCACTGCTGTTCATTTCCTTCAACTTTTAAGATCTCAGATCATCTTAATGTCTAAACTCTTGATGTGTAATTACACCACGACATTTGATGCTTGATCAGTCGTGTCCTAAACAGTGAGGAATTGAACTCGACAAGAAAATTAAAGTCATACATCAACTGAAACATTTTTGTTTTAACAAGAACAACAGCAGCGGCACAGCAGTGTTGTTTGATTTGAATTGACATTTTTCTTGCAAAAAGGAAAGAGCAAAAGTGGTGCAGTCGTTTCTTGAAGGCTGTGTTGCCCTGTTTGACAATCCCCAGAGCCAAAGGTCTGTGAAGGTGTGGCATGTTGAAGAAGATCCTCTGAGACAAATTGACGTCAAAGAAACACAACCAGCAGCAGGTTTATAGAAAACACAGATGCAGCCTGACAAACAGGCTGATGGCAGCAATAAGGGCAAAGTGCATGTTTGTTTTGCAGGCCCTCTTTATGGTTTTAGTATTGTAGCACTGACAGGTGATGGATGACTTTGTCAAGTTGTAAAGTGATATTTTGCTTTTTAGGAGGGTTTTAAGCGGAGTATTTATCCTTTCTTGTTTTATCTCCCTCTTTCGTCAGAAGTCAGCAATAGGAGAGCTCCACCTCCAGTCCCACCCCGCACCACATCCAAGCCTCTCATCTCAGTGACGCTGCAGAGCAGCACCGAGTCGGCCCAAGACATATACCTTGACCAGCAGGACCGGGGCAGTGAAGCTAACAGCCAATCAGGACGAAGCAACTCCTCCGACAGTCTTTGTAGCATCCGCACGGGCAGTCTGGCTAAGGCAACCCAGCCACCCCCAACCCCTGTCCCTGCTGCGACCTCTGCACCTGCTGCAGCCACTGTACCTCCTGTTCCAGCCCCTCGTGACCTCCATTCCACCACCGCCGCCACCACCAACAACTCAACTGTCTCTCTTAGCACTACTTCTACATCAACCCAGCCCCAAAATGACACCCTGAGCTTTGGTGCCACTTTAGAGCAGCCCCCAACTGCACCCAGGAGGAAATTGTCCTCTATTGGAATCCAGGTAAGAGCGATCAGACTTTCATTCAGGGTTACTCACATATCTATGGGCACAATTTTAAAGTGATATTTGACTGATTTCTTTTGTTCTATACTGCTACAGGTGGATTGCATTTTGCCAGTCTTAAGAGAGGAACCACTACCACTGACTGCACCCCTCAGATTTCAGTCTATCGGAGTTCAAGTGGAGAACGGCAGGCCGTAAGTTTCCTCTCACATGTTTTGTAGCAGCAAGTGGCCCAGGGTTTCATACCTGACCTAGGTGTATGAAGAGATACAATGTGCACTCAAGGATACTCACAGAAATTAATCAAACTCTTCCAATTTTTGCCATAACCAAACAGCTCCCAGAAAAGAAATCAGCTGATGTTAGTTTGACAATAACAAACAACAGTGTTGCCTTCAGGCATTGCTATCACAATCAAAGTTAACAAAACGTCGGCTATCGATCTGTTAAGTGATAACAGAAGACAAGAAGTGCCAAGAAGCATTTCTCTACTCTATAACTGCATGTTCCTTTCACTAATTCAATAGCAAATCCACCACCGGTGCAGCTGTGGTTCATGTTCTTAAGGTCATCAGCAGTCAGTCTGGCAGCAGCACAGCAGCCTAAGGCACTGATTGATGTCCTTTTAATCTTGTTTTGACTTTGAAAGCTGAACACGCAGAGAGAAAATTGTCATTTAAACTTTCTAGTGGGATGTAATTCTCCTCAATCACATTTGTTTGACAATCAACCTCCTTTTCTACTGCTCATTAGCAGGCTACCTGCCTGTGGCACACCTGATTACACTCTCTCCAATCCCTCATAGGGCTGAACGATTTGCAAAAAAGAGCTATTTGTGACTTTTTTTCCCTGTATTACAATTGTGAATTATTGTGTTGTTATTTTTAGGTTCATCATGTTGTGTGTTGTTGATATACATTGCTATACTGAAGGGGATAGTGTTTTTTTTCTCTTATTTTTCCTAATTTCATAAATGTAAGGGAGAAAAGACAGATTTTGGGCCGGGGGGGGGGCATCTCAAAAATTAGAAGTTCATTTAATAATTTAATATTTGTAGTCACACATTTCGAAAAAGTGAAATCCATGTATTATATGGACTTATTATACATGGAGTGAATTATTTTAAGCCTTTATTTCCTAAAATCTAAAATGTTGATGACTGTGGCTTAAAGTTGGATTGTTCCTCTTTCTGAAGTAGTTTTCAACAATTTGTCTCTTTTGTTGAGCAGGGTTGAGTCACACTGGTGTAGAGCATAAAACATCTACTGCAAAAAAATATATGTATAAATTTAAATATTTATATGGTATCCTGACACAGTTGAGTATAAACAAGTATTGTATTGTCTGTGATTATAATATCATAGTAGGCAATGTTACAATTTAACCTAATTTGCAATCAATTACTAGGCCCTAATCCCTCATTCTGTATATTTTGTAACTCTTCTGATGCTGCACAATCAGCTTTTATAGTGAAATGACCTCAATCTGTTACTGAGGGACATGTTTGACACAATGCCTCACTGTCTGAATTGTTTCATGAACTGTCTGTCAGAGGCTGATGTTTATGCATGTTTCTGCAGCCTCAGCCGAGACAGCAGCATGGCCTCCAGACAAAACACTGAGACTGAGCCTCAGGAGCCCCAGGATGCCGCACCCACAGAAAACAACACAGCCAACTGCACCAACAGTAAAACAGAGAATACCAGCGCACCCAGCAGACAGGACAAAGCCATGGAACAGCAGGCCCTCAAACAGAGCTCAGCCTCATCCAGGATACCAACATCGCCTCCGGAGACTTTGGACCCAGCTTTAGACCCCTCCTCGCTGCCACCGCCAGATCCTAGCCTGGAGACCGGAAACTGCAGCCACCCCGGAGACGCAGTTCAGTCCAGCACGCCAGCTTGCCCCAGAGATGGGAACTGGTTTCTGAAGCTGCTGCAGGCAGAAACGGGCCGCATGGAGGGCTGGTGTCAACAGATGGAGAAGGAGACCAAAGACAACAAGCTGTCAGAGGAGGGTGAGTGAGTTACAGGAAGTGACAGCAGGAGAAGATTCACATGTCAGAAGTCTCATGTCCTGTTGAAAGTCAAACGGGATGAAAAAGGAAGTGCAGATGAGTGTTCCTGTTCACAACTCTGAAGTTAACGGTGGCTCTGTGTCCTTTTAAGCAAGAAGAAAAAAGCCTTCAACATTATTTTATTCATTCTGTTAGATACAAAAAAATAAATGTGAAAACAAGGTTTCAAAGAAGAAAGGTAGATTTCATCTGGACTTAATTAACTCTGACCCATTTGTTGCTTCTGAGAATGTAATGATTTCTATGAATCTATTTCTTTAATCAGCATGAAGTGCTTCATCATAAAAGAACAAGTTATTTATTTCCACATTATGAATTGCATTAATAATTATGCATTATTATACTATTATCTTTGAATCATGAAGTCAAGAAATGAAGACCGTCATTGTCACTGTTTATGGAGTTCACAGACAGGTTATCAGGTCAGACCTCGTCCACATCAACTGCAGACAATGAGGCACAGTAGGACACAGTCATTAGAGCCATCGACTCACAATAACGCTGCTCATTAGAGTAGGAGGAAGCTTTGTTTTAGCTCCAGCGCAGCAACCGCAGGATCGTTTCACTTTCTCAACTCCCAGAATCCCACTCAGGCTTTTAGGCCCATCTATCTCTGCAGTGTCTTAAATATGAATGAGCAAGAAGCCGTCCAGCTGTAGAGGCTCCATCCGATTATCCTCCCTCCTGCTCTCTCTGGGCCTGAATTATGAATTCCCATTTACATGCAAATAAACGGCAGAAAATAGCAGCGCAAGGATAATTTGTTATCCTCCCAAAGATTGAGTTACTTCTAAGGAAATCATTTACCGTCACAGAGTGTTAAACTGCAAATGTTAACATGAATATTTCATTACCAGACAACAGCAATAACTCTGCAGTCATCTTCATACAGTTCTCTAACCCTTTCACAGACTGTGTCTCTAAAGTGCTTCAGGATCCTGTTCTGGAACTGGGAGTGGAAGTGGTTTTACGGCACTTTGGTTTCATAACGGTTTATTTTCCTTCTCTTTGGGTCAGCAGCTTAATGATGATTTCTTCTCTTTTCTAGTGTTGGGGACAATCCGCAGTGCAGTGGGCAGCGCTCAGCTCCTCATATCTCAGAAGTTTGAGCAGTTCAGAGGGCTCTGTAATGAGAATTTGGTGAGTGGCACTTTCGCATCTTCTGAATCTTATACACCCCCCTCTCTTATTTCTGTTTTTATTTGCCTCTTAGTGTCAAACTGACCTAAATTTTAGTAATGATTTGTTCGTGGACACAACTGTCCCAGTTGCCTCTGGATGGATCCATTCTGTCACATGTCAGTCATGATCTAAATCTGAGACACTGAGATGTTGACTGCTCTCTAGAGCATTTTCTCTTCCTTCACTTGCTGAGTGGTAGGATAAATCTATGATTTGGCTTAAACTAATCTTTCTTCACCTTACCATTCTGCCTGATTGTCCTCTGTCTAGAACGTGAGCGCTAACCCACGACCGACGGCGCAGGACCTGGCAGGGTTCTGGGACCTGCTGCAGCTTTCAATAGAAGACATCAGCATGAAGTTTGATGAGCTCTACCAGCTAAAAGCAAACAACTGGCAGCTTCCTGAGAAACCAGAGAAGAAGGTGATGTCTGGTGCCAGAGTATACTTAACAAAACTTTGAATAATACTCATAAATAGAATTATGCATGTATGTTCAACTTTGTTTATCTTTAAACTCAAGCCAGCTCATAGAAAAAAAATGTGTTCAACCCTCAGTCACTTTGCCCAAACAGGAACAAAGCTTACCAGGGCCTCTTGGATCCTTATTATTTTTACATAACCTTTTATATAGATTACCTTATGGGTTTGTCTCTCCTGTGTAGTTTTTAATGTATAAAAAAAGAGAATTAACTGACATGAAAAATGAAGCAGAATAATATCCTCACCAGGATATGTGGTTGGAAAAAATAGAGCACCCATTAGGACAGACTGGTCAGTAAACTTTCCCTGCGACTCAAATCTTCACACCATCCTACAACTGTGATCTGATTCTTATTTCACATCCTAGAAACTTGAAAATATCTCTCCTTGGACTTCTTTCCATACATATCCAGCCAGTAAACGACCAAACCAAATCTATTCTTTTCTATACTGCTCAGGGTTAACGGTATCCAGGAGTCTGTGTCCTCACCTTGCACTTCATTCTTTTTCCTTCTCCCTTAGGATGAAAACAAACAGCTTCCATCATCTGTGCCAAAGAAGCAGTCTAAACCCAAGCTGTCAGCGGGGAAGGACAGGAGCGTGGACTCAGCTGTGGACAAGCAGCGGCAAGAAGCCAGGAAACGGCTGATGGCGGCAAAGCGCGCCGCGTCAGTACGACAGAATTCCGCCACAGAAAGCGCGGACAGCATTGAAATTTATGTCCCCGAGGCCCAGACCCGCCTCTGAGAGCGAACCAGCACTGATCATCGGGCAAACTCCTGACTCACTTCAGACGTTCATTGACAAACACAAACAAATCTGAGACGAACACACAGTTGTACTACGGATGCACAGAGGCCTGATCCCTGATGATGGGAAGGGATCACAAGGCACAGAAAAACAACCCAAAATAATGCAGATCATCACGCTGCTGCCATGGGACTGAAATAATCTTGACAGATGTTTAATACTATTGTTATTGTTATTATTGACATTATAATAATTATTATCTCCTAAAGTATATCAGGACTGTCTTAAATGTGCAAGTATCTTGGAGTACGGACATCCTGTACCTTGTGAGCTGAAGAAATCTTGGTATCCCTGAAGTTTACTCTCAAAAAACCCTTCACTGCTGAGTCTACCGGCACGTCATGGCTGCCTGGTTTACGAGCTGAGCTACCATTCACACACACTCAGGACACACACATGCAGGTGTACTCACTGTCCACAGAGTCTTCCTGTTCTCTATTTGTATTAGGCTGCCACTCGTCGGGTGTGGTGTGTACGCTCTACTGTGTAAGAAAACTTAAGGTGATGTTCATGTACTCAGAGGTTTAAAAATGCAGAGAACCAGAGGAAGGCAGTAGCATATATATTCTAAAATATCACACTATTACAATGTTCATTTTGTAAATGTTGTATACCAGATTATTTGTTAGAAAGAGGTCAGTGTTCAGTACCAAGGTAGTTTTTTATAGATCGAGTACATGTACTGTCATGATATATTAGCACTTGATGCAATCATTCACTCCGCCTCTCTTCTCTCTCCTCTCTTCTCTCACAAACGCACACTGCACAGCCTGTGTCTGAATATTTCCCATCGTTAAAGTCTTACATTTGTTTGTTTTGTGAAGGGATGTGAGGTAATGACTGCCCAGCCAGTGAGCTACAGAGGAATGTATGAAATGTTAATAATGCATTAACGGCTCATGTCGACTTGATCACTGCACTTTTCCACTCACCTCAGATCAAGTTTGCCCCCTCCCCACCTCTCCCAGCCTTCTGTTCACCTCATCATTCTGACTTTCACTGCATCCTCATGTGATGTAGGGGACCAAGACATGCACCACTTGATATGGCATTCCCATTCAACTAGACTACATGTGGTAGGGTGGGGGTTTGCTTGCTTCTGGAAAGGAAATGGAATAGCATAGCAATAATAAAATAGCATCAGTGCAATCAATGCAGTAGGTACCCAGTCTTAGATTATTTAAGTCAACATTTCCAATAAGACTTTCCATTTTTGAAGGATGAATGTTTTCTGTAATGAACTGACTAAAAACAATCTCAGGTTGAACCATTAAACCAAACAGTAAAAACCACTATGGAGGTATTATTTATTATATGACAAAAAATGAATCGGCCAAATGCTAAGAATCATTGCCAGATATTTCAATTCCAGACCTACTCAGTGTTTCTAAAATAAGACACTCACTTCTGGCAAGGTGAGGAGCAGGCTTAATATGACTGCAAAAATCAGCAGTTTGCTTCACTCCCCCTTCTAGCAGCTTGAACTCCCACCCCCGTTTGTTGAGAATGAAAACTGTGGTACATTTTTTTTTATTTAATTCTTTTTGTCTTTCATCCAAAACTAGGTCAAGCTAGACTTCTGTAATTATTATAATTAATGGTGCTGCGTGGGACTTCACATTGTGCCAAGACAGCAATGATCACCAACATTTCAGCGTCATTTGATGCAGCTTTTATTTAAAGTGTATTTTTATCTAATCTGCTCATGATTTCAGTTGTCTGTGTGGGCATTCTCAGCAGTCTTTGTTCGGTTTTACATCAGCTCACTCCAGGTGCACTATGCCCGGTCTCCTCCTAAACTCATGACTCCCTGATGATGATGGTGCCAGTGTTTCTTATGTCACAGTTTTTCACTAATGGAAACACAAGTGCCAAGGAGACATGAGTGAAACTGGGCATAGCTGATACTCATGCACAATTTTAGATTCACCCACTGCAAGAGCTGGCTCTCCCCCTACTGGTCAGTTCTTGCACGGCACTCCTGGCATCTTTTCTCTGCTCCATTTTGAGTCTCCAGTTAACGTTGAACTAGAAATGAAGTTGAACTGGGAATGCTGACACAACACCAAGTTGATTTTCTTATTCTCTTCTTATTTGTATTGCATCAACTATGGACATGTGCATTTCATTGTCCAAAGAAATCATTAAACATCCCTTTGCTACATGTCCTGGTCATCATTCTTGCTCTCTTTTTATCGCACTCATCCATAAAACAACGTAATATTAGCTGCTGAGTTAATATTACACACACACACACACACACACTCACACACACACAATTAGACCATAAGGATTAGATTAGACTTTCTATTGTTACTGTGTAATCTCTAAAAGCATGGCCTTCTCACATATAAAGATATACAAAGATCCTTTCCAGTGAATTTTCGGTTCTACTTTAACTGGGTCTTGCAAATGTTCTGTAACTTTTGTAAGACGTTCAGGGTACGTACTGTGCGTAAGAGTTTATAACTGTGACAAAATGGTGGAAACCTCTCTTTTTCTTTCATATCATTTGAGAGCCGGATCCCTTTATTTGCCCACACGCTGAACTTTAAAGAGAGCATGACCTGATCAGGGATCTTCAGACAGTTTGTTTACCAGTACTTCCTGAGTTTTAAAGGGCTACAAAATGGACAAACTATGACCGGAAGATGCACCTCTGGAGGCAGACAATGCAGATTCAACCACCATGTGGGCGAGGCAATTTTCTCTGTGTTCAGTGATTTCTAAAATTTACAGAATTGCCTAAGAAGTGCTATTCTAGTTGTTATGAATATGTTTTGAGTAATAATGG